>BCKZ01000015.1:0-654761 GCA_001600815.1 Alloascoidea hylecoeti | reverse complement strand
ATTTTCTCGTTCTTGTTCCAGCTTTGCTCTCAATTCTTCAACCACTTTGGCACACAGTTCAATATTTTGTTGTTTTTCATAACCTAATAATTGATAAAGTGCAGCTTTCTTTCTTGTTAATTCGTTTTCAGTAGTTAAAAACTCAAGAGCAACATCTTTTTTATCTTCTAAAGCATCTTTTTCTTTCTCAACAATTGAGAATCTTTGTTCCTTTTCACGACAGAGATTATTTAATATATCAACTTTTTGCAATGATTCTTCAATAGGTTTTTTGTATTTAGATGTACCAATAATATCCTCTAAATATTCAAGTAGACCATCTTCATTTTCCTTTTCGGCTTTTGCTTTCATTTGTGCAATGGATTCAATTTCACCTTGTAATATAAGAAAACGATTCGAATCTAGTGGGATTCCTTTTGACTTTAGTAGTTCATTAACTTCAGAATAAGTTGATGTTTTACCATTAATGAAATATTTTGAGGAATTATTCTTAAATGCTCGTCTAGAAACAATTAAGTCGCTATTTGGAACTTGTGTGATGGAATCAACATTATCTAGAACATCATGAAAGTATATATCAACTGAACAAAAGTCTAGATCCGGGTGAGCTTCTGATTGATGAATAAGTGCAGATAATTTTCCGTGTCTCATTTTACTTGCCCTGAATCCAAAAACAAATAATAGTGAATCAATTACATTTGATTTACCAGAACCGTTAGGTCCAACGATAGCAGAAAAAGAGTTGTCAAAAGGTCCAATTTCCTGAACACCAGCATATGATTTGAAATTCGTAAGAACCAACTTTTTAATTACAAGACGCGACGGATTTGTTTCGATTGGTTGAGAAATCATTGGTTCTTGAACTAGTGGTGGATCAACTTCCATTTGGGTATCCGGTGTTTTATTCACAGAATTTGTGTCATCTGTAACATCATTAGTAGTTATGTTATTTTCCTTTTCATGATTTATAGAATTGAGGTCTGGTTCAGGTTTACTAACGGACTTAATAGGTTCTAGATGAGCCACCTCTATCGATTGATGTGTTACATTTGAAGTATTGGATTCGTGTTGTTCCTCGTCTGAGTCAATCTCAGAAAGAGCCACTCTTCGTCTCGTTCGTCTTCCTCTAATTCCGGCCATTGGAGGTTTGAATAATAAAAGAATAGGTCTAAAAAAAGGGGGTATCAAAAGTAGAGAAACGTGAGAACAGATCAAAAATGCGTATAGAAGACATCACAAAAATCTTTGTTTTCTCCATTATCCTATAGTCACCACAGCAACGCGATCATGATGCGTCCGGGTAAGATCTGGATCTGGTTGCAGGTTCGAACCCCGTGTGCTGCCTACTATGATATATCAAAAGTAGTATAAACTTATAAATACTATTATGAATGGTATTAAAAACAATATGCGACGTTTGTTTGTACCTTATATTTAATCTTCTTTATAAGTGCCAACTTTTTTATTAGAAATTTGATTGATTGCAACTGAGTGGTTAACCTATAAATTTCATTATAATTAAGTGTCGACCTTTTTCACTATTCACTATAGCTACTCAATTGCAAAAAGCCAAATCATAAGCAATTGATTTCTTCTTCTAGGTATAGACTTAACTATAGTAGTACAATATAAGCACTTTTCTTTCCTTTGTAATATTATTATCGCCGATAATTACTTCAAAAGTGGCCTATATTAAGTGGAAACACGGTATTATTTCTTAGCAACCACTATTAGCGTTAATTTCTCTAAATATTATTAAATGGCTATACCATGATATAGATTGTAATTGCCAAAAACTTTAGCTAATATTTATGAATAGGCGGGAAAGTATTATAGATTAATTAAAAATAGTATAAATAGAATCACGTGCATCACATGACTACACTTACATTACATTTTTTAACAAGTTTTTCATCCTACATTAAATTTAGCTTGCAATGGGGTATAACAATGTCAATGTTAAGATATATCTACGTGTACTATTTCTAGTTAATCATTTATAATTATATAAAATATAATCATCGATATCTTTCAGACTTTGAAAAGCCCTCGATGTAACACCCGTGCACCCAACCTTCCGCACAGATGATAAAAGTAAACAAATCATAAATAAAAAGAAAATTAAAACCAAAAATTATTAGCTAAAATATAATATATATTTGTATACCCATGTTATAATTAATCGTTAGCAATCTACAAATAAAATAATAAAAGTACAACCCCCGAAAAAGGAATGAATAAAGTGTCTACACCTCAAAAGGAGGTTAACGTGGATGGAAAGAAGAATCTAAATAATGAAACACCTTATGCCAATGTATGTTCTTTAAATCATACATATATGATACGACAGAAAACTAACTTATATCGTGATACTTTCAATGTTTTAGCTAAAAGAACTATCATCTTCTTTTATACAGGATAAAGCAATTAGATCAGATATACCCGTAACTCCATATAACAGAGCAAAATCACATTCTCCCCCATCAACGATACGATCAAGTCGTTCCAGAAGACCACGATCCCGATCACGTTCTAGATCAGCCCATCCAAGGCCTACTACACCACACGCTATTAGAGCCTATCAAAAGACAACTCCACAAAGAAGAGGGCTTTTTGGAGGAGCAGGATTATTTGCAAGGACGCCGAGGGATGAATTAAGACTTTTAAGTCAGATATTAAAGGATGAGAATAAAAAAAAGGAAGAGAGGAAGAAAATCGAAGATGAAGAAAAAAGAAAGGTGTTAGAAGAGCAGGCAAAGAAGGAAGAGATTGAAAAACAACAACGACGAATTGAAGAACAAAAAGCACAGGAACAACAAGAAAATGAAAATGAAAATTATATAGATATGGAATCAGACTCAGTTCAAAATAAAAATCAATCGCCATCTAATTCAGAAGTTTCTTACGATCGAATAATACCAACTCGATTCTCTAGTTCCCAGCCTACAATTGCACCCCAGACTGATGTTGAAAATCGAAGAGATCTTTATCATAGTCGATTAAGTGAAGTTATCCCTCGGATCAGTGATATCTTTTCTGATCTTGCTGTTCCTGAAGGTGTTTTAGATGACCAACTTGAGTTTGATGATGATCAAAATATGGATTTTCCAATAGAAGACGATACTTATAAATTTAATATAAATCGGAAAACAACGATATCAAACCATAGCGATGATAATGACGGTTATGGTGACGTTGACAATTTCAACTATGAAGATAATGAAGAAATGGCCCAAGAATATAATTTCGATAACCATGACTTTTCAAACCCCTCAACTCTTCTTTCAATACCGACTCCTTTAAAAAAGTATGTAATATTGATTCATTAATTATAATAATTTCTCTTTCTAACGTTTTTTTCTTCTTCGATTTAGGCAACCATTAAAGAAAAGAACACCTCCAAGTACAACAATACCATTATCTTTCATAAAATCAGTAACAAGAAGTTTTTCAAATCCCAAAATGACAATATCAAAAGATGCATTATTAAAAATTCAAGAAACATCTTTAGAATTTTTTCAACAACAAGCTGAGGATTTAGAAGCTTATTCAATGCATGCAAAACGAAAAACAATATCTGCAGATGATGTTATTGCATTATTAAAACGACAAAGATTATTTAATACTCGGAAGATAAATGGTGTTGCTAATGAGAATAAAAATAGTAAGGGATTTTCATTATTCTCCATTGCTCATAAAATGATGCCTGTCGAAGCGTTAGAAGAAATTGAAAGTTTTTTATATAAAGAAAGTAGAAAAAAGTCAACGAAGAGGAAAAAATTAAGTCCTGAAGTAATTAGAAATAATGAAGATGGTGATACTAATGAAGATGGTGATACTAATGATGATGAGGACGAAGACGAAGAAGTTGAATCAAGCGAAGAAGAAAAAGACGAGGTTGAAAACGAAAATTCAAGTGAAACAGAACAACTTATATCCACAGCTGTAGCTAATGGATCTGATGATAGTGATGAAAGTATAGAGCTGTAATATATGCAATACATAATTGCTTGCTTTAAAATATAATGTATTTTTATGTATCATTTGATATGATCTTTTATATTAATATACTATGGTGGTAGACAGGCAAAATGACATTATATATGGGTTAACGTTCATTCGCAACACCCTTTTTGATCCAACACAACCAACCGCCAAAAACATTAAATGGAAATTTTAACGACGTGAGCGAATAGATAAATAGCAAATAGAATTTTCCTTTCACTTATTTTTTTTTATTTTTTATTTTTTATTTTTTATTTTTTATTTTTTATTTTTTATTTTTTATTTTTTTTTGTCGGATTGGGTTGAAGGGGTGTGTGGAATTCAAATATGGATCTATTAATGCATGATGAACCTTTCTCAACACTATTTTATGAATTTAAAAAGACCACAACAACACTAATTAAGTAATCGGATAGAAAAATGGTAAATTAAATATATTATGGGTGAAATCGTGGTGAGGTTTTGGATTTTTCAGCCATAAAGTTTACCAAGCATCGCAGTATCAATGATAATATTGATTTACATTCAGATAATGAGATGATCATTAAAGATTGATTTCTGAAGAAGATTGAGGATAATTTCAAGTTGTTCTCCGTTTTTGTCTGTTAGATTATTGAGAATTTTGCTATTTGGCCTTTTTTTATTTTTATTTTTTCGTTCTTTAAATTTTACTTCTGAGAAGTTAAGTATTTTTATTAACTTACTTTTCAATACTGACGTTACAACTCCGCGAATATGCATATCCATATATACAGTGGGTCATTTGTGGCATTGCCGACTTTTTTCTCCGACGCGTAAAACTATTTATAAAGTTTATTTTAGAATATCCAAGCCAAACTTTAATAACCCTTCATTTAATGTGTTGATCCAAGTACAGCAAAGACGCGTCCTGGAAACGTTACAAAAACACTGGCACTGTAGATAAATACAGCACAGCTTCCAAGAAACCGAAGTTATCGCCCCGAGATTGCAGATCCTTAGTAAGGGAATTGTAAAGAAGCCCAACAAAAAATTTCAAAGAATTGGCAGCTTCGGGGAGATATGAAGTGGCGCCTATCACCGTTCGGAGAACAATAAAGAAACACAATTATGAACGGAAAAAAATGCAAGCGAAACCTATGTCAACGGATAAACACAAAGCTGACCGACTCTTGTTTGCTAAGAATTTGCATTTTACCATTGATAATTGGAAGAAAGTAATATTTTCTGGTGAATGATCCATCTCAAAAGTTGGCTCAACAGCCCCCAAGTATTGCTTCCAAAATATGAGTGATAGATACAATACAAAGTATATGGTACCAAGATGTAAAACCAAAAATGTCTCCGTGATGGTGTGGGAACCTTTGGGGGTCAAAACGTTCCCGATTGGTAGTTTTTGATGCTGGTGCAATTAATTCTGAGAGATACATAGAAGAAGTGTTAAAACCAGTAGCTATACCTTTTATTCGGGAGTTTGAAGGTGCTATGTTCCAACAGGATAATGCTCCCATTTACAATTCTAAAAAAACCCGAGAGATTTTGGAGGAATATCAGGTTACTCAGCTAGTTTGGCCTTCCAACTCTCCAAACCTAAATCCCATTGAAAACGCGTGGCGTAATCCCCAAAGACTCAATATACAGTAAATATGTATATGCGCAGAGTCATATTTGGAAGCTATCTGTCATGGGGAGATTGTTGATTCGTCCCTCACGTCTGTATTTTGACATCATAGTACTAATTCCGAACTGACCCCGGTAGGTTTTGGGAATTCTTTTTTTCAACAATTAATTAAGAAAAAGCAAGGAGACACATGCATTTGTTTAATCTTATCTTGGGTTATTAATTTTGGAATTTCTGGAGGTTGCAACGAATTCCTTCTAATTTATAGTAGAGCTATGTTTCTGGAATTTCGATCGTGAATTTTGTGAATTTCTTGATATAAGGGCTTATTGCATTTCAGTTCATTCCAGCTAGACCAAACTATTTCATTTACGTAAAGACATAGTATACATTCCAACGTTAACATTAACCGTAAGTGTTACATATTTTAGTCAGTTTACTAATTTTAGACCACAAATAAACCTCATGGAACACAAAACAAACGATACTAACTAGCAAAAATATCAAATGATGATCCATTTTTACTTTGTAAATACACTTTGTTTTGTGTTCGTTATAGAAATGGTCTAGCGCTTAGTGCACTCATCGCAATTTTATAAATATATCAGCGCTTACAGTTTGAAACTTTCTATACATCACAGCTATAATAACAGATAACAATGATTTATATTTATATGAACTTTCTTTATTACTAAATTGTGTAGGCCTGTAGCTCTTTTAATTGATTTTCTTCCACATTATTATCCAAAATAAGATAGCAATTAATCCCATTCCAACATACAACAAAGATATTCATTCTATCGAAGAATGGAGCTCATGGTACCCCAAAAATAGAAGAGAAGCACTTGCTGGAGATATCTGGTTTAACGAAGCAGTCGAAAGGTTCCCTAGTATGATAAGATACCACCTGGTCATCTCTATTAACGATTTCCAAAAGGAAGGAGTTTGATTCACAAATACTCAAATCATATAAATATAATAAAGGTAGAAGGGATATTAGACCCACATTCTCGTCCTTTTATTATAATCTTCCGTCTACAACTGACTTTAATATAGAAACCCACCTGCAGCTGGTACCAATGAGGTTAATAATATGCAGTCACCAATTATAAATCGGAGTCACTAGAACTTCCAATACCAGATCAAGCGATGGTTGACGAATCACTACCACCATCACCATCACAAGAGGATTACTAGATGAATAATGATTATCCTTGGGATTCTGGTATATATATTCGAAATTTTAACCAATTAAGTTTGCCTCCAGTTTCTTTGCATATTCTTGTTTTCATGTCCCTTCAAACAAAAAAAAGAGCACTTTTCTCAATTGCAAACAATTAGTGGTGTTAATATCAATAACACTGTAGATGTATATACAAGACGCTAATTCTTCCAAAACCATTGAGTTAAATGAAAACAGATGAAGATTTAGATGGCTCCTACAGTAGGTCAACACCCATACTTTTATCTTAAAAAGTTTTTTATTTTCTCGAAAGATTTCCGCAAGAAGTTTTTTAAATTTGGATATGAGAAAGATTGAGGTGAGTTTTCACCTTAATTTTATGTAGTAATCTATTATATTCAGACTATAATATGTAAGTTATACGCACTGCATATGCACTATTTGGAATTTTGGTATGCATGCAACTGTACATATTACGCTATGAGGAACAATCCCAACTTACAGATACAGGTATACATCTATAAGGTAAATTATGTTGCTGTTATGCGTATACAGTGACCATGATGAGTTTATATGCATAGCTGTACAGATTTTTCTTAATTACATATTTATATGGTTGGTGGAGTGAGAGAGAGAGCAATAAGGGCAAAAGATTTGACAAAAAAATCACAATTAATTTGAAACTACAGAATCTACCTTTACCATTTATCTGCCTTCTGTTGTCTTTAATATATAAATAAAATGATTAAGGTTGTGATCATATTTTGCACGAGGAGTGAAAGTTGTTCCTTTTCAGTGATGTGCATAAGTATTATATATATATTATATCGATCAAGATGTGTGTAAGCTTATAAGGAACGGCTGCACACACGTATATAAAGTTTTATAACAATGCAATTCTAATCATGTATTTATATACTTATAAAACTCTATAATATACTACATCGATATTAGTCGCAGTGAAATATAAACGTGCCTATGTATTAATGTGTAATATTGCAATTGTAAACTTAAGCTTTTACTATATTTGCATATATATGGGTCATGTGATATAAAAGCGATCCTCTAATTATAGACCTACAGTTGTAAGGTATATAATTCGGTTTTATATGGTTGAGATTCAACGCTTATATAAGTAATATTAATCATTTATCAATAGAAAATTAAACTCTTTATATATGATAGTTTAAACATGAAACGTTCACATTCAACAGTCAACGTCTGAAAATCAATTACAACTCTATTTCATACTCTAATTATATTACATGTATAGCACTTCTAAAGCCTGGGTGATGGATACGTTTCTAGTGGACAGAATTATTTAATCTATACTTGAACAAAATTATAGCACTGTGTAATGGAAATCATAGTAATTCACCACTGCCACGTGCACAGCATGAGAATCGAACCTGTTGATTGCAATTTTCATACGAGATTGAAAAGATAGGTATGATAATATTTGTTGTTAAAAACTTAAGAATTAGCTTTACTTAAGATCATAGACCAACATTGCTATTCTCCCAGCTGCAGGGACGGCGAAAGTTGCTTTATCTACATTATCACGTATAAGTTCTATAGTTCACAATCAATCAAATCTTTAGAATATTTATGACAGTGTGGAGAATATGTATCATTACTTCCTGAGTTACTACAATTAAAAAACCGATATCATATTTAATATTGACACTCTTGAAGATAACGGGTCTGCTGCAGGGCTACTCTCGTATTCTCATTAGCGGAACAATTACAAATGTGCAATGTGCAATGTGCATCTACCTCATCAACCTTAACTATATCATTTACAATACTTGAACCTCGGCTCTACAGTCTATACTGTATTACACACTATATTGTGTGGTTCAGAGAATTTGAATTATAACAATAAGTGGGTACATGTATCTACTCTTCAAGTTTACATACTGTAATTTAATTATATCACTATTTTTTATTAACTGTGAAGTTTCTACCAATTTATTATGATTATTATTATTTAGATTTCGAAATTGAGATCAACTAATAAAAAGATTTTTGTTATTATGATTATAATCAAGATGCTTGAAATTGGTAATGAAATTTCTTTTTATTTTACCAAGTATTTTGAAGTTAAATCTTAATTTAAATGCATCTTCTTTTATATAACTAACAGAATGTCGTCAAGTTGCGTCAATAAATACTCTTTAATATCTCCATACATTTTTTTTTCTCTTGAGCTAATCTACTTTTAATTTTCAGAGATCATAGTCGAACGATTACTATAACTGTTTTCCTTCTCAAATGAGTACGAATACGAACATAGGGCCTAGCTCTGAAGGTCACACACCGATAGATGAAGAAGTAGTGGTAGCTTTCATCAAAGAACCCGCTGAGGGATCTCCTTATTTGGAAAGAGTTGATACCTATAAATCTTTGAGATCTCTTGCAAATTCAAATAATCTTGGTGATGAATTAGATTTGGAGAGAATACAATCGCTTGCAAGCCGCAAATCGCGAATAAATAATAAAAGCGAAACTGAAAATGCTGGAGGGGCTGATGAAGATGAAGGTGTCGATATTAGGGCAATGAAGTGGGAAGGAGAAAATGATCGTGATGATCCACATAATTGGCCAAGTTGGAAAAAATGGTATGTAACATTTACGGTTGCAATCATGTGTTTAGTCGTTACTCTTGGATCATCATTATATGTCCCTGGTGTGCCTTATATTATTAATGAGTTTGGATGTTCAAGAAATATAGCATTATCTGGTTTAACATTTTATATACTTGGATTATCTCTTGGACCAGTTGCCGCTGCTCCTGCTTCTGAATTATTTGGTAGAAGAGCTATTTATGTCACGTCTTTGCCCTTATCAATGGCATTTACTGTTGGAGTAGCCAAATCTCAAAATATATATAGTATTCTAATTTTAAGATTTTTCGGTGGTCTTCTTGCATCTCCTGCTATGGCAGTTGCTGGAGGTACCATTACAGATATTTGGGATATGGATATGATTGGAATTGCTATGGGTTATTTTTGTTTTGCTCCATTTGCGGGTCCAATATTGGGTCCTGTTATTGGTGGATTTGTTGCCGAAAGAAAAGGTTGGAGATGGACGATTTGGGTTCAACTTATGTTTATGGGAGTTCTATTACCATTTTTACTTCTTGCACCTGAAACTTTTAAACATAAAATTATGAGAAACAGAGCAAAAAAGAGAAATTATAAAATTAAAAAGCCAGAATTGTCTGGTATACAGCTAGTGATTGCTTTATTAAAAATTATGTTGACAAGACCATTGATTATGTTGTTTACTGAACCTATTGTTGCTGTTCTATCTATTTATACAGCTTTTATTTTTGCCATTCTTTTTGGATTTTTTGAAGCTTATCCATTAATATTTAATGGTGTTTATCATATGAAGGAAGGAGTATCAGGCTTACCTTTTATAGGAATTGGTATCGGCTTAGTTTTTGGTGAATTTATCTATATCTATATTGATAGAAAAATATTTTATCCATTAAATCCAGATGGAGTAAGAGGCAGAAGAGATAAAGATGGAAATCCTATTCCTTTAACACCAGAACTTATGTTATTGCCTTGCAAAATTGGCGGCGTCTTATTACCTCCTGCTTTATTTTGGTCAGGTTGGACAGCAAGAAAATCTGTTCATTGGATGGCACCTGTTGCAGCCGGGATTCCCTTTGGCGCATCCCTATTATTAATTTTCTTTACAACATTAACATATTTTACTTCTTCATATCCACCAATGAGTGCAGCATCTGCAATTGCAGCAAATAATTTTGCACGTTATTTATTAGCTTGTGTCTTTCCTTTATTCACAATTCAAATGTATCAAAAGATGGGTATTGACTGGGCATCCTCATTTTTTGGATTCGTTGCTCTTATTTTAGTTCCAGTGCCTTGGCTGTTCGAAAAATATGGTGCTAGATTAAGACAAAATAGTACATACGGTTACGCAGCACTAAAAAAACAACAGGCAAAAGAAAGTGAAGATGAAGAGAATAATGACGGCACGGATAGGGAAAAAGAAGAAGAAAGATCGGAGGGTACATCTCAAGGAGCAGTTGAAAATGTTTGATAACACAACTTTTCTATAATTTCCATTTATTATAAATCATACTACTAATAATGTTTACTGCTTCTTTCAAAGAAGTTAATTTTCAGTACCATTTCAATGGATGAAATAAATCTGAAGTCAATCATAATCCAATCATAGTACACATGTAAGTTACACTGCAGTATTCCAATTGCAATTTACATCGATTTCGATATTAATATTGGAATATTCAACCTACTGTAGTAAATTTCCTTTAATTACTTCTTATTTTTTTGTTCTTATAATCTTATATATAATTTATAACTGTAGTGGAGCATATATATCATTATATATTTATAATCATAAAATTTTCATTTTTGAGCAATTTCAATCAGTTACAATAATTAAGGGTATATCTTGCCCCATATTATAGTTTAATATCTACAGCAGCACCTTTCCTTAAATTCCTCGGCCTCACTTTATATTATTACAGCATTCGTTAACATTGAATATTTCAGGTCTGGGCCTTTGTTATAAATATATCTTAATCTAATTTCGTTATCATTTTATAAAATTTTCGGTTGTAATATTTAAAAAGTATCAATATTTCAATGCACATGCACGCACAAAGTGTTTCTGAAACTCGGTGCAGTTTCCACTTAATTTCGGTACACAAATAGTCTCTCTACCTTAAGCTTGTGAAAACACTTCGGAACAACAAATATCATTGCATTGGTGAAAGTAATACTATCTAACGTAGTTATAAGCCAGGTGCAATGGTGACTCAAGGCTATTAAGTTGCAGATTATTTTTCATATTAAAGTCAAGGAAATTTATTAAAGTACGAAACAGTCTTGCTTATATTGACCAAAATAAGTAAGTAAGTAAATAAGTGATTGATAAAAATTATTAATTAATGTTTAAATTTCTTGCAATTGGCATATGATGAATTGGATCAACATTAATTCAACTAAACATTAATCATCACTAAACACGAGAACATCTCATAATATAAATAACCAATTATAAGTATCGGTAATCAATTTTATATTAAACATAAGACGAAAGGTGGATACCCATCCATTAATGAGATATACATAAATTTAAGGAATTTAAGTCAAGATGAAAGCAAGTACAACAACACCAATCATTGAGTAGCCTACATTAACGTTGGAAGTACTATTACCTGTTTCACTTGCAGGTTGGGTTGAGTTACCAGGAGTTGAAGATTTGGTGGCAGCGGAAGACGAGGTAGCGGATGAAATTACATCTGGTGCTGATGAAGTAGCGGATGAAGCAGCAAATGAAGTAGTGGATAAAGCAGCAGATGAAGCGGATAAAGCAGCAGATGAAATGGGTGAGGCAGCATATTGCTGAACACGAAGACGGATTCCAATACCACCACCACAATGACCATCCCAGATGATATTGTAAATATTATCAACTCTTGGACAAGCAATTGTGTGACTTTCACCACTATAAAGCAAACCTGTATTGATAGAGAAACCTGTATCTTTCTTGGGAGAAATAATCAAGAAACCTTCAGTAGAGACGGACAAGCACAAGAAACAGATCCATCATCTTCTAAAGTACCAAGAAAGTCTAAACCAGTTCCAATAACAAGTTTCCTATCCGACACTTTAATTGGAGATAAATGGAGAATCGATCCAGAATGAATTGAAAACAAATTAAAGGTTGTGACAGCTAAAGAGTATGAAGCTAAAGTAAGAGTTAAAGCAGCAGTTGTGAATTTCATTTTAGAATATTGATTAAAAGTATGGTGACTCTAATTATTGAGTAAAGCAGATTCCGAGCGATGGTTATAATTACAAGGCAATGGAGAATACGTTTGCTACTTTTTTTTCAATAACGGTCGTAAAATAAATTTGAATATCGGAGATACAATACGATAGCTACTATTACGATTTCTTGCATTTTCCCCTGTTCAAGTCCCTGGTATTTCATTATAATCTACAGTATATGTATGTTCGGCGTTGTTCGCTAAGGAACTACTTAAAACTTAATGCCTAGGTCTGCTTTTTTTTTTTTTTTTTTTCATCGTATGAATGACTGGTAATTGGTGGTAAATATCCAGAAAACATAGATAATACAATATGGATGGGAGGTTAAAAATTTGAGAGCTGAGCAATTTTTTTACAATTTTGACCTAATAATAGCTTCAAACAAGCAATTGCAACAGGAAATCTTGTAAAAAAAAAATATTAGTCTAGCCAAAAACCAAAAATAACCCTTGGTTATACTCTCAACTTAAATTTAATGTTTATTTAAATCAAGTTTAAAAGTAGTGAAAGAAAAGTCTAATGGAAAGAACCCCAATCAAACATATGTGATAAAAGAAGGAGAAAGAAAAAATTTATAAAATATCATTTACGACTTCCACTCGCATATTACGAATATAAGTCGTGAAACTACAAATATGGTCTTACCTACCTTCTTTTATTGTAATTTTACTCGACAGTGTCGTGATTTTATATCGAACATTATTCTTTTAGGTGGATCCATTATCCAGGTTAAATACAAATTAAGGTCGAGATTCGAAAATAATATTCTTAATGAATATCCCTTCACATCTCATTAAATGTTAAAACTGGTATTTATGCAGGAACAAATACATCATGATCATACGATGAGCTGCAATAATCAATCACAATCCTTAAATTATCTAGCACTTTTGTATTGTCTATGTTTAATGTTCAATGAACTACAATTGCAGAAAAGTATCAATCCCCTCCAAAATCATCGTATGGAGAGCTCGCATATGGCCGGAAATCTGTCAAGTTTAACATTTTATTTACTTTCCAATAAATTTCTATGCAAATGTTATAATGGTGGTGGATCACACTAGTAATTACCTAAAATGAACGTGCATATTTGCAGAATTATCGGAATGCATTGAATAAAGTGGGAAAAAGGAACTTCTATTTGCCATTTATTTATTTGCACACATCTCCAGAATTGTCATTTATTGTTATATTAATCATGAATAAAAAGTTAAAAATTGAACCTTCAATTGTGTGTAAGTCTTACGAGTATTAAATCGCCTAAGTAATTATTGTATTATAGTTGAGGAAAAGACTTATATACTTGATTAGTAGATCCTTTATCTAATGCAATACGAGTTAGAAACTACTAGCTAGAACGTTCCATAGTAACACTTGTATGTTCCACCTTTTGGTATAAAAATACCTTCACATTTAGTTTGAATATAGTTTTCTTTAATTACTATAACATTAATATAACACCAACACCTTTTTAGGTGATAAACTATATTGCAATTATGCATATTTTTGGTGTATAACTTTTTCTTGCCGTTTCCATTTCTTCGATCATTTCTTCCATCTGTTTCTTTTTATCCCCCCAGATCCATCAAGAGGATAATCTTGGACATTAGAATTTGGCCACGTTTCAATTGTTTTATATTTTTCACCATAATGTTAAAATCATTTTGTTTTGAAACAATTAAACATGTAATGCCATCAATTACCACAAATGAAAGATATTTCAGAGATTTATATATTTTTAGATAAAATTTTGATATGCTAACTACCGCTTAAATTGTTGGATGGTTCCCAAACTTTTCGCTAATATGTTACAATATACACGAATAGGATACGGTATTATTCCGACTGTAGAACATACGAAAATTAATCTCATTATTTATATTTATCTACACCCATCAAAAAATATAATTTTCAAATGATATCGCTATTTATTTGTAACGCATTTATCTTCCGGATCGGCCTCTTCAGGGATGATGCATTTTGATGTGTTTATCGTAACTGCCTTTGGACTATACTGAAATGGTCGAGCCAATTCGGATTCCAGCAATATAAATCCTCTTAGAATTAAATCAAAAGGATTTCTGGTGATAATCTCCCATTTTTTGTCGTTAATAGCCATTTCTAAATGTCCATATCTTGATTCTGTTTCTTGAAATTGCACTGGAGGTTGTGAATCATCATATTCCGTCATCATTTTAACCGTCCCTAAACTCTCACTAAAAACTCCCGCTCTATCTCCATCCACAATCTTCTTGTTTCCTTCTTTTGTCATATCATATAACTGTCTTTTTAATATGAGTTCAGAACACTGCTGAAATCCCAATGAGAACATCCCCGGAAATGTCAACGGTACATCAAATGTTTGTATATTACCAATTAGGACTGTTGTCGCTGGTCCTGGAGTATCTTTTCTCTCCGTCTCATTTGAATTCAGTCTTAAATCATCAACATTATTAAGATACCTACTCTTTGCAAAAACGTCAACATTCAAAGTTTTAACCGAAGTAGATGAAAATCCAATATTTATCGCTTCAAAATTCAAATCGTAAATCAAAACTGAATTCGAAACAATTATATTATCAATCGATTTTAATTTAAGGTTTGTTAGTGGTGATGATGTAATACCCAATGTTTGAAAAATTGGTAATTGACACAAAAAAATTAGAAATATAATACCAATTGCAAAAGACAACCCTAATATAAAAATAATCTTTGAAAATACACAGGTTATTGTAATTTCTCTCCTTCTATTGCTATTCATTGGTATTAAATCATCAAGAAATTGTGATCTAAAACTTTTTGGACTGATAATTCTTTTTGGTGGTTGTATTGAATTATACATCGGCAAAAAGGAATGATATCTAAAATCAGAATCTGAACTTGATTCATTATCTAGTTCGCGGTTTCCATGTAATAAATTCACATTTTCATCAGAAGAAGATAAATCATTTTTTCTAATTGTTCTTTTGATTGAAAGTTTTCTAGGTGATGAGTTAGAAGCTGATATTGAATGAGAATGAGAGTTTGAATTTGATTTAGACTTTGATCTTGATTTTGATCTTCTTTTATTATTCTTCGAATGATGATATTTGGAAGGTGATCTTCCAACAATTGATGTTTTCTTCAATTTAATAGTTGCATTGTTATCATTTTCATCATTTTCAAACATACCAGTATATAATTGGATCTCTGATCCATTTTCATCACCACTTTCATTTTTATTTCTATTACCTGTTCCTTGATCACTTAAGCTGTTCCGAGCTCCTTTTAGTGGATCTGATTTCTTCAAAGTTGATATTGAACTATTATCAACTGAATGTTTTTTCTTTTTGATTGTTTCATTTTTTACTACAGATAATTTTGGTATTAGCTTTTTCCAAATTGATTGTTCTGTTGATGGCTTTTCCATTGATGTATCTTCATTGACAATACCTCGCTCTAAATCTTTATAGTTACCGTTACTAAATACATTATTATCATTTTGATTATATAGAACATCAATATCGGTGGGGCCAATTGCATCATCTATCGATGCATAACTTTCTTGAGAATCGCTATCTTCATTACTAATATTACTATGATCAGCTGAAAATATCGTATTTAATTTTTGATTATATTTAGTATTATACCGATAGCCAACTGTTGATGTATGAGGATGTAAATTTAAATGATTTTTAGCTATATTATTTTTGGTGATGTTATTATTCGAAGTTTTACTTCCGTTTCTATAATCTAAGAAACCAGAATCAGGATGATCATCGTTATCAACAACATTTTCATAATTTCGAAGTTTGGAAGTAACGTTAGCAGAAATACTATCATTATCTTCAGCAGTTGCATATTTATTTGAGCTTGAGTGTCTATATCCACCTCTACTGTTACTAGTTCTTGAGTTTGATCTCATATTTGGGGTTTCACTTGCATTAGCATTATTACTATCATCGGCCAATGATCCATAGCTTAATTTATGTAATTGAAATGGACGACTTGGTTTTTGTTGCAATCTTAATTGATTCTGCTGTCTTAAAGTTTCAACGAATCCCGCTGCAATTGATTTATTCTCTTTTGTAGAAGCCTTATCATTTGCCTGTGATCTAGATCCTGACCTTGAAGGAAAATTCATCTCACTCTCTTTTGTACCGAGGATTAACAATCTCCTATCGCTACTATTATCACCTTGCAATGGTGGTCGTTGTTGCTGATAATTCGTGTTTGCACTTGAATTGTTATTATTTTCATTGATATCTTCTTGATATGAACTCTTAGTATCAAAGTTTCTTGCATTTGAAGAATCTCTTCTAATAATATATCCATGATTATGGTAATGTGGTTGTTGATATAAATCACCAATATTGTTGCCATTGTATCTCACGTCAAATTTTGATCTTGAGGCAGAACCTGATCTTTGCGAACTTTGAGATAGTCTTGTGTTTCTATAGTCGTTTACTGGGATTTGGAAGTATTCAGGTACAGAGGCTATGGTATTTAGATTGGTATTATTATTGTTTGATTGTTGTTGGGTTACCGAAGTACGTGAAGAGGCCGATCTTCTTGGGGGTTGATTATTTGATAATAAATAATGGATATCATTGTTACTATCGCTTGTATAAATCCCATGTAAGTTTGTAGTATTTATATTATTTGTATTATTTGTGTTGGGAATAGGTTTTTGTGGTAGCCATGGAGAAACAGCGGCCGAACTTGGCTCATAAACAAACTCTTCATCACTTTCAGTAGATGTAACATCTTCGATGGCAGATGCAACCTTAGCTGCAAATATTTGAGCTTTTGAAGATTTAGGTGCTAATCTTGGAACTTTTGGTTTGGAAGATTTTGCGATTGAAGGTTTCGAGTTTAATGTTTTTTTAGATTGGGTCTGCTGTTGTTGCTGCGTATTTGATGAATTGCTGGGTTTTATAGATTTTGATGAAGAACTTTGTCTTGATAGCATTCGCCGATTAGGAAGACGATACTCTTCTTTATCTTTACTCTGAGTACCAGCTATAGTATGGAAATAACTAGGTCCATTATTGATGTTATTGTTTAAGTCCGGTGTGGAATTTTGCATCTCCTTATCCTTTCTTCTAGCCAAACGACCACGGTATCCTCTGGTTTCACGAGTTGGGCTTCTTATTCGATAATTTGAGTCCTGTTGTTGTTGTTGTTGTTGTTGTTGTTGTTGTTGTTGTTGTTGTTGTTGTTGTTGTTGTTGTTGTTCGCGATCTGCTACAGCTCGCGATTGTAATAGGGACTGGTTACGGCTCCTGGATTTATAACGAAAGGCTGGATTTTGAAATGAAAAATCACTCTCAAAAGAAGCATCGGAATAGTTATCATCAAGAATGTTAGAGGACCTATTCTCATTCTCGATGATGAGGTTATTGTAGTTCATGTTTGGTAGTCGAGGAAGATTTAAATCAGTTGTAGGAGTCTTAATATTATTGACATTTGTTTGAAAATCATTACTTCCGTTTCCTTCCAGTTGTAAAGTGATTGTACTTCCACTTTTACTTGTACTGGAATCGTGTTTTTGGGATAAATCCAGAGGCTGCAAAGGATTTAAATCTTCATTCTGCTGTGGCGTACTTATGCCTAAACCAACATTAAAGTTCTGAGGAGAGGATACTGTGCTGGCTGGTGTTGACACATTATTGTTACTACTTCCGATATTGTTGGTGACTCCTAGTTTATGGACTGCTTTGACGGTTTCCGTTTCAACCTTCATCGTTTGCCTTTTGTGGTTACGAGAAGTGCCTGTAGTTGCATTTTTCTGGCCCTGTTGGCCCTGCTGATTGAGACTCGCCCCGGTTGATGTTTTTCGGCTGACCTCCATGTTTTGATTTAGGTTAGACTAGAATGTGAAAGCGAAATTTATATTTTGGAATATTGAGACTGGCAAATTTGCATTATTTTAGTGTTAGGTATCTTTTCATTTATTTATTTTAGTCTTACAGAAAGGCGTGTCCGCTTAAGTATAGTCACTGTCGATCTCGTCAGGGGTCGGGAACTATCAGAACACAGAACAAGTAAAACAAAAAAGGGAGTTGCAATGGCAATATTAATGTATTTATTATTTATATAAGTTTTATATATTTACTGAGAACAAATATTTCAATTAAGATCGAAATTGTCTAATATCCTACATACATATAATTAATTTTACTAAATGTTTTCGGATTTTTTTTTTTCATTAGTTGTGCCTCATAATAAAAATCTATAAATTTAAATTGTCTCTGTTATGATCTTCCTTTCTTCCGATCGTCATTCAATTGAAAATCTTTGTACTACATGACCCCCATAGACTTTAGGGATATCATTCATCTGTATACCTAACAATTGAAGTTTACGCGCACTACGAAGTTCGAACAAGTCTGATTGATGAGCTTAAGCCAATTTAGTCTAAAAGTTTATATTATATGTTGAATCAATCCAATTGTAATTGCAAACGTTTTTACATCTGCATTAAAAAATAATATATTTACATAAGTTATATGATAGTTCTAAACTAAACTGTTGAAAATATTCTCTTTCTAGAGTTTTTCTCTTCTTCTTGTATCTGTTCATATTCATCAACAAATTCTTTCTTATGATACATGTTCCAATATTCTTTTATATATTTAAGACCTTGTATATTAACACCAATCTCGTCTCTTTGTGCTTTTAATGTTTTAACAAGATTAGGCCTTATTGATTCAAGTGTTGGTCTCAATAACTTATTACTACTAATTTCTTTTGAATGAACACGGACCATAAAAAAGAGTACTCTGCAAATTAATTCGATGTTCAACTTTTCATATCCTTCTTTCGTCCAAATCTCAATAAATCTAAACATTGCGACAACTTTACTAAATGGTAAAATAATCAGGGCATCTTCTAATTGTGCTGATTTAATCTTAGAAACCGTTTGAAAAACATACTCTTGTGCTGAAATTTTCTTAACTTCTAATATAATGTTTCTAGTAGGCGCTTGTGGTAACGCTTGCTTATTCTTTAAAGCCTTCTTTTTATCCTTTTCGTACTGTTCCAATGCATCCAGATCAGCAATGCCTATATCTAATGCCTCCATGATCAATTCTCCAGATTTTAGTGATTCTATTGTCTGTTTACCAGCCCGGGTTGCTTCTGAAGCATGAACATCTTCATCTTCATCCTTGTCACCTCTTGGTTTTTCCTCTTCTAATGATTCTAATAATGTTGATTCATATATTTCTTCTAATTCTTTTTCTCTTTCTTCTTGTAAGAAAATTTGATCATCGCTTTCACTCCATATTCTAATACTCTTATCATGAGACGATGAAACAATGAACCCACCAGAATGTGAAGCCGCAAGTCCCCAGACTTCTGAATGATGAGCTACTAATTTTTGAATTTGGTCAAATTTATCACCATCCCAATATTTTATCACTCTATCCTTTGAACATGAAAAAAAATTATGAATAGATTCTGAAGATTTATCAAATAATACATTTGTAATTATGTCCGTATGTGCAAAAATTGATTTATGACAATCACCAAAATCAAGACCCCAAATTTTAATATTTTTATCTTGTGAACCAGTAATAACCAATTTTGAATCTTGTGAAACATCAATTGATAATACCAATCCTTTATGACCAAAAAGTGATAAATAAAATTTTAATGTATCAAGATAAAATACTTTAACTGTGTTATCATGTAATGACGCAAGCACATATTTGTTATTGGGATCAATCTTGACTGCAATCACTTCATTATTTACTTGTAACGTTTTGGAATGTTTTATCAATAAATTTGAAACTGATGTTGTAGTTCCAGGAACTAATGTTGAAACAACTTTAAATTCCCAAAATTTTAAATTTTCATCCCTTCCTCCTGTAACCATTGTTTTACCATTTGAACTTATATCCAATGACCATATACCACTTTTATGCGCACCTTCAATTGTTTGAATTAAGGATGATGAAGCAACATCGAATAAATGTAAATCACCATCCATATTTCCAACAACAATGAGTGCATCACCTGGTAAAAAGCTACCGCATGTTGTTCGTTTACCAGGAATAGATAAAGTTCTAATACAATTTGTTGAATATAAATTCCAAATTTTGATTTCATTTTTGGAAATTGAAGCAACTAATTTATCATCTGATGTAATTGATAAACATCTTGGATCTGATCGATGTCCTTGTAATTCAATAGTAGACTGTATTTCACTTGAAACAATTTCTGAATTTGAGAATTTCTTGGGAATTTCGATTATATGATATTCAACTGAATTATTGCCTAAGGTAATGATTAAATTTAATTCGGATTTTTCACGTTTTGAATAGGCCCAATTAGAGCTTTTAATTTTTGAACCAGTTGTTGATGATATTAGAGCAAAACTTGCAAAAACAAAATAGGGATTTGTAGGATCAATTTGATTTAATTCAATTTCTAATTTTTCATCAGTTGTATTAATTTCCTTTTTCGATTCTCTAACTCTTTTTTTACGTCTTGCAACTGCTTTTTTAATCTCTTCTGCTGATCGAATTCTAAAAATTTCAATACTTTTATCTGAATTTTGTACTTGGAAAAATTGATTTGATGAATGAAATGATATTGACATGGCTTTATTTGATGATTTCTTGGAAATTATTCCTTTATCAATTAACCGTCCAGTACCTGTTTCATCTTCATTGTCAAGATTTATCTCCCATACCTTTAACTTATTATCTTCACCCCCTGTTATTATATACTCGAAGTTTAGATCAATTGCTAATGACCAGGCTTCTTTTGAACTAGCAATATGTGTTTCAACACAATATTTAGTTTTCAAGTCCCATAGCTTGATTAACCCATCTTTAGATATTGACACTAGCCACTCATCTTCCTCATCATGAATGATACTATTACTTAACTTTTTCTTGATAAATTTTAATCCAGTTATCTGATTTCTATGGCTTGTCAATTTATAAAGACCTACTTCACCGATCAGATCCCAGACGATAATATTACAATCTGCCGAGCCACTGACTAACTTAACCCCCTGTGAATCAAATTCCAAAACAGATACAGTGGTTTTATGGCCATTAAATTCAACAATAACAGTTCTCGTATTAATATCCCAAATTTTTATTGTACCATTTGCATATCCAGCAGCTAAAAGTTGATTTGTATCATGATACGCTAAAGAGGTCACAGCACTAGGACATACACCAGTATTAGTCATTGAATTTATTCCAGGAGTTTCTCCATCATAAAGTTGATTTAATAATGTTCCTGTATGAACATCCCATATCAGAATCTGTTCCAACGCTCCTGTGACTACTCGTCCTCTTCCAACCCTTGAATCGTCACCAGCCTCGTGATTCGGAATCCACAAAGAGTTGGACTCTGGAGATGAAATAACACCAAAACTTTTGGATTGTTCAAACCGTAGGTAAGATTTTACCATTTTATGTTGTTAAAGGTTATATTTTTCTTGAAAAGTTTCAATGAAAAAAAAAATTCATAAGATGAGTATAGCACGTGTTGTGATTACATAATACACAAACATTAAAATTCACAAATATCATAGCTATAAATATTAAGCTTGCCAATGTCCTTCACAAAAGGTAATCAATCTTTTAACACTGGTCAGCCATTTTCTTGTTGTCTCATCACTCATTATATGGGCAATTTGAGTGCTCGATTGATTATCACCGGTAATTCTTTCCCTCGCACTTCTAGCATGAATACCAACAGCCGTAACACCAATAGGCCATGCTGCATTACCAATACTTAATTTTAAATAAGTATTATTTGCATTTCTATAGTTCCTTTGTTGTAGATACATACAAAGTGTTGAGAGAGTAGGGAATATTTGTGGACTTAATTTTCGTCTACGAAGCAAACTCAGTAGTGGGACAAGGTATTGTTTAGTTTCTGTTAGGATATCAAATGCTCTTTCTGGAGTTTCGTCTCTTGCTTTTAGATCAGCTTCCCATTCAAAAATTAAATGTTTTAGGTATGCTCTGACTTGTGAGTAGACTTTATTCTCATCATCTCGTATATCTTCCGGCACAATATTAAAATCCAAAGATGCTTCGCGCTCTTGATCCTCTTTTTGTTTCTCTAAGAGATGTTGTTTAAGTTGGATTTTCTTTAATCGTTTAATTCTTATTAATTTATTTTCTTCCTCCAATATCACCGGCTGTCCTAAGTCCTTTAATTGATGTGAGAGTTCTTCTTCAGTAATGGAATCCAATAATTCCTGTTCTTCTTTTGTGTATTTTGTTTCAGTTTTATCGACCGATTCTTCTTCTAATTCAGAGTCCTTGTGACCTGATTCTTCATACTCCTTAGTTCTATCATCACGTTCTTGTTTCTCTCTTGTTTTTCGTTGCTTCCTCTCTTTCGTAATTTCGTCAATCTGTTCTTGACGTTTTCTCCTGGCCTCTTCCAACTTCTTTTCATACTCCTTTTCTTTCTCTTTTTCTAAATCGATCTGCCTTATATACTTCTTTTTTGAACCCTTTTCTAACGCTTCGACGGTATGCTTCCTTTTTGCAATTTCTTTTGACAATAATGATGAGAAATCCATTTTTTCTCCTAACAGATGAACATTAATGATTTACTACACACCTATCGAAAGTTCTAAGATGTTCTTGGGTGTATAGGTGTTAACTCAAATTATTATTAGAGTGTAAAGTATTTCGAACTGGAGGTCACCATAGCTGCGTTAGTGGTTTAGCGGTAAAATTCTTCGTTGCCATCGAAGAGCCCCCGGTTCGACTCCGGGCTGACGCATTTTATTTTTGAAACATGTCAGCATCTCAATGGAGTAAAATGATTGAAAGAGACTCCACAAAGCTTTGTTCTGAATCACTTAGATGCTATGGAAAAAAAAAAAAAAAAAAAATAGGAAAGATGTATACATATGACATCCTTTACTCGTATTAATTGAGTAAGAAGGTGGAAATGGTGACAATAATACTATAAAAAGTAACAACATTACTCAAAAAAGAGTGAACCTCTAACATTAGTAAGAGGTATTTTTGCCTAGTATTAGGTCTTTTTTATTTTCACAATATTTTAGTTGTTATGAAGATAGTATTTAGAGATATAGTAAGTTTAATATAGAGCCTTAATGGTACCACTTGAAAAAAAAAATATGGGGATTATCAGGGTCACAGTGGTCCAAAATGATTGAAAGAGATTCCATCATGCTTTGCTCTGGTTCACTTAGGTGGTATATGATAACTATTAATAGTATTTCCCTACAAGTTTTATAAAACGACTTGGGTTGATTCGGGACCTAGACTGGTGAAAATAGCAAATCATATTCTAAAAACGGGAAATCTTCCTATTCCGATGAAAACTGTTCATCTTATTATGATACCCAAACCCTGAAAGGACCTCTAGGCTTACGAAATTTACGTATTCTAAGCATGATGAACTCTGATGCTCACATCCTATGTCAAGCAATCAACCAACGACTTATACCCTTTCTGAAAAGATGGATAAGCCTTCAACAAAATGCCCATGTACCCAGACATTTAGCACCAACGTGGAAGTAGTTATTGCAAATATCTGAGTTCTTGCTTAATCCATCTTTATATGATGATGAAGAAATGGACTGTAATTCGGCTATAGCCCAGATTAACTTTAAAGAAGCTTTCGACTCTATCAATCATCATTACATTCTCGAAGTTTTCGATCTTCCAAATAATCTCATAAACATGATCTTATCTTTCGTTACCCAACAGGTGGGGTATGTGAAAAAAATAGTGCACTGGGAAGGTATTTTCCAATAAATAATGGTGTCAGGCAAGGAAACCCACTCAGTCCTCCCACTTTATTTATTTTAGCTATGGAGCCGTTGGCTGTCCAATTGGATCGTAAACTACAGGGTATAACATTAATATCCCATAAGGTTGCCCACACCCATAAACATGTGGCTTTTGAGGAACCTAAAGCACACTTTAAAAGTTCGCTAATATGATAAGGTTAGTAATACGAAGTCTAGTCTCTTCTTAGTGACTACCAATTTAAACCATACCTTTAAAATATCGGAGAAAAAATCTGAAAGCTGAATAAATTATCAAAGTGAGTTCTGGCCTTTGACTCCAACCCAGTTAATTCAATTTCAAAAGGAAATCACTAGACAAATTGTTAATCCCAAATTATTAATATCATTAGAGACATTACACCGCCCTAGAGAACAAGGTGGGTTTGGTCTTCTTGATCTGAGACGCCATCTACACGGATTATATTCATCTTGGTTTATAGATATATTAAATAGCTCCAGCGAATCTTTTGCGTTGCATGTTAGGGCTTTATTACAAAACGAATGTGATGAACGAAGGTTGCAATACTGCCAATATCGTTATAACAATCCCAATATTTCTTATGAATTCTTCTGATACCATATATGGGATGAAAGGGGATACGGAACAATTACATTTATATCTACTCATCACTAAATGAAAAAAGATGGGAAACTTATTTGAAAGCATACGACATTTTAACTACAAAGACAACTCTTCACAAGATCACAAAGAAAATCCCTAGGGTTGATATTGCTACCACTTATAACGTGGTTTCAACACCTGTTCCTTCTGAAGTTCTCCAAAATGTTCAAACCACCAAATAGAATCAGCCGTATTTCGAAGATCTGCAGCGAGATATTATAATTCTTTAAAAGATAAACCAATTATTCCAAAATGGCCTCCTGAAGTACTACGAAAGCGAAGTATTAAAGAGTGGAATTTTTGGTGGATTAAATTAGACAAGATAAATAAAATTGATCCGGGGTCCGTAGATTATTTACATCGTTTTAATCTTAGACATTACACTCATCATTGGCCCCTTCACTCCTCGGAAGTGGATCAATCAAATGGTAAGTTAGACAAATGTATCCTATGCTTACGAAACGGTACTGAAACGGAAGAACATGCCTTTAATAGTTGCCCAATAAAAACTACAATATTTAACTCTCTTATTGGAAAAGATCTATGCTTAAATGATTTCATTTGTCCATCCTTGGAATATTCTCAGTTTATAAAACACATAAGCCTTACTGTGGAGGTAATATGGAATATACGGTTCCTTAGACACTTTAGTTCCAACATTGGAGTCCTCTTCAATTATCAAGTTTGCGAAAATAGAAAAACGTAAATTAATTCAGAAATACAAATAAAGTAGTTGATCATATTAGATATGATATCAGACTTGGTTTTACCGCACAGGTATTTAAACCTTTGTTTTATAAAATTATTCAATAATTCTTTTTATCCTCTTATAGATCAGCAAGTATAATTTATAATAAAATGATTAGGTATAAAAAAGTGGACCTATAACATTATTAGGTCTTTTTTATTTTCACAATTTTTTGGTTATGAAGATAGTATTTAAAGATATGAAAGTATAATATAGAGCCTTAATGGCCACTTGAAAAAAAAATGGATTCTTGATTTATTATTAGATCCCAGAGCACTTCTAGAAGAAAATACTTGGAAAAAGCTAGGTCTTTAAGAAATCATCGGTTGTACATGGTACATGTTTAATATGTTGAATAATTTCATTTGGAAATATGATTGGGATAATAATGAAGAAGAAAACATTATGTTTAAGGTGAATAGTAAAAAGAAAGAAAGGCCTAGGTGGGATATCTACCTTCAATCTTACTTTGACTCCACTAAAATAGAAGTGTCTTGATTCCATTTATAGATCTAGACGAATAGAGCATTCGAAATTTAATTGGCCCTCTTGGAATTCATTGACAATATTGAGTACCAAGTATAAGCAAAGAGAATATCTTTCTTTATAATCAATGTTATCTGATTCTTAGAAAAATTATTTTTTTGATTTAAAGTATAATTATAATATAGTTTCATGAGCAAATATATTATTGTAAGGGAAAAATATCAGTGTTGTGTTTTAGGGTCCGATTGATGTTGCAATATCATTTTTTTGTATTGTATATTCTTTTACCTGTGTGCGATAGGAGCACTGTCATAAAGTGATAATATTCTAAAGTATCGATTCGTAAAGATGCTTTTAGGTATGTTGGGTTCGGAAAAGACGGGAAATCACAATATATAATTATAAATATTTACAAAGTTATAACTTTCCTTTTACTTTAGTAGTAACGTGAACAACATGACAGATCTGCAATCGCAAGTAGAAGCGATCCCCGGGTATGATATTGGTATGGCTGTCTGGGAAGAATATGCTGGTGAAAAACTGCAGACAAAAGGTATTTTTCTGTTTGTTTGTTAGATGATATCAAAGCGTCAGTTTGTTAATTCACATTTATAGATCCGTTCTTCGAGGAATTACCAGATGGTAGTACCAGAAAAAGAAAAGCACCTCCTGGTGTAACGAATGATGAAAAGAGAGCCTGGAAAGGGATAAGACAGAAAGCATGGAATCATGATAGATGTTTCTGTGGTTGCTTTTGGTTAGATTGTGGAGTTGGGTCTGCTCCCTTGGTCTGTAGGTATAAAACAAACCCCATTCTCATTACTGTCCATAATTCTGACATATTTACGATAGCAATTCTCCCGGTGATAGGACCTCTATGTGTATATATCATTCATATGCGTTTGTTAACCATAGCAGAAAATGAACTCCAAATACCAAAATCATTAGCTGTCAAAATAGCATCAAATATATTGTTTGATTTCCTGATCACTTTACCTCCAGTAATAGGGTCAATATTATCATATTTGAATGCTTGCTCGACTAGAAATGCTGCAATGATATGGAATTATTTGGCAAAAAGAGGACAGAGCGGACAGGTATGTATTTCATTAAAAAATGCCAAAGTTAACAAACATTAGTATTAATACTTTTGGACGCTAGTCAACCTTTAATCCATTTCAAAATAATGCCCAACCGTCAAATGAAAATAATACAGGTGGTGGAATTTTTATGAATAGAACTCAATATAATGTTGTGGATTCGGGACCTAACAGGAATGGGAATAGAGGACGTGGGATCCTCAAATCTTTTCCGGATACCAGTGTTCAAGAACAAGGATTTATTCGAATGAAATAAATATATATATATATATATATAATCAGTTATATATACTCAGATACAGATAAGTGTGGTTCATTGCCAAACACAATTAATACTATCAGAGTACTATTAATTTTATGGAGTTGCTTCGATATTATCATGCAAAACATAAAAGACTTACTTTTCTCCTAAAGTTTCTGCACACCTTCATTAATTTTCAACTTTAACAAATTCACTATAAAATATGTCAGACAAGGTCCTTGATTCTAAAATTTGGATAGATGGTTGTTTTGATTTTGCTCATCATGGTAAGCATTTTTTCTTTGTATCTCAGTTCCCAACCGTTTGTATCTTCACGATGTAATGAGATTGTCATGTATCTATATTTTATTTGTTAACATGAAAAATAAAAGGCCATGCCGGGGCTATGCGACAAGCTCGTCAACTAGGACAAGAACTATATGTTGGTGTCCACAGCGATGAAGATATTGCTGAGAATAAAGGACCTGTGGTAATGCATCTTGATGAACGTGTCCTCGCTGTTTCGGCTTGCAAATGGTGTACAACTTGTGTCCCAAATGCACCATATGTTACGGATCCACTTGTAATGGATCAATACCAGTGCAAATATGTTGTTCATGGTGATGATATTACCACCGATGCAGGTGGTGAAGATTGCTATAGGATTGTTAAGGAACAAGGCCGATTCATTGTTGTTAAAAGGACACCTAATATTAGTACGACAGATTTAGTTGGAAGAATGCTATTGTTTACTACAACCCATCATATTAAGGATATTACTGAGGAAGATTTCGAGCATTACAAAGGTGGAGATATAAAATTGAATGATCACCCTCTACTACAGCCTGAAGAAGTTACTCGTTATACTGAATATGCCACCTCATCGGATGGTAAATCAGCAGGTTCTGGTGTCTATATTTATACATCTGAATCCTCAAAAATAAATACATTTATTGAACCTTCTTTAACTATAAGCAATAAATTAAAAAAGAAAATTATTTATGTTGATGGTGGGTTTGATTTATTTAATCCTGGTCATATTGAATTTTTAAGAGTTATTCATGAAACTCAAGCCAATAAGTTAGATGCAGCTGTTGTTATTGGAATTCATAATGATAAATCAGTTCATAAAAATAAAGGATTAAATTATCCAATAATGAATTTATTTGAAAGATCATTATGTGTTTTACAATGTCGTTATGTTGATGCAATTATACTTGGTGCACCATATATTCCTGATACAAATTTTATAAAAACTTTGCAGGATCCTCAAGGTGTCAATTGGCATATTGATGGAATATACCATGGGCCCACGCCAGAAGTTGCTATTTCGGAAAATGGCGAGAATTCCAGCACAGATGCTTATATTAATCCTTATGCTGAAGCTATTCGTTTAGGTTTATTCAAGCAAATTGGACCTCATAAGTATGATAATATCTCAACCAAAGAAATTGTTGATAGGGTACTAGAAAATCGAGCAATTTATGAGGAAAGGCAGAGGAAAAAAGGATGGAAGAGTCAAAGGGAAAGGAATATGGAAGCTGAAGAGAAAGGAAAAATTTCAGCTAACATCAATTAATAGTAATAAGCCGATTTGATATTATCATTAAAAGGTTTAAAAACTCCTAATGATTACCTATCTGGTTTTTGAGTAAACTAATGATTCTTTTGTCTTCAAGATTTGTTTTCCTTTTTGATAATACGATCCAACATATAAAGTTTCATTATAATATAAATAGTAGATAATGGATGTGCTGTAACAACTACATGTATAATTGATTGGTTTATATTCTGAAACCGACAGTCAATGTGGTAATATTTCCTGGAATGTAGTAAGTGGGAGCAGTCAGTCCCAATGTTAATACAGTTATTTTGTGAGCAGTTAAACGTTGGGGTGATGGATGACTGCAGAAAAGATGAGCTTCAAGTGGACTGATGTCAATTTCAACAACACACGTATAATTAACATGACAATTACAATTACATTTGCCTGTGAGAATGTTTAACATAAATTTAATTTATTGGATTTTCATTAATCATAACATCGTCGTTCTATGTACTTTCTCATAAAAAAGGTAAAATAAAAAAAGGCACCTCATCTGATTCTCAGCAATAAACATCCTGATCCTGAGAGTGCTAAAGATCTAGTAGATACAATATAATATTCATAATTAGTAAACTTTTTGTCCATCTTCAAAAACCTCAGCATCATATTTGGGTTTAACCTCCCAGGCCGGTACTCCAGACGACTGTGCATTAGAAGATCTTCGCCTTCCCTTCATCATGGTGACTTCACCACTAGCAATTAAATCGGCAATCTCGTCCCCTTCTTTACCCCAGTTCAATTTGCCAGCACCATCTCTCTTAGTTTTGTTTGGTGCTTGGTCGGCGTGGCCGTGCTTGGAAAAGTAACGTGGTTCTTCATTGGAAGAATGACTTCTAGTAGTTCTTGCCATGGTCAATTGTTGTTATAATAGTGTTATAAGATAAAATAATATTCAAAAAGATAAAATTGAATACAAGGAGATAAAGAAAAAGAGGGGAATAAAATCCGGGGATACTCTGTTTATATATCTTAGTGCGTGTCACGTGTGAGGGGAATTAGTGTGCAATTCTACGACTATAAAATAAAGAGAGTGTCTTCAAACATGCTTATGCCTGCGTTTCTAGAAAACTCCACCAAGCTCTTCATGACTGTGGTCTCCAACGAGGCATTTTCGATAACCCCCCACGGAATCACCTGTACGATTGTCGGAAATGCCTCGTCCTCAACCGATCCGATGGACCATACCACCTTTTTATGTATTTGCTCTTTGCTCATTTTGCCTGACTGGATATATGAGATAATACTTCTTAAAGACAATTTTCCAGGTATGAAAGATGTAAAACTATCTTCTTCGTCTTCTTCGTCTTGCGATTTTAATGAGATGTCGTATAATTTGTTGATTTCCTCAACATACTTTTCGGAATTGTTTTTGTAGGTTTCTACTAAATACTTATTGTATATTCCGGTAACATTATAAATATCATTGCCATCTGATCTGTTTGCAAGATTCGTTTCATATTCTAGTTCCTTTCGATATAAATTATTATCATCAATTGTGTTATAATTGTGGTCATCCAAAATAACAAGATCATTTGTTTTTGAATCTAGATATTTCTTATAATTCTTAAACGATTTAAATATTAATTCAACTGGATCAAGTAAATAACATGGTTCAAAATTCTTCTTATACATCATTTTAGTACAATTATCAATATAATAACCCATATAATAATACTTGTAACAGAATAATCGTGATGTTGCTAATTCGATCAATGCTGAAAATTTACCAAGTGTTAATTGATCATAATCTGGATGACGAATTAGATAAACTGATGAGATTGCATGTGGTAATAAATCAATTACCCCAATTGCAATAAGAATATCATTATAGTAATAAAGTTGATGAGCAGGACCAAAATATGGTGGTTCATTAACATCATGAGCAGTATTATTATTATAAAAATCGGGATCCCTTAATAACTTTGTCATTTTTGCTAGTTTATTCTTGCAATCATCGATATTTTGTTTAAATGGATGATCGCATAAAAATGATTTGAATTGTTTTGGAGTATTATCGTCTTCTTTATCTTTATGAACTGCTATTTGATATTTTTTAAAAAGTTGATATTTCTCTTGACTAAATTCGGCTAGTTCTAATACAATACGAAAATTATCATGAGATAATATATTTGATATTGATGATAAAAAATGTTTGGAATTGTTTTTTCCTTTTGTTCTATAATCGTTGTGTATGTTAGACTTGAAAGTGGTTATTATACAAATACGTGAACATTACTTACTTTTGAGCTATTGAACCATTAGTTGAACCACTTTCAAGAAACCTGGTGAATCTGTTAAGGCATTGCCTATGCTCTTTGTTTGGCTCAAATTTATCCGCATTGGTCCTTATAGTGTACAGCTTGCAACATGTTCGTAACAGATCTGGCTAATCAAATTTCGAGTCAAAGTTAGATGAAGATCCATATAAGGTGAATATCAAATATGTTCACTCACTTTATAAAGAACCGTCCCTGACCTTCTAAAACCTCTATCTATTAATCTTTGATACTGATTGACAGTCAAATTGTTAGCCAAGCATTGATACTCTTTAAAAGTGTCATTCTGGTGACAATAACCACATTTGGCAGATGCATGGCGACCAGGTCTGATTAAGGCAGTTTTGGAAGAATCTATTTGAATAAGATCACCAAAGGAACTCATTTTTAATGTTTAGGACACAATATATGTTTTTTATCGATATCTACGTTGTTAAATATTCACTGAAATATATCACGTGGGTTTATATTTTGATCATGATATGTAAAAAGTACAATAAAAGCAAATACATAAATATATAATGACAATACAAGGGAAGATCCAGTTTATAATTAAGGTGGATTATTGGAGTTGGTAGATATAAACGTTTACTTTTTACCCTGAACAACTTTGATCTCTTTGCCGTTTTTATCCTTAATCTCAATCTCTATAGGATTCTCATCCTCATCCTCATCCTCTTCTTCACCTTCATTCTTATCCTTATCGTCTTCTTCCTCTTCTTCTTCATCATCTTCTTCATCGTCGTCATCATCGTCATCATCAGAACTTAAATATCGGCCACATTCCTCAAACTCTTCTTTCTCTTCTGCTGTTTTTGGTTGTTGGTGTAACCATCTCATTCGTGGTCCACTTTTAGATTGTTCATTTATTTTGAATCCAAATATTTTTAAATCATAATGTTTCCATCGTGTTGCCGCACATTGTTTTTCAATTTCAGAAAACATATTTAAGAATAAACTAGAGAAGCTTTTCCCAAATATAGCTCCATCTAAGTTTAAATATCTTGAACTTGTTGGTAAATAGATATCATTGCAACATGGACAGTATAATCGAACAGTTTCTAGACCTGGTTGGTCATATAAACCGGTTGGTAATAAGTGCATTCCTTGACAGAAATATCTTTGGCAAGTACCAAATTTTTTATATTCATATTTCTCAGCCATTAATTGTAAACCAGGTTTTGTAACGATAAATCTTGCGTGAATTAAACCATATAATAACTCTGCAGAATGTTCAATGTGTGCCACAACTGATGGTTTAACTGGAGTAACAGGCTCAAGATCTAATATCAAGTCTAATGCTTCACGATAATAAGGTACTAGAGCACTTAAACCAGTTAAATTAAAATCATCTTCTATGTATTCAGTAGAGACTTCTACCAAGAAATCATGGCCAAACATTGTACAAAAAGAGCTTATCCAGGACTCGGCATCGGAGGAGGTATCATCATATTGAGCCCCACTAGACAGCCGTGAAATATGAGAATTAGAAAGAGCTGATTTGACTGTTCGAGACATTAATGTTTAATTGTTCTGTTTACTATGATATAAATAATTGAAAATTTAGATTCTGAATGTGTCTGATAGAGTCCTACCAAACTGAGATTTTTAAATTTTTCAATAAATCGATATGTAATATATAAAAATTTAAAGTAATAAATTCTTCAGAATCAAATCAAATCATATAACTCCAAACACAAAAGCGATTCAATTTCCCGGTATCTGGTACACTCCCAGACTGAAATATACAGGCTTTACTTTACTGAGCTGTGATTCACCTTAAAACTTGAACAATCAAAACATTCAAGAAATGGTCTATTCAGTACTTTTAACCATAGTGGTACTTTCAATATATTCCAACATTATTTCCTTGATTGGTAAAAGTACAATTGGAGAGTTTTTCTGGAACTTATTTGTAAACTTGTCAACTTCAACCAGGGTGGTCAATCTCAAAAAAACGAAACATGAATTATTAGCAACAAATCGAGAAAGAATAAGGACCTCAAGCATGGATGAATTTGCCAAATGGGCTAAATTACAGAGAAAAGAAGATAAGTTGAAGGTTGAAATCCAACGATTAGAATCAGATTTATCATCAACTAAATCAACTATCTTATCACGAATAGGTTGGATTATAACAATATCAACATTTGGTCCTAAATTATATTATCGTTATATGCATAGAAAAACTGTAGTATTCTGGTTACCTACTGGAATGTTTCCTAGTTATATTGAATGGTTTTTGGCTCTTCCTAGTAGTCCTACAGGAACGTTATCATTTTCCTTGTGGGTGTTTTTGGTTGATAGACTTATTGGTGCTTTATTTGGGTTGTATAAAGATTTTACTGAGCCTAAACCGATCCCACTAGAATCTAACACAACAGAGGTTAAAACCTAAGGGTATGATATAACAAGTTTTTCTATGTTACTGAGATTTAAACGGGTAACCAAATTATAGGAATTAGCTTTATAATAAGAAATGATTTACGAAAAATAATTTATTTATATTCAATAAATGAGATTATAATAATCATTTTTTAATTCCTCAGATGTGAAAGTAGAAGAACTTAATTGGTTCCCTTTCCAATATGAGCGTAAATTAATATGTTGTACATAATAAGGCTGTAATTGGAGCTCTAATGTTTATAACAATATTAATCGCTTTTACAACTTCGTGTGATTGTAGCGTGTTTATTTAATATTACTTGATATTAAATATTAAATAGAAGTTTAACCAACCAGTATATTTCAAATTCTAATTGGTTACAATGAATGAAATAGAAAATCTTAAAGTACGAAGTAATCCTCACGTGTAAGCTTGGAGAATCGAGATATGAAACAACGTACTTCCTAAGCAATAATGAAAACCGGCAACGGGAAAGCTGAAAAATTATATTCAACGACTATATTACTCATCATAATATAAATCTTCCAAAAATATTAGAGAGAGTATAAAGTGAAGTAAATCAAAAGAAAACAATATCCATTATTTAATTCAAAACAACAGTTTCGGAACATGTATTATTAAAGATTGTCATTTGTCCATTTGACATTTATTTGATCGTTGTTGAGTTTTAAATAGTTTACTCCTGTGGGTGAACACGAGCAGCTTCTATACTATCTTCTAACTTCTTCTTTTCTGGACGGCGGGAGATACGGAGATCATTGTTTTTGAAATGTCTAGTGACAAAGAAAGTGCAAGAAAATACAGCGACACTGCAGATAGCCACTTTAAAATATATATGTTAATCAACTGAAAAGTGCATCTGGAAGTGAAAATACTTACAGAGAGGGAGAGTCTCAGCAGGAACAATGTTTCTCCAAGATGATTTCTTCTATTAAAGAGGTTAATAAGATAACAAATATACAGAGTTTCAGAGTAGTTGAAAACTTACAGCAGCGTTGAATACAGAAAAAGTTGGTCTCATAGTTAAAGTAGTTGTAGTTGTAGTTAGAAGGTTTGGTTGACAAAAAGCCGAAGTCTTATATGGAAGTAAAACGGCGCTGTGATTGGCCACAAAAGAGTCGAGAAAAGTTGCCCGGACGCTATTTTTTTCAACCTCCTACTTTATGTATATGCACTCGTACAGATTCCTCAACTGGAAGTATGCATGCAAACATATTATAATTCTAATAACCCAACCAACCTCCATTTTTTCTACTTCCTCGCTTCGTCGAATAAAACAAAGGTCTTCGTATTTTGGTCCTCATATATTTAGCAAGATATAAATACATCTATATATCTTTTTCTACATATATATCATGTTCACGAACCATCCTTTACTTAATAGTACCCATATTAATCCTTATGATGCCGCCTCTCAACTATATTCCCACAGATCTATGTCGAATGCTCCGTCAACCATAGGAGTCCAAAATAATCATATCAGTACAAGATATCAACATAACTATTCCTATTCAATTACCGATGATGACCTAATATTATTTGCTCCTGCTTATACCTATACTCAGTCTGTTTCTCAACTATCAAAATCAAAATCAAAGTTTCCTGTTGCTATAGGTGTTGATGAATTTTCAGAATTAGATGGCTCTTTGCCGCTAAATACAGAACTGATGATTAAAAATTTAGATGATGATTTTGAAGATGATGAGGAACAATATGATGAAACTGTCAAAATTATAACCACTGATCAGGAAGAAATTCAAGATAAAAATACAGACGCTTTAAAAGATAGGATAAATGAATGGCAAATAAATCAATCTCGTCATTTGATTCATGAATTAATGAGAATAGAAAACAGAAATGCAAAATATTCCATCTCGACAACTGGGAGTAATAAAAATTATAAGAATCGGTGTATTTCTGCCGCTGATGCGACGAATATATTATCAGATGAATGGGATGAAGATGATCCTGCTACTTATTGGGGAATTACTGACAATGTTGATTGGGAAATGTTGAGTGATGATAGCAGTTATGATTTCTCTATTATTTCTCGAAATATGCGGTTTCAAGAAGAAATGATAAAGAACGGATATAAAGAAAATGACCATAATTATAATCATAATAATGATATAATAAAAAAGAGACGATTTTTTGGAAATTATTTATTACAAAAATATAATTCATACCAGATAAGGTTGATAAAAACAGCGTCAAAAGAACTAGGAATGGCTTTACAGCTTGATATTAAAGGTGATAAAATCAAATTGAATAAGAGATCACATAAATCTACTTCCAGTCTTGTCCCAAACCTAAATGAACATGAAAATAATACATATTCGAAAACAATTAATGATGACTCAAAACATAAACCTTCGCGTGCTCGAACTTTAGCACATTCTGTAATAAATTCAACCATTTCGTTACCGTCTACCTTAAACGCTAATATAAGTCCCATGGTCTGGGGTTTTACTTCTGCATTACAACGGCAGCAACAGCAAGCGGAAGAAGAGTTATCAATATCGGATAAACCTTCAAATTCTCAAAGTAACTCATATCAATATTCCAAAGAAGTTTTACGAATCGTTCAGAATGATAACTTTTGGGACGATTCAAGTTTATGCTCATCGCTTTCTGCTGAAGTTAATCCAAAAACTTTAATCTCCAAATACAAACTATAGACTTACGCTTTAACTTTTTCTCCTTGTTTATAAACTATATTATACTTGTTTTATTTATATACTAATATGGCAATAAAAGGTTGTTGATTAAAAAATACCTTCATTCTTAGTTAATTAACTTGATCATGCCATTGTTTCGCTTTAACGGTCTAAACCTTTCGTAATATTGTTAATTTGACTATATGTAAATACCAAGTTGGGGGTTTTTTTTAACCATTAAGTCGTCACTGATTTTTAAAATAATATATAATTTGCATATAACTTATGAACTTTTAAACATTTACATAATATACCCATATACTGCAATCGCAAACTCAGAAATTTCGAGTTTCATTAATTTTTATTTTTATAATATTGAATTTCAATTAATTGGGAATTGGTTGAAATATGTCCATACACTGACAGTCCAAGTATCCTACATCATTAAATAAATGAATAAATAAAGACCTACCCCTGAATCTTTAATGGAACGATTGAATTCATTCATATAAATATTCTCTGAAAAGCTCATTTAATAGCTATACTTGGGCTTTCAAACTACTACACAACATACACATCTACAACAAACTCTAGTAATACCACTCCTGCTGGTTAGACTTAAATTAATAGTAAACGAATAGGATTCCCCGACGGTGGGTCAAGCACTAGATCATCAACAACAGAGTAACATTCATCTCAGCTCTGTTATGAGGAATCATTTTTTAAAGCTGTCATCCTTCCTAATGGCTGAAATAACACTTTGGCGCTCTAATATCTTCTTTTAGAAAGTAGTTTAAGCTTACAATCATACAAGAAGTAGCCAATCGAACATCACCACATACACCAATAATGTACATTTCTAGTCTACATTTCTGGCCACAGCCATAGGCTCCACTTTCATTCTTCTTGTTTCTATATTTTCTTATTTTTACCAGCTCAAACAAGCTTACCGCCATTCATAAAGTTATAAGCCTAATGTAAGTAACAATCATAACTTTATATCTAAGGCTAATCTAACTTCAATTATAACTTATAACTTTAAGCTGGGGATATTCTTATCATGAATAATCCCTAATAACAAAAGGGCTTAAAGCAGTTAGATTATAAATTATAAGTATCCCTTGGTGCGTTTTGCTACTTTTTTCTACTTAAACATAGACTAGATCATATAAATGCTTATATGTATATTGTTTTTTGTCACATGCAACTACTTTGCACAGTTGGAGGTCTCATATCAACACAGGGTATGCTAATTATAATTATGGTAGTTAAATATCAGATACAAAGAGCTCGTGTAAAATAAAGATGTTTTGCGGATCTTTTGGCACTAATCCGTACAAAGGGTAATTAGTCAATAGTTTTCCCAATAAATCGATGCCATCTTCATCTAACATCGGAACAATAGTCCTCAAATCTTTCTTCTCCATTTAGGAAAACTTCGTTTAAAATGTTTTAAAGCAGTAACACCGGGCCAACTTTCCCGAGTGGGTGTTTCCATCATTCTAAAAATTTGAAATACTAAATCAATTTTAGAATCTCTAGAGAGCAAAGATTTCTTGTTGACCACATATCAACACCAGTGGCGTATCCCATTTCTCCAAGTAACAATTCGGGTGTCCTGTAAAATAATAACAACCTCATTGCTATATTTCTCTGGAGTGATTTCAAAGGTCCGTGAGTCCAAAATCTGCAATCTTTAAACTTCCTTCCTAGTCGACCAACAAATTCTGAGGCCTCAAATCTAGATCAACGAATCCAAAAACAAGATATATCTCATAAGATTTACCTTAATTAAAGATAATCTCATATAAATCGACAATATCTTTGTGCTTAAGCTAGTTAAGTGAAGTGACCTCTCGGAGTACCCTCTCGTCTGCGGGCTCAGTTTTCGTGCTCTTGATAACAACAACTCTGTTGTTCTGTCTACCAACAGCCTTATGGACAACCCCATAGATACCTTCTCTAATGATCTCAAAATTTTGATAATGTGAAAGAAGTGTGTCCATTTTTATTGTTATTTGAATTGATATTAAATTGGCCGTAATGTGTAATGTATGTATAATAAAGAAAGTGTTCCCGACTCATATGATACTCAATTGCAAGTCCTCAATTCACAGTTGAAATTGAAATATTTTGTTCACTCTGAGAAATAAAATCAACCTCGATTTAAACCTTATAATTGAGAGTTTGTTGCATATATTTAAATCTATGCTTAACAAACCAAAGATGTCGACTAGAATCAAAACCAAAATGTGATTTCATAAAGGTGCCATATACTAAATAACTAGATGTAAAATTGTATTTAAATTTGTATAGGCTAACATCTGCTATAGCTTATTTGAAGACACACATAATGTTTGTCCCATCGAATAACTTAATTTGGCACATGTAGCTGCATGCATGTGGTAAAATTATGCAATAAGATTTAAAGAAATATAAGTTCTTATGTGCATATCTATATACACAAACTTAACATTTCTAGTTAACTTTTAGACATTATTCATTAAGTGGAAATTATCTAGAAGAAAAACTAGATTCGAAGCGGGAAATAGAAAACCGATGTTTGAGATTACACTGCATCACTTTTTACGCGTATTTGAACCGTAAAATATCCCGTAACAAGATTGTAAAATCCTTCGCCGTTTTTAGATCTTCCAAAATAATAGATTCGATAAATCTCCCCAAATCAAGTAGTTTAATAAAACAAAACAAAAACTTTCGGCTTTTCAGGAAAACGAGATGTTGGTGCACAATTAGAAATTGCCCAAACAAGCTGCAATATTTTCAAAGAACTAAAATTTATGATTGTTGCAGAGTATATCCCGACGCGTCCTAAATTAATACAGTATATAACAAACAAATTAAAAAGTTTATTTCAATTACAAATCATTATATATCATTAGAACTAATATTTAAATACCCAGGGATCAACTTCCATTCACCTTCATTCATAGTTGTATCATTACAATCATATTCAGCGTCTTCGTCTCCAATTTCATCATTATCAAGTGCAGTTTCAGGAATATCAAAATAAGAAAACTTTACACCATTAGTAGCAATATTATTATCATTAATATTAATGGAATCCATCTTATATGTTAGAGAAATTCCTTCATTATCTTCCTTGGCCAAACCAGTTGTAATTATTCTACAAAATAACTTTTCTTCATGATTAGTAAAAAGTCTAATAGCACCAGATTCTTTTGATTTATCAACATTATCAGCAGAATTAAAAGAATCAAGATTCCAAGTTATTCTATTCGTATTTCTATTAAATTGACCCTTTGGCATTTTATAGACAGATGTCACTTGCGTTCCAAATATTCCAATCGAGGCTTTCAATTCAGATAACAGAAGTGATACATCATTTGAACCAAAATAATCAGGATTCAATTTTAACATTAAACTTATTGTTGTTTCACCATGCTCAAAATTCCAAACTGGTCGAACTAAAATTGGTGAAATAATATCATTACTTGAATATTTAAGCCCTGTTATTAATCCATCTGAAATTTCAGGAACATTAATTAGAAAAATATTTTTAACATCATTTCCTGTGGAATTTTTCTCCAAGATTTCCTTCTTCATTATAACTTTAGTATTACTGTAATTATCATTAACTTTAAATTTCATTGGGATTTTTTCTCTTGGGAAAAATAATAATGAAGACATTGTATGATTAAATGTAAAACCAACTTCACCATTTACTTCAGAAGCAATCAATTCATTATTTTTAAAAGATGTTTTATAAACTTCTGAAACTGAAATATTTAATCCTGGATTTGTAATTTCCTGATGATCATGTGCATTTTCATTATCGACAAATTCAGTAGCATCAACAATTGAAACTGGTCCATTATAACTAGATGATACATATGAGGTAGTGCGCATAAGGCTTGGTCTTTGTAATTGTTGTTGATCAAGAATATTGATATTAGGATTTGAGGTACTAGCAGATGGTTCCTCATGATTAGATATTATTTCTTGACGATCGGACGTAGATAAATCCTGTTGTAACAATTCATTTAAATTTAAATTTCCGTTTTGATTTCTTCTTGCCTCTAATCTTTGTTTTCTTCTTTCAATTGAACATTTACTAGATTGTATATGTCTCCTAATTTGTATAGGAGTGAATGATTCGTCATCTCTATTAATATGAGCAGCGAATAAACTTGATTCAGTAATATATCTCTGGGTGTTGTAAAAAGAATTGATTTTATCAGTGTGTTCAATATTTACCGATTTATCTGCTTGTTGCAAACGGAAAGGAGTATCTGTAGAAGCAACTAGAGCTGAACTTCTTGAAGGTGTTCCGAAATCAACGCTGTAACTAGCAGGTGCAGTTGCATTTGAAAAGGATCTTCTAACATGAATAGAGGAATTAACTGGTATATCAGCAGATCTTGACCTTTTGTTACTGACTATAGTAGTGTTGATATTTTTAGTTTTATTTGGAGAGTATATATTTTTTGATAATGAGAAAGATTTTTTATGTGTACTTTTTGTATGTTTCTTTCCGAATATAAAAGAAGCAACTTTTGAACGAAGTTTTGAAGGCGACTTTAATTTTTGTTTAGGAGAAAGTTTTAATTGTGAATGTGCAAAAGCATCAGATTTATGACCGGTTGATGTTTTTACGGTTGGTGTAATTGGCGCGAAATCTTTAGCTCCGTTATTATAATTATTTGAAGTAACTTTTGCATCCGATTTTATTGGTTCCTGTAAATCGATAGAACTCTCAGATGTTAAATGTCCAAAATCATTTTGCGACATTATTGAGTTGCATTCATGATCATCGGCATCCGCACTTTCTATTGGGTTTATGCTTAAATTTTCTCCAGGTTTTAAATTATTTTCCTCTTGATCATCAATATTCTGCATCTGATTAATAACTGAATGCATAAATTTTGTGGTTTCTATTTTCCCATCAAATATAGAAATATTATCACTCGTCTGTTCATTAATTTCACAACGTTCATTATAATAGGATATTCTTACCGATTGGAACTGCATTAAAGATTCCTTTATTGAGTTTAGCCTATCAACTTCTGATTGTTCAAATCTATTAAATATTAGAGGCATTTGAGTATTCCAAATGTGTTTCGACCTTTGATATTTATCATTTAATGTATGATAATCATAGTGATTTTTATGTACTAATTGTTTATCATGTTGTATACGGTAATAATGGTTTAATTTATTCTCAGCATTTGTATAATCTTTTAAATATCTGTTCAATTTTATTGTTAGGTCTTTTTTCTCCGTTGATAATTGAAGGTCTAGATCGTTTTTAATTAATCTATCAATCATTAATATAAATGTTCTATTTGCCTTTTGTTCTTCTTCAAAGGAATTTATCATGCATTCCCAAATATCATTAATGCCGATGGCTGGGTTGCTTTTATTATTAGTTTCATCTAAACATTGATTACAATCCAGTAATGCTTGAATTTCACACCAATATCTCTGATTTAAAATGATGAAATTTTTGAAAAAAGAAGATATTTTATTATCGATTTTCTCAGACTCATTGATTCTATCCTGAATTATCTTAACATATGATTTTGGAGGATATGTTGATGGAATGTAAGTAGCAGAATTTACTAGTTTAAAACCATCACCATCATGATAACTTGTAAACTGATAACTATGAATATTTTTATTTATAGGTAGAGTTGTATTCATTTTTATATGTAGATTTGGCTATAAAGATTAAATGAAATATTGTGGATGGTTTTATGGGGATGAACACCATTTAAATATTGTAACTATCAATAAATATTATCACCATTATTATATTAATCCAGTAATATAATTTTTTTCATTAATCGTATATTAATGTTTTTAATACTTTTTATTAATTTTAGTAATACTTTAAGAATATTAAAATTGCCGTAAAAGTTAACAATAAAAAATAAAATAGTTTAACGATTTTTAAAATAATAATGTGCCACTGAATGTTGTTGGAAGGTGATCATTGCGTTTGTTTCATGCCCATTTACGGTGAGGGAGTATAAACACATTTACGATTGCGCGACAATAATTAGAACTTCTGATTGTTGCAGAAGAGAACGTTTCTAAACTAATAAATAATAGAAGTCTCCGGATTTTCCCAAATTATGCGGATATATAAATAGCATTAATATTAATATTGTCATGGGACTAGTTTCATATATCATGAGTATACGATCATATATGATATATCGTATAATTTGATGAAAATGTAAAAAAAAAAAATTGGATTGATTCAACAAATTGCAATAGATCTGTTTCCAGAGGTATTGGCACATTTTATTCTAGACTGGTATCACGGCTATTTTTAAAGAGTTAAAGTTAAAAGATTCACGGAAACCCAGCAAGTTTAAGGGGTGCTTTTATATATGGCACATGCCTTGTTTGGAAGCAAGGGACAGTTAAGAAGGCTGGCCATTTTTACAGCGAGTGTTACGCTGAAATGCTAATTAAGATTAATGGAGGCTGAATATTTAGTCAGTGAGGTGTAAGAAAATGATCCGAGAAGCTTTAAAACTTTCGGTTCCAAAAGCCGGAGTTAAAATTGTTGGTGGGAGTTTGAGGCACTAGGACCCACCCATGCTTGCAAATTGTTGCAATTGGTTTATTTGTACCGGATTTCTGCAGAAGATCCAGTACAATTGTAGTTGTATCTTTTACGTACACATTTATTAACATCGCAATTAATTGATCTGTTCAAAATCAGTTGAGGAACAAAAAGATCTCGTGTCCCACGTAGATTTATAATTATAAGATGGTAGCATAATAGATCGTGAACAGAAACTTAAAAGTTGGTTAATATTTCCTTTCATTGCCAATAATTATAATAATGATCCCATTTTATGACTAACCACTGCACCTAATGATTACCTTATTACATCGCATTAAGTAAATCATGTCACAATTAATGTTTCAAACAGTACAATTACTACAATGGTACAAATTACACAACAATTAATTTGTCGTTCCTCGATGTATCATAATTTATCAAATCATAACATAATATTCATTTCCGTAAGATATAGCTGATTAATATATAAATTACTTAGAAGTATCAACAACATATCTTCCGATGATCTTACCAGCGGCCATTAACTCGTAAACACTTGCCAATTCGCTCAAACCAACGATCTTAATTGGGCAATCAATCAAACCTCTTGCAAAGAAGTCAATTGCTTCAGCACTATCGGCTCTATTACCAACATAAGAACCTCTAATGGAAATAGATTTAACAACGTGTGTGAAAACTGATGATTTACAAACGGCGCCAGCTGGTAAACCAACTAAAACAACAGTACCAGTTGGTCTAACGTATTCAGTGGATGCATTGATTGCAGCTTCGGAAACAGAAACGTTAATGACACCATGTGGACCACCATTTGTAGCTTTGATGATTTCTGTGACAGTATCCTTTGTTTTGGTGAAATCAACAAAGTATTCAGCACCCAAAGATTTACAGAAAGCACCTTTTTCTTCACCTCCATCAATAGCTAAAACTCTGTAACCCATTGCTTTAGCATATTGAATTGCCAATGAACCTAAACCACCACCAGCACCAGAGATGGCAACCCAATCACCTGCCTTCAAACCAGCGGTCTTCAAAGCCTTATAAACAGTGATTCCAGCGCATAAGATTGGAGCGGCTTTTGCTAAATCAACAGTCTTTGGCAATTTTGCAGCATGAATTGCATTTGCAGTTGCATATTGTTGGAAAGAACCATCATGGGTATAACCAGATAGAACAGCATCAGGACAATTTGATTCATTTGAATTTTGGCAATATTCGCAACCTAAACAAGAACCGTTTAACCATTTAATACCTGCATAATCACCAATTTGCCATCCTTTGACGTTTGAACCCATACCAACGACGACACCAGCACCTTCATGGCCACCAACTAAAGGTAGTTTTGTGTCCAATGGCCAATCACCTTTCCAAGCGTGTAAGTCAGTATGACAGACACCTGAATATTTAACATTGATGAGGATTTGATCGGGATCAGGAGTTGGGACCGGAATATCGGTATATTTCAATGGACCACCGTTTGTCTCGAAAATGACGGCCTTTTGAGTTTTTGGGATTGCAGACATTGTTTATGTGAAGATAATTGATTAAATAATCAGTAGACAACTTCAAGAAGAATAAAGAAAAAGAGCAATTGAAGGGATATTTATAGCCAAAAATTGGTATACTACAAAAATCCCAGAAAACAAAGTGTATCATCAAACTTAGCCCTACAGAGTCGGGGTGTTCTAGAGATAGCTATACGGTCGGGTTCCCCGCATTGTGTGGGTTAGGATATTTCTGATGGGATGACCCGGACAATCGGGGCTGCTATGACATCCGGGTAGGAAAGATAGAAGGAAATCAGGAGATGTAAACCTTAAACGAGACCTTTTCTCCGGACGCAACGTGCGGATCGGGGTTCAGATACGAGACAGGTCACTGGATTAACCCACGCCCAATTTGGAAGGTCTTCGGCAGGTCTTCAGCAGGGCTCCTCTGTAAATGTTGCATTTATGCAGCGGCCCCACACCGGGCGCACCGGGCATCCGGGTTTCCTCACTCATCGGGCTCTTGCTGGGATGAGGTTTCAAATGTGATGTAATGTATGACTAATCCAACATTAGGTAACGCATGAGTAATGATCTTTTATCACGTGTGTCCGGGTAACCCCATGCCACATTCTTTTTGTTTTAGTGTGATTTGTTATGAAACAGTCCAAACCTCCTGAAAGTTAATTTGACTCGAGGCGACAGATCAGATTCAAACACGCTCCTTTCTCAACTTTAACAGTTTTATATATATAATATGACGGATTTCGTCTACGTCTATAACAGTACTTCAAATCAATATGTGCGAGAATCAACAAAATCAAATAATAATGACAATTATATCGAGGACTCTGCTACAATATTCGGTGTGAAGATACCTCACCTATTCTCCCGTTCTTGTGTTACCTGTGAAGATACAATATCTTGTCCATCATGTCCTTCCGGCGAGGAGTGTATCATGACAAGCCAAACGTGTAGTTCATGTGCAACTGCTTTCTGCCAAGCAACTTCTTCGACGACTAGCTCTTCTTCTAGTACATCTGCAAGTTCATCTTCTGCTTCTTCTGCTTCTTCATCTAAATCAAATGTGGGTGCTATTGCTGGTGGTGTCGTCGGTGGAATAGCTGCAATTGCGATCATAATTATTGCTTTTCTTATTTGGCAGCGAGGTAAAAAACGTAGATTACAACAAGAACAAAATGCTCAAGTTATAATAACTGATGAAAATGGTAATCCTGAAAAATCTCAAAGTGGTTTAAATAGTATTAATGGTCCTGCAAATTCAAGATCTAGTGTTAGTACTTTTGCATCTTCAATATTCACAAGAGCTTCAAATATCATTCCAATAGCTTATATTCCAGGTGTTACAATTCGACCTGCTTCAACTACTTCAGGTAGAGATTCAATGCTATCCAGAGATTCAATGATGTCTGATTTTGATGATTTGGAATCTAGACCTGGTTCTTCATTCTTAGGCGCTCCAACAACTGCTGTGCGTGCAACTCCAAAAATGGTTACTGTTTCAGGTGCTAAAAAGATAAATGAAAGTGGTCAAAAAATTCAATTTGTTAACGGTAAATCTGGTGGTTCATCATTATTAAAAGTTGTTAGAGTTGGTAAAAGTGCAAATCAACCGAAAAATGCCGGTTTACAAACTGATTTAATCGAAGAAGCCGAAGATGAAGAAGAAGACGATAATATCTCAAAATCTTCAAAATTATCTGATGATATAAAAGAGAAAACTAACATCATTACAGATACTAATAGAGATAAAAATAAAAATAAACTAAAAATATTAACTATAAAACCAACAAAAATTCAAAATAAAAATACAAATACCACAGATACAGCTACTTCAAATACTGTTTCTCCATTTATAGACCTAACTTCAGAACAAAATACGCCAACAACAATACCTTCATTACCAGATGGTGATGATTATGATGATTATAACGATAGAAGTAATGTTGGAAGTGTTTTATTAGAAGTTCAAGTAGAAACTCCAAAATCATTAGATCCTGGTCGTTCAATGAAACCAGATTCGCCATTGAAGAAATATAATACAAATACAAGTAATGAAGGCCATGAAAAGAGAAGAGATTCTCGTGTTGAATCTTTAAAAAATGAAATAAAAAGATCAGAAAGTCCATTTGATGATAAATTTGAAGTAAAAGAAAAATAATCTCTTGATTAATTCACTCATTTACTATTGCAATTGTAATTTTTGATTTAAAATCAGAATATGTTTTTGTTTTCTTTGAACAATGTATGCTAAATTTTTTATTTGTTAATTATATTTATTTATTTGTCTGTTTTTTTGCTTGATGGATTAAGGTTAAAAGATATACATATCTGCTTTGCTTTTCTTATTTTATTCTCTAGTTTCCGTTTCTTTTGTGTTATTATATAGATATCGATATATTGTTGTTGTTATTGTCACTAGTACTTTTATAGATATTTATATCATTTAAGAAATATATTTATATAGCATTACAATTGATATCATACCGATTATGTTTATCATATTATAATTAATATGTTATCCTAAATAAGCTCTACTTGATATGTTAATGTTATCTTCAAATTATTCACTTAAATGGCAATTGAGCATTGAATTTTCCGATTCAACCGTGTAATATTAATATTATTATGGCCAGTGGTGGGGGTCTGTGTGAGTAATTAATCAACTCATATAAAGAGGATTATAATTTCTATAAATACCAACCCCTTAAGTCTTCTTTTTTCTCCTCATTCCATTTAACCAGTTATAATTATCCCAATCGACATAGTATGACAAACGAAGAAGTATCCGACCTGGATTTGAAAACCATCAATACAATTAGACTTTTAGCTGTATGATCATTAATCATTTACTCCATCATGCCAATTAACTTACTAATTATAATCATTATCTAAATAGGTTGATGCTACAGCTAAATCAAACAGTGGCCATCCAGGTGCACCCATGGGGTTAGCCCCTATGGCTGAAATCATCTGGAATAAATTTATGACTTTTTCACCAAAACATCCTAAATGGATAAACAGAGATAGATTTGTATTATCAAATGGTCATGCTTGTATGTTAAATTATTCATTACTACATTTATTTGGATTTGATTTATCTCTGGATGATTTAAAACAATTCCGTCAATTAAATTCGAAAACTCCTGGTCATCCTGAGCGTGCTACCCCACCAGGGATTGAAGTTACAACCGGTCCACTAGGTCAAGGTTTTGCAAATTCTGTTGGTATTGCAATTGCTGAAAGACACTTGGCAGCAAGATTTAACAGGAAAACTGAAACTGAAAGTTTTGATCTTATTGATAATTATGTTTATTGTGTTTGCGGTGATGGCTGCCTTGAGGAAGGCATGACTTCAGAAGCTGCTTCTTTGGCAGGACATTTGAAACTAGGAAATTTAATTGTTATTTATGATGATAATCATATTTCAATCGATGGTGATACTGCTTGTGCTTTTGATGAAGATGTACTTGAAAGATTTAAAGCTTATGATTGGCAAGTTATTTGGGTTGAAAATGGTGATACTGATTTTAATTCAATGATAGATGCTTTAAATCAAGCAAAATTAAATAAAGATCAACCAACATTGATTAAATTAACAACAACAATTGGGTATGGTTCATTATTGCAAGGAACTGGGAAAGTTCATGGTAATCCTTTAAAACCAGATGATATTAAGCAATTGAAATTGAAATTTGGATTTAATCCTGATGATTCTTTTGTTGTTCCAGATATAGTTTATTCCTATCTTCAAGAACATATAGATAGTGGTAATCAAGCTGCGGAAGATTGGTTCAAGTTATTTGAGACTTATAAATCTACATTTCCTGAACTTGGCGCTGAGTTTGAAAGACGTTTAACTGGTGATTTACCACAAGGTTGGGAGAAAAGTTTACCAAGATATACACCAAATGATAAAGCAATTGCATCTAGGAAATTATCCGAAATTGTTTTACAAAATATTCATTCTGTTTTACCTGAATTGATTGGTGGTTCCGCCGATTTAACCGGATCTAATTTAACAAGATGGAAAGAAGCAGTTGATTTCCAACCTCCATCAACTGGATTGGGAGATTATAGTGGTAGATATATTAGATATGGTGTTAGAGAACATGGAATGGGTGCGATTCTTAATGGCTTACAATCATATGGCGCAATTATTCCATATTCAGGCACTTTTTTAAATTTTGTATCTTATGCTTGTGGCGCTTTGAGATTAAGTGCTTTATCAAAGCAACAGGTCATTTGGGTGGCAACCCATGATTCCATTGGTATTGGTGAAGATGGACCTACTCATCAACCAGTCGAGACCTTGGCTCATTTCCGTGCAATACCCAACTTACAAGTTTGGAGACCTGCTGATGGAAATGAAACATCAGCTGCTTATTATGAAGCAATTTCAAAACGAGAAACACCTTCTGTTATTGCCTTAACAAGACAAAATTTGAGACAATTGGAGGGTACATCGATTGAAAAAGCAATCAAAGGTGGTTATACATTGGTCGAGGTTGAAAGTCCCGATCTTGTAATTGTATCAAGTGGATCCGAAGTAGCAATTTCTGTTGACACCGCAGAATATTTGGCACAGGAAGGACTTAAAATTGGAGTTGTCTCATTACCAAGTTGGGATACATTTGACAGGCAGTCCAAGGAATATAAGTTTTCGGTGTTGCCCGATGATGTACCAATCATGTCGTTTGAAGCAATGTCGACTCTTGGATGGGGTAAATATTCACATGAACAATTCGGTCTTAATGTGTTCGGTGTTTCTGGCACCTATCAGGATGTTTATGACCATTTTGACTTCAATGTTGAAGGTGTTTCCAAGAGAATCAAAAAAGTAATTGATTATTATAAAGGTGAGAAGTTGACATCTCCGATTTCCAAGGTTCTTGAGTCATGAATAGATCGTTATACACTATAGAATATAAACATAAATATAGTAGTAATCTTTGGCACATGCAGAGTATGTTCAGTTTGGCACAGTACGAAAGATGTGCAGAATGACCCGCCTTCTACACGTGATCAACGCCTGCTTAACGACTGAGTCAGCGCTGACTAAAGGTTAGCCCCATTTTCATTGTGAACCTAATTGGTTTAACGTTTTACGATTCCATTCCATCTTTATTTTCACTCCTTTTCCATTTCATTTCACTCTTTTCCTTTCTTTTCTCAACCTCCTTCGCCTCATCTTCACCAACTTCCGTCCCAGTTTTGTTCCGCAAGTTTGGCTCACTCCGCCCCTCTAGGTTCTATCGTATCTGTAAACCTGTCCTTAACCCTGTTTTCAACCCTGTTCTCTCAGCTACATCCGTTAAAAGTTACAGAATAAAATGGAATCAATATTAAACAGTGTTAGTACTCAACTGACGTCCTCTCCATTCCAGGCGTGGCAGACTCAAAACAACTCCGGCTCAAATAATGATCTATACATAAAAACGGCACCATTCTCCTTAAAATCTCATGGCTTAGGCATAAATACCAAAGATTTAGGCCACAACATCAACAACGACGACATTGAAAAATGTTCCGATTCTTCACATAATATGAACCTGTTTGGCTTAGACCTATCTAAATTCAAAATAGAACTCTCTCCGTCATTTGCAAAAGATGTCCAAAAAATAAAATCAAAATTCAATCTTTTAATATTAATTCATAATTTAGTAGAGGATTCAATCATTTTCTTAACAACAAAGATACAAAATGGTACCGTTCCAATGGAAAACTCTTCTACTTGTTTAATATATTCAAATTCTGAAGTTAAATCCTTACTAAATGATCATTTATACGAAACAAATACCGATAAATTAAAAAAATTAAATAATAAATTATTGAATCATTGTATTGGATGCTTAATAATCGGTTATTCTATAAAATCAAATTTAGTGGGTTCGGATCCAATTTTATCCAATAACGATCATATTAGTAATAATAACCATAATTTGTTTGATTTATTAGATATCAATGGTCCAGAATCAGTTGATACTTACTTAAAAACATTACTAGAAGCAAAAAACGTCAATATGGATAGTATTTATAGTGATACTCCAAAGGATTCGATAACACAAACCAAACAAATGATAAATATGCTCGTACAGCATTTAAATGGTTCAACGCCTGGAACAACAACTGGAATGACCATAGACAGTACAAACTCTAATTTATCTTCACACACTTCTTCAACTTTTTCGGATTTTCATGAAGATAATGAAGATAATGAAGATAATGATACAACTACTTCTTCTGCTCTATCATCTCCAATTTCAAAATCAAAGTCAAAATCAAAAAATGATCATACAACAACAGTATCTGGATCAGTAATTAACTTTGAGACATTATCAACTTTTTCTCATATTCATTCAATATTATTAGATACTTCATCAGAATTAGAAGTAAATTCATTATCCTCAATACAATTCCAATCAAAAATAAAATCTTTACAATTACAATATGAGTATTTACATCGTCAATACGATCATGAACATTTAAATTATAAAAAAATTGTATCTGATTATAAATTAAAATGTGATCAATTAGAACAAGCATTAAATGATTCAATGGAAAATTTAAATATTGTTACAAAACAAATTATAAATTCAGAATCTGAAGTTAATAAATTACATTTAAAAATTGATAATTTAAGTTCTCAATTATCAAAAACAAAAAGTAAATTATTACAAAATGAATTGGATAATCTTGGAAACCATTTAAATGTTCAAAATGGTACAACAATATCTGGTGTTTCTTCTCCATCTTCTTTAATGGAAGGTATATTACCATCAACCCCATTATCAACTATAAGCGTTAGTTCTGATTGTCCTTCTCCTTCTTCTGCAAGTACAACTGCAATGGTTTTAAGACATGAATTTAGAAAATTAGTTTCTGATTTAAATAAAAAACACAAACTAGAATTAATAAAAGAACAATCCGAAAGAAAAAAATTAGAGCAACAATTAATGGCTTATAAAAAGGGTGCTGATGTATAAAGAATTAAAAATATATTAAATGCTAAATTTTTAAGATAGTGACCATATTTTTATATTACAGTTAATAGTTGAACTAAATCAGGATCATGGTATTCTTTTAACTATATCTTTGTTATGTTGTCTTATAATTTTTGTGCCTTTGGTTTAAAATTTAGTTTTAAATTTATTGACTAACAGTATCCATTTTATTTTTTATTTATTTTTTATTTTTTATTTTTTATTTTTTATTTTTTATTTTATTTATTTGGAATTGCAATTGCAATTGCAAATGGGGGTTTTGTTCACTCTTTAAATTCAAATCTTATACATTTTCATTTTTATATTCATTCATTTTAAAGCTTGTTACTTTGTATATTTGCTCTAATACTTGTACTAGTACCAGTAAAAAAAAGTTCTTTATAATTTATGTCTTTTGTGTATTTGTTATAATCAAATGTTAAAGTACTAATGTTTTATATAATGACTTCCAGAATTCCGTTAAGCAATATTTCAGGTGACAATAATTCTAAAAGACAATTGGCCACTTCTTTCCCGAAATATTGCTCAACTGTGTGGTTCACAATAAATAAATCTACTCCTCGAATCAGAAGTCCTGGATAACTTATTGAAAGGCAGCAAACCAAATTTTGGCTTTTTTCACCGGACCCGAATCCAATTGAATGCATGTGGAATCTCCTCATAAAAGTTCACCACAAAATTCAGGAGTTACGATTATGAGCCATCCATAAATGAAGAAGTATATATTATTAATGGATCATTGATAATCTGATTGACTCCATCCCTTGCAGAGTGACAGCCGTTCATGGGATTAAGGGTCCCAACACTAAATATTACAAGTAGAATCAAGAATCATTTAAGTCTTTATGGAATACTCAGTACCCAGGCACAAGATTGTAGTGATATCCAAAAAAGCTTACCCACTTAAGGTTTTACCCGGCTACATTCTATTTCAAGGAGGTTTTAATTTGATTTGAACATTTTACCAGTAAGCCTTTATACCTTGGTAGTAGTTACAAATCGCATATCATAAATAAATCTGATCGCAAAATTTTTACACTTTCAAGTTCTGCTCGTGGTAGAAACAAAAATGAACAACAAAAGTCACAATCTGATGTTTTGGAAAAAGAAACTAATAAATTTACTTCACTTCCCCTTGAACTTTTGTTAGAAATTATTAGTGTTAACAATAATAGTCAAGCGTCTCAAATTCACCAATTCTCAATATTATCAAGAACTTGTAAAACTCTCTATTCCATATTCAACTCATCTTTTGATTTAGCTGCTTTTTCTTTTGGTGAACAAATGTATCAGTGCCCTGAAAAAGATGCGTCCGCATATAATAGTTTAAGGTACTATCAAGATAAAGTGCATATTGCCAGAATTATTGAGAGAAATTTGATTAAAGGTACCTTCTCATTTTTAATTGATTTTGTCAAAGATATTATTACTAGGCCAGAGATCAGTTATGATGAAGTCACACAAAAGAAACAATTCAAAACTCCAAATTCGTATTTGTCTTTGAGTTCAAAGTTTTCTTTAATCTTCAAATTCTTATATAACTCTAGTTAGGAAAGGTGAATATACTGATAAAGATCATACACAATGCCATTATTACTTTAACTATTCAATAAGCCAAGATCCTGAACCATTGAAAAAAGAAATAAACTTAATTGTTGAAGACTCTGATACATTTCGGAAAGAAAAACGAATTTCAAACGGTCTAGTCGCAATAAAATTTCACGCCACAAATAACTATAATAGAAGTTATGGATATCATGAATTTTGCAATAGCAACAGTATTTCCTGGATTACAATGAGTGAAGAAGTAGATGCCACAATTGAAAAAACAGGAGAATTTACTGGATTTACTCTAGAAAATTATTTGAAATACAAATATCCAATTGTGGTGTATCATGGCTACTGCTATATAACATCAGACACATGCCTAACTTGTTATGACAAGGATTTCAATATTAAATGGTCTTGGAAAGAAATACCTGAAAATACCAAGGCTTCAGTTGCAATTAATAATACCTATGTTTTCATGTTTTATGGCACGTATCTTATTGTATTAAACAGATTCAATGGAACTAAACTAGGGGATATTATGTTACAATTAATTTTGGTATCCTCTAGTGATAAGAGATATGAAATTTCCGTTAATGAATCTCATATTTTCTTTTTCACTGTAAATGGAATATGGATCCAAAATATTCATGATATTATTGGAAAATTAAATCAAAAAGCCCTATCCCAGGATAAGTATTCAATTAACCAAAAGAACTTTAAAGCGAAAATTCAATGTATAACTAATTGGACAAATCTAATTGACTTTTCGGATTACGGAATATCTAATGCTGAATGTAAAATGTGCCGAATATCAGATTCATACAATGGAAGATTCATTATGGCTGTTTATGAATGTACTTCACGCTTTTCCTTCAACATTTTAATTGATTTAAAAAGAGAAATTATTCAATGTAAGCATTCCCCAATAGCAACTTCAAACAGTAGAGAGATTGATAGTTGGTACTTAGATGATGAGTTCAATGTCAAATGCGTTACTAACAAATATTTCTACGATATTTTTGATCATGCGGGCTACAAGGGAGCCCAGCTACCGGAAGGTGATGATCCTATATCGGAAGCATATAAAAGTATTTCAAATGTATTTGAAAAATTCGCTATTTGATATGAGATTGTTCTAAATCATAAACATTTATATTCTTCGATATAAAATTGATTTATCATTATATTTGCAGATATATTTCATATTTTTTTGGTTCCAGATTCCATAACTCCAAACCTTAAAGTTAGTTTCCGACGCCAGTTTTTAAATGTGAGCCATTTCCAGGATGGTACGAAACCTAATATATACCGCAGTGGACCACACCAAAAAAATAAAACAAAACAAGCTTAAGAAGACTTTTCCATCTAAAAGCGTCCCATAGATCGATTTTCTTTCTTTGTTTTTTAAATGCCATGTCAAACGTTTAATAGTTAGCTATACTTAAATGGAAGAAAGAAAGTGGAAAAACTTCTGCAATAAAAAGATAAATCTTCAGGAGATCATGATAATGATGGGTATTAATGGCTATCTCTGCCAAGAATGAATTAAATATATATGTATATAAACTTTGCGCAGTATTATATTCTGGAGCAGTAAATCTGTATCCTAATTATTCTGATTGGCATCATAACTATGAATAAATGGTATACATAACGATATAGTGATTGTCATATAGAAATTATAAATAAGAATTCAAATTGACAATTGAATTTTTTTGAAAGCTTGCTTTAGAGCTTATGAACATTACATACATAGAATTTGTGACAACTAGGTATACAGTGTAGTACCTATTTAAAACAAATACAATTGAAAGCTAACTATTCATACGACAAAATTATTAAAAACAGCATGACATGAAATATGTTCATCAATAGAAACAATATATTAACTTATATAAAGCAGACCACAATTGAAAGGTTAGTCAAAAAAATAAATATATCAATTGGAACTGTAGGTATAATATTGATTTATAACATATCGCAATCGCGATATCTGCTTGTGTTTAACATTAATTTGCTTATCGCGTCTAAGATCATCAATATGCATACGCATGTAAGATTGTGCAGCCAATCATTTAACAATGTACGGATACAAGTTTAAAAATAAGAATAAAAATTTTTCCGCATCATCTCTAAAAACTTTTCATGTCCTAAAAAGAAAACATAAAGCTCATATTAAAATATTAGTTGATTATTATATATTACTATTATATAGGGTTTAAATTATCTGTTATCATTAAATTTGTTTCGTTAAATGAGATACCTATTATACAAAACAAAACAAATATCAATGTTTTAAATTATATAAAATAATAAATAATAGAATAATATAATAAAACAACTAAAAATTTAAAGAAAAAAATTTAAAGAAAAAAAAAAAAAAGATTAAAAAAACTTATAAAACCGAAAAAGACCCATTTATATTTAAATTTGATTTGATTTAAAATTTGGTTGTTAATATAATCTCTTTATAGATATTCCATTTCGCGTTAAATCATGATGAACAAAAAGGTGTACTCCCAATATCATAATTATATTAGATAAAATTTTAATTTATCGATCATATTGTTAGTGTTAGTACTAGTTTTGATAGAGGATAATAATGGGGATGCAGATAAATAAATTAACATTACTTCATAATTATAGTAAGTTAACATATTGTAAATGAGTAAAGAGGAGGAAAATAGGAAGAAATGTTTTTAAAAAAAATATAAGAGCATTACTGTTTGCTCAACATTTCCTAAATTCGCTTAAGACAGGATAAATTTTTTCAAAAGCGGCATAAATTTCTTCCCTTTGCTTTGCACCGGTAAGTACGATTTTTCCAGAAACAAAAATCAGAAGGACAATTTTAGGCACCATCATACGATAAATTAAGCCCGGAAATAACTCTGGTTCATAAGAAGAGAAATGACCGTGAGAAAAAGCCAAACCTTCCAATCTAATTGGAAATTTAACGTCGCAACTTCCAACAATATTTTGAATTTTAAAATCGGTAAATTTAGCATTAAAACCAAGTTTTTGAATAATTCTTGCATATTTTCTGGAGGCCAGTTTTGAATTATCTTCAGATTTTGCACCGGTGACAACCATCTTACCAGAAGCAAAGATAAGGGCAGTTGTTTTTGGTTCTCTTATTCTCATTATGACGGCAGCAAAACGTTTTGGATTATATTCAGCATTTCTTGCATGCAGGGCAATAGTCTTCAGATCCAGCCTACATTCCAAGTTGACTGTGGCAACGATATTTCTAGATTTAGTTAGTATCATCAACAAGACAAACAAAATATCAGAAAAAAATTGAACAGGCCAACACTTACTGAAGTGTAGGCACGATTCCAGAAGAAGCATCTTCGTCAGCCTCTGCATCAGCATTCTGATCAGTCGACTCTAGGGAGGGAGAAGATTTTATGGGGGCATCGGGTCGCTGGTTAGCTTGATTCATGTCATATGACAGGGAGTTTGGGCCAACAAAGGCCTTTGCTTGTGCGGCAGTAGTGGGTAGACGTAGTGATTCCATAATTATATTATACAGACTAGTAATAACAAAACAATAACTAACAGTGGTGGTAACAAAAGAGTGGGACAAGTGAATGCGACTCTTTAATATTTAATAACGTAGGTGAAGGAAGACAGGGTAACACCACAAATCGAGAAAACGAAAAAAGGGAAAACCGGGGGGAGCGCCTTCTTATATAGTGGCCGCGGTCGGCCGGGTAACCGCAATCGTGCGATGTGGCATTCCAAACCTTAAATAGCTACACCCACACACCCCTCCGTTTGCTTTCCTCTTCTCCCTCCCAGAGAGAGAATGGAAAATGAACCACCGCCATTCCGTGCTGCTGCTGGCCGCTAACGAGTACATCGGCTCCGCACGGGCCCTGGACATGGCTCTCCCGGGGAGTGCTGCCCGCTACCGCAAGCTGATAGCCGTGGCCGTGAAGTGTCTGCTGGCGTCGCACCAGTCGTCGCGCCACAACCAAGTGCCCCCCCACCAGGAAGCATCCACGTGCTTGGTGCTAGCACAACTGCTGTTTGCCGAAACGACCAACCTCGGGAGGGCCGCAGACATCCTGAACCGAGGCATCGCCGTGGCCAAACGGTTCGGACTCCAGGAGCTGAAGCTCGTGCTGTACCATTTGGAGGCTCAGCTGCTCCAGGCCACCAACCCCAAAGCTGCCTCCCGTTTCCTGTCCACGTGCATCGAAGAGGCAGGGAGAGCCGGCTCCTTATCGTGGATCCATCTGTACCAAATGCTGCTGGCCTCCAACGTCCAACAGTCCGACCCTTATCAGGCCCTAAACATCCTTTCTTCTATCTCCGACACCCCCGATATGGACATCGACCAAAATGTTTTATATTTATCTCTGCTGCTGCAGGCCATGATCTATCTGCTTCTGTTGCAGCCACAGGCCGCCATCTCAACGCTACAAAAATTGGATACACTCCCTCCACCACCAACTCCAAATTTGACTGCAATCAAACTCGTGTGCCATTTATTAGCTCTGCTGGGTAACGGCTCTACGCAATCTGCCGTCTCAAAAATGTCTGAATTACACCAATTCATCGATAATCAGCTAATTGATGATCAGGGAAATTGGATAAATTGGTTGGATAATGGAACTGTCATCCTAAATCTAAATGCTAATATTTATGGTCAAAATGCCATCGTTCCTTTGAAATTTCAATGGCTTAACCAATCAGAATTCTTCATCTTTTCTTATCTAATCTCCGCGGTTGTTAGTATGTTTTCAATAGATAAACGTTCAAAAGCAAACAAATTCATTGCCCAAGGTTTAAAAGTTGTTGATTCTGAACTTTCTTCAACAAGACTTATAGGTTCCTTAGATAAAGACCAAGATAGAAAAGTACGGTTACGATCTTTTAAATTCACTTTATTATTTTATCAATCTTATTTAAACTTATTAACCTCAAATTTTAATGATAATGTTAATAATAATTTAATTTCCGAATTGAGAAATCTACCTTTAAATATTTCTTCAAAATTTCAATGGTTTATTCCACAAACTTTATATTTGACTGCTCTGAACTTTCATTCAACTGGCAGAACTCAAGAAGCTAAAAATCATTATTTCAAATTGCGTAATTATCTTCATACTTCGAATACTGAATTAAGAATATTAGCCGCTTTAAATCTTTTATTAATAATAGAAAGTGAAATTGATGTTTTATCTTCAATACCACCAAATTATCAACAATTTAATCATAATCTTATATTACAACAAATAATTCAAGAAAGAAATGATCTTTATTCTGAATTAGATTCTTTATTTAATCTTCATAATGGTACTTTTACTTATGAAAATGAAACTTGTCAATTAGCTTGGAAATTATTATCTTCAATATATTATTCAAATTCTGATATTGATCTAAGAAATACACTTAGTTATTTACAATATCATTTAAAAAATTTATCAATAAAATCTCCTCAATTAACTTCAATTATTTTATATTTATGTTCTTGTCAAAATATTGATTTAAAAAATCAAGAAAATTTATCAATTGCTGGTTATATAAATGCTAAAAAGGCAAATGATTTAATTTGGACTTTTATGAATGGTTTAAGAGCAAAACAAATTTTAATTCAAGAAAATAAAATGATTCTTGCTCAAAAATATAGTGAAAATATTGATCTTGTTGAAAATGAACTTTTTGAACAAATTAATCCCATATAATTATATATATCATATATTATTCTTATACTTATATCATCAAAATCAAAATCAATCACAAATAACTATATACAATTTAATTTAATTTAATTTAATTCATTTTATTATTGTGATGAACAGCATTTAGACGCTTTAACACCTGCTAATGTACCCATATCCCGTTCTTTTTGTTTTTTAATAGAATCATTGTCTCCAAGCTCTGTATCTTTATTTAAACTTAGTCCTATAATTATTTGTTAGTCTCCTTCCTTTTTTGATAATAACAATGAATAAATCGTACTTACTATATTTATTTTCTTCACCAACTTTTACACCTTGTACTATATTTTGTCGAAGGTATAATGCTATATCATTAAGATCTTTTACCCTTTCTTCAATTTCTGCTTTATCTGTGGCTAGTTTTCCTTTATCAATACCTTCTCTGATAGATTTTCGTGCCCCGACTAGAACCGGTACATCATCTAGAAATGAAAAAGTTAGATGAATATATCATATATTTGAATGCTAATCTTTCTTTTCTTTCCACACAAAAATAACACATATCTATATTTTTTCTTCATATCTTCTTAACTTACTTTTGAAAGCAGTAGCAGTGGCTCGTAAAATATTTCGATATGCTGATAATGCTCGCGATGACATGTTACTATAAATAAATGGAGTTTGGTTCAATCGTTTAAATTTTAACTGTGCGATGATTGGATTTCATTACATAATAATGGGTGTATGGCTGTTGTATTTGTCACGTGCTAATGTTGAATTTAAGTTTAAATTTGTCAATATCGTAAATTTGGTCTACAGTTCTATGATTCGTAGAGATATAATTATTAATTATGCATGTATGGTACATGTATGGTACATGTATGTTCAATACTATGTTGCACTATTATCCCACATTACTAATAAGTTAGTTTACTTTCAATATCATCTTCTTTCTACCTCATAACATCATATATATATGCTTTATAAACTCTTCTTCGATTGCAAAGATCTTGAGCTTATAATTATGCAGTGAGCTTAGCCAAGCAATAGACCATTAACTAGATATTATAGTGCATTTTGACAAGATAACACTAATTGTATTAGTCTCATGTAACAAATTCATTCTCTATTTTCGTCCCAATTTAATACAATTACATGATAGCAAGAAGTCGTTTTCAGTCGAACTCATTACTCAGCCAGGTTTTTAGGGATGTCGGGTTTAACCTGTTAAACTCTAATTCAACGATAGAGAATCCAGATAAGCAGCTAAAGAAGCGCTCCAAATTTGACTAATGCCGAAGAGAATCTCCGAACTTGGTACTTTATTATACAAAAATGGAGCTAGCGACCAACTGAAAAATGTTTTATTGTTTAGTCGGTTAGTTGGTGGACCAGAAGATCTGGAGGATGATGGCTTATCAAAAAACCAACCAAGAACGACCCTACCGGCCATTATCTGAGCGCTAATTGATAGATTGACTTTCTGAAGCGGAATCCAGGGATCACTATCAAAATTCATAAGTATCGATATCGTTCCTCACCTCTAACAAAGACGACCTCGAGAGATGGTAATCTTAGTGGCCGAAAATCATCATCAGCCGGAATTCATTACTTCGAATGTGATAAATCGTGATTTCAGTTGGTTACACGTGGGACAGTAGATAGATGGAATTGCCTACAGCAAAGCCGTCCTTAATTAGGTTGAAGATATCATCCCACATGTTCAACAAAAAGATCATTTGCTTAAGCTCGATGAAGAATTTGAAAGGAATTTTATCGAAAACTAAATCTTTGGGCGAACAGAATGGCTAAAAACTCACAATATGCGGAGACCCATTCCGGATTTAAAGTTCACGAGCGATCAACAAACCCTTAAACACGAATTCTTGGAAAGCGAAATGAAACAATTAAGAGTAGTAGCAGGTGAGGAAAATCAAAGATGAACAATGAGATTTCAGCAATCGGTGATGACATGGCAAAGAGGAAAACTTATTGCATTCTAGATAAATACGATCAAAAATGGGGTAAAAACGAAGAAGAAGCCCTCCAACTTTGAACTGAAAACAAAAGAACGACTAAAAATATATTATCAGAAAGTATTAGGATAAGAACAAAATATGTAGTGAACTCATTGTTTATTTTTGATAATCTTGGTGGTTATTTTAATGTATAACTTACCCATACAACTAACAGCATCTGTACCTAGCAATTATTATTCATTTGAAAAAAAAGATATCACTTGCGTACTCTAAATTATCATAAGTTCATAACAATTATCCTGACTTTTTTGATCACCATAATCAAGACAACCAAGAAAATCAACGCAATTCCATGCACATAATTAAAAGAATAAAAAGAATAAAAAGAATAAAAAGAATAAAAAGAATAAAAAGAATAAAAAGAATAAAAAGAATAAAAAGAATAAAAAGAATAAAAAGAATAAAAAGAATAAAAAGAATAAAAAGAATCAACAGAATCGACAGAATCGACAAAATCAAAATCAACATTTTCAACATTTTCAACATTTTCAACATTTTCACTATAATCAACTAAAGGTTTCAATCCTGACATTATTGTGGTGCCTTGGGTAGTTAAGGAACTTCCGCCGAAAGAAAATTATCTAAACTAATAGGGCAAAGATTTGATTGAATCATATTATAAGAAGATTCAATGTTATCCCGAACCTGTGGTTCATAACCAATTAAAGAAATTATCAGAGGTGAAGTATGATTATTTGGACTACTTTTTAATGATGATATTTCATTTTCATGTTCTGGAGTTATTGCATGTCGTGATTCATATAATTCTTGTTTGACCGTCTCGATCAATATTGGTGAAATCACAATTATTACCTCGTACTGACGGTAAAGAAGAATCAATTTCTGTCACTGATGATGATGAGAATAAAAGTGAAGAAAAAGAAGGAAAAATAGATCCATTTCTTGCTATCGATAAACCTTTAAAACCTTGTAATTCCTCAAATTCTATATTCTCCAAGTTAAATTTATGATTATTAGAACCTGTACATCTTTGAACTATTGCTTTTCCCTCATCTGACACCACCTTACGCAATTTGGGATAATTGGAAGAATTCAATGACCGAGAACGTGATAATCTTTTAAAAAGGCTTTTAAAATCGTTTGAATACGTCTTTGAGTTTAAAGAAAGCATATCTGTCGAAAATCGTTTTATCTTGACAGAGCCTTAGTACTAATTGAGTAAAGATCAGACGTGGATAAAGATTTTTGTGGAGGGAAAGACAAATAATTTGGATTTGACCGTGCAATTTCACTTAAATATATGGGACTTGTTGTTTTTTCAGGAACATAAGGACGAGAAGTATATTTGTAAAACCTAGATTTATCCTTTTTCTTAATTTTTCTTAGAGTACCAATTGAGAAGTCTTTAAATTGGAATTTAAATATTGCACTTTTAGATCTTAAATGTCTTTTATCAACCGGAGTACCATTTATTACGTTTAATTCATTTGTCCGAAAGAACTTTCAAAGTTTTGTGAAACTGTTTGTTCATATCTCTTATTGAAATAGGATAAGCACTGTTCTGACCATGTTCTGGTTCACAATGATCCCAGACAGCACCGATAAAATTCTCCAATGATTCCAAATATCGTTCCATTATAAATATTTGTGAGTGGAATTTGAAGAAAGAAAGATAGGCGCGGACACCAATCTTAATAGATACTTCTGTAATATGTATTTTGTATATAAGGTTATTTTAGGTGCCATTATTTCAAGTCAATGAAAGTTCCAGCCTAAAATAGCAATGGATCTACGATTGAACACAATTCTCATTAGATTCTTGCGGTAATACACGAGCATCGAGGGAAATAATCCTATTAGTCCATTCAAAATATTATATCTCATTATCAACTTCTCACGATGGATTAAAACGGGAGACTAAACTCTACTGAACTCAAAATCCAAGATTTGAAATTAATATCAGATAAGATTATGACAAAATTGAAATGGCAAGTTTGACAAGGACGTAACTGGTAAATTGTACACCATTAAAAGCAGAGAAATGAAAGACAATCAATATGCTGGTACAGTTGGGGACTGGTGGTCATCTTCAATATTATGATCCAAATAGTAAAAAGTCTGACAAGAACCCGAGAAACTGCTCTTGTGACCCTCTAAAGAAACATATTGAATGTCAATTTGACGACTATGTCCCGTTTGAAGACCAACGCAAGCTATTGAAAATACCGTCCTTCTTGCTACTCCAAAGCCTAACAAAATTCGTGGAAAATGTTATCTTCGCGGCCATCATTAAACACTTATTCCGCTTCTTTCAGGCCCCTTTGTCCTCCCTGGATGCCCCCCCCCCCCCCCCCCTAAAAGCGAATTTCATTTCCCAGAATTTAATAGAATAATCATATTTAAAAGACTTTGATCATTCAACCGCTGTTTTTTTTTAAAAAAAAAGACGAAATAATTAAATTAGATTGTGCTTTTAGTGTCCTATGACTTCCAAGATACTAAATATTACTAGGCATATTACTAATATTAATAATTTTTTTTGACATATTGACCTCTCTAATGTTATGTATTTCTCGTCAGCGATTAATATTACAGTAAATTTATATTATTGTTTTAACTTATACCGGTAGGTAATTATAACCGTCGTGTGACCGACGTTTTAATTATAAACTATAAATTGTTTTTTGCGTATCTCTGTTTCAGATCGAAATCAGACAAAATTGACAAATGCATGGAATTATAAAGCCATCGTAAATTGAAAAGGTAGCCAAATATGAAACAAATACCAGAAACTCTAGCTATTGATAACCCATTTAATTAAAGTGATAAATGGATATGGAAAGGTATATACGCGGCTACAATCCTTAAGCTCTAACTATGATGACACACTTTGTTTATATATAAAAGGATATAGGATTCTATAGCTATTATATTCTACACATTTCAGCGGTTCACAACAATTTTTTATTCTTTATAATTATTATGAATCATATTGATATCAATTGCAAAATAAGATTTTCGCACCATGAATTGAAGGAGGTTCTTCTCGATGACTACACATCATTCCAAGTATTAATAAAAGGTAACTTGGATATGCAGCAGCAAGAAATAGTTCAAGCAATGTGCGAGCTTCTAAAATCCAGTTCCCCAAAACTTGGAACACAACAGTTAATACAATACTTTTATGAAAAGTTCTTAAAGTCTGGGTACAAATTTAAGCTTGCTTCTGATAATATACTTATAAAACATCCTTTGAAATTACAATCGGAAAATATTTTCAGAAAATGTTTAGATATCATTCATATTATAAATGTAATTGACAATATAATTCAGAATCTCTTAAGAAAGAAAATGCGGGAGATTTCTTGTGCTATAGAAATTATTTGTTATGGGGTTCTTGAACTTCTAAGTGCTGATATCCAATTTGTCGAGACTCACAATTGCAATTCAAAGTTTCAAGGATTCCTAATATTCAAACTTAAGCAATATATGCTAAAGAATTGTCCCCCAAACCACAACTCTGAAGAATTTAGGCGCGTTATAGAGACTATACTAAAATCAACCCTAAAAATAAATGTTATTCCTCCAATTATATTCACAACTTGTCAAATATGGGATTTTATGAAAATACTGCAGATATAGATTTGCATATATCGATATCTAGAGTGTAATCTTGAAAAGTTCCCAATATTTACTTCATTTGTACGATCTATATTAAGTATCTAAGCATATATATGTACGTAAACATCAAAAAAGTAACCAGCTAAGTTTATAAGGAAATAAAAATATAAGCGAATAGTCTGTATTTTAGCATCAAGTTCACCGATATCATTAATATTAACGTCGACTCCTCACTTCCTGCACCTTCATCCCGAGACACAGTCAATTCTGATGTTTGTTCATAATTTAGAAGTGAATTGAATGCTTGCAATACTATAATAATGAGATTGATATTGAGAGTTATTGGAAAGTTATAGAAGAACTATTTTAGAGATTGAGCCAAAAGAAAATAGATAAGGAATATAAATACTTTTCTGAATTATAAGTCGCATTCGAAGTTAGAGTGAAAGTTTCAATTTAGAACCAAATTGGGTGTGAATTATTAAAATGTATGTTAAGCGTAAGTCCTTTAAAATACAGGAATAGATACTTTTATGGCATATTTCATTTAAAATACCTTTTTGGTTGGGACCTTTGTTCAGTGTTTTACATTATTTTCTGTTATGATTGTTCAGAAAAGGAAATTAGTTTAAAGAAGAAGCAAGGGAATATTTTCTTTTTTATTAATTTTTTTAATATAAATTTCTTAAGTTCGTTTTTTTAAAACAATTACAGTTTCTATTTCATAATTGAAATTGAAAACTCTCAACTTTACGTCAAGTCTAAAGTTACGCTTCTTTATACTTAGACTATGGTATCAATATTAACGGATCCAGCTGGGAACTTATTACAAGAAATTGGTATACTTTTGAAAGGACTCTTAGGTATAGCACTAGTGATACTAATGTTGTATTATATATTGCAATGCTCTCAGACATATTATCGCATTGTTTTATAAACCTGAATAAAGGAGCAACTTGCATCTTTTTTCAGACATCTCCAAAAAACAATCACAATATGCGAGCCGCTAAACACTCCACAAGGCTTTAACTTAAACTACCTTTAAATAACGTTTCGTAGATACTAAGTAAATGAAAATTTAAATCTAGTATTTAGTCGTTGGCCCCTTAACGCCATAGACGGCTGACACCCTACGAGGCATGCAACTCTGGATCCTCGACCAATTTTAATATGGAGCACTCAATCAGATTATTAACGTGTAGAAATGAATACTCGCAATTTCGGCCTTGCGATGGACCTTCATGAGGAGATTTCAAATACGCTCAATTGGATTTAGTTCAGGTGAAAAACATGGCCTCCTTCTTTTCACAAAACTAATTCGTCTTGATTCTAGCGGATAATTTCGTTATTCAGCTTTGAGATGACACCCTCATCAATCTAATATCAGGTCTCTTACAAAAGTTATATGTAGGAACGTACGGCGGCTCTTGTTTTACTGCTAATGTTATGCTTAATAAGACTCAACCACTCTAATAGCGTCAGACTAAGGTACGGAGGAGGATTAATTTATCTAGTAGCCCAAAACTGTTACATTTCAACCACGAATTGCAAAATTAGCAGCAAATGTCAATTACCGAAAATAGTATTACTGAAATCTAATTGATCTAATAATCCTGATAATATATATATATATATATATATATTATTAAACGTTGGGGTGTGAACGTTCTTTTACGACTTAACGTATTGAGCTCACTAGCTTCAACCTTCCGACATACAGGTTTCTTTTTTATCTCCGGAGAATTGTGTTTAATTAGTTCAGTTCCCCTCTTAGAAGTCTGATGCCACTTCGAATAGTTTTTAGGGGATCTTCGATCACTCAGGTTATCCTTATATAAAAGTTAATTCTACCTCTTTTTCGCCTACTCAAGCATCTCAGAATTTTGATAAAAACACCTGGGTATTAAATAGATGGATTCCGGTTGTTCCAACCCCCCATCAAATATTTTTAGGGATTATATAAGATTAAATAGATTTTGGTGATAGTATTTATAATTGTATATATGTTGTGTTTTTTAGTCTGTGTGGTATCCAAGCACATATCTACAAGCTTATATCCTAACTCATATATACAAGTACCATATGCCGTCTACAGTATATTATAAATGTGTGTGTAGAGATTATTTAATAGTGAACGTTCTTGTAATTAAGTATGTGTTGGAGGAAGGCAGTTTTAATAATTACCAATTGATAAACCACCCATGAAGAAACCGTGCGGTTGATCACTGTGATGTCAGCGGAAGAAGATGAGGCCACTAAGACCCAACTTAACATGGAAAGAAGGAGTTGATCATACTGCTATACATAGAGCACCTGAAGATGGCATTACCTAGTTGCCATTTGACAATATGTGAAAATACATAGGTTTAAGGGTTTTACATTTTTAGAAAAGTTTTGAAAAGTACGAATGTCTTAATTTTTGATTTTTGATTTTCCCTCACCTGTGGTGAAAATCTGGTAGCGTACGTTTTTTAGACACCCTTAATGCCATAAACTTCTTGTCATGGCTTTTAGTATCTTAACCCCCTTATCTCTTGATTCAAGAGCTCTGAGGTTCCTTTTGCCATTGTGTGGTTGTGGAGTAATGAAGAAAACTATTCATCCGGGTTCTACCTTTAGTTTTAGGATCTATTTCTTTTCATTTAACCTCGTTCTAGATAATTCTAAACTTACGAACAGTTACAACTGACAATTGACTATCCATATCCATAAGACTCAATTAGATCTAAAGTTGGCACTGAATATGCATGCAACTCTAATTACAATTAGACACCGTTATAGTAACTTATAAGTGTCCAGAGAGAGAAGAAGCCCTATCTAAATTTTAGTTACAAAGTTAAAGTATTAAGGTTAAACGGTTTCAAATACTAACTCCGATCTTGTTCAAAGCTGGATTAGGAGCAGTATAGGTCGATCCAAAATGTCATAAAATACAAAGAACTGCTAATTTATTATCTTCTATTCTCTTTTGAAAAATATTTTATAGATAGATTTCACTATCAACTATGATCAATTTTCAAATTTTATTGGGGTTTCTTTCTTTACTCGGCGTTCTTATATGCATACCACCATTAGTTTGGCATTTAAACAATAAAAATATTCCAGCTATCTGCTTGATCGCTTGGATCATGATTATGTGCTTGAAAACTTTTATTGACGATATGATATGGGGAAATTTAGAGACTTTCTCAAACTCATTTAATGGAAATATCTATTGTGATATAATGATAAGATTACAGGCTGCTTTTCAAGTAGGTGTGATATCCGCTGTCCTCGCAATTTGCCGACAGTTATATCTCATTACTTCAGTATCTACAACTGGACTGGCCATGGTAAAATGGAAAAAGAACCTAATTGATTTAATTATTTGTTTTCTATTTCCTGTCTACACAATTATCGTTGTCTACTGGGTTGAGAAATCACGTTACTTGATTCTAAGATATAGCGGATGCCAATTCACATATTTTATAAATTTAAAATCATTACTACTCTATGCAGTTTGGCAAGTAGTAGTTTCCCTTGTTAGTGTTGTTTATTCATGTTTGACTCTAGTACTATACTTCAAAAAACGAAAAGACTTCAAGGACATTCTTCATTGTACATACTCAAGTTTAAGTACAGTACAGTTTATAAGGCTTTTGATATTCTGTTTCGTCATCATTGCTGTGACTTTGCCTCTCTCTCTATATAATTTTATATCACAAGCCAAAGAAACTGCTGATTATATTCAGCTTCACTCGGGCAGGTCAGTGTTAGATGATAATAAATTCCTTTCCAATTTATTCTGGAAGTACATATTGTTTATTGACACAGATCGCCCACAGGTTGATAGATGGATTTACTTTGTCATAGCTGTCATTTCATTCTCTCTTTTTGGTCTTGGATCTGATGCTGTGAAAATGTATAAGAATGGTCTTTGTTATATTGGGTTTGGATCTATAATACAGCATTTTGACCAGAAACGAGACGAAAAACGAAACAAAGAGCAAGATATAAAACATAATACACATGAATATCAGGATATTGAAGCATACATGAAAATGGCAGGTGACTTGGCCATTCTGGCGCATGATGATGACGATATTTTTGGAGCTCAAGAAAGCAATTTTGAAATAGAAATTGAATCAGATTCTAAAAAGAGTGAGATAGAAGTCAAAGTTCAATCCGCCAACTCTAATTTAACAACTTCAACGATATCCAAGTTTTGGGCCGAACCAATTAGCGACGGCAATAATTATAAAGATGAAGGTCAGATTATTGTTCGACGTTCCTTAGACACTCAACCAAGATATTCAAATATTATTGGAACAGTTGCAAATCCAAAGCGAAGGTCAAAATCGTTAAGCCACGTTTTGCCAAAATATGAGAATGAGGACACAACAAGAGAAAACAGTGGATTATATGAGTTCTCATATGAGGTGAGATTAAATAGTACTGTTGATATCAACGAGAGTGCTAATAAACCTTTATCCAACTAATATATACGCAAATCCCATACCCTCGCATACCTCTTTAAATTTAGTTAACATTTGATGATTCTTATGATGGTTTCAATTATAATCCGCATAGTACTATATATATATATATATACATATACAATATTAAATAAAAACAAATAACATTATTATTACTATAATCAACTGTATATAACCTTACATAGGTAGTATAGAGTCCTACAGATGAACATGATATTAATTATAGATGATTGTTCTTCTCTTTCCAAGTTCAATATTAATATAGGCTATATAATATTTCTCAATAAAATTACAATAACAGCGACAATAATTCTATTTCCCATATATCTATTTGCTGTAGTCACCAAAAAGTCACTTAATGCTGTTGGTACTTTCAAAAGAGTGTGAAATGATCAGGAAAATCAACCCCTGTGGTAAATAAGAATATAGTTTTATATATGGTATATATTTTTAATTTTAATTTTAATATTTTTCAAAATCTGTCAGCATGAATAGGCCTTCGTCTACTACTATTTACTTTTTAATCTTACAACAAAATAAAAATATACACAGTATACTTTTCATTAGTTTTAAACGGAATGGAACATTGGTCGTTATAGAGTTAACATTTTTTTTCTCCAAGGTTTGATATTTGGATCACTACTATGTATAATGTTATCTTTTTAAATGTACATTTAAATTCTATATATAAGCTTATACCATGTATGTATGTACTGTACTGTAGAAAATTGGTGGATTTTGAAAAAACCTTATACTTCACACGACGGATATAACTAAAGCAGCTGTCTTAAGAAAATAAATCGATTGCAACCAAAATAACTTTTAGGTCTTGTTAATATATATATTGAGACAAATATATATACAGATGTAGTGACCATAAAGTTCTATATTTAAATCTTAACTCTAATTATTCAGATATGGGTTTATAATAGTCAATCTGCATGCTATTACATGTAAGCTATTCTGTTCCACATTAAGGAACCAAAGGAATCATATATAAAATATATAGTCTAATACAAATAAAAAATCACTATATAAGAACACTGATTTTCCTTCTCATTTATATTTCACTCATCATCAGCTTATTCCAGCTACTCTACCAATATTCAGAATATAAATTTCTCTTTAACAATGCCTAATACTCAAGAACAAATTTCAAAATCTATCGCCACCAATAAGGCTGCCGTTAATTACTTGGGTGGAATGATTCCATGGACATGTGTTATTGTTTAATTATACTTTCTCTTTTTACATCCATTTCTTGGTTTTCTTTACTATAACTTTTCAACTTTACAACATAATGGTTACAGCTGAAATATATTGGTTTACAGATTGGAACATTGGTCATTATAGAGCTAACGCTTAATTAAAACTCCGAGGTTTGATGGTTGAATCACTATAAACGGTTATAATTTTATCTTTTTCTTGATATTTTAATATATTTTAATATAATTTTTTTATTTATATTTATTAAATTCCATATTATTGTAAAATAGGAAATCTCTAATATTCTAATCGCTTCCATGATAATGTTGCAACTATCTTGCATATATTTATTATCAGGCAAGCTTAATTACTGAGTTCGCAACTTCACACAGTTAAAATGAGCTCGAGATCTAGAGTGGAAAACGAATTAATAATATATTATTGGTTATAACTTTACAAGTTTATAGAAATTCTAAATAATATCATATAAAATTAAAATAGCCACTAATTATATAAACTAAATTAGCTGTTCAAAAACAAATAAAGAGCGAATTTATAAAATATTATAAGCTTTAAAGAGCATAACAGAAGAGAAATATATATAAGTATACAGTATATATGCGCTGTGATTATTGCAACCGCAATTGATATATATATAAGAATAGTTTATTAATACATTTGGGTATAAAAAGAAAACATCTCCAACTAAAGTAACAAAATTGAATATAAAGGGATTTGAAAACGATTAGCGATATAAAAGTCAATAAAATATATATAGTTTTAAAAATAAAGACCCAATAATAATAAAAGAATCCTATAAAAAAAATAAGAATATAAATAAAAAGAAGAGTTTTCTTTTTTTTTTTTTTTTTTTTTTTTTTTTTTTTTTTTTTTTTGTGTATATAACAACTTATGCTTTTTAACAAAATTGATTTTTTTTCCCCCATTCTAAAATATCATTTGCAGAATTAAAATCTTGAAAAGTAAGATCATTTGAATTTTTTTTTGATTTTTTTTTCTTATTATTATTATTAAAATGATTACTGTTATGATGATGAATATTATAATAATTATCACGATTTGATAATGATAATGGTAATGGTAATGGCATTGACATTTTTTTATTTTTTTTAGATGATCTTGATGGATCTAAACATTTATAAATATATTCTAAATTTTCCAAAATTAATAATTCTTTTGTTGAAATTTCGTAATCAAGACTTGATTCCATTATTGTTTCAGATATTGATTGAAGACTTTGAGAAGAATTTTTAGAACTTAGAATACTTGAATTATTTGATTTATAAGGTAATTGTAATTGTGGATGAGATGGAGAATTCATTGATCTTCCCTTTGATAATCCTTTATGATTTAATAATTTATCAAGTAAATAGTGTAACCATAAAACATTTGTTTGTGGACAAAATTCAGACCATTCAATACTTGATAGTCTATTACCAGCAGTTGCAATTGAAGACATACTAGTTATGCTTGGACTTGTACTTACAGATGAAGCAAATGAATAAGTTGAAACAGCTGGAGATGATGCGGTTGAATGTCCATGTTGTTGATTATTATTATGATTATTTCTATTAGAATTATTATTATTTGTTAAATGTTGTGTATTAGTGTGTAATTGTCTCATTATTCTATAAACTTCAAATTGATAATCACCTTTACCTCTAAAAAATTCAGGATGATCTAAACCAGTAAATATAACCATACCATTAAAATTTGCTCTTGATAATGTAAAATCAATTAAAGTTACTTCAATATTTTCATCATCAATATTGTCATTATTAATATAAATTCTATTATTATTATTTGAATTAATTATTTTTTTAGGTTTAATAATTATATTACCCCAATGTAAATCTCTATGTTCAAATTGAAAATTTTTTTCAGCTTCAGATAAAGATTGAACAACTTGCCAAAATATAATTTTTGCTTGATTCCAAGAAGTTAATTGAAATTTTTTTAAATCTAAACCAGCATCTTCCATAATAATAATACAATAATGTTGATCAGATTGATAATAATCAGGTCTATATTTTTCAAATCTTGTTGATTGTTGTTGAGAATTATTATTATTATTATTATTATTATTATTATTTTTTTTATATCTATCCCAAAGTCTAATTAATTCATCAGGGTATTTCCCTTTAACAACATAAGCTTCAATCATATTAACAAATCCATTTGTATCAGTTAATTGTCTACCAATTGTTAATTCTTGAATAATATCTTGAATTTCAATTTGATCTAAAGAATCATTACCAAAAGGTAAAACTTTTAAAACTTTTTTATTTACACCATTTGAAGTTAAAGAAGAATCTAATATTTGTTCTAAATAAACTTCACTAAATTTAGCTTCAGATAATTTTGAAATATGAATTGAATTTGAATTTGTATTTGAAATATTTGATTTACGTGAATTTAAAAAATCAGTAAAATTTAAAATTTCATTTGAATTACAAAGATTTAATAGAGATTTCATTAAAAAATCTAAATGTTGTTGCATTGATTGTTCAAAAGTTATAATTGGAGATGTACCACCACTATGATTATTATTTGTATGTGAATTTGAATTTGAATTTGAATTTGAATTTGAATTTGAATAACTAAGTGATAATAAAGAATTACTTGCACGTAATTTATTATTAAGTTTTTCTCTTGAAGTGTTTATTGGAACAGGTAATGAGATCATAGTTTTGTCTAAATTAGGTGAATTTGAATTTGAAGTGTAAGAATTAATACTACTAGAAGTAGCGGATCTTGAAGGTTGAATGGTTCTTCTTCTATTAGCAGAATCATCAATAAGAGTATTAGTTTTAGTAATTGAAGAATAATGAGATAATCTAAATTTAGAAGAATTTGAAGAAAAAGACATTAATGATTTTCTCATATCAGATAACTTTTTAGAAGATTTTTTAGGAGAAGTATTTACTTTTAATTGTTCATGTGAAGGTCTAATACCAATTGCAGGTACCTGTTGTGATTGAGATTGAGATTGAGATTGAGATTTAGATTGAGATTGAGATTGAGACTGAGAATTTGATTCATCAGGAGTTTTTCCAAACACGTTAGAATGAGAAGATATTGAATTACGAAAACGGTTATGCTTTTTATAAGGCTCGTGATTAATATTTGGATTATTAGTTTGAGATGTTGTTGTTTCAGTTTCAGTATACGAGCACGTGGGAGTGACAGTAGTAGCTGAATTAGGGTTAGGGTTAACATTAGCGTTGACTTTAAAGATTGGCTCGTGTTTCTGTTTTTGTTTTTGGCGTTGTTGTTGCTGTTGAAACCTGAGAAGGGCTTCCTTTTGTTTTTCCTTCTGAGCCGTAGTTAGGTCTCTGAGTTCAACGGTTTGACCACTGAATACCATTGTTGTTGCCGTAGTGTTTTCATTAACTAGTGGGGCGGAAATTACTTTTTTAGACAGTTTTCGACGACTGAAAGATCGCGACTTTGAATGTTTATTATTTTGGGTTTGTGATTGAAGTTGCACATGTTTTTGGGTTTGGGTTTGAAGGTTAAGTTCTGAAGTCATTGAATGTTGTGATTGTTGGTTTGAATGTTGTTGAAGAAGCTCGGAGGGAGAAACGAAGAGGTTGGGATTAATATTTGAATTTGAGATTGGGAGTTGATTCGGGATTGAGGAACGCCTTGCGTGAGAAGTGGTAGTTGCAGCATCAGAGGCTGCGGGATGTGCTTCAAAGGAAAAAGGATCGATCAATGAGAAGCGGCGGGTGTTTGCTGGGGGAGCAAAAGAACACACCTCGCGGGAGCCACGTCTGGCCCGGTCGAACACGGTTTTGATGGAGTTCGAGGACGACGTTTCCGAGCAGATGGACGAGACCGACGTCCGGGGGTGCTGGTGCTGCCCCAGCACCTGGCGCTGCGTGCTGGAGGAGGAGCTCGAGGTCGTGAGCGGGTCGAACGTGTTTCCGATGCGGATGGGCATTCTCGGCAGGCTGGACAGAGGCCCGAACGGGTCGTCCTCGGCGTGGAGGTCTTTGGAGGAGGCAGCGGAGTTAAAATGGTAGGGAGCGAACATCTGGAGACATGATAACAGGAAAGGAGGATTTGGAGGGTTTAAATCGCAACCAGCGTATAGCTGCCACTTACTACATGCACGCGGTTGCCCGGCCACCGTGCGTATATCTCGCACAAATAGCGATCTGCGCTGTGTCTACCAGCCTTTATCATGCACAGAACCTTCGCTCGCAGCTCTGCGACACTGCGCCAGCCTGGAATTCCAAACTCGTAGCTTATTGTTCGAAGCTTAGCGCTCTGTATTATTCCTGCTGCCGATGCAAATTGCCTCTTTCGTCCGCTCCAGCTGCGACCCGCCCGCCCGCCCCGGCCCCGTGCTGCCGAGCGCCCCCCACTCCAGCCCTCGTGGGTTCCCCGCTGCTCCTCTGCCCAACTCTCGTATGCAGCTGCCGTTACGTGGGCACAACGCTTCGCAGATCCACGCGGCCCTGCATAGCCCTGCCTCCCTACTATGTACCGCAACACCCACACGCCCGCCCGACATCCATGCTCTCGTAAATCCAGTTCCCATTCAAGCAATTCAATGGTTCATACAACTTCATGCATCCCAGCATACCCACAACCTCCATCCTTCCACCTACCTAAGAGATTTTCTTCATAATAACCCACTTACCTATTCCGGTCGCTGGATGTTCGTCCTGTTTAGTTACTATTGTTGACCTTGATTTTCAATTCTCCAATTTGGGCAGCATCCGCCATCATTCCTACGGAGTCGATGCTTCCGCTTTTACTGGAATCTTCTTGGTCAAACAACCTTAAACTTAATTATAATAATGTAGCTATTTACTATTTTTAGAGCACTCATTCGTATAATTATAAATTAATCAATTAAACTTTCTTTTCAATTAATTACCATCTCACATGTGTTGTATAAAAAATTGAAAACTATATTAAAGTATAAAAAAAAAAGAAATAGTTGTTATTAAATATTTAAGCTTATCTTGTTTACTCAAGCTTGCAATTGTTGTTATTTCATCACATATCTAAATTTGATCCAACATGAATAAGCCAAATTTCTAATTCAAATAAAGATTTAAAAGCTGAAGGTGAAAAATCTAATTGATCATCCGTACATGTTGCACATGAATCAACCACTCGAACTGTAACACTTTTTCCTTAATAAGTAGCCTTGATATGTTTTCCACAGTATGCACTTATAGCCTCGTTATTTTGATCTGATGAATCCAATAGCCACAACGGGTTCTGTTGATGTACTATTTGTAGAGGTACCATTGCTATTGATGGTAGTTGTATGTATTAATGATAGAAGATGAATTACCTGAGAATCGGAAGCCAATTTTAGAAGTATAACGAGATAAACTTAACGTAGTTCCAGGAATGGTTACATAATCAATTGTAGCTCCATTATCTATACCGTAATGTAATCCCAGGAATAGATACATAATCAGTTGTAGCGGGATTATTTATAGTATAAGTAGATGTAGTACCAGAGAGAGTAACGTTAAGTGTAACAGTATACAACAATGTTGAAGCTATAGTTTCTGTTGTAGTCACATTACCATATACACTTAAGGTAGGTCCAGGAACAGTTACATAATCAGTTGTAGCAGTATTATTCACAGTAACAGTACCCAACAATGTCGTAGGTATAGTTTCTGTTGTAGTTGTAGTAATATCAGCTGTAGTAGTATCAACTGAAGTAGTGGATTCATCGTCAGGATGTAAAATCGAATGAATAATTGAAAAAACATTAAACCTTTTCACTTCAGAATGAGTTTCGTTGGATTGTATTAAACCACAATTAACAAATGATAATAATGGGAGTATAAAAGGAATGATTTTCATGATTTGCTGTGGTTTCATTTTTGATGTTTAAGTGAACTTGAAGAGAGCTTTTCATTCAGATCTAAGGATTAAAAAAATAAAAGCAATAGAAGGAGGAAATCGTCGACCTTTTATAATTCTTTACATGATATAGCAATTTCCCTTTATTCTATTATATGATAAGATAACCATCTGGAATCTACTAAAAGAAAGCCTAAAATGAAATCATCTTGCTTATATTTAGCAACGATAAACTTCCATGAAAGAGACTATGAATAGAGTTCTAAGAAGTAAGGTATTATTTATTTGCTTCCTTGATTGTAATTATTTATTACAGATAAATACCGTTAAAAACTACAACTATAACATGTCAGGTACGTAATGTCAAACCTTAATAACTACTTTTACCATTGTAATTGATGATTAACCTCCGCACGTGCAATCGTAAGTTAATTAACAATGAGTGTTGGTATATAATGTCTTATCAAATCTTGATCTCATATCTAAAGTTCTTACTTATACAAGAATATATTCAAAATCTTCTTCAGCTTAAGCTTAAGTCTAGGCCTGGCTTTAATATCTCCAAAATAAAAATTACTATAAGTATTCTGGCAATATATAAGTCATATGTTGAATTTTATAGATTGAGAACTTATGAATTTTTTGCTTGAGAAATTTATTTGACTTAATTATTTAAAAGCTACCTGATAATTAACTATTTATATATTCTAATAAATGAATTATAGGGATAATATCCCAGGATCATATGGATCATAATATATTATCAACAATATAATGTAATATAGCTTATACTCCAAATCAAATTCCTAATTATATATATGAGCAACATTTAAAATGTCATCTATAATATAGTTACGAAGCCGTCATTAGAAATCTACTCGTGATATTATGAAATTCTTTATTAATATTAATGTTCATCATAAGATATAAAACTAAAAAATAAATCCGAAAAGAGATTGCTCAAGGAAGTATTCAAGCAATATTGCTTATGATATGTGCTCATGATAGGTAGGTATAAAATATATTTGTAATTGAAGGTAAGTAATTGTAAATCTATACATATTAATTTTCAATTAGACCAATTAAGTATCTAAATGATTTAATTAAATTTTTTTTTTTTATAATATCTGAATTATAAACATTTCCTGTAGAAAGAATATTGAATGATCAAATGAATATGTATAGCTATAGTTAACCACAAGCAATAAATAAATGCATGTATATAAGTGATAAATGAATGCATACATTCGGTGGTCGAGAACGATAAATATATATAAATGATCTATAATATAATCCGGGCCCGCTAACGAGCTCACTTGTTATAATACTAGTTTTACTGGAATTATATGAGTTTAGAATTATAATTAAGAAGCCAATTAAGGTTTTTTTCGTTTCTTACCGGATCATTTTAAATTAAATGTTGCGATACAGCGTAATGATTCAGATAAATTATTAAACAAGAAACGAAATCGGATTAAAATATAAAATTAAGATATCGATAAGAAAAAAATGTTTGAATTTTCCCGATATTTATAAAATGATGTCACTTCTTATCTTTGCTATCCTTAGTTTCATTGCCTTTTATTCTTTTTACAGATCTGATATCCTCCCCGATTCCATTAGGAACTCTAATTCCCCAATTTCTTTCTAAATTAACTTGAACATCTCTCGTATCAATAGTATCTGAACCTCTATGTTTTGCTATTCTAGCAGAGAAGTTTATAACATCAGTAATAAATGATTCTGTCAAATCCTGAAACAATTCAAGAAGATCAGGATCAATATCATCATCAATAAAGGATGATGATGAATTAGATGGTTGAACTGGTTGTGGATTTAATCGACGTATTAATTCTTGTAGCTTTAATTTCGATAAAACACGACCAGGAGGTTGTAACATGGAAGAGTGCTGTGGCGTTGAAAGAGGTAATGGTCGGGTTACAGAATTATTTGGCCTATTCATCATACTCATATTATGAGTTATTGGAGTATGGGGATTAGACATTAATGATCTAGAAGTTACTGGAGAAGAACGATTAATTTGCATCGTTGAAGTACCCATATGGGGTTGATTATAACTAGGTGTAGGTCTTATTATTGGTCTTTTCATATTCAATTGACTTGAGCCTCCTTGATTAACCTGATTCCCCGGTGTATTAACTTTGGAATTCTGTAATGACTGATTGCTATTGCTATTACTATGGGTAGATTGGGTTGCGGTGCTCATCCGTTGTTGGAAAACACTAATTCGAGAAGCAGTTTGATCCATTATAAGTTGTTCTTGCCTTCTCAACCTAGTAGCCTCCTCTTGTTTCAAATTACCATTCTCCACTGCGGCATCAATTTCTGCCAATTTTTGTTGTCCTTGAGTAAATTTTAACCGTAGATTACTCAACGCATTTTTATAGTCATTCGAAAGAGCGTTACTACCAGTATTAGTACTTCCGACTGGAGTATTCGATGAAGTATTTGAAGTTGTTGGAGTACTTGGAGCCGGCGGCGACTTTGATGTTGATGTTGTTACCGGTGCTGGTGAAGATGCTGATGATGCTGTTGTGTTTGGCCGCTGTAGCTCATTAATATGCTTTAGAAGTTCCGTGGCTCGAGTTTGATGCTCTTGACCCTTTGAAGTGGATGAACCTTCTTGCTTTGCCAAGGCAAGTTCCTGTTTATAAAGTGTGTAAAGCTTGCTTATCTCATCCATTTTTGTTGAAAAGTGTGTTAAATATTAACTGTGAAGAGTGGCAGTGGGTGTACGGGTTTAGTAGTATACAACTATATTAGCACATCATTAATATTGAATAGATGGCATGGCAAGAGAGAAATAATTGGAACTCCTAGTACATATAACTTACTCACAAACTTAAATCTTACTTTAATTTAATCCTTAAATTTTCTGTAAATTTATATTATATTATCTCCATATCCATCACTATCATACTATATAAACATGATGCCCTTCCATTGTTATGTTGTTATGTTGTTATGTAGCCACAGATTCCACAAAGATATCTATCATACAAGGCCATGCTGCCATCTCATCATAATTTGTAAGAGTTGGGTCGCTCTCAGTAGATTCTACCAAAAAAGGTAGTACCATATTCCACGTATCTTTTGAAACTGTATCTATGCCATTCTCAGCATCTTTTGTAAACATGATCCACTTAGAAACAAGAGGAGAGTTGGCCAGTTTTGGATGTAAAGGAAGTAACAGAGTCCAATAATCACCGGCAAGTTCCACCGTAATCGCTTTCAGTTGTTCAGCTATCAATGTAAAAGTGAATTCATAAATAGTCGTGTAATATTCTGTATTTACCAATAGTTTATCATGAAGAGTATCTCCCACTTTCTTCATGTGGGATAAATCACCAATGCTGTGGCTCGACCAACCATTTATGAAACCTTCCCTGGATATCGCACCCACTGCTTTGGCGTCAATTAGGTGGTTTATACATAACACAGTAGGGTCTTCCAAATCAACATTCATATCCTTAAAATATTGAATTGTGCCATTCAGGCCAATTATGTCATCATCTTCTTCATCCATCGCTTTATATTTATTGAAAAGAGTGGTCAATGGATCGAGAAAGTGGCCACCTGTTCGAGACCTTTTGGTTTGCGTATAAGTTCGAGAGGAAAGGAAATCATCTACTGCTTCGGATAAGTCCCAGTTGTTCGATTGAAGAAACGCGGTGGCTTCTGAACTGCTACAGGAGGTGGCTTCCATAAACTGTGTCCGAATCCGTCTGCGTCCCTACATAGATGTTAGTAAAATGATACGAGACTAGACGCGAAAAGGAGATAAGACTTACTGTCATTAATATTTACACAAATATAAGATGTTTATAACAGTCTGGTAAATAAAAGGATCAGCCACATCCGGGTAAAAATTGAGAGAGAACCCAAATCTTGAAAACGAGTGTTTACATCACAATTATGACATCCATATCAAAACTCAGAGTACAAAAGATATTCCCGGATTTGATCGTGGAAAACAAAATCGAAAATGTAAGAGAAGATGCTGATATTGATTGGAAAATAGTGAGTGAATGGATGGATCCTCATGTTACTGATGGTATGTTCACCATGGATCTTGATAATTTCAATGAGCTAATGTGAAGACTTATTATTATCAGATTGCACACCAGCCATTACCGATGCCTTCGTAAACTTATTAGAAAAAGAAGAAGAATATTATGAAGATGAAGACAGTGAAGACGAAGGAGAAGGAGAAGAAGGAGTAGAAGATAGGCTCCTCAACTTATACAAGGTCCAAGTTAAAATACACTACGACTCTAAAGTCTTACCACAGATCCCACCATTCCCGTCACTTCAAGAAATCACGAAATGCAAGTTTACATTGCAAACACATATAGAACTAATTATTAACTTACTTGATGAAGCACAAAAGTTATACTTTTCAAAACTAGAAGATTTAAAATTCACTGATGATTCACATATAGCATTTGAAGTATTTTTTGGTGTAATGGTTAACGATTCATTAAAATATTTATTTCCTGTCCTGGCTAGAATCCTAACGAGTGGTTCACCCGGAGCAAATATACAGCAACATCTTTATATGAATGACTTCTTCCAGATGTTATCTAGTTATGGGACACCATTATCAAATCAAGTGAATGCACTATTAGGTACATTAATATGTTCAGAATTATACAAACACATTACTATTTATGCAAAATTATGGCATGAACCAATATTACCGTTATTTACAAGTTGGCTATCAAAAAGTTTAGTTTCATTGATTTTAAATTTTATTGATATTGATACTGAAAATGAAGAAGATATTGATTTACTTGAAATATTAATTGAAACAGGCATGAAAAAAATAATGAAGGAAAGAATACTTCAAAGTTATGATCTAGTAGTAGATTATCCAAATTCTATATCAGCACTAGAAGAAATGGATGTATGGCTAATAACTCCAAAGCAGAGAGCAGACTTAGCTACTGTTTTTATAAGGGAATGTTTTGATAATTTACTACATTCTGGTACAAATACAAGTGATATAATTACTTTTTATATCTCAGTTATAAGAAGTTTCAGTATTATTGATCCAAAATTGGTGTTATTAGATAAAGTGAAAAGACCAATTAGAAAATATTTAAAAGATAGAGATGATACTATTGAAAATATTGTTTCGGGTTTAATTGGTGAATCATCAGATACAAAATTAAATGAGCTTTATGAGGCCTTAAAAGCTCATAAAAATTTACAAAATAAAAAGGAACCTCCTCAAACTGACGAATTCACAATGGAATGGAGTCCTGATCCTGTTGATACGCTTCCCGACTTCAAAACTAATAAACAAGATATCATAGAATCTTTGGTTTCCCTCTATGATAACAATGCCATCTTTGTTTCCGAATTTGTTAGAATTTTCAATACAAAATTGTTACAAACAAATCATTCCGATACTCTCAGTGAAATTGAAAGATTTGATAAGATAATATTTGATTTAAGTCTATTGAAATCGAAATTTGGGAAAGAAGAATTTCAAGTAGTTGATGTAATGATTCAAGATATTAGAGAATCTAAGAAGTTAGATAAAACAATTCATAAGAAAAATGAAGAAATTAATAACATATTCCATATGAACATTTTATCAAGGATGTTTTGGTCTGAATTAGACTATGGAGATTTAGTATTACCCTCTGATATTATAAGGTATGCGTTTATTTCTTATCGATGCTATTAATGCCATAAATTACTAACTAAGCTACTATTTCAATTTCTAGTCAATATGAATTATATTCTAAAACCTTCTCTGAAACTCAAAACTCTCGTTCATTAAAATTACTTCCAAAACATGGTGTTGTTACTGTTTGTCTTGAGTTGGAAGATCGAGTAGTTGAACTCGACATAACACCAGAGCAAGCTGTTTTTATAAAATTATTTGAAGAAAAATCTGAAATATCATTAGATGATATAACAACTCATTTTGAAAATCAAATTTCTTCAACTGAGATAACTAAATTATTAACATTCTGGCACAAGGAAAAAGTAATTATGGAATTTAAAACCAATTGGTATAAAACGGTAGAAAAATTATCTGATTTGGATAATGAAATTCAAGACGTTGGTCATAATGACGCGGGAATAGTTGAAGAAGATTCAACTGATAATACTATTAGTAAGATGGGATATTTATTTCCATTTATTAACGGTATGCTAAAGAATTTGGGCACATTGCCTATTGATAGAATACATTCTTTTTTGGGGATTGTTGTACCTCCTGAAACACCATATATGGCAACTAAGGATCAACTGAAAAACTATATGGAGTCTTTGGTGGAAGAGGATGAAATTGAAAAAGTTGGTGATAGCTATAAACTGAAAAAATAAAGTATGCCCCACTGAAGAATGAAAGCAGTGAATATCTCCATAATTAGCTATACCTACAAATTATACTGACTAAATATTCTAGTTCGATTGATTATTGATTATAACTAATGGTAAATATGTATTATATAATGCTCCCTATATATTATAATTATAAAGCTCATATGATCATAATGCTTTTGCATCCCAAATATGAACCATTTCGTCCCAACCTGTAGTTGCAACCCATCCTTCATTACCCCATAAACTCCAATCGCCACCAATGACAAACTCTCTATGACCGCCAAATGTTCCAACACATCCTCTATTGTGATTTATCCTTGTTAAAAACCGAGCTTTATCATCAGTCTGATCTTTCCAAACCTTGGCACTCATATCGTAAGAACAACTCAATAACATTTCACCACTATGCGGACTCCATACTATTTTTCTGATAGCATACTCATGACCTAGTAATTCGTTTAAAGGACTTGGCCCAGTATTATGAAATGACTGAGATGTGGAAGGAGGTTGAGATAAAACTTGAATCATTCTTAAATCCCAGATCTTAATTGATCTATCAACACCTGCAGAAGCAACTACCGTTGAACGGTATTTATTCCAATCAACTGTTAGAGCTTCAAACCCTCCATGAGCAATTATATCTAACTGTAAAGGCCTAGGCGCTCTAATATCCCATACCTGAACATGAGAAGATGAATGCGAAGAAATTAAGGTACTTGGATTATGTGGGGAGAAAACAGCAGAATAAATACAATCAGTTGGTGATGGCATATTTTGTATATTGGGTTGTTGCCTTTCTTTATGCGACATTGGTATATTTCCTTTTGGAGCTAATATCGTTGAATTATCTCTCTGAGGCACTAGAGTTGTCAATGAGGATGGTCTATTCGGAGTCCATATTTTGATTGTTCCATCCCAGCTTGAAGTGACTAAAGTTGATTTTTCGACTGGATTCCAATTAACTGAGAAAACTTCTCTTTTGTGTTCAAACCAATTCTGAATAGGGTAATTCTGTTGAGTTGTATCGAATATTTTGACAGTACCATCACCACAAGCTGTAGCTACATGATTTTCATGAATCTCAGACCAAGCCAAGTCAAACAGACCATCCTGTGTTAAGAATTCATTTTCGCTTCGTATAACACCATCATCACCTATAGATAGAATGAATAATTTCCCATTTCCAACCAGACCAAAATTAGCAGCGGTAGCAACTGCAACTTTATTATCAAAGTAGGGTGAGTATTTTATGGCATACCCATTGTACCCAGCTGTTCTAAAAGAGAGCATTCTAAATTTCGACTACTTGGCTAAATCTCGGCTTATTAAGTGGGGAATCAACTTTGATTTTATATTCCTTATGATTTTCAGTGCAGTGACCTACGTGTTACCCGGCTACTTCTAGGAGTTTTATCGATAAACCATACAATTGCAAACTTATGATACTGATTTTCCCCTTTAATTACGAATTTCGAATGTTTTATTAGTATTAGCCATGTCTTTTAAGCTTGCCGTAGACGTATCTACATATGTATTATATAGGTCTATATGCTAATATTGTGTTCGGCGAGACTTTCTCTAGATGATCAGGGATCCTAGTATTATATATTATAATTAATCTATTCACATGGTTGGCATCTAATATTTATTTGCTTGTGGAGAAACAAACCATAGCTCACCCGCAAATATGAAGGAGCTCGAGAAGCAAGAACGTTTAAGCAATTACCAAAGACTTGATCTTGGGCTTTCAATTGGCACTGAAAAGAAATCCAAAGTATCTCAATGGAAGCCTGTTCTGAACCTTCTTACTATTTTAGGTTTCTTGCTGGTTGTTTATCGGCATTTTATAGGCGGCTGCTCACACCCAACCATTAATCGTGATATATGTCCTATCAGGCCAGTTGTAAAACCCTCCGGTCACCCCGATATCAACAGTTCTACCATTTTAAATATTTTATACGATGAATCTTTTAAAAGTAAATCAATTGAAAAGTTGGCTGGTGCCATTCAGGTTAATACAGAAGGATATGACGGAACAGGACCTGTAGGAGAAGATCCCCGTTGGAATAGGTTCGCTGATTTCCATGTTTACTTGGAAAAAACTTTCCCTTTGGTTTATAAGCACCTGAAAGTTGAAACCGTTAATACTTATGGTTTATTATTCACCTGGGAAGGTTCCGATGAGAGCTTAAAGCCGATACTGCTGACTGCTCATCAAGATACTGTTCCTGTTGACCTAAAGGTATATGAACAATGGGAATACCCTCCATTTTCTGGATATAGTGACGGGGAAGCTATATGGGGAAGAGGTTCTTCCGATTGTAAAAATCTTCTGATTGGAATCCTTGAAGCTGTGGAAAGTTTGGTTGGTGATGGACTTAACCCTAAAAGAACAGTCCTTTTATCTTTCGGATTTGACGAGGAAAGCTCAGGAAAATACGGGGCTACACAATTATCCAAATTCATACTAGAAAGATATGGCCCAGATTCAATCTTTGCTTTAATCGATGAAGGAGTGAACGGTATTCAAGAAGTTGGTGGTGCTGTATTTGCAGCACCCGCAACAGGTGAAAAGGGACACGTTGATGTCATAATATCTTTAGACATTGCCGGTGGGCACTCTTCATTCCCTCCTGATCATACAGCAATTGGGATTGTGTCACAACTAGTTGATTTAATAGAATCCACACCTTTTGATCCAATGTTAACAAAAGTTAATCCGATTTTTGATTTCTATCAATGCGTAGCAGCTCACAGTCCAGATATCTCAAACAAACTGAGATCTAATATTCTAAAAGCAGGATTAGATGAAGATTCCAACGAAGCTCTTATCAAGTATATAAGGTCTGATAGGATGACGAAATATCTTGTCGGAACAAGTCAAGCTGCTGATGTTATTAATGGTGGTGTTAAATCTAATGCCTTGCCTGAATCAGTCACCCTTCTTATGAATAGTCGGATTGCTATTGAATCGTCAGTCAAAGAAACTGGTGAAAAGTATCTTAATAACGTTATTGAAATTGCTAAAAAATATGATATTGGAGTTGAATATTTAGGAGAGACTATTATTCAGCAAGATAACGTTGCAAATGGTATATTTAATATTACTCTCGATGGAGCGTTAGAACCATCACCAGTTTCACCATCAAGTGGCAAATCATGGGATTTATTAGCTGGTACTGTAAGACATTTATATGAAGATTTGGCCCCAGAAGCTTTCCCAGCAGACAAGAATAAAGATGGTAACACTATATCGAAGCCGATATATATGGCACCTGCTATCAATACAGGAAATACAGATACTCAAAGATATTGGAATCTCACTCGAAACATTTATAGATTTACACCTATCAAAGCCCGTGATGATAACATCCATAAAGTTGATGAGAGCATTTTAATTTCTTCTCATATTTATACAGTTGCTTTCTTCTACGAGTATATATTAGCAGCAGATGATTTCAATAATTACTGAATATAATAAGAACTAGTGTCTTTTGGAGTGCGACTGTACATATTACTATATAAGGAAATATTTCAGCATACATATGCATACACCTACCTATCTTGAAGTAGATTTTACACGTGTGGGGCCTGAGAAATTTGAACCATTTATTTTGTATAATTAATTAAGTGTCCGGACTCCGCAGTCCGCACCGATAAGGTTATACGTACTATCTATCGAATTCTTAAAAAGAGCTACCAGTAATACATGTACTAATCGCTAATTAATACTATAGCTACCGAAACACACTGTAATTTAAGAAATCGCTAAATATTTCTATATTTGTAGGCCAATTATGCTCAAACGTTTTGGCTAAATTATATTCGATTAAATTGCGAAATTCGGAGGTTCATAGGCAGATAACCAACTACGTATTACCATCAATTTTCAAAATATTACTTAATAGTTATCACTAGTTACTAATCACTAGCCAATTTATATGGAAACCAAATTGGCAAATAGGCGAAAAAACTTGGTATTAAAATTAATTTGAATTGGCTGGTTGATAAAATTAACTCCGGATCCTTATCGGGGGTATGACCTACACACTGCATAATGAGTCTTATCTTACAAAATTCACCCAACTAGCTCCTCTAACTTTTACAATAAAATGGGGCAAAAACAAGAATATCCGGATCTCCCGACTACTATTAAACCACAGATCACAAATGAATCAGGAAGACTACCAATTAAAAAGACAACTGTGACGACCACTTATAGCCGTATTCATTGTATTTGTGGTTTGCTTTTGGTCGCATTACTTTTCTGGTTTGTGAACCCCGCTGTGTTGAGACTTAAAAACTACGGTTCCAACTCTATATCTGAAAATTTAAACGATGAATTGTGCCCTATTCGACCTATTGTGAAGCCAGCTTATAATGGCTCAATTCAAAAAATATTATATGATGATGATTTTAAAAATGGATCCATTAAAAAACTGTCTGGTGCAGTTCAAATTAATACTGAGGGCTATGATGATACTGGAAATGTTGGAGAAGATTCTCGTTGGGACAGATTTGCTGACTTTCATAAATATCTAGAGCGTACATTCTCTTTGGTTTACAAGCATTTGAAAGTTGAAAAAGTTAACACTTATGGCTTGATTTTCATTTGGGAAGGTTCAGATGAAGCATTGAAGCCGATATTATTAATGGCTCATCAGGATACAGTTCCTGTCGACCCTAAAGTCTATGACAAATGGGAATATCCTCCATTTTCGGGATATTACGATGGTGAGTTAATTTGGGGAAGGGGTGTATCTGATTGTAAGAATCTCTTAATTGGATTGCTGGAAGCCATCGAAGCTTTAGTTGATCATAAGTTTGAGCCTAAAAGAACAATTATATTATCTTTTGGATTTGATGAGGAAAGCTCTGGTGAACACGGAGCCTACTTGTTAGGTCAATTTTTATTGAAAAAGTATGGAGAAAATTCAATTTTTGCGATCATTGATGAAGGTAGTGGTATTGAAGAGGTTGGAGGTGTTATTTTGGCATCACCAGCAACTGCTGAGAAAGGGCATCTTAATGTAATCATCACACTTGATATAGCGGGTGGACATTCATCGTTCCCACCTGATCATACCGCAATAGGAGTAGTTTCACAGCTGATTAATGTAATTGAATCGACACCGTTTGAACCTAGGTTAACAAATATCAACCCCACCTCAAGTTTTCTTCAATGTGTAGCGGTTCATAGTACTGAAATTTCATCGGAGTTGAGGTCTAATATTCTTAAAGCACACCTCGACAGAGATGCGAATAAAGCAGTTGTCGATTTTATGGATTATAATAGAAACACAAGATATCTTTTAAAGACAAGTCAAGCGGCAGACATTATTAACGGTGGTGTCAAATCTAATGCATTACCAGAATCGGTAACTCTTCTTATGAATAGTCGAATCGCTATTGAATCATCAGTTAAAGCAACCGGTGATAAATATTTGGATAATGTAGTTGAAATTGCAAAGAAATATGAGATTGGTGTTATATACAATGGGGAAGTTATCATTAAACAGGACAGTATTGCGAAGGGTGTTTTTAATGTTACGCTTAACGAGCCTTTAGAACCTGCTCCTATAACTCCAGCAAGTGGTAAATCTTGGGACCTATTAGCAGGAACTGTTCGTCATCTATACGAAAATCTTGCACCTTCTGCATTTCCAGCTGGGAAAGATCAGGATGGTAATATTATCTCCAAACCTCTTTATATGGCACCAATTTTGATGACAGGTAATACAGATACTCAAAGATATTGGGCCTTAACTAAAAATATTTATAGATTTACGCCAATTAAATCTCGGGATGATAATATTCATAAAGTTGATGAGAATCTTTTGGTATCTTCGCATTTATATACAATTGCATTCTTTCATGAATATATTTTGAATGCTGATGCTTTGGAAGGTAATTAATTGAAGGACAATGATTATATCCATAATATTGACGATTTATAATAAGTTATATGGTATAACTGTAGAATTAAAAACAATGTAACTAGGTAGAGATTGCAATATAAATTGAGTTAGTTGAGTTAGTGGTACTTGAGTTTAATCCAATATAGTTTACGGTAGTTGATCTCAGAAAGCATGAAGGCCATATACAATGTTTTCGAATACCTTAGAGAAGATATAAAATGTTTTAATCGAAGAATGGAAGAATTCAACAAATGTGTCAGTAACTCGCAGAAATGCGCTCAGACCCAAAAGGAGTATCGGATTGAATATTGAAGTTCACGAGTTCTTTATTTATTTGATTACTAGATAGTAGATACTACATATAAATATACGTCTGGATTTTGCAGGTTGAACTCAATATCACTTGGTTAATATTAATGTTTACTTTCCACGCGCCTACATTTTACTTATATTTAAATTAATATTTACCTCTCGTGAGAAGCACTTTTTGGACTTCATAGATATTCCCAAATGTTTGAAATTGTATATGATTCTCTGTAAGGATGTCATTCTACTAATCTTAAATCCAATTAAAAAAAAAAAAATTTAACTTGAGACTTACTACAAAAAAGTCACACTTCGTGTGAAAATCATCAAAATTTACAAATCATTTCCTCCTATCTATATATTCTTCTTCTTTCACCAAAGTTCTTTTACCAAAGTTCTTTTCTTTCACTCACACATGAAACTATTGTTATCTTCATTTCTGTTTTTTCCCTATATTTATAAGGCCTTAACTATAAAAAGGGCATTCTTTTCTGTAGATTTTCAAATTTTCCTTGCCAGAAACTAAGGATATGCAACATTTTAATTGTGGTGAATTCATTAAATAAGTTACACCGACAGCTGATTTGTATTTATGTAAAGTTTACCTCTAGTTAGATTTAGTTTGTGAAATATGCCAAATACAACAGCTCTAGAGCTCCCCAGCATACAAAAACAATTATGTATACTTAATTAAATAACTAATTATTGGACAATTTTTTCCTGATTTGGCGTTAATATTGCAAAAGTAAGAAAAGAAGTATGAGACTTTATTTCAGTTTGAGATGTATACTATCCACACACACATATGCAACAACAGGCCCGGGTCTGGCAATACCACGTGACAATGGAGATAAGCGGTAATTAATCCTGGTAATATAAAAGATATCAAATGAGGGCCTTTTATACAGTAACTTCTCATAATGTCAGAAAAAAAGGGCCATCCAGGCTCTCCTTCAGTGGCTAAAAGGTCAATTGGTTCACGTTTCAAGCATGTGATTGTCTTTGGTTTATTTATCTGCAGCTGGCTGTTTGTGTCCGTTTTTCACTTTCCAGTGTCACCCAATGGTGGTAAGCTTTATCCCCTCCCCGCGAATGCTGATGAATTATGTCCTCTCCGCCCAATTATAAAACCGAGCTATAGTATTTCTGATAATGGGTCGACCATTCATAAGATTTTATACAACGAATATTTCAAAAATGAATCTATTCAGAAGCTATCAGGTGCTGTTCAAGTCCACACCGAAAGTTACGATAGTATGCCACCCCCTGGTGTGGATCCAAGATGGGATATATTTAAAGATTTTCATATTTACTTGGAGAAAACCTTCCCTACTATCTATGATAAGTTAAAGGTTGAAACTGTGAATACATACGGTTTGTTATTTACTTGGCAAGGCTCCGATGAAAGCCTGAAGCCCATTTTATTAACTGCACATCAAGATACAGTACCAGTTGATAAAAACGTATACGGTCAATGGAAATATCCTCCATTTGATGGTTACTATGATGGTGAATTTCTCTGGGGAAGAGGTTCTGCCGATTGTAAAAATCTTCTTATCGGAATACTTGAAGCCGTTGAAACTTTACTTGAAGATGATTTCAATCCTAAAAGAACAGTTCTCCTATCTTTTGGATTTGATGAAGAAAGTACCGGACAGTATGGTGCCAAGTATTTGGGACAATTTTTATTAGAGAGATATGGACCAAATTCAATTTTTGCACTAATTGATGAGGGTGTTGGAATTATCGAATCTTCAGGACTTGTTGTTGCTTCACCAGCAACAGCTGAAAAGGGATTTGTCAATTATCAAATTACTTTAGATATCGCAGGCGGACATTCTTCGTTTCCTCCTGATCATACAGCAATTGGAATTGTTTCTCAATTGGTTTCTTTAATCGAATCAACACCATTCAAACCTCAGTTGACTCCAGTTAACCCATTTTTAGATTATTTACAATGTCTTGCCGTTCATTCACCGGTATTACCACCAGATTTTAAATCTAATATTCTAAAAGCTCATTTAGATAAAGATGCAAACGAAAAATTAGTTAAATACTTGGATAGTGTTACTTTACAGAAATATTTTATAAAGACAAGTCAAGCCGCTGATATTTTTAATAGTGGTGTTAAATCTAATGCTTTACCTGAATCAGCCACCCTTCTTATGAATAGTCGAGTTTCCGTTGAATCGTCAATCAAAGAAACTGGTGAAAAGTATCTTAATAACGTTATTGAAATTGCTAAAAAATATGATATTGGAGTTGAATATTTAGGAGAGACTATTATTCAGCAAGATAACGTTGCAAATGGTATATTTAATATTACTTTGGAAGGAGCGTTAGAACCATCCCCAGTTTCACCATCAAGTGGTAAATCTTGGGATTTATTGGCAGGTACTGTAAGACATTTATATGAAAATGTTGCACCACATATTTTTCCTGATGGTAAAGATGAAGATGGAAAAGTTAAATCAAAAGAGATTATTGTTGCGCCAATTTTACTGCCGGCTAACACTGATACGAAATGTTACTGGGACCTTACCGAAAATATCTATAGATTTACACCGATTTCCGCACCTCCTGATTTTAATAATGTTCATAAGGTTGATGAATATACAAGTGTTGAAAGTCATTTACTTATTGTTGGATTCATTCATGAATATATTTTAAATGCAGACGCTTTAGAAGGCAATTAAAAAATGACGGTTACTTGAAGATTGCGATGGAAATTATACTATAGACAATTTAATAGAAATAGATAACTGTTAAAATGTTAAACCCGACAATTACTAATCGTTAAAACAAGTATATCAGATGCGCCAGCTTTTTTAAGATCATCCATAATGGCAGCAATTTTATCTTGTTCCACCATAGAACTCACGGCAACCCAATTTTCATCTTCTATGGGAGATACAGTAGCAGCTCTTCTACCTGGAGTTAGTTTAAGAACAGTAGGTAGAATATCTCTAGAGGCATTATAGTTGCATAGAACATATTTCTTTGCCGCTAGAACACCTTCTATTCTTGATCTAATGATCTCAAGTAATTCTGGATTCGTGGGATTTTTGGAAGCAATTAGATGAGCAGAAGTCGTTAGAATAGTATCGATTGCTTTTAAACCAGCCGCTCTCATTGTTTCACCAGATTCAACTAAATCAGCAATTCCATCGGCGACACCTAAAGCACATGAAGCTTCAACTGATCCCCCAACATATTTAATCTTCGTTTGTAGTTTGTCGCCTTTAGTTAGATCTATACCTTCTAACTTGGCAAAATATTCTCTTGTTAATTCAGTGAAAGATGAAACAATTGTTTTACCAACCAACTGCTTTGGCTCTGTATATGGACCATGTTCGGGTACCTGAATTTGTAGTCTGCAATTACCAAAATGCAAATCATTTAAAATTTCAACATCAACTTTAGACTCTTGAACTTGGTCATAACCAGTAATACCCAACGAGCATCTACCTTCGCCAACAAACGTAGGAATATCAGAAGCTGGTAAGAATATAAGAGCAATTGGTAAGTTTGTACACAGCGCAATGTCTAAACGACTACTTCTTCTGAATTTAATATCAGCACCTTTAAGTAATTCTACACATTTTTCATATAATCTGCCCTCTAAAAATGATTGAATAAAAACAGGTTAACTTCACTGACAGAGCAAGTAGTATAGCACAAACACATACTTTTAGGGACTGCAAACAACAATCTGTCCGAAAGGTGGTTAACGAGATCCATTACAATGTGGTTCTCTACTTTCTCTCTACTATTTATATTTATACGAGATATGAGTCACTGTTACCCTCCTATCATCTACACGTGATTCCCTTACGCGTAATCTTTCACTTTCATTTTTAATACACTACTCATCATACTTTCCAATATCCGAATGACAGCCCTTGATCAACCTCAGCCTCAAGTTAAATTGGAATTAAATGGTAAACCACCAATAGTTAAGAAAGAGTCGATCGGGGTTAAAACAGAAACACCCGAAAATGTTTATACGGAGTACAAGTTAAAATGTTGTACCAAGGATGAGATAAAGAATATTCGGCATCATGTTTTAAAATTTCATTCAAGGGTGCCTGTTGATCCTGTTGAAAGTTTTAAGAAACCGATCCATTTACATAGAAAGGACCCAAGAGGTCTTCAATTTCAATTATCACAGAAAGATATCGACGAACGTAGAGGTAATGCTGCTGCCGCAGAGGCAGAGGGGACAAATGATACTGAACAAACAGACGAAAGACCAGAAACTGACATGTCTGTTGTTGCCCCAGATGGAGGTGCCAGAACATCTAAAAGAAATTTATTTAAGAAACGAACCCGTCAAATTAACGCTGTTAATGAGGCCTCTAAAAAATTACAATATGAAGAAGCATACCCCTGGGTGTTGGAAGATTATGACGCCACAAATACTTGGGTAGGAAGCTTTGAGGCTACCAGCTCCGATGCGTATGTCTTATTTGTTTTCGATGATGATGGATTTAAGATGGTACCCGCTGAGAAGGTTTATAAATTTACTCCCAGAAAAAAATATGCTACATTAACACTTGAAGAAGCTGAGGCAAAGATGGAAAAAAAATCTCAAGTACCTAGATGGCTAATGAAAAAGAGAGAATCTGAAAACGAAAATGAATATTTAAGTGGAAGAGCTGTTGGTGTACGACAAAGATTTAGAACTGTCGATGGCTCTTCTGGTAAGGCTTCTCGAGGTGGGGGTGAGTATCTGGATGATAGAGAAGAATTCGATTTTGATGAAGAGTTTGCTGATGATGAAGAGGCTCCTTTAATGGATGCCCCGGAAGAAGATAATAAAGAACTAGAGAAGAGATTAAAACGTGAAATGAATCAAGCAAATAATATAGGAGAACCCGTTGATAATGCCGTAGATGATAGTTTATTTGAAGATGCTGCCGATGAACGAAAAATGGACAAGGAAGGAAAGAAATTAAAAAAATACCTGATGGCTCTAGAAAAGAACTTTGCATATGATAGTGACGAAGAAGAAAACCCCTACATCTCAGAAGAGGTAAGATATAATGATAAAGAATTCATGTTCTCACAATTCCTTAAACTTTTACTACCCCTTTTACTAACTCTTCCAACAGGACCTTGAAGAATCCTCGGATGAAGAAAACAAAGTTAAATCAGAAGATAAAAAAGCGGAAGATAAAAAGGATGATAAGAAGCAATCGACTTCCAGAAAAAGTAGTCCTTCTTCCAACCAAAGACGCGTTCATGTTAAACAGGTTTCCAATTTACCAAAAGGCATGGTTATTATTAAAGCACCAGCTTCTATTTTAGGTAAACTTCCAAAAGGTGATTGGAATCCAACTGCTCGCAAACGTACTGTGTCCGTGGTATCTCCTAATCCTTCTGAAGTTAAGGTCAAGACAAGTAAAAGGCAGAAGATTTCCGGTCCAGTAACAGCTCAGACTAATGGAACTTCATCTTCGCCTGAGCTAGGTCATAATCCTAACATATTAGTAGGTCATGATGTTAAAGCAGCTTTAAGTGCTGGTCCGCTAACAGTAAAAGAATTGATTGCCAAGCTAAAACAAAAGTTGGTGAAAGATCCTTCAAATAAGGATAGATTCAAGGGTTTGGTGAAGAAGTATGCTAAATTTCAGCATGAGAAATTATATTTGAAGGAGTAGCTTAATTAGTTTAGCTCTATATATCTTCCAAGTATGATGTATATGATTTAGTATTTTATTTTAATATAATAAATATATTATAGCTATATTATTACTATTCGGTATCAATACTATAAAATTTAAATATTGGAGCTTATTTAGTCACTATGGAATTAACATCCTTCCTCACACTATACGCTAGCAAGAAGGCAGGACTAAATTTAAGGCTTCCCCATATCCATAAACCTGACATATCAGCAAGCCAGCATGGTAGGTCAAATCATTATTCAAAAAGGAAGGATCCTGATATTTTTTCTAACGAGTATCATAGGTAATCGTCAAAACTAGAGCTCAAATTGATAATGCTCGTTCGGTTGGACTTTGGTCTGTTGTCACACCGTTATGTGAAAAGTTGAAACAAAAAACAGATAAACACGATAGTATGAACACTGATAATATCCATTTACTTTTATCTAACTTATTTTTCTGAAATAGTTTTATTTGCTGAAATTTCTCTTATTGAAAAACAGATCTATTCTTCAATTCCTAATAGACTTAAATCTCCTCTTGCTAGAACCAAACTGAGTGACGAGTCCATTACAAAATTAATTAACCAACTACACCCAAAACTCGAGAGTACAGAAATACATCCAGAACTATTATATTATGGATATGTTACACTAGCCCATCTATTATACGAGGCAAAGAAGTACGGTGATGTATTGACAGTCCTGGATGAGTTGATACTAAGCTCTAACGAACTCAACTTTGTGTACTCAAGGGCGTTGATTTTGAAAAAGACAGCACTCATCGGTGCAGCATACGAAGCTCTCGGAAAACTAAACAACGCGAAAGATGTTTACCTTGATAAAATAGGTGGAATGGTTGTTGTGCGACCATATCTAAGTGAAGAATATCTTTGGAAAACACATCTATATGAAAGGTTATTAACTTTGACTCTAGGAATGAAAAAGGGAAATCAATTGGAAATGTTCAAGACTATGTTCTCTCAACTTAAAATTGCAAATGAAAAAGTAAATGTTACTCCAGGGATGGTTGCTAAACATAACGGATATCTATTATTCCTTAATGAGTTGATGTTAAAGGCGCCAGATAACGAAGAAGTTAAAGAGGAATTGATTAATTCAGTCAACGTGCTTTATCAACTTGCAGTCAAAAATTCCACTTTCCCTAAAGCTACAGAGTTAAACAATATTGTGGAATCATTTTGCGATACTGTTATGTATATTTGGGATACTTCCAATGTTGTTGAAACTGATCAACTTTTACACATTTTGCGAGATTCTGTTTCAAAATCATATCAGTCTTCAGTAGTTCTTCGGAACATGAGTTTTGCTTTATCTAAAATGGGTTCAAATGAAGAAGCCCTGCTATCATTTCATGTTTATATGGATTACGTTGAAAGGATAAATTTACAGAGAGAGAAGGGTAATTTTGAAGTAAAAGCAGAAAATATATTTTCTCAAATTCGTGTCACAACGGAAATCTTGAAATCTGTCATTTCTCAGAATAATCTTGATAAAACAACTGAAATATCAAAGATTTTGAAGACTCTTATAGATATTTATGATAGTCAGTATTCCATTAAACACCTTAATGATTCAGGAGATAAAAGCGGGTCGTCAGTTAGAAGCTTGTTGGCCCATGCTTGGCTTGCGTTGACCGATATACTCTCTATAGATGATGCTACTTGCGAAGAGTATTTAAGGAAAAGTTTAATGTTCAATTGGACAACCAAATGCGCTTTCAAGTTGGCCTTATTACAAGCAAAAGATTCGAGACTAGCTTCTGCAACAGAATTATTAGCTAAAAAGATATTGGTAACTGATCCACAGGATGCTCAATCTTGGCACCTTCTAGGCCTAATTTTGTCCGTGAAGGAAGACAAAAGAGAATCTTTAATAATTATTAAAAAAGCTCTCTCCTTACTCAGCAATGGAAGTCTGAAAAATTCTCGCTTTAAAGATAAGTATGCTGTTTTACAAATAAAATGTACAGAGCTAGCTTTAATTGAAGCTACGGATGGGCTTGATACAGCTTTGCAAATGCTTCCTGAACTGTTTTTAATGTTTAGCGATATTTTTGGAGAAATCAAAAATACAGATCTAAAAAACACAAAAAAGGCTGGCAAAGATATTGATCAAATGGCACTGCATTGGTCTCACCGGCCTAGTATCTCTGGTATTCCTCAATTAACACACACAAGTGTCCCATCTCAAAATACAGAAAACATATTGAAATATGGGAAAAGCGGAAAAAGTAAAAATAACCCAAGATCAAAATGCAAAATATCTGACAAACAAGTAAAAAGAGAACAAGAAGTCTTACAAAAATTATGGATTTTTGCTTCAAATTTATACTTTAAAGCGGGATTGTTGGAAGAATCAGAACTATGTATCATTGAAGCTGAAGCGGCGAATGGTCTCAATATGTTAACTCATGCCCAGCTAGGACTTTTGACAAGAGATCAACGAAGTTTATTATCCCTTCAAGAGTTCGAGACTGCTCTTGAAGAGGATGAAGATAATTTACAAGCAATTCTTGGGCTTGCTTATTTGTTCCTAGAGAAAGGATCTATTGGAGCATCGGATTCTGTTTTCATGACAGACAGAGATAGATTATCAGGCCAGGCCAGAATAAAATGTCTCTTGGAAAAAATAACACAAAGAAGCATTGGAAAAGATTGTTCTGAAGCATGGTGGTATTTATCTAAAGTTCATAAGCTTGTTGGCGATAAAACTGGTGAAAGAACCGCCATTTGGAAGTGTATTTCCTTGGAAGAAAACAGACCAGTAAGAGCCTGGGATTCTGTGTTACCCTACAATTGATTTATCTTTAAAAATGACTATATTCTCCTGTATAATTGTTTCATTAATTATATATTCATCAGTGACAAGGAGGTCACAAACTGAATACTACAGTTTGGAATAGAATGCTGATCAATTATGTACTGGTATACATTGTAAGTAATAATTGACTTGATAAATTTTTCGAATCTAATCGATAATGATTAATAGATTAGTTATATAATTAAGTAAAGTATGGATATTAAAAATGTTAATGGAAATAAAGACTGGCCATAGGGTGACATGCTCGTACTCATGAAATAGTAAACACCTATCTTTATATATCCATGATATTTTTATGATTCGTTAATTTATTTGAATAAATTGTAGTTGCTCTTTTCTTGATAATTGTCATCGTTCTTCAAGTCTTCGGCTTCTGCAAAGCCCAATATATAGAGCACTCTCATCATCAATATGAGAATTGTCAGTAATCGCATCTGTCTTTTGGAAGATTGTTCAATTTATAGATAACCCCCATCCCCAGCTTCTTCTTATTAGCACTAATGTTATTATGTATATTACAATTGCATGATGAGATGAGCTTCATATCAAAACTTGCATCTTTATAGCTAATTCTGTTCTTCTTGAAATGACTGATGGAATTATCAAGAGTTGAAAGATACCTGTTTTGATTATGACTTTCGGTAGAAAAGTGATCTTATTTCCTAACAATTATATTTAATTGTTTTTGTCAATATTTGTCCAGTATCTTTTTTTTTGAGACAGAAAACTTCTTATATTTTTCATCTTCAATCGAGTACTACTGGAATTGTTTCCAGTGATTCTTGGACATGTTAGGTAATATGATACTATGTGTTCACTCCTGAAGCTAGTGTAAAAACCGTAGTCGCAAAAAGCATTCCAGTTAAATTCGCACATCTATCTCGTTTTATCCCATATATGCATAGCAAAAATAAGGAGCATTAAAACAATAATGCCCATTCAATTGATAAATAGAATTAAGTACATTAAAATCATTATATTATATACATTAAAATCATTATATTATATATATTAATAATCAAAATAAAAGCTGGAATAGGAATAAGAGTAAGTGTTATGCTTTATTTAACTGAACTGGGGTTTAAATTGTAATTGGCAAGATTTGTTAAATCGAGGAAGACTCAAATGGTGACAACCGTGATAATTTCATGAATTCAATTTTAATACCTGTCTTGTGTTGTTAAATAGAAATAGAATATTTTACATGTACTATTTTAGTAGTTAACTCTTCAAATGAACAATTTCAGTAACAAATCAATTTTATATTCATAAACATGAAGTAGGTATTTATTTTATTTCATTTTATTTCATTCTATTGATAAATACTGCAATTATTACAGTTAATCAAATTTGTGAAAGTGAACACATTCTATCAACAATCGCATTGATCTTATTAAGTTTAACTCCTTCATGACTTTCATGTTTCTCAATAATCTGTCCCAAAATCTTCCTAACAGTCTGTGTTAAAACAATTATTGTATCTTCTGTATATTCGAAAGTCTTAGTTTTTTAAACATACAGTAGTAATAACAACATTTTATTCCTGTGATATATTTCAGTGGATTTTATCCTCAGCTGGTTCCATTTTGGTGAATTTATTTGATATATGTTTACGCTGATGAGTTATTAACATATTGACGAATATCCGCAGATTTATACAATGTTTCCGTTAGCTTGCGAGTAACTATATTTAGATTTTCATACTTTCATCGCTTAAATAGTCCTCAGCGCTTGATAGAGAAGTTATTGGTATCAGTAGCAACTACAGTTCAGTTTCCCGTTTAGTTTTCAAAGTCAACTACTTTAGACAGAAGAGAGGCCCATACATCTCGGAGGCTTCCAATCTTATATATATATATAAATACAGATGAGAGTAATGAAGCTTAATAGTTATTGTCTTGAATATGTATCACGTGATGCAACAGTTATGACTGATAAATGTTGATTTCCGTATATTATTTTACCGATTCTCAGAACCGCAAAATCTAGCTGAATTTTTTGATATGGGAAATGGAGCAGAAGTGATTGATCCAGCGGAGGTGAAGAGAGAACCACCACCAAGGTATCATGGTTATATTGCTGGAGTCTTTTCGGGAATTGCAAAACTAAGTGTAGGACATCCGTATGTATAAAATGGAAGAAAGAAGACCCAATTAAGAATTTATGCCGAGAATTTAACATCATATGCTTTAAATTAAGATTCGATACTATAAAGGTTCGGTTACAAACTTCAGAAGGTCGTTTTAAAGGTCCGTTAGATGCTGTTTATAAGACATTTGTTAAGGAAGGAATCTATGGATTCTATAAAGGTGCAACTCCTCCATTGATTGGTTGGATGGTTATGGATAGTGTGTGAGTATATCACATTTGCTTCTATCACTTTGAAAACAATTGTGCTGACAAGCTTAAGCTGTGAAGTATGCTCGGTTCTCTACACAATTATCGTAGGCTGCTTATGGATAATGTATACACCAGCGAGAAAGAATTACCGCTTATTGGCCATTGTATAGCTGGTAAGTATCCTCAATTCAATTTTTTTCAAGCTCAATGATACTGATAAAGTCTATAAAATTTAGGTGCAATGGCAGGTTGGACTGTTAGTTTTGTTGCAGCACCCGTTGAAAATATCAAGGCAAGATTACAAGTACAGTATGACGCTAAAACAAAGTTATATTCTGGTCCGTTAAATTGTGCTCATATTCTAGTAAGCTGCATTTTGTTTTCTATCTATTATTAAATATGTCTGACTAAGATTCATTGCAGATAAAACAAAGAGGCCTAAGAGGCTTCTATAAAGGGTTATTTGCTACAATGCTTTTTAGAACAAACTTTATAGCTTGGTGGGGGTCTTATGAATTGATTACACAGTATTTTAAAAAAAACACAAAAATGTCGGATCCAGCTATAAATTTCTGGGCTGGTGGCTTGTCAGCTACTGTGTTTTGGACTGTCGCATATCCATCTGATGTCGTTAAACAACAAATTATGACAGATGATGTTGTAAACCCCAAATATAAGACATGGTGGCAAGCTTGTAAAACTGTTTATATCAAGAAAGGCTGGAGGGGGTACTTTAGAGGATTTGTTCCTTCTATTCTAAGGTATGTTTTGTCGATATTTTATATCATAATATACTTTTCTATATCTGAGCTAACGACTTTTTATCTATATAGGTCATTTCCTGCCAACGCTGCTGCACTAGCAGCTTTTGAAGCCGTGATGAGAGCACTTAATCAATAAAAACCATTTGATTCAAAAATTTAGACAGTAGAATTTTAGAACTTCGTCATAAATTAAAAAAAGTTTATTTTTTTATATATTTTATATACTTTAACTCATGAATTCCCCTAGAATCCAAATATTTGCAAGGAAGAATAATCCAGATGAGATAAGTAATTGGGGATAAAACGTGCTTTTTCCGAGAAATTCTAAATCATAAGCGCATTTTAACCAAAGCCCCTGTGTTACAACCCATAAAACTAATGCTGTTATTCCTTTCTTCTTGTTTCTCAATAGATCCGAGTTTCCAAGAGCCAGAGGGAGTAGAGATAAATACCAGATGAAATATTGACTAGTACATACCTTATTGAATGTAACAAATGCAAACGTTTGCAAAAATAATGATTTAGAAAGGTCCAATTTGGCAAATTTGAGAGGGATCAGAACACCAGAGATAAGCAATTGAGGAATAAAAGCTATCAATGCAGGATTAGAAATTTTATCCCAAATAGTTAGCTCTAGTTCAAACAATGAATTAGAAGCGTTGACTGTGTCGACACTGGACATATACAGAAGAATGTTATAGAATGAAAAGTTATGTCTATGATCTGATCTTGATAAATGATGTAAATAAGTATGAAGTAAGAATGGGTATCCATAAATCTTGTACATTGATCCTCCTAGAATTAAAATTGTTCCAAGTGAAAATATTCCAAATTTTACTCTATCCCAATTAATAAACCTAATTATTTTATATTGGACAGAAATCACCGGCGTACCATTCTGAAGGTACCAAATTGCGGTAGGAATATAAATGATTGGATATATTTTGAAATGGATAGACAAACCAACGAATATTCCAGCTGAAATAGTATTGCGTGTATATAAGCAATATAAAAACGTTAAAATCATAGCAGCCAATAGTCCCTCGGAGCTTCCTCTTGTACTTATTGTTATAACCATAGGATTCAATAGCCAAATTGAAGATAGAATTATTGACTTCTTCTGTGAAACTCCTTGTAGCTGTAGAATTCTCAAGATGAAATATCCAGTTATTATGTCCCCTATCGAGAAAAGACATTTACCAAATGAAAAGTATCCTTTGCTCGTTGGAATTAATATCCAAGCAAGCAATGGTGTGTAACGATAAGTCTCTCTTTCATAAGGTGATATACCGTTGGAAACATATCGAGCAGCATCGGTGAAAACAAAATAGTCTATATCCGTGTATCTCACTTCCATATTTGCATCTTGATATAGGCCAAACAAGAAAAATCCAACATGTAGGATTATTGAAATTGTAAGTATAGGCAAAGTAGAAGTGAAGAACGGTTTTATCAGCCTATTTAATCTTGAACGGACATTAGAATCCACTTTTCCTTTTTCTTCTTGAGAATCTATTTTGTTCATTGATATTAATTCTGGTTTACACGAACCAAGTTGAAAAGAAATAACTGTCACATGATCAACATTCACATTTGCATTGCATATGCATACAATAAATTGAGAGAAGTTTACTAAATAGTTCGGCCCCTAGAAACAAATTCCCCGAACTTTCATAGAAAAATAATAACAGCAATGGCATACAAACTCATAATTATAACAAAGCTATTAATTAATCTAAATTCCTAAAACAATTACCGATTACTTATCTGACCCTTTCTTAAGTTTTCTTTTACCTCTAGATAAAAACCCTTTTGCAAAGCTATGAGCATTACCCCCAACCTTCTCCAATACATTCGAAGAAGTTGAAAAAACACGTCTAGAACCAGATTGCACCTTATTTGAAATTGAAGATTTACGAGTTAGTCCTTGACTTTGTACTTGAAGATAGGCGTTTTTAATATGTGGCCCTGCTGCCTTTGGTGTATCATTATATGCTGTGCTTGTCAAAACTGATGAAAGCCATTCGTGAAGACCAGTATCTATTGCTGCTTCACTTACACGGATTTCATGAAAAGCTTCTCTTCGAACGACGGAATTTGGTAGAGACATAATCTTCTTGAAGTCTTGAATGGGTTTTTTGTGCTTTGTAATTGATGGAGATGATGCTAATGTTTGGTCAATGCTCCCAGTTTCTGTTTGTTGTTTCTTTGAACCACCATTGATAGAACCTTTTTCAGATATGTGCTCTGGAACAGAATCATGCTTAGTATTCTTAGTTGGTTCATCCGGAGATGGTATAATTATAACCTCTGGTGAAGTCAATACATTGGTTTTGGGACCATTTATAGGAGTAACTGGAGAGGATGGAGCAGATGCCAATTCCACATCAAGATCATCAAGCATTGACCTCCCAGATTTTGGAGCCTTAGAATCCTTTTGGTCTATATCAATCACTTTATCGTACTCTTCGTTAGTTGGATTTGTTGTAGGTTCCGGTGATTCGATAACAATAACCTCTTCAGTGGATTGATTATTAGGGCCATTAAGATCATCAAGCATTGACTTCTCAGATTTTGGACCCTCACAATCCTTTTGGTCTATATCAATCACTTCTGCTTTCTCTTGCACCACCGGTGACATGGATTTGGAGGTATAAATCGGATCCATATCTGCGTTAGTTGAATTTGTTATTGGTTCCGGTGGATTGATAACAACAGCCTCTTCAGTGGGTTCGTGATCTTTTGAAATATTAAGATCACTAAAATCAGGCATTGTTAAGTCTGCTTGACTTCGTCTTCTTTCCTGAAGTGCTCTATCAATAGATAAGCTAGGTGTGGCTTCGGTTAAGCTAGTAGCGCTTAACTGTGGGACAATTGATTGCCTTCTGATATCAGAATTATTATGCTTATCATCTTTGTCGCCACCAAATGTCCCCAAAATTTCATCAGCTAATCTTTCAGATTCATAACCATCATCATTTACTGGTAAATCTAATTCATCGCTATGTACCTGAGGATGTGGCTGGGCCGAAGGTTGGGGTGCCCATCTTCCACCGAGATCTACCACATCTGAACCTGAGGATGATGAAGTAGATGACATTAAAGAGACTTCATCATCACCAGATGCATCATTTTCATAAGTATTATCTTTAGGTTCTGAAATAGTTGTATCATTTAAATTGTGGTTCGTATCATGAACTGGAATGTCAAACTTACTTCCATCAACTGTTGATGTTTGCTCCTTTTCTACCACAATCTTAGGTTGATTTGGTTCATTTTCTTCATTAATCACGCTGTTAGCTATAGACCAACTTCCTGAACTTCCCGTAGATAATGATCCAGAGGACGAATGAATTTCTGTACTCTTAACAGTGGCTGATAGAACAGGATAATGAACATCGGCATGGCTAGAGTACAATTTGGACTCTGGATTTTGGAATGAAGTTGGTTCATCTCGTCCTGATTCAACTTGTGGTGGTAGCTCATCATCTTCAGATTGAAATTTTGCCAATGGCTTATTGTGTTCTGGAGATGATACTGTAATCTTAGCTTCAGATACATCTAATGTATGATTCTGTTCATCCTTATCCTCATCATCCCAATTTTCGTCACTACTGTAGACTTTATCGTTCCCATAATCATCGAACACATCGACATATGATTCATCGGCAGAATGTGATTGATCAATATCTACCTGTGGTGGAGGTCCTAGTGGTTTAGTTAATGGAGGCAAGGAAGATAGAATTGTGGGTTGTTTCAGTTTCGGGGCTGACGGAATTTCTTCAGTTTCACGAATATCGCCTATAGTTGATGGCTCAAAGCTGTTTGTCTTGGGTCTTAAAGGAGGCGTAATATAACTTTGTCTAGGCGATGGAGACCGTGAAGTTCTGGTCGGTGAATGGGGGCGATTCTTACTCATCTGTAAAGCTCTTGTTAAATCATCAATGACGGATTTTACCGTATCGTTATCGTATTGTTCAAGTCTTCCATGACTAATTGGAGACTCTCTCCCTTGCTCAAGGTCATCTTTTGGAGGTTCAATGATCGGCTTTGTGTCGGATAAGTCTAGTGCTGGTCCTTTGTTCAGAGGTCCTGGTATACTCTCATCATCACTTTCGTAGTCATCTCCAGCGTATAAGTCGTCAATAACAACTGGCACTAGTTTATGTTCACTAACAGAATTGGGGTGCTGAGGTGTAGTTGGTGCTATTTGTTTGATATGATCTGGAAGAGGCTGAATGACTCTCTGTTCCTTAGGCTCGACTTTGGATATAAGTGAGTTTTGGGGTGAAGGCGATCCTGCTTCCTGGGTTGGAGTAGTTTCTTTGGCTGGCTCTGGCTTGGGGATAGGTTTATGTGGTTCTGGTTGTGATTGTGTTACTGTTGGAGATACGATTAAATGTTCTGGCTCCCAATGATTTCTTGAAGATGGGGCCATGGCGGACGCATCATCATCATCCGAAGAATCATCATAATCATCATCTGGGTAAGTATTTTGTCTGGAAGTGGGCGCAGCATTTTGGTTATAACCTGAGCCGATTGGAGCCGACCCACCATTTCCAGCCTGCTGTTTAAAAGTATTCAAATTGAAATTTGGCAAAGGATGGGGTTCTGAATTCTGTTGCATACTGTCGTACTGGTCATAATCATCATACCCGTCGTCATCAGACCTAAACATTTCGATTAGTTTAACATTCCGTGTCCATCGCAATAGTAGATCACTTACCAGTCATCACCGTCATAGTCTACTTCTTCTGTCTGAACCCATCTTTTTGATTTAGCTCTTCCAACATTAACATTGCCACTGAATTAAAAAAAAAAATTAGGAAATTCAATAATAAGTACTCTATTACCAAGTATAAGTATCTCATACCTCTGTCCTTGAGCTGACATTTCTTATTGCGAAAAACAAATTATATGCCTGGACTTGATCTTACTCCTAAATGGTATATGATAAGATTTAGGACGATTTCGATCGTTCTAGTTGAAATTGTGTTAACGTGAGGTTAAATTATAAGATTTAATTTATTTATTGGGAAGAAACCCCTGTGTATACGCACGTGATAAGGCTTATAGGATGAAATTGGTCTGAACAAAATATTCCATAAGATATTATAGATTTATACTTATATAGATTTATCACTAGTCTTAGATATACGCTCAGCCCCATGTCGTCTTACTTCCTTGTCCATCAGATCTCTGACGCTGTGGCATCCAGAAATGGCCATGGCGAGAACGGACTCTAGTCTATCTAATGGCATTTTATCTTCCATCTTTTTGAAATATTAGTAGTTAGCAAGTATTTAGTATATCAATTGAAAATCAAACTTGAGACTTACAACAACTAATGCCAGTTTTTCACTTTTACCAACAGTTCCTGCTGTTAGGAAAGGAAGTTCTGCTTCTTCCAATGTATTGGGATCTAAGGAGGATCAGTTAAATAGCGTTTTTTATAGACAGCATTTTGTGCAACATATAAAACATACCTAATAATGGAGTGGAATCATATATGGCAACCCCAATGGCAGAAACATAATCGTAGACGGCAATACCTGCATCAATTAAAGCAAGAATTGATGCGTTCACACAAGCTGCTAACACACCACCATCTTGAGCCAAAACATGTAAATTAACGGTAACCTGCGTTCGGGGATACAATTTTGTTATCATTGTCTGCTCAAGGGTTCGTCTTATACTTGCTGACATTTCTTGGATTCGACTATGAATGTTAAATTTATTGTTAATGCTCATCTTTATCATGAAAACAACAGTGAGTTCCAACGTACCGGTCAGAGCGTAGCCTCTTTTTTCTATCAATTGTACTAAAAGCAGCGATATTTAGATTCACTTGAACAGTTGCTTTACTAACTGAACTATTTCCTCTATTTGAAGGTTCCGTCGGTCCATCAACGATACAGATCACTTTAGTATTACCTTGCTCAATAAAGGATGAGCCATCAGAAGGAGCATGAGTATTCATTTGACATTCAAAGCGACGTATTTCTTTCCACCTTCTTCCATCTGTTCTTGTTAGATCTTCAAGTGGTGTAAACTTTTAATGCTTGGAATTTATCTTACCAACTCGCAATCCTTCAGGTGAATATAGTTCCAGGCGTGACTAAGTTCAAATAATGTCAGAGTACTGTTATTTTTTAAAATAAATAGTCTGAGCATACCATAATAATGAATCCACTTTAAATAAGATAATTAAGATGAAATTTTATTTTGTATATTCGTTTTCATATTCATTGCAAAGAAAAATAATATTAGCGATGATAAATATCCGGGTAATAAACTTAGCATAAGATTTCATTTTCAATTCAAAGTAAGTTGATTAACACTGAGTAGTAAGTGGCTCAAGTTATAATTTTATATAAATGCATTTAAATATCTCTCTGATATATGAAGTATCCAAAAATGAGTATATGTATACATATGTAAAAGTAAGAGAGAATCTGCTTAAAAAGTATTTCCAAAAGTGCACTAGATTAAATCCAATCAATGAAAATATAGCACTAGCCATCGTCAATGCTAACATTAAGTTCATATATGATGAGTAGATTAATAGTAATATAATCTTATATGTCTCTCACTATAGGTATATATGTTACTTAAATATATTTATTGTGTTTGTGGTTAAATTTGTGTTTGTGTGTTTTAAAGATCAACTGTTAAATTTTATACTCAATTTTACTTCATTTCTCACACACTTTACTTCGCAAAATGGCTTCAATAACTGTAAGTTTGCTACCAAAAATGTCGTATTAAATCTCAAGAAAAATGTATCCGCTATAAGTTATGGATGCTAAAAATGATATTGTAACATTTAATTATGTATTGTTGGCAAGATCAGCGGACGGAATTTGAATATCATCATTATTTGAGACTTCTTATTAACATAACCATATCTAGAAAACCGAGGTTCTTTATTGTCCAATCTGCACATATCCTTTTGAAGTATGTTCTTTTTATTCCACTTGTTTTGAGGTTTTAAATTTTAACATGAGATAACAAATAGTATTGTGAATTTGGTGGTCAATTCACTAAATGCAAGAAATATGTCCAAGAAAATCATCCAGATATTTATGAAAAATTGTATTCAGAAGGTATGGTTTAGAGTCGCCACATTCTTATCAGTGTTAAAGTACTAATTTATAATTTATAATAAACTAGATGGTATAGTATCTGCTACTTCAAATCTCACTCTAACAGAGAAGCAGTCTAAAATTGAGCGAGACCTTCAAAAGCAACAGGCTAAAGATGAAGCCAAAGCTGATCGTGAATTACAGAAAAAGCTACAATCTAAAGTCATTATCAAAAGAATTGAACGTACTAAACGTAAACATGTTATTGCTATTTCTGGTTTAGAAGTGTTTGGGCTTGATATGAAAAAACTTGCTAAAGTATTTTCTTCAAAGTTTGCTACCGGTGCTAGTGTTACTAAGAATATTGAAAAGAAAGATGAAATTATTATTCAAGGTGATGTTGGAGATGAAGTTGAAGAATATCTTACAACATTATTAGAGGAAAAAGGATTAACTGAAGTTAAACTTGAGCAAGTTGAAGAAAAGAAAAAGAAGAAGGTTCAACCTTTACCTCCTCCACAGTAAATATAAATGCACTAATCCTTTTTGAATACAAGTAAAATGAAATGAAATAAGATAACAATTTTTGTCTAGGGTAACCTATAATTAAGTTAAATGACCTTCTGAAGAAATTGAAACTGATGTTGTTAAGAACATAGAAGCATCCATTATATTTATATCTATATTTTAATAATTCCTGTGATAGTATATTATATTAACGTAAAGTAAAATCGTATCAATCATTTATCTAAATTTAAAATAATCCCAATTTATGCCAAAGCACCCATAGGATCCCAGACAGGAAGAACTATTGGATCACCACTCTTCCAAATATCCACCAACTTCTTTGGAACATAAGAAGGCTGAGTAACGACTTGTAAAACATATTCATCAAACCAAGCATCGCTAGCAGTCATGTAGCCCTTATCACCAGCAGTTTCACCCCATGAATTCTCGATTCTCCATTTCACTGGCTTACCATCAACAATATGAACACCAGTGAGAACCATGGCATGTGTCATAGCAGACGCTCTTGTCCTCAATCGCTCTTCTTTGGTTAAATTCACTTTAGTGTTGAATCCTAACTCATAATCCCAACTTTTAACATCAAGAACACCAGATGATGAATCTGAAAACTTACCAACATCACTACCAAAGAAAACAGGTTCATTGTTCTTAATAGAATTAATAGCTGCTTTCTTGATTTCGTTGATATCTACATTAACATATTCAATACCTTTGCCACCAACTACATTACCAAGTCTATCAACGGTGTAGAACCTCTCGTATTCATTTCTAGGGTCATGAATCAAAGAGAAGTATTGAGTAGCATCAAGGCCAGCAACGTTCTTATAAAAATCCAAAGGAGTGGTCTTAACTGAATGAAACTTCTTGTCTTTATCAACATATTCCCAAGTGAACTCATTATCAGCCTTTGGAGGTGGGCCAAGAGAAATAACTAAGATATCATATATTTCCTTAACAATTCTTTCCTTGATATCATTTATTCTAGCTGTTGAAACACTCTTATCACTAGCAAATTTACGTAAAAGTAGAGCACCATCTCTCAATTTGTTATTGATGAAGTTGTCCATGACTCCAGATGCAGTGGCGTTGAATGAGTCAGGATATAGAGTATGGGGCACCAAACCATATTTCTCAACTAGATTAACCACCATGTCCCATTGTCCTCCATCATTAGTTGGTTCAAGTAATAAGTATTGAATCAAACGACTGTCTAATGGTTCATCGACGGTTTCGATGATGTTTTTCAAGAAATAATTGGATTTTTCTAGCTTATCATAGAAGAAAAGATAAGCCTGAGAAAGTTCAAAACTATCAAGCTTATACTTCTTGCTAATAGCAACACGAAAAACATTGGTACTAGCAAATAACCAACATCTACCACTTGATTTCTGATTTGTAATAGGATTTCCCTCAAAGGCGACCGTGTCACTAAAGAAATGGTCATTAGTCTTGTTAAAATTGGCGTTACTCTTGATAACACTCGTAATGGAGTTGTTAGAAATAGCTGCCAAGGCCAACCTATTCTTAGGATCAGACAAGAGATTAGTTTCCCAAGTGTCTATGGTTGATGATGTTATTGGGTTATCTAAACCAGAGGTTGGAGTAGAATCGAACTTAAGACTCGAAAGAGAATTGATAAGCTCCTTTTCAACATTAGGTCTCACGGTAGATTCGCGAGTCGAGACATATTTTTGTTTCTCTTGAGCCGGATTTACGGGAATAGAAGCTTCTTGACCCATTTTATATCGATGGTAGTAGTAGATGAAGGTGAAGATAAGTGGTGAGGAGAGGAGATAGATTGGAAGGCTGTGACCTAATATTTATAGTAAATGCACGATAAACTCTACCGGTATTTCGATTTGCCGTTATCAATTGCATCATACTTAATTAAAGCCTTACAAGTTACAAGTTAAACCTTCAAAACAGTTAAAGGGCAAACAATGGCCACACAATATCAGACATTCATATATCTATAACTAAGAATTTATGGATGCTTTATTTTATGCTCCATATACAAGTACACACCAGAAGCACGTAAATTTGTGACCGAGCGAGTAATCAACTTGCAATTGTGTCCTTTCCAAAACCAAATTCGGTTTGCAACTAGCATTCATTATCATTATGATATCTGAGAGTTTATGGAAGTTATAGATTTTAATTTATACAATATACCATATATATAAAGATATCTATAGTTCGAACCTTACAATTGCTATAGATCGATATTACAAATGACATTGACTATAATTGATACATCACTATTTATGGTTAATGTCAAAAAAGTTATTTATTTTTGGCAGATATTAACTTCTTTTTAAAATCAGTACTACGTGCTCTGATTCTTGCCTTTTTAACAGTTCTACCTTTCTTTCTATTTTTGTTGATTCCTGCAACAGTATCCCCCTTTTTCGCTCTATTTCCTTCGATTATAGGTCCACCAGCAGTTGATCTATCGGCTTTACCCAAGAGTCGTTTAGCACGTCCAAGAGTTGTCTTTTCTGTCTGGGTAAGATTTAACTTTTCCTTAGGGTTTCTGTTAAGGAATGGTTGTTTAGCTGTTGGCGGTTTTATGTTTTTAGCTCTTGATATCCTAATTTTTCGTCCATCCGGAAGCTTTTTTTCATTCAATAACAGTGCCTTAGAAACAGATGTGAAGTCATCAAATTGAACATAACCAAACCCTTTCCCAACATTAGTTGTTGAATCTCTCACTACCCTAACGTACTCGATTCTTCCACATTTTTCAAAATAACTCCATAATAACTCATCTTCAATTTCGAAATCAAGATTTCCAACAAAAATGCATCTCTTATTATCATGCTTGGCTGGATGTGCAACACTATCAACTCTGAGATGTGTACCGAAATGTTCAGTACCGTTCAATTCCAAACTTTTCCTCATAGCTTCTTTTGATTCAAAAACAACATAAGCATTAATAGCTGTTCTTTTGGGATGTAGTTTTAATTGAGCAATAGCCAATTTTCGTGGTAACATTTCACTAAAAGCAATTGATCTAAATCTAACTGATTTAACTTTACCGTGTTTTTCAAATAGAGCTTTGAATTGTTTATTTATTAGTTTATCTGTAATAACAGCAGTCGTAAGATTTGCAACAAAAACAGTGTTTTCGGCTTTTTGAAGTTCTTCTTCTTTTAATTTGATAGATTCATGGATTAACGGTTCCAGTTTCTCATAGGGTTTATTATCGGCGTTTTCTATTTCATTATCTGAGTTACCATCATTGTCGATCTTTTCCTTTTCAATTAATGGAGATTTGTTTTCATTTTCTATTTTCAACTTAGATATATCCTTTTCTGTTTGATTCAGGATTTTGGCCATATATTTGTCTTCTAAGTCTCCTACATCCTTTGCTCTCTTTCTCTTCTTACTAGGTGCCTTTTCCTCCTCTTCAATTCCATTTATTATTTCAACCTCTTTCTCTAACACACTTTCAGGGGTGTTTGTTTCTTCATTTAATACATTCTCTTTCTCGATGACAATTTTTGTTCTCTTTCGCTTAGGAACAACGGCAGCGCCAGTCTAAAAAGTAGGTCAGCATGAATTCTTAATATAACATTCATAGAAATAAGGCTTACAGGTTGGCTGAATAAAGAATCTATAGTGGAATCAACTTTAACACCATCGGTTTCAAATAATGAAGCTAAGGATTTTGGTTCTTCTTCTTTATTATTATTCTCCACAGATTTCATAGATTTCATCTTTTTCAGTGACTTTTTATCTTTCTTCTCTTTCACTTTGTCCCCTTTATTCGACTTTTCCCTGTCGGATTTATCCTTTTTAGCAGATTTTCCCATGATGAAGATTTATAATGTTCAAATTTAATTTTTAATTTTTCAACTTTTCAATAAAAGAAAATTTAAGCGATAGCATCTCACGTGGTGTCACGTGTGGACGTAAGTTTCGTTCCAATGGGAGGTGATAAACAGAACGAAGCTTTCTTTCAAACAAGTGATGAGAAAGACACCAAGTGTTACTTTAAATTGAATACTGTCCGCCACGTCTGCTTACTTCTCTGATCTACATCCGAAACAAGTTTCTCACGCTGCTCCTGAGTTTTGTCCGTTTATTGAGCCTTTTCGGAAGTTTTGCGGATTTTGATACAAACATCATTCGAGGAATATTATTATCTATTTTATTCCCTCTTTTTTCCTTCACCACTTTTAATTACTTATTCTGCTGTATTCTCCCACCCCCGAGACGTTTATCTCGAATTCACTAGTGAGGTTCAAAGAAAAAAAAAAAGACTTTTTTTGGTTTGCATCTTGAAAACCCTTTTAGCAACAGAAAAATATAAGGCAAGTACAATTGTTTTCTTCTCTCTCCCCAATAACACCACGTTGCTCCATTTGTTTCCAACTGTTAAGTTGTTTTGCAGACAGTTTACCTTATTCAGATCTGGGCCTCTAACTCCATCTTCCTGTTGTTTAGTTTCTTCCATCCATTGTCAAATAAAGTTCTGGTGTTCAACATAATATTCTTATATTAACAACGGCTGCCTCCAATACTCCCTCTTCTCTTTTCAACGGTCATATTTACTTCTTTTATTGACTTTATTATAGAAATCACAAATATCCTTTATATTATTTTTAAGCCTGCGTTATTATTCATACGGCGCGAAATATGAGTCTGTCCCAAATGCCCATGTCTATCGAGAACCAACCCAGCCAGGATCTCATCAGTTGTGAAATTATTACTACTGATCAAATCTTCCCCGATTTAAAAAAATCTATTGATACAATGGAAACTAAGCCGTCAGATGAAAATGAAAATCTAAGTACTGTGCCTACGAAAAATGGTGGTGCGAAGGTTAATGCCGAGTGTGCTTACAATACTGCAGTGAAGAACGATAACGCTCCGATTGATTCAAGTGTTATTGAGAATGAGTTACATAGTACACATTCCGATCTCCATAATAAAATTTTGGAAACGAGTAACAGTATAGATTTGGATAATGTTCCCTTGAAAAACTTGGATGATTCCGGAAAGAGAAGAAAATCTTCTAACTCAATCTCCACTGGTATAATCAAAAAACGCAAGCTGAGTGTTACTGAAAATCCCTTGCAATTGAAAATAAATGACAATAAAATTGGTGATATTAATAATAAAATGGGAATTTCAAATGGAAATGTAGATGATTTTGGTTTGGAAAAAGAAACAAATGGAAAATCCAATACTTCAACTGCAAGCAGTTTAACTACCTCCTCACCAAAACAACCCCAGAATGGGACATTCACGAACGATACTTCAGACAATGAAGATAATGATGAAATTGATAAAGATGATGAGAAAAATAGTACCATATATGAAGATAAAGATGACGTTCTTGATCCCGAAGAACAGGAACGCCAACGATTACGTAAAAGCGCAATTGAAGACCTTAAGAATATTGAACTTGAATTTGCAAAATTAAGAGATCAACTTCATGATGATAAATTGCAGCGACTTTATGCTGAAATGGAAATGTGCAAGCAAGGTACACATCCGGAGTTGATTGCCTTCTGTGAATCATCGAATGAACGATTACAAAATCACCTAGAAAGACTAAAGTTGAAACGACGTTATCAATTACAGTGTATTGACAATCAAACAGTCGCAAGACGCATTTCTATTCACCAACAATTCTTATATTATCAAGCAGACTTTAGAGAGAAATTATTATCAACCACTACCGAGAATTGGTACAAAGTCAATAGAGAACGAAGGTCTATGGATTCTGTTGTGCCCGATATTGGAATTCGTGTTCCTAAAGATAGAGAATCACAAATAGAAGACCGAATACTTCAAAATAATGAGATTTCTAATCTAGTTGGACTTCAGAAATATTTTGGATTTCCGTTACCACCTGAAATGAAACCTTTATCAGAAGAAGAGGCTGATGATGATCTAAAATTAATGAATTTTCAATTACAGCAACAGCAACAGAAACAAAAACAACAAACTTTCCAATATTTTCCGCCCTTTCATTTACCTTAGGGTCTCAATAACGATATATTAGGTGCATGTGGGAATCATCAATTGTTGTAAGGATTATGCTCAGATTGATTTTAAGTATTTTTTTTACTTTCTGTAATGTTTTCTATTCTTTTCTTTTTCTTTCTTTTTATATAATGCTATTGACTTGTGTAATTCTAGCATGAAGGGTTTAAAATGGCTGGAAGCATTTTTGATTTCATATATTTAGATATGACAACTTCCTTATTTAATGGCATGTTATTGATTATTCTTTATTTTTTTGAATTATACATAATTATAACCTTCACCTTAATGCCCCCTCAATACACAGGATTTTTTCGTATGCTAACATTGGAATCGGTGCCATAACCTTTCAATTAGTTTGTTATTGTTAATATTCTTTTTATTCAAATACATACAATAAAATGAATTTTAATGAATAAATATATATTGTTGTTTTCTATTTAATATACTTGTGAAGATGTTGATTTATAGTTCTAGCTACTTTACGGGAATTATAAGATTGCAATTGATAATCAATACCGGTTAATATCAATGAAGATCCATACGTATAAGCTTATAGACAGGCTATATTTACATGTACAATATTAATGGTGTTTTAAACCGTGACAAAGGCGAGCAATACACACACAGCTATGTAATAATAATTAGATTAAATAAATATACTTGGTAATTAGGTTTCTCAATACATTTTTTTCTTTAAATCTTAGTGATAAACGATATCGTAAGTAATATTAATATTAATATCTTTGAAATTGAATTGGATAAGAAATTTAATAATAATATTTCATTTCAAGGTTGTAGATTTAGGGCTTTAATTTCTTTAAGATATGAGGGTTCTGAAATTTACGCTGTTAGTTTCTCTTTTGGACCAGCGTGACTGCTTTTATGCCTACATCAAAGAGTCAAGAATTCATTTAATGGGCAAATAATTGAAGGAAAGGGGCTTAAATAGCTTAAATTTTAATAATAATAATATAGAATACTTGGTATAACAATATTTAAAGCATTAAAATAGCCAATCAAAGAGAATAATGGAAAGTGGAGTTTCAAACGCAGCGTAAATATCAGAACATCAATTATAGAATCTAACCAAACCTTCAAACCAAACTCAAGTCAATCTCCAAATCATTAAACATCGGTAACTCAAAATAACAAAAAGTATGTGGAAATAATCATCGATGGACCTAAGTGTGAACAGTTTGGCTATTCATAGGAAATATTCACGATTTTGGATATATGGTCAAATTGAATCTATTCTTATATGTTTCTTACAAATTCGATTATTTGGTATCTAACCTATATTTTTCAGTGAAATACATTGCTGCTTACCTTTTACTTGTTGCTGCTGGTAACACCACTCCATCATCTGCCGATGTCTCAAAGGTCCTCAAGGCCGTCGGTATCGAAGTTGAAGATGAGAAACTCAAGACTTTAATCTCTGAAGTTGAAGGTAAATCAGCTGAGGAACTCATTGCTGAAGGTAATGTGAAACTCTCCTCTGTTCCAACCGGTGGTGCTGCCGCTGGTGGTGCTGCCGCTACTGAAGGTGGTGCTGAAGAAGCTGCTGAGGAAGAAAAGGCTGAATCTGAAGCAGAAGAATCAGATGATGATATGGGTATGTTATTATTGCTTAAGAAGATTCAATTCTATAATTGGCCAGCAACAACTAACATATTTTTTATAGGATTCGGTTTATTTGATTAAACAACTTAAAACCACAAATATAATATTAATTCCGAACTTTTTACCTACAAAATCTGATCAGCTGTATTATTACTCTTTAGCCTACATATGTTAATGCATTTGTTCAAAACAACAATTAATTGGATATTTCATGTGAGCTTGTAAATGTTTAAAATGATAGATAGCGATATGGTGGGGGTGTAGTAAATGTTTACTATCTTTTAATTCCCCGAATCGTAATCTGCTTCTTACAGTATGAGTATAGTACTTTCACAAGCCAATACTCTTTGGAAAATAGAGAATTGTACATAATACTTTACAGTTTCTATGTATTTTTTAAACTCCAATCTACTAGTATCAAGTTAAATGAAGTTGAGATGGTGATCCAAGTCTAACCATTTAATTAATTATCTTCATGAATTCTAATTTATTTTTAGTTGTAATATGAGTTCATAAAAATTATGTATAAAATGACTATCGATTTTTGAAGAAAATTCCTAGTTGCCCATTAAACCTATTAATATTGTATAATATAGCTAGCGATATTTTTAGATATATATCGAGATAACATGTATCATAATTATTTATTTGTTGTTGACTAGTGTTGTTTTAATCACTTTACAGAATAGCTTTTAAAATTATTGAGTGGGAAGTTTACTCGTCATCTTCATCATCGTCTCCGGCTTGGACATATTTTCCTTTAATATCTTTCCATAATTTCTAAACATCAGTTAATATATATTCTCGGCATAGGTGTATAAATTTAAAAATTGCTTACACCTTGATTGTGTTGATCCCACCATTTAGAAACAGCAACATCGAAGAAACTATAGAATACGTTAGATCAGGTCAAATAATGGAATATAACTGATGGCGTACCCTCCAAATGCAAAGGCACCACCGAAGATTGTGGCAACAAAGATAGAATTTCTCTTGAAAAAGGTGTTGTAGATAGTTGTAGCAAAGGCCTAGTAATCAAGTTAGTGACCATTTTATCTAAATAAGGGTACCAAACTAGAAAATGGTTTGCTGAGTTGTTATGGTGGTGAAAGCTAACAATTTCAGGCTGTTGGACCGCTTACCATTTTTAATTACTGGTGTGAATTTTCTTGAAAAAAGATTCAAACAGATTTGAAGGTGAAGATGTGTAACTGTTGTTTTGTGGTTTTCTGATTGGCTGAATATAGAGAAATCTCAATAGGAAAGCTGACCGTCCGGGTAACTAGAGCTGAATAAGCATTATTCACGTGATGAAAAAACCCTCTTTCACTCTTCATTTTTTAGCTTGATCATCGATATAGTTAGCATGTCCTCAACTGTTCATGGGAATGAAATTACAGCCTCTGGGATATACGTAGATAGTGATGGTATCAGAAAGACTGGTGGAACTATAAGGTCAGATGGCTCTGTAAGAAAAGTGGTAAAAGTTAGACCTGGTTATATTCCGCCTGAAGACCAAGTCCGATATGATGTTAGGGAGGCAAGAGAAAGAAGGAGAAAGAGGAAGGAAGAAAGCAAAAAGGAATCATCTATACCTAAGCATAGGTTCAATGAATTGGATAATTCAAGTAACTCAAATCTAAATCTCGTGGATACTAATCATAACTCAATATTCAATGATATTTCACATACCAGAAATTCTACAAAAACGCAACCAAAGTCATCTAAGAAGGAGAGTGTCATAAAGGATGATTCAGGTTTATCGGAGGCTCTATCAAATTTGTCGATTAAATCTAACTACAAGAAAGCTTCAAATCCAGAAATACATCCTAAGAAATCCGAAGATAAGCAAGACTTAATACCAGTTGTTTCTGTTGGTGGGGTTTATGTACCTCCCTTTCGAAGGAATCGCAAAAATGGAAAAACGTGATGCAATTGCACAAGTAATATTATTAATGTGTCGATTGTAGTAGAACCAGCTATAAATGTTATGTTTGACAATTGGTATGCATAGCAATTGAAACTCTTGGATATTAAAGCTAATAATAATAAACAAATTTAATAATATGATTTTCCCCTTATCTTATATTGCTCTATTTTGTGGATCAACTAAGTGATGCTCTAGAGTCTTATTATAAATCAACTAAAAATTCTGTCTTGCTCTTTTTATGTGTCTTAAACTTAATCAAGCCCAAAATAAACTGAAACTACAATGTGGTTTTACTTATAAGACAGTGCTGATACTTGTGTCAAATGTGAAAAAGGGTTTAAAAATTATACTATACTATACTATAGCTATAGCTATACATTGATTCATTACTCAGCTGGTACGATTACCGCGGTAACTTTGGTATATTGATGGTGGCTTAGGTACACAGCCTGCTATTTGCTTCGAAATTCCTATATACTAATACAGTCAAAGTCCAGCTTCCGCTCACTGTTAATTATCCAGCAATATATACAATATGCTTTCATATTCGAACAACAACGTAGAAAAAATTGCTAGAAATTACCGATTATAAGACATCTTGAATCAAGAGAAAGTTTCAAATAGTCAAGACCATGATTCTCAAGCACAATATTAATTATAATCCGATAAGCCTTACTCAGAACATTTGATTCCGTTTGGTTCCAGAAATATATAGGCCTATATAAATAAAGGTATTTGTTGATCTGACATGGTGGCTTGGAAAGATAAAATATTGCCGGGTTATATGCGGGTATAAAAACGCATTCAATACAACGGTATCATCTTCTTTTCTTTTACAATATTTTGTTCTATAGTATATTATAGCTCAATAGTCTCACAATGCGCTTAAACTTTGCTCATACTTTTGTGGTTTTTGTTTGCACTATCGCAATAGGTGTCTATGCTACTTGTGATCCTCTAGAGACAACAACATGCTCGGCAGATACAGCGTTAGCAACGTCAATAGAAGTTGATTTCACTGATGGAAAATCTTCATACTTTACAGCTCAGACAGATAATGGTGAGTATACTTATAACAGTTCAGGTTTATGCCTATCTATTGAAGCCAGGTATGACTACCCAACGGTTAAAAGTGATTTTTATATAATGTATGGTAAGATTGAAGCTGTTGTTAAAGCTGCCTCTGGTACAGGTATTGTTTCTTCAGTAATACTTCAAAGTGATGATGGTGATGAAATTGATATTGAATGGTTAGGTGGTGATACAACCCAAGTTCAATCAAATTTCTTTTCAAAAGGGAATACATCTTCTTACGATAGAGGAGCTTATCATACGGTTGAATCACCCCAAACAGAATACCATACCTATAGTATTGATTGGGCAATAGACAAAACAGTTTGGTACATAGATGGAACTGCGGTTCGGACACTATACAATACAAGTTCTGATGGTTATCCACAATCTCCTCAATATGTTGAAATTGGCATCTGGGCTGGAGGTGACTCTAGTAATTCCGAAGGAACTATTGAGTGGGCGGGCGGGTCAACGGATTATGATGATGTTCCATTTACCATGTACATTCAGTCTATTACTGTTGAGGATTATTCTACTGGTAGTGAATATAAATATACAGATACTTCCGGTGATTGGACTTCCATTGAGGCTGTTGATGGAACTATTAATGGAAGGGTTGATTCTGCTGATGACGATATTACGACAGTATCTGCAGATTCGTCGTCGAGTTCTACTAAAGAATCTTCTAGTTCTACCGTGAAATCTAGTGCTACCACGGAATCTAGTGCCACTGCAAAATCTTCCAGTGCTACTACAAAATCTTCTGTCACTAAATCTTCAAGTTCAGAAGTTACGACGTCTTTGGAATCTAGTTCAGCTTTAACTACTGCGTCAGCAATTATATCAAGTTCAAAGGCAGAATCAGCTACAACCACAGGCACTACAACGGCGGTCCAAAATTATGATATTTCTTCAGGATCTTCATCAAGTTCGTCTCTGTCTTCTTCTGTAACTGCTGAAATTTCATCAGGTGGGGCTGAAATTCTACGTGTTGAAATTTCAGGTTTAGAATTATTTGTTTCGTTATTTACGTTTATGGTTGGGTTACTTTTTATTTAGAATAAAATGAAGATTCATGATAATGATCATGGCACTTAAGAATATATATATATATAGAAATATACTTATATAATATATTTGAAATATTATGATGATTGATTTACGTAAAGATATACAGCTACAGTTGCATATATGGATATTCATTCACGTAAAAAACATTATTCATGGTAAGTACCAGGCTTATGTATTTTATGAATTTGTAATCATGAGAATATTATTGTTTGAACGTTGAAATTTTGGGGAGCAAGTGTACCAATATTGCAGTATTTGTATTTGTAGATTCATGAATTACGACCGTGATATAATAGCCAAATAGCTATAGCCAGTTACAATATCAATTGTGATATTCATCAACTAATTAGAAATTTGAATACAGCTTACAAGTTTAAATTAAAATTTTAAATCAAATTTGCTTCATTTTAACAGGGAAAAACTTTCAATCATAGCTAGTAATTGCGTACCTACCAATTACATGCCTATAATTAAGCTTATAGCTTGTAGAAGAACTAAAATCTGGATATTCAAATTTTTAATGATTATTATTACATATGCAAGAAAAAAAATAAGAGATAAAATTTAAACGTAAATAAAATCTTCGCGATCGGCTTAATATTCAATACAAATATATACCGGTATATCAATTACAAAAACACCAGTTTAAACAATAGGCCTATATAACACTACTTAGCTTTCCAACATTAATTATTATATAAGTAATTATAATTTATAATACATCATAATGTTAGATGTACCATATCATATTAAATATATTACAACATTATAAAGGTAAAGCTAAGTTATAACAATACTAATTGATTATATAAATATTAAACTTTAAATAATTATAAAAAGAAATTACTAGGTTATGGTACGTACGCGCTGAAAATGAACAAATTTTGAGAAAATCAAAAATTTCAGGACCTCGCGAAAAATGTGACCATAAAAGCAATATAACTTACTTATCCGGGTGCATACATGCATCTTCATATATAGATATATTTCCTCATAGCGTAGTCTTTACAGTTGCATGCATAGTCCTGGACCGCCAAAAGTTGACGCGTTGTTTAAAAACAAATTGACGTCATCTCATTTAATTTCGGCAACCTTATGAACTAATCATTGGGCCATATCTATGAATTTATCGACCATGTTGATGAATAATTATCGGTTACCATTCACTGATTTAGCCATTAATGCGTTTCTATAGAATCTATACTAAAAGCTCGATCCATCTACATAATATTTCTATAATATAGAAAAAGTGATTGGAGGAAGATGGGAAATCGGTAGATAATCATTCATGGCCGAATAATTAGTTTTAAAGGTCGTCGAAATTAAGACTGTATTAATTTACTAGAATTAGTCCGTATATAACCGTATAAATACGAGATTGTAAGTCGGTCGCAATATGAACCTTTTCTTCGACAACAATTCTTCTATTGTGTAATCAACAGTAATCACTTAGGATATTTAATCCTTCCTTCACTATCATTCCACATATTAATTCCAATATAATCAACTCGATCATAATTATGACCTTATGGTCATATGTTTAGATTTTAACTCTTTCTAGTAGTACTCAATTATTTATTAAGGTCACACGTCAACATAGATCATAATTTATTGTGCTACAAAATTAAAGTTTGTGGTGAAGATTATTATTAATAACTGTGATATTAAACCAGATCTACAAATCTAGATGTAGATTCTAGAGTACTAAATATATTATATAACCAAATCAACCTATGTATAATACTGTAGACCGGTAATAGTAGTAGTATAGTATACTAGTTATAAGGCTTTATAAGTTTATACGTATAAGTAACTACCCAGGTTTAATGCATATTTTTATTATTATTATACGTAGGTGGCAGGTGCATGTAATATTGCCATAGCCATACATCAGTATATTATTCTAATTAACTGCCAGCCTAAAAATACACTAAATAGATCTCTGGTAGATATAAGTTATAACATTGTTAATTATAAATGTGGTACTAGTGATTAATCATCAGTCAGCAATTTCTGTGTAGATTTCAGATGGTTGATAATCAATTGCAATGATAGATCGATTACAATAACACTACAAGTAATTATGTTATATAATTTATAAATTTTCGTGTACAGGATAAATTTTAAAGACTGAATAAAATCTCGGTTGGAGAGAAAAACCGCTGGTTCATGAATCATGATCAACTTGGTTGTGCTATTTTTATCAAAACGGGTATCGGATTAAGCCTTTCTTCCTGTAAAAAATATTAATTAATGTTAATAATGCAGTTAATGTCGGTGACTCGGTGTAACGTAACAAGCTTAATTATAAGTCAGCCAATAACATGTAGTTGCGATGTTAATTTTGTCTACAGACAGCCACTTATTTACTTCGTACATGCTAATAATATACGAGAGCCAATAATACCTACAGTGGCCCAACAGCAAAATCCTGCAATATTAAATATATTTTGATACTTTATATTCTATATTCACAGTCACTGACATCATTCAATGCATGGCTGGCTCTGGTGGTTGGCTATGGGTTGGGTGGAGATTTATATATAAACCAAAACATTTTCAATATTTCTTCTTCATAATTCACACTACATCTTATCTGCCATGATGTATTTCTCAACTAAATTAAGTAACAGTTACCTTACAATTGCAACTGCCTGTCTCTCTCAATTGAGTTTGGTCTCTGCCGTCTGCAATCCCACTGAAACTTCTTGTCCGGCTGTTCCAGCTTTGGGGACCTCCATCAATGTTGACTTTACCGCTGGTAGTTCCTCCTACTTCACACCTCAAACATCTGCTGGGGAATACACCTACTCATCTGAAACAGGTTTAGGAATTACGATTAATCAGAGATATCAGTATCCTTACGTCCAAAGTTCGTTTTATATTATGTTTGGTAAGATTGAAGCTGTTGTACAGGCTGCCCCGGGAACTGGCATTGTTTCATCCGTTGTTCTACTGAGTGATGATGGCGATGAAATTGATCTTGAGTGGCTTGGTGGCGACACCAGTCATGTTCAAACAAACTATTTTTCTAAAGGTTATGCTGGTAACTATGATAGAGGCACCTTTGTAGAAGTTGCCGCTCCACAATCCCAGTTTCATACCTACACCATTGATTGGGGGATGGATGAACTTGTTTGGTCCATTGATGGAAATGTTGTCAGAACTCTATCTAGTAGTAATCCACAAGGTTATCCTCAGACACCAAGCGTCATTAAGATTGGAAGTTGGGCTGGTGGTGATCCAAGTAATTCCGAAGGTACTATCAGTTGGGCAGGTGGCGAAACTGACTTTACACAGGCTCCGTTTTCCTTTTACGTGGAGTCCATTAATGTTCAAGATTATTCAACAGGTACCGAATATGCTTACACCGGAACTTCAGGTGAATGGTCTTCAATTGAAGCTGTTGGTGGTAGTATCAATGGAAGAGTAGACGAAGCTGACTCGTTACTCTCAACCGAGACAGCAATCGAGAAGGCAACAGTTACCTCTAGTTCTATATCACAAATTCCAAGTGTTGCTTTCAACAACTATGTGTATCAAGTTGCACATATTTCTAGTAACAGCAGTTCTACCAATTCAACTAAAAGCTCAAGCTCTACTAGCACCGCTTCTGTAGCTTCAACAGCCAACTCATCAAATGCCATATATGCAGGAACCGATATAATTGGAAAGCTTTTGGGGTCAATCGCTATTTTTATTTTCGGTGTTTTGGCTCTTTAAAAAAATCACGATAATTTTTTAATTAATAATTATGAAACCTAATTTTCAGTTGAAGTTTCTTCTTCTCTACTTTTTTCATGAATTTTTATATTTCTATTTTGTCATCATTTAAAATATAATTTTCCTATTTGCATATGTTTATATATCCCAAGCTTAGCTATAGACTTATAATGATCATTAAGATTAATTGTTATTTAGTTTTTATGTATAATATAATAAGCTTATTTTTCAACTTACACCGTATTGTACATGAGAATTGCAACAAACTTACTTGATCACAATTTCCAGCTAATAATTGCAAATTAAAAGGAGAACAAACGTTAAGGCACGGCTGAAAATCACCATATGTATCTATAGCTACATATTAGGTGTTGTAGCTATTTTTTTTTTTTATAGTAGATGTATATGTATGATTATAAATGAAGGTTTTCTGATATGATAATAACTAGTTGCAGCTGGTTTAATACTTTCTTAAGCTTTTGATATTGCATTCTTTCTTTAATATTTTTTAAAATTTGTATCTCTACTACATTCGAATTCGCACTACAGATTTAAAACAAACGTCATGGGAGTTTAATTGAATTCTGAGAATAAAGTTTATAATTAAGTTACATATGTATTTGTGTGATGACGCTGATAAGTATATAAGATCTTATATAGTGGGATCTATTTAGAAGGAATAATAATAATAATAATAATAATAATAATAATAATAATAAAAATAATAAAAATAATAAAAATAATAAGGTATATGTTAATTCAAATGTTAATTTTGGTATGATTAAACGTGATAGAGAAAAAGGCACTTCATATATAAGGTATGTATCAGAAATTGCCCAAAATTTCTTACCCCTGCTTAATTAAGAATTATATTTTCCCAAATTCCGTTTTGTTAGCAAGAAGTCCAATTATTGAAAATGAATATACTCTACAAATTAAAAACTAATCACCATGAAATAATAGATTTAGAAAGTGATTATTTTAAATTCAAATTCATTGCCTCTGAACAATGATTATCATCTGAACCTAAACCTAATCCAATTAAATGGGGAATAATTTAAAAACAAAAATAATAACTTATCAATAGTCTTTCTTCTTCTGCGGTTCTTGGTGATAATGTTCTGAATTATCAAAATCTGTTCAGAAAAATGTATATTGACAGAAAGGAATTAAGCACGAGGTACGTATTGTTTTACATTGGAAAGCAAAGGCATAACAAAATACGGCGAATGACTGGGTCTTTTATCCACCACTCAACCAAGCAGGCTATCGGGTGCTCACCATCGGGTAAAAACCTAATCTAAGCCAACACCATGTCAAATAATGATACAAACACCAGCAAATATAGCCGAACGCGGAACTCTTAAAGAGCCATCAAATAATAAGGAACTAATAAGCGAAGGTACACGAATGCTGATAATCTACAACCATACAACCACAGCCACACTCCTTGGCTCAACTTACATAAAATTCCATTATATAATGAAGTTACATAAATTACATAATCTAATTTGAATTGCTTCATCGAAATTGTCAAATTAATTAATAATAAGAATATATATGTATTAAACCTGGGTAAATAAACAGGTAGTTGTCACATTATTGATATTATATTATACTGCATAATATCAGCTCTCTGTGATTCTCTCGAGACGGCTTTCCTAATGGCTGTCAAGAACCCTAATTGGGGCTGGGGTTCTGGTGGAACACCGAGGAGAGTAATATTACTATATTGATTTTCTAAGCCTGTATGTTGGTATTATGAATTTATGATAAAAAAAAAGTAGTGGTTACTCTGATAAGGATTCCCATTATAAAATAGATGATTTTATGTAACAGATCGTCTAATCTCGTTGCTTTATTATTGCCATCTCGTTGTTCTATTCGTTAGTCTATATAGTCCATGTGTAGTCTCAGCCAGGACTATATAACCTCTGTTGTTTCTCTCAAGCTCAGGGAGAGGGATCACTAATTATAGTAATCACGAGTACTTAGCGAATCTTCCACGAGTCCTTAGTTTGTCTTCTTGAATCTTGCTTGTTGTTTTTTTAGTTCTTTTAATATAAGCTTCTTAATTGAACCATCACTTATAATACCTTGCATTTTATTGAATTGTTTGTTGCCATATCCATATAATAGTATAATTTCCTAGATAATCGGATTGGATATTTATTACGGCGACCTTAACTTTTACTTCCTTATGTCTACATTTACCTCTGAAAACATTTAAATCTGCTTCCTTTTTTCATTGCAGTAACGCTGACTAAATATCAATGTTCAAGAGAAAGATCAGAGCTCTTTAAATAGAGGTGATATATTAAGCAAATTTTCTGATGGTTCATCATAACTACAATGTTACTGGTCATTACAAAACTTTCTGAGTTTTCTTTAGTATGTAGCTATAAGGGACTTCATAACTACTGGTACAAATATATGTCTACAACTGTATGAAGATGAATAGACACATATCAATAGAATAAGGGGGATGATTATATAATAGTGATTAATGGGGAGTATACGTTTAAAAAACTTTACAATTTACATTTTTCAAAGTAATATTTCACCATCCACTTCTCCCAAATGTTTATACCTATAGGATCTGTCCACCAACAATCGTGTGAACTCCATAAATAACACAAAAACTAAAACATTTTTTAAAACTTAACAAAATTATTTATTGCCTATTTCTTATATGAAGAGTGTAAGGATTTGATGAGACACAAGAGAACCTGGAGCTTTTTCTTTTTTCTCATAGGTTTTAGAAGTCTTTGCTGCCAACCAGCAGGTGGAACACGTAGCAAAGATGGATGTCGTGCCATGTTATTCACATGATTCACCATTTCATTAATGTTATAGCCAATAATAGGCACAATATCGGAAAGCCCATTCAAATGGTAAATTTGTTAATTATTTTACATTGTATAAGTTATATATACATGATCTTTCATTTGCCTTTTCCACAATAATTTACCATATGCCTCAACCATACTAAGGGGAAGGGAATTCTTTATAATTCCTTATAAAGCTGCTTATAACTTATATAAATTCAGAAAAGACAAATAAAATTCAAGTTTGAAGAAGAGCGAGAGTATTCATTTTAGATAATCATGAACAATGCACAAACAAATTAAATTGATATCGATTGATATTTCTTTAAATTTGATGTCAAACCTTTGGATTCACAGATTAATATTCGATATAGAGTATGTAGTTCATATTATATATACTACCGGTACTTCAATATTGTATTATTTGAGTTGTTCGTTTGCTACTCGTACTTGTTATATATATAAGGCCTATATGTGTAAGTTTTATCGCTTTGACATAATTCCATTTATATGATACAAGAATACATGGGATGTGCTTCTAAATTTACAAATTGAATTTTAAGTGTCAAATTTGCCTATATTTGTACCGGTTAATGCCCAAGAAAAATATGCCTAAAAAAGAAACTAACTGTGGTAGGAAATTAAGATTTGATAAAATGAGATAATGCTTTCTATTTACAGTTCATAAAAGTTCATAACTAGTTGCCCAAATAAAGTTTGGAAATTTACCAAATGTTCACTTTTCTTACAATGGAGTGGGAAGAACAAAATGTTCATTTTTCTTATATATTTAGCAGTCAGGAGGACATCCATTATGCAAATAAAAATGGAAATTGAACAGGATGTCCAGTCTTCTTATTTATAAACTATGGTAGTAATAAAAAAATCACATAATAGAGTTGGAAATCGAACAAAATGCTCACTCTTCTTTTTTATAACAGATGTTGTTTTTTTTTATTACTAACAATATAGATAACTATGCATTCTTATCCTAGTAATAACCTCGAGCTGTAAAGGAAAAAACTTATTCTCTAGGATATTTTAATGGTTATTTTTGACTGCAACTTTTTAACAAGAATTATCATCGTATACCACGACGTATAATAGTTAGCCGCACATCAAATTAAAATTACAATACATGTGTATACAACAAATGTTTAAGCATATAGTTATAACCTTAGCGCTTCTTTTTTGTAGAATGACTTGTGCAACTTTGATCATAACCCACTTTCTAACTTGGTTCTATTAACCACAAACTTTTTTTATTGGGGTAGCTTGTTCAGTCTCATTGAAGTAAAAAAATTCTTGCTTTTTGGTAATTAATACTGTCATTTAAAGAAATGATGACCGAATGAATTCAACCTTATTTCTGGATATAGGTGGTCTGGGTTGGTATAAAGACCACAATCACTTCTTTTTATAGTCTTTAAAAACATAGATCAATTATTAATAATTAATATTAATCAAAAAAGAATTTTTCAACGAAAATGCCCCTAAAATTATATTGGAAATAACCTTCCAGTGAATACTATTGATAATAATCGTATACCAAAGTGGTTCGAAATCTACAAAATGAAAACAGAACGAGAGATCATTGATTTAAAACGAAAAAAAAAACGCCAAGTAAACAATTTATCAAACAGAAAAAGAGGTAATGATTATGCTTACCCATATCTTTCCATGACTAATGATGATGGTAGAGAACCAAACAGTTTCCCGGTTTTGGCATCAGTTGACTCTTTTAGAAATTTATCTAATAAGCAAGTGTTGAATTATATGAGATTTTACAAGATACGGGAAGACAGTACTAGATCAAATAGGTATAACTTGGCAAGATTTTGCGGTTGTACTTCTAAAGGAAATTTATTACAAACTAAATCCACTGGGTTTTTTGGGAGGCAGCCAAAGATAATATTAAGAATGAAGAACATGAAGAAGATTCAACCATTAATAAATATTCAAATGAGGAATTATATGAATCCTCAACGCAATCAGAACCAATTTTATGGTAAATAAAGCATATAAATATTATTATTATATCTATACCTGTATAAAAAAATTAATATATATTTTGTTGACCAATACCAAAGGAATCTTAGTAATACAGTTACTCAACATCAATATGCTTGGGATACATAGTAAGTCCAATAATAATAGAAATCATTATAAATTATACAGCGGGATAAAGAGTTGCCCTTTAATTTTCGAGGTGATCCTAATAAAAAGCATGAATATGGAATATTTTCGGTGTAAAAAGCTTTTTCTGAAAGAGAGGTACTATAGAAATGAAAATATAAGGAAAAAGAATGGATTGAGCTCATAAAGTTTAGGATTGTGTAGTATTTCATGAAGAATGTTCGATTGCTACAGGATATAGATTCGGAACAGTATAAGGTCGACGTCAGGCATTCGGGCAAAATAATCGTTATAAGGAATTCTGAGTCTGTAAGTAATATGGCATGTGTTGGAATTTAAAAAGGGTCATTCTAAACAGTATAGGTCTTATAATGGTTGGGGATCCTCAGGAGAAGAAAACGAGCACTACCATACACATCTTCTGGAAGAAGCTTTTGAAGAGATTCATGAGGATGCCATATTTGCGCGGTAGCATACATCGTGTTGGAGTGGCTTCCTTCGCCCTAAATTCAATTGAACACATATGCATGTGGAATCTCCTCAATTGCCTTCCACGTAATGTGAAAGTGAATAAAGATCTAATATATCGAGTGTCTTTCAAACTTAGGACAATGGGACCTCGTGGATCTGGGTGTCATCGAAAATCTGATCAACTCTATAGTGACAGTCGCTTATGGCGTTAAGGATTCCAAGTTCCAACACTAAATACTGAAGTTAAAATGCCATTTTATATATAGTGTTTAGTATATTACTATATTACTATATTACTATATACTAATGGAATCTTGAGAATTTACGGAACAATACGTACCATTTGGAGAACCGTAGAATACTCAGTAGCTGATTATGATATTTCCATTTCTTGTTTGAAGTCTCCGTAAAAGAAGCACAACTTTATTCTTTATCTGTCTACTTAAGCTAACATATTAAAACTTAACAGTACTACCCAAAATGGCCAATACCAATACAAAACCAAAAAAAAAGCCTAGAAACTGGGAAATGTTCAAAATTTAGAAGAAACTACCCTACATAGTACATATGCAAACTCACGCGTTGTTTCACTGATAAGCCAAATAGATTAGCAACCAGTTGCAACAAAAGCTTACGGTACTAGAGAGTAGACCGAAATCTTACAGAATATCCAGGAAAAGGCAAATTTTGGTTGCACCCTAGATAGAGCCCTTTTTTTTCGAGTCGTTAATCAGTATATCGAGACGTGTGTTTTGAACAAGCAAGACAACTGGAGAAGTTTTAAAAAATCCACCAAAGTGTACTATATGGGCACGGTCTTTATTAATCGACATTCTGGGTTGGGATATAAACGTGCCAACTCACTGGACGCATACATTGCCTAGTATTACCTTCACATACTTTGCTTCGGACAGAAAAAGAGGTATCATATTGTTACAACTGGCTATAATGGTTATTCAACAGATATCATTATAATAAATAGAACCCTGATGGAATAGGGTTTACACTCGGTCAGGAAAATAGATCAGTCAAGGTGTTAGTCCCAACTGCAAACAAGAAGGTGTCTCAATTGGTGTCAGTACCTACTAAAGTTGTGTGAAAGCTTACTATAGTAAAGCAGTATCAATCAATTAATTTTTAAATTTATTCTAGATGTAGATTTTGGTTTCGAAAAAGTTGATATTAAATATTGCTTAAGTTTCAGGATTTTTGTTTTTTCTTATATAAGGGCTCAAATCACAACTTTATAAAGAATCATCATAGAGATACAGTTATTGTATTCAATATCTAATTGTAAAGAAATTTTTATTGTTGGCCAGTATTTTTTTCTCAGCTGAAACACGATGATGCTCGTTCCAAGAGAATGACTTCTTTAACTAAAAAACTTTTTTTCGGCCATGCTTCTTTGAATGGATAAAGGTGGCGCAGGCGGTTAAACCGTTAAAGTTTCAAGCTTCAGTGACTTGCCAGAGTCCTCAGTCCAGTGATGTTTACACCATTATCATTACATGATCTATTTCAAAAGTGTACAACGTTGTAGTCGCTTCAGGGCAAACCATTGTAAAGATTACTAGTAATTACCATGAAAAAAAAATGCATATGATATTATACTTTTGAGACTTCATCACGTGAATGCAGGTGTTTATTTTAGAAAATTAAACATTCTCGTATTTACGGATTTAAATATACGACAAAGCTTGGCGATGCAGTTAAATTTATTGTTTTAAAACCTTTTAAATTTGTGTCGGTTTTGGATCCAAATATAGATGTATATATATGCATTAATTATGGCTAAAAATATCTTTTTGAAATGCAACAGATGTCACTTCATGATCTGATAACAGGTGTACAATTGACTACGGATACTAGCTGGGATGCTAGTTAATTTACGTTCAAGGTGCACAAAAAGGTTACGTGTGAAGGGTTGAAGGATGGAAAGTTGTAAGGATATCAACCACAAATAGAAAAGGCTAATTTGAAAAACATATATAAACCCTTCCTTTCTCCATTACTCGTTACTTTCTTCCATTCGTTCGTTTAGCATACTAAAATGCATTTCCATAATTCTATCGGTTTATATGCTGTCTTTCTTGCAAATCTCTATTCAACCTCCCATGCTGCTGCGTGCAACCCTTTAAAGTCAACATGCGCTGCAAACCAAGCCCTTGGCTCCACCATCAGTCTGGATTTTACCAAAGGTTTATCTCCTGACTTTTCAAACCAAGTAGACAGAGGTACCTATGACTATACTCCTGAGAATGGTTTGTCCTTAACTATGAACAAGAGATTTGATAATCCAAACATCAAAAGTAATTTTTATATCATGTATGGTAAGGCAGAAGCTGTTTTCAAAGCAGCCCCAGGTGTTGGTATTGCTTCCTCGTTCTTTATGCAAAGTGATGATGGAGATGAGATTGATTTTGAATGGTTAGGTGGCGATGATACTGAAGTCCAAACAAATTTCTTTTCAAAAGGTGATGTGACAACTTATGACAGAGGTGGATTTGCTGGTGTCTATCTTCCCCAGGCTCAATATCATACTTATACAATTGATTGGGGTATGGATAAATTAGTATGGTCTATTGATGGTACTCCAGTAAGAACTTTGTTAAATTCAACGTCTTCTGGATATCCACAATCGCCACAGGCCATCTTCCTTGGTATTTGGGCAGCAGGTGATCCCGGTAACGCTCCAGGCACTATTCAATGGGCAGGAGGTGAAACTGATTACAGTGCACTCCCATTTTCAATGTTTGTCAAATCTCTTACCGTTGAAGATTATTCCACTGGTAAAGAATATAAGTACACTGATCAATCTGGTTCTTGGCAATCAATTGAAGCTGTCGATGGTCACGTATATGGAAGAATCAATGGTGATGTTCCATCATCTTCTAGTTCTACCTCTTCTTCAACTTCAGATTTTAGTTCTACATCTTATTCTAGTACAGGCTCCAGTTTGGCAACTTCTGGTTCTACATCTTCTAAATCCTCTGAAGCTAGTTCTTCAAGCTCAAGCTCATCCACATCTTCTAAAGAAAGCACCTCTATTGTTACAAGTAGTGGTACCTCTAGTTCTTCGAGCTCTAAATCTTCGGCGTCATCTACTACTTCTCAAAGCTCAAAAACTTCAAAAGCTACCACTCCTAGCGAATCAGAATCAGAATCAGCCTTACATCCATCGTCAACTTCAAATCTTTCTTCTCCAACTTCCTCTGGCCGTGGTGCTTCTAAATCTACGTCTACCGGTGCGGCATCTAGTAGCAGCGGGGCTGGTCAAACAATCTCTACATCCAAAGTTCTTGGATTAATCCCTATTTTGTTTGCTTTATTTGCTTAAAAATCATGGACTCGTACATACTCTTTATAATGATGTTAATCTAGTTACTTTTTAACCCTTCTACTGTTTGCTCTATGCATTTCTTTATAATTAAAACTTTTTAGCGTTATACAATTTTTTAAATTTCATGTTCATTTTTAAACAATAATTATAATAAAAAATATAATTATTGTATAAAAATGAGATAATGCTGTTTATTGGTGATCATAATATATACTAAACATAAGCGTATTCATCGCATGTATTCTTCAGTAATAAATCATTTGAAAAATACCATTATGGCCATTATTATTAATATTTAAATTGATTGTAATACCATGATGAAAAGTCGCCTATTATTTAACATAATATAAGTTATAGCTGTCCACTAGTGGCTAGGTTTATATCTTTATCATAGCTATAGATTGAAGCACAACGTCAGTTTGATATGTGTAAAAAACGGTAACATAGATTTTTCCTCAATCAATCAAGATTTACCCGGATATACCACTCCATCATATTTTCTTACCAATTGAAGTCACATAACCAATTATAAGGCATCTTTTAACCTTCCGATCGTTAAACAGCACTGTCCATATCTTGAAATTGAATCTTACCATATTTTTCAATTTAATCTGATATAATGTCCGCACTGACCAACGTTTTTGGCTCCTCAGGAAGCTCAGGTTCCATTTCACCTAATTCTGTTCAGTCTACACAAATAAAAAACAAAGTTAAGGAACAAATCACTCAAGAGTTGAATGTCGCTAATGTTAACGAGTTAATTAATGTATGTTCCTGTTGTTGCAATCAGATACTTGAGGATGTTGCAAATATATATTTATGGCGCTGGCTCCAACCTGATGTTACAATTATAAGGTAGAGGAACCTTTCAAAGACAGCTACTAATAATAAAATCTTTATCATAGAAATTGAGTGAGAATTGTTTTGATAAATGTATAAAATCCCCAGGCGCTTCACTCTCATCCTCTGAACAAGTAAGTATAAAATATATATCACGTTGTTTGATAAATGATCTACTATTCACAATTATACTAACGGACATTTTAGAATTGTGTTAATCAATGCACTCAAAAGTACCTGTCAGCTTGGAATTTAATATCACGAACATATGTTAGCAGGATTCAACAAGCTTCTGCCGAGTTACCTCGTTGATCAAATTTATATATGGATCTAAAAGATAATATTGATAAATCTGCTTTTAAAGAGCCTAATAAGATAATCACAATAAACCAAATATAGATAATTGTGGCTTTATATTATCTTTGGTTTCTAATTAAGTTGTTTGCTGGTACTAATATTGGTACCTATGTTTGTAAATACACGTTTAGAATAAATCTAATTGTATATAAATAAAAATCTTCCATATAATATAGTAAAATATATTTACGTTTGAATCTAAGCATGCTTCTTTTTTTGTTGGACATTACATATTTTGTTAACTAAAACAATTGCAAACAAATTTAAAGTTAATATTAATATAGTAGCTATGATTTAATTGATCATGATGAGAATACAAATGAGGGCGAAAAAGATTTAAATAAAAATGAAGAATTACAATAAAAAGAAATAAATAATCAACAATCGAAATCATTAGAGTAAATCTCAAGAAGTTTGGAATAAAAGATCTCGTCTTGTAATTAATTGAGATAGACAACTTCGTAGGATATTTTTTCATGCCTTCGCTTTATTTTTATGACACACCATGAAGTTTTTAGCAACATTTCAAAAGGAGTTTGCGTTTTGTTCATATAAGTTTATTCAGATGGTAATATCCTCGTTTATAATTAACTTAGTCTTCCAGATATTGTTGATGACATACCTGTAACAAATGGTGTAATAACTTCTCTACTTTCCATTTCAACTCGTAATATCATGAGGTTTCGTAAAAGTCCTATCATTGTCAAAAAACTAGCAACACCTAATGGAACCACTGCAAAGACAGCGACATGATATATATCTACCGACCTTGATCTTTCAAATGCTAAGTTGCTTGTAACGAAGTTCTGAATAATATAGGCGACCGTAAGAAGCTAAGTTGGGGATGGCGATTGTTAGTTAACTATTAGACGACAAAGAATATGACAAATCTTACACAAGACACTAGTATCCAAACAGGCAGACAATATGATTTATCAAATATTGATAACAGTATTTGGATTATCGTTATTATAAGAGCCGATGAACAAAACATGCGAACAAAAGCAGCGGGTGTTGTATATATCACAATCCTAATATTGGTAAGTTAATACCAAATTTCGGATCAAGTCATGAGAGTAATTTAACATACCATCGGATCATTAATCCGTCAAGTACACTGTATGATAGATAACCAGCTACAATGGCCTGTAATGTTTCAGTTAGTTGATACCAATCAATTTTTTAAAATTTGATAACAGATTTGACTTACCCATATGGCTGCTAATAAGAATTCCGAAGAACGGGCGGAAGATGTTGCGAAAGGGGATCCAGGGAGGTTATGAAGTTGTTTAGCCTCATCAAAACAATTCCAGACGCCATAAACCGAAGGAATCAATGCAAGATCCTTCAATGAGCATTAGTACTTATACTTAAACTTTGATCGTCGTCTAAACTTCTTAAAAAAACATACTCTAAAGAATCTCAAAATAAAATATTGCCTTGAGTTAACCAGCCGTAATCCAAGGTATTTCAGGGGTGGGTGCGAATTGCTGTATCTTCGACTTGAGGATGGCGTTTCCGAAACGCTTTCATCGAAGCCAGGAGGTGGTGTCAAAATATCATCATTTTCGTTTATTTCGTCATCAAGATCATCCTGATCATTAATATCCTGATCTATTCTAAACCTTTGGCGTATAGTGGACGGTATTATCCTGACCATGGTGTGATGATATTGCTGCGATAGATCTGTTTCTTTAAAATTTTCTTCGCTTGGGAGTACTGTGAAGAAAAGTTCAAGAAGAAAGTTAAATTTCAATATTTTGCGATAAATCAGTATGTTTTCAACTAATGAACGATACTTTTGAGGTTACGACGTGTTCAATTAGAATTATAATGTGATATGTACCGGTTTATAATTATAATTATGATTTTAAGTGAGTAGAGTCGATGTAATAGTATTATGGGGAGTGTAAGTTTTTACCCAAACATGAATCAGGGAAAACGATTTTGAGAACTTAAGCTTACAATTGTTAATAAAAGATAATAGAAAGAAAAAAAGAGTAAAAGAATAAAATAACTGAATCAATAAATAGAACATTTAATTATTTTTATAGGACGTTTATCATTGAACTATTGCTACTAGGTTAACTTTAACATAAATAATCAGACCAATATTACAGAACTAGGATAACGGTAAATTTCATTTACTTAATACATTAATGACCATATAAGGCCCAGAGGAAAATCATCAAGATATATCAGTTCAGTTTCTAAATGACTTCAATATTATTATCATAATTTACAAACATAAAACTATGATATTATAACTAAGAAGCATGAATCTATGTTGTGATGAGCAAATCGACAGTTATGAAATAGTATATACAATTAATAATTCATAATAACTTTATATGTATCATAATTATGCTTTAGCAACTTTTGGTTTTTTGACTAGATTAAAATCTGATTAGTATAATTCACAGTTATATCTTAATTTCTTTAACGTACCTCCATATTTACTTCTGGATGTTGTTCTATCTGCAACAGGACTTAAATCTGCTGTTCCTCTAACGCAATGGTATTTGACACCAGGGAGATCTTGACAACGACCACCTCTGACCAAAATAACGGAATGTTCTTGTGCCTATGAAGCTGTTAATATGATTCTCAAGATTTCTAAAGATTAAATACCACTTACATTATGACCTTCACCTGGTATATATGCAGAAATATGTTGTCCGTTTGTCAATCGAATTCTGGCTGCTTTTCTCTGGGCAGAATTTGGCTTTTTGGGCTTTAACAACATTATACGAAGTACAACACCCTTTTTCTGTGGGCATTGCTTAAGATCTCTGGATTTTATAAGTCTCTTCTTTCTTGGTTTACCTGCCCCCCTTTTGAGTTGATTCAGTGTAAGGTAGCGATAACTTTGAGTATTGAGATTTGGCAAATGTCTGATTGGGTTTGTGTTAAACAGCGAAGTGAAGGGACCAACACCACTAAAAGTAGAGCTTCCACTCCGTATAGCTGCCTGTCTTAGAGGGGTTTTCAGAATCGATTGGGCACTTCTTAATAGAGAAGAAAACATTCAGGCTATTTGGGACTCTCGATTGAAGTACTTGGTATATTAGAAGGTGGGAATGAAAATTGTATTCGGACTGAAATATACGATGTTTTGTTTTTGAAGGCGTACTTTTCAGAACTTGTTTAGGGAGAGAATTTCCACTTCCCACACATAGCAATATCCTTCTTCTTACGTATCACAACAAATTTGAAAACGATGGCTGAAAGAGAAGATTCTGGTATGCTGCTGTTACCTTCATAAATTTTGATAAAGCCATTAATTAACAAATGTTATAGCTGAACTTGGCCGCTCCCCGAGTGTAGACAGGTACGAACGCAAAAGCGTGTCACCCGATGGCGAACGAGAAACCAGTCGTCCACGTTACGATAGGGACAGAGATGAGGGTCGTTATGACAGAAGAGATGATAGAAGAAGAGATTCTGGTGATAGAGACCGTGAGATTGAACCTCCAAGAGATGAGTCTGAAGATGCCAACGACACAGGAACAAACTTATTTGTTACTGGTTTAGCCCGTTCCATCGACCAGCAGAGATTGCGAGAAATTTTTGAGAAGTATGGTCCTGTTGATAAAACTTCTATTATGACAGACCCTCATACAAGAGATTCAAGGGGCTTTGGATTTGTTAGTATGGTTGACCCAGCTCATGCTGAAGCCGCCAAGGCCGAACTTTCTGGTACTGAAATAGATGGCAGAACTCTTACTATTGAAAAGGCCAGAAGAAAGAGACCTCGAACTCCAACTCCAGGGAGATACTTTGGCCCCCCCAAAGCAAGAAAGCCATATCCTTTCCGTCCTAACTTTAGAGATAGATATTATGAACGTCCCCGTTATGAAGATCGTAGATACGAGGATTATCGTAAGCCAAGATATGAAGACAGACCATCTTATCGTGGTGGTTATAATTCATATGGTGGCGACCGATATGAGGATAGAGAACGATACCCACCAAGAGATTATCGTGATCGCAATGACAGATATGAAAGACGTCCTCCAAGACCACAAAGAGAGGAAAGACCATCATTTAGAGATGATCGTGAAGGATACCCTCCTGCTGAGTCTGGAAGTAACAGGTATCGTGAGAGAGAAGAAAGAGATCGTGATTATCGATAAATTTAGCGCTTTTTTTATGAATAGGTCGTTAAAATGTTTGTAATGGTTTAAATTATAAACCAGCAATTAAAATCAAAGAAAATAATACATCAACTGTTGCAGTCTTTTGTCAATTCATTTATGTTCTTTTAAAATCTTTTTTTTAATCAGCAAGCAACTATTGTTATCAAACAAATTACATTATCAAAATGTTTTTCAATTAATATTTTCAATATATAGTCCACAACAGTTTTATATTACAACAAATATGGGTGTATTTATTTGCTTCACTGAGCAACAACCAGTAACTATCTTTCAACATTACTACAGAAAGTTTGTAAAACAGTATTCCGACATGCAGCTTGTATTCTCTCACACTTACAATTCCACACACACATGACATGGCGATAAAGTATCAGTATTATATTTGTGATACCGTTTACAGTATTAGGGGAAAACAGCTAAAACCGGTTATATTTTTTAATCTTGTGCTTCGGCGCAAGAATTCTAAAAGCATCGTTTTTTTCTATTTACAATCTATATCAAATGAAAGCTTTTAGAGCAGACTCAAGTTTCGTAATCATCTCATCCCATTCTGCTTCTTCATCACTTAACACCGTAATTGCTCCACCAGCTCCGATCCTCCATATTTGACCATCACTTGAATTATTTTCTTTCTCATCATTATAACAAAAACTGGATCGAATGACAACACTCCAGTCACCATCATCAGACACACTCCAATAACCACATACCCCGGAATATATTCCTCTTCTATTGTACTGTTCTAACTCATGGAGAATCTCAACAGATCGTCTCTTGGGTGCTCCTGTCATACTACCAGGGGGAAGACTATGTGCTAGAACATCTATCCCCTTATACCCTGCTTGGTCATCTAGAAGACCTTGTATAACTGATACCAACTGATAGACAGTTTCATATTCTTCAACTACCATCAGCTTTTCACACTTGACATTGGATAATAGCTCATATAGATCATGCCTAATTAAATCCACAATCATTAGATTCTCGGCTATTTCCTTGGGAATATTAAGTAGCTTAGTAGCCTTTTCCAGTGTCATCTCTTTGCTGTTCTTAACAGTGCCTTTTATTGGTCGCAACTCGCACTTCTTCGTCTTATTATCCCATGATAAAAACCTTTCGGGTGAACTACCTACTAATGATGCATTTGGTAGTGGTAAAAAAGTAGAATATGGAGCTGGATTTCGATCCCGAAGAATTTTATATAAAATCCATGGATCTATTTTTGTTGGAAATGAGATCGTTGCTTGAGTTGTTAAGCATAATTCATATGATTCACCATGATGAAGATATTCTTTTGCTTGTTTTATTTGTGATATATATTGTTGTTTATCAGGTAAATTAAATTTAATTTGATTTCTTTTTGATTCTTGAATAGAATGAGAAATGGATGATGGAACCGAATAGGCTTCGTTTCCAGCAAAATTGTTTTTCGAAAGCTCTGTTAATAAATTTGAAGTTTTTAAAACCCAAGCCTCATCATCCTGCTCTAAAGATATTAATATCAACTGATTTAGTTGTGAATCATATAGGATAGTACGTGTGATGAAAACCAAATTTGTATCTGGCATGAATTTATCGGAGGAAACTCTCTGTTTTAACAACGGTGATTGTGCATACTTTTGACCCTCTTCATACGAAATATATCCAATTAAACCACCGATGAAAGGATATTGGTATTTATGAGAGATAGTTTGGTAATTTTCAATGAAAGGCCTCATATGCGAAGCAATAAATTCCCAAACCCCACCATTTGAACTTAGTTCATGGGTCGTATAAACAACATCTTGAGTGATATCCTCTAATGAACAAGGCGATGTCCAAGGGAAAGTGCGAAGTTTATTTGGTGTCAGAGTAGAGTGTTGAAACACTAAAGATTTCCCGCGGTTGGGGCATCCTATAATAGACCATCGACTGGGACTTGCAGCGGAATTCAACAATACAAAATCTATATCTCGCTTTCGTAAATTGTCACAGATAGCTACCACTGGAGAATTAGAAACTTTCTTATCTCCTAATTGTAATACTTGATGGTGAAAATTTGACACACATTTCTTGGAATCTTGCAACTGTAACAAATGAGTGGGTCTAATTGCATAATTAGAGGTTAAATCTGTTAGTATTAGATCACTTTCTTCTAAAATCCGAGAAGTCTTTATATTCCATTCTTGCGCCATCCTCCAGAAGTTTTTCATTAAAAGATCACCGTCTTCTGAGCATATTGATTCGGGATGATACTGAACTCCCCATAGTGGTTTGCTTTTATGTTTTGCTGCCATTAAAATAAATCTTGAATCATTTTGTGAATCATTATCAAAAGTCCAGCCTAACGGTTCCAAATCATCACAATTATCTGGAATTATAGCATAAAGAGAATGGTATCTTACACATCTAACACCATCAATTATACCTTGGTAAATATCTTGACCATTATGATGGACCTCATATACAAGACCATGTTTTGGCTGGCCTAATTCTTTCACCTCACCACCATGATTCAAAACCATACTTTGAAACCCGAGACAAACACCCAAAACGGGAACATCGCCACCAACCTTCCATAACTCATTTATAATTCCAACATCTAAGGGATTCTTTGGAGTACCGGGTCCGGGGCCCACAACAATAGCATCAAACAATGAAAGGTATTTTGAGAGCGATTTCTGTGGTAACGAGTCATTGTGAATTGTGATGATTTGGGCGGACGTTGAAATTGAAATAAGATGGGCGAGGTTGAATGTGTATGAATCATAGGAATCAATAAGCAGGATTTTAGGATTGGTCCTAGTCATTTTGGTTCCTTATTGGTTGAAGATGAACTGGAAACAAGATTTTCTTTCAGAATTTTTTTAATTTTGAGATTGTGACAAAAACTTTAATGGTACTAGTCCACAAATACACTCAATTATATATACACTTAACTTAATTTATAATTGTGCAAAAAATCATTAACAGATTCAATTACATTTTAAAATAACATTTACTAAACTATGATTATTGTGCCTTCCGTAGCACGATAATATTAGCAATAGTGGTAATCTGAGATAACATGAAGAAATATAGCAATTTTTATGGGGGGGGGATATCTGTGCAATTAAAAAGTTATTGTTGTAATCGTGCATTTAAAAATAAAATAATTAAGCAACCAAGTAAAGATAAATTGATAAACTAGCTATTATTCTCCTACTATTTATATATATATTAGTATTTTTTTCAAAAATTTCCACGATATGTATATGTTTATAAGTTTATTTTTCTTGTAACCAAATGTCAAGAAACAAATCAATTAGACAAGACGAACTCCAAGCTTGGGTAGGAGAGGAGTCATTACAAAGTTCACCATCTTTATTCGTTAGTTCTGTCAGTCCAGCCCAATGACTTTCATCAATCCATTTCCTATGGCCTTGCAATTTAAGTGATAGTTGTTGAATCACTTCGACTGGATAAACATCTGAATTAACCGCTTTAGAATGATAAATGGCAAACGCTCTCAAGAAAAAACCAGTACACCAAACCCATTCAGGGCCTTGATGATAATTTCTACCTTTAGATGTTGCAAAATCATAATTATCATCTGAGTTAATATAATATGGTCTGTAATTGAGATCGGATGGATCAAGAGTTTTCATTCCAACGGGACCCCTGAGAATTTTATCGCCTGCATTAATAGCAGAAAGGGCATGATCAAGATCAAATAATTCAGGTGCGACAACAAGTGCAATCGAATAGTTTGGTCTCAATTGATAATCTTCATATGGTTTTCCAGATCTATACAAGTCTTTGTAGATCCCTCTTCTATTCACGATATTCGAATCAATGTCATACTTAGAATCATCCCCGGGTGAAACTGGTATGTAAAATGCCTTTTCAAAATTATTAAGCACTAACTTATCCCATTCTTGGAATGTAATTGTTTCCCCATCTTGATTTATGACTTCACTAAACTTAAACAATTTTTCTTTGTTTAACTTGGTGACCCATCTCAGTGAACTTTTCAGTAAACCATTGATTTCAATTGCAGCACCATCTCTTGGAGTTCCTGGAACACCTCTATTATTTGCTTTTGCACTCTCCCCCATCTTATCCATCCAAGTGCCACAATTAAATTGTGATCCACCAAACACAAGACCATTGGACCAATCAACCTTTACTTCTACATTAAATCCTTCATCTTTCATTTGAGAATCTAATGTTTGGCCGGCATTAGCTTCACGATATTTGATTCCTTTGGCGTGTCTTGCTAAAATCTCATATATAATTTCTTCAACAGTAGAGCTATATGAAAATGCTTCTGGGTCGTCATACTTAATATAATGATCATCCAATGGGAATCTTCTCTTAACCGACTCTTGTAATATTGAAATACCATTGGGAACAGTATTAACATACTCTTGAATTGATTGGAGGTAAAACCAAACAGCATCTCTAGCATTGTACCTTGGATTTCGACCAGCATCTAATAGATTAGGTATTAAGCCATGTTTTAATGTTGCGCCGAATGCTAAAATATGTTCTTTAGCTTCGTCATATCTTCCTGTAGCTAATAATAAACCACGAAAAGCTATAAATATATCACGACCCCAACATCTCATATAGTCGTAACTGAAATGTGGTAAGCCAGCTGCCAAACTAGGAACTTGAGTCGTTGGCCTTAATGAAGTACTTCTATTCATTCCAACCATTTGGACAGAAGTCATAGCCAAATCTTGAATGAAGGAATTACCATTTTTTATAGAATCTGACATTAATGACAAAGCTTTGAATCTGAGAGCTTCATAAGCAGCACCGATTACGAGAGCGAAATACCTTGGAACTAAAAAGAAAGGAACTTTGTGAACCCTGGAAAAACGAGATTCTAACCATTCTTTAAATTCCCGGATGCCTTTAGAATCTTGATATTTGATTAATCTATTACTAACATAATCTAATGCCCATTTTCCCTGGCGCAAGTGTTCACATATTGGGTGCGCTAAGTTGTTTTCTCTTATTATATCTTTAAAAGGGGAAATCCAACCTTGAATACCAGAGTATACCAATTTACCATAATTAGGAATGTCATAGACACCATCCGTTCCAGCGCTTGCATCCCTTTCTTCTGATTCACACTTGTAAAGAACAGCATTTAAATCAATCAAATTTAAGTTTTTGGCGGCTTCAAATGCGCCAGTCCTTACGTAGTTATCAAGATCTTCATCAGCCAAAGGAACTACTGTTGAGAAAACAGCAATACTTCCTTGTGGAAAATCATCTGTAATTTCAATTATAGTTTCATTCTTCTCTTCATCAAAACGTATTGTCGGTGCCTTTAACTCTTTTACCTTTACTTGAACAGGCTCGATACTTGTCTTGGAATCCTTAGCATCGCCTAGTCTTTCCAAAGTATATGAAAATTCATGCTTAACCTGTGTACCACTTAGATAAGTAGGGTTTAATCGTTGATCGCCCTCGGATGCAAACTTTGTTCTCGCGATCAAAAAGAAACCTTTACCGGTTTTTTCATTGACTCTATGTATAGTGATATACTGGCCTTCATGATGAACGTGCATTTCTCCTTCAACCTCACCGATATCAGCACCTGCTTTATCAGCGATTTGCTCACGAATTGAATATAATAGTTTCTTAATTTTTCCAATACCAGAACCTTTACTGTAAGTGCGAGCTTCACCAACAACATCTAATAATTTTGGATAGCATTCGTCATAGCCAAAAACTGACCCAACAGCACAAGAACAAAGTGAAACCAAGGCAGCATTTGGCAATGTATCCTCCACTGTTCTTTTCTGGTTAGGAACTTCATTATCATGAGTACAATCCATGAATAAAGCATGAACTGGGGATGCTCTTAAAAGATTTGGTAGATCTATTTCTGATACCGAGAAGTTATTAACATCAGATATTGCATCCTCCAATTTTGTGCCAGCTTTGTAACCTATAGCATTTAAAGGTAATCTCTTGAAAGAACCAATTGGCCTACCACCATGACGATGCACCAGCCTAGATAGCTCTTCAACAGACCAGGCTTGCATGGCTTCTCTAATTAACGATGAAATTGCAAGCCTTTCAACAAACAATTTGTCTAATTCTTCCGAACCAGTAAACAATTCGGCTACAATATAAAGATTCGGTCTAACTGTTCTGGCTTGATCCAATAAATATTCACCGACATGCAAGGGAGTAGAGTGACAGTTATCAATCCGGAACCCATGGAAAATCTCAGCACACTTTTTGGTGTAGTCTGTCATTCTCTGCCAAAGATAAGGAGAATCCTCAGGTTTAGATCCATATCTCAATTTAACACAATCTCCCCAGATAATCACCTCACGTCTAAGATACGCCTTTGATGTAGAAGAAGCAAAATCAATAAGAGGATTACTATTCCAAACCCAACCGTTATTTGCCAAACCGATAACTTCACCAGAAGTTGTCTTGATTCTTGAAAAGTAGCTTTCTATCAATGGCGACGTTTCATTAATTTCGCCAATTCGGGGGCCATGCCCATCTAAACGCAAATACTTAATACGATTATAAAGTTGCTCCAAGATTTCAGAAACATCCTCATCATATTCACGGTACAATGGAAGATTTATCTCGTTAATAATACGTATTGATTCTGTTTTTATTTCCTCGATACTTGCACCTTGTCCTTTTAACGTTTTCAAGATTAGGCCAAACCTTTCAGGATCAATCCTATTGTTGAATCTGGGCCCTAAACCAAACTCTTCAACAGCGGCATTATCAACTACAAACTGGGCAAGTCTAGGTAAAGAATCTTTGACATCATCTGGAATTGGGATAGGATCTTGGTTATTAGATACTGATCCTCTTTTACTATCAGACCACCATTGAGTAACATCATCAGTTGAAGAATCAACATTAATAATATAGTATTCCCAAAGTTTTAGTGCACCTAGAACATATATTTTCACTCCTTCCATTAGACGTAGTAGATCTTCGGTTGATCTTAAGGTTGTTGGATAACCATAACTTTTTAATCGTTTTGAAAAGTCTAATAAAGCATCATCAAGCTCCAACGCTGACTGCAAATGTGGTGCAGTATACTTTGAATAACCTGATTCTGGATGTTCTTCCAACCAGGATGAATTATCTGCCGTATGATTCCAAACGACATCAGTTAGAGACAATAGGTTATATTTCTCTTCCATTTTTCTCACCAAGTTCTTGACCTCATGTTCATTATTGAACAAAGTTGGGTCAAATTTCAATTGATCATAAATGGAGTAAGGCGAGTTTGATTGACCCCGTTTTTGTAGAGGAGTAAAGTGGACCATGTTATAACCTTTGTTTGAAACATATTGCAGAAGGTCATCCCATTTTTCAATTGAGCCCATCCATTTAGAAACCAGGGATTGCATCGATAAAGCATTGAGAGGTAAAACTTTACCGTTAATATGTAAACTTGGAGCAACAACAAAATGAAACTTTCTGGTGGTAGTGATTTTCGATGGGTTATCAACGGATCTATAGGAGACGTAATAACAAAAAGCACCAGGAGTTTCAATCAGTATATCAACAGTTGCATCGGAATAATTGGAGCCTTCAATGATATGTTTATGATATTTGTTTCTTGAAAAGGGAATGGAATTTGAGGGTGGCACATTAGTCCAGATTTTGCCATCGTTGGTGATAGGAGAAGCACTGGGGATCAGGAGCCGAAGGTGATATGGAGAATCTCCTGGCGTAGGAAGCACCAGAATCCCTGGACCAGCAATTGGATCACCTGTGCCTTTCAGCTTCAAAAGAAGTGCTCCGGTCATTTAATAATGTTGATTTTAAGAAATTGAGACTGGAAGTGGAAGTTTAAGGGAGATAGATGAATATATATTTACAGAAAGAGGATTGCTGAGATAATATACCCGAAGTTAAAATGTCGTCACCACTAAAAGTCTATTAAACAATGTAATCAATTGCAATTAATGTGAACACCACCCACTACGTATACTAATGCTACAGCTCTAAACTATGGCCGTTGGATCTAATGTTCCACGTTTCAAGGTGCTGTCATCTAGGAAATCGACCCCGGGTGATGATCGTGGCGTGCTCCTAAATTGGAAAAAAAAGATAAGCCCAGACTGTTCAATTTCCTGGAGATTTTCTGTTAATTATACATGTGAAATTAACAGGTTTCAAATGATCTTCTTCTACGCTAGCTATACCTAGGCAGGATAAATTAAGTGATTATGTGAGTTTACTGGCCTCGGGTAATTCAGATTATATTGACGCTTTCAATTGACTTTTTGTGGATATTTTAGCAAACTGGAAACTCTTATTTTATTGCTATAATCGTTCTTTATAGGCTCTATGCATAATTTTTATAATTTATAAACAGCGCTAGCAATATAACGGTTCAGATTAACTAATTGATAGTGAATACTTTTTCATCCCCCTTTTCGATTTTAACTCCAATGACATTCTCTGCTTTCCACTAAAATTAAATTAATATTGTTAAATATATCCCAAAAATCTCAATTAAAATAACAGTAAAAATACTAACCTTGAGTGTTAAGTTACTGCTTCTCCAACCATAATTAAACACATCTCGTGTATAAATACCGACACAAGTAGAATCCATCGAATGATGATTGGTATGACCATTAATTGATTGACCATTAACACGTTGATAAGATGAATGTTTGGTTGAAACTGGTGCGTTATATCCTGTTCTCCATTTTGATAAAAATCCACCTCGAATCTTCCAAACGTAGATCGAAGAGTTACCAGTATCTATGGCAGCCAAGTATTTTCCATTCGGCGAGAATAATGGTGATAAAGCAATTTTTGATTTTATATCACTTTTTAGAGATTCTAAATGTCCAATCTCTGTTCCTGTTCTTAGATCATAGATAATACCTAGACCTACTGTCCCCTCGTCATTTGTAACCGGAATCCTATAATTTTTGGGAGCTTTATTTTTAGCTGGATGTGGGGCTTCATTAGATGCTTCTCCGTGTCCATGAGTATTAATTATCGTAGCACTTTCCGGGGGTAGAGTGATTGAAACAAATAGACGTTGTTGTAATTTATGGAAGGTAACAAAACTAGGAAATCTAACAGTAATTCCTGATAAAAACTCTGTAACATCAACATTGACCCTTCTATCTGGGTCAATAATACCGGTCCCCGTTTTTTCAAATAATTGGAACACAGAATTTATCAGAAGCGGTAAGTGATAACACTTAATTAACCCATTGTTATCTTCATTACTAGTTGCTAATAACCTTATCAAAATGCTTAGCATATTTCGTTTAACTTCAAGTGAAAGATCTGTAGCAGCAATTCTAGATGACAAAGCTTCAACTACTAGTGTTTCATTTTTACTAGCAATTTCAGATAATGCAATAAAATAATCCTCTTTTATAAGAGGATTTATAACGTCTGCAAATGAATTAGGAACAGAAACATAGATTGAATCTATTATAATTGTTATTAAATCTGATGGAGAAATCCAAGTTATCCATTTGTCCCAGCCATAAACTACTAAATCAAGAGAAACTTTGTTTAGAGTAGAATTCGCACTTTTTAAACATTTCTCTAAAGCTTTACATACTGGATCAATAAGGCTCATGGTATGACTCTGTCGATTATCGGAAATTATTAACAGTGATAAAACCACAAGAGATAAAATTGAATCTGATATTATTCCAAAATGCGAGTTGTTTAATATTTCATTTGAAGGTAATAGCGGTTTCCAAACATTTATTACATTTCTCGATTTTTCCCCGTCACCAATTACAATTGCCTTTAAACATTTAGAAATTGAACTTTTAATAAGATATGAATTCGATATACTCCATAGATTTGCAAATTCTGCGGCAATGTAATTTTTAAGAAACTTTGAGAAATAATAGGTTTCCAGGAACTCATCATATTTTTCATGAGCTATATCTTTAGATGTCTTAAACATGGGTAACAAATCCCAGTTAATCTGAGAGAATACTTCATGATCTGATAAGTTAATTCTTCTGATTAGCTCAATAATCACTGTACTTCCCATTGAGAACAATGATAAAAACAAATTATTGGTTAACTCAATCGAATTTGAACCAGTTCTAGTTTGCATTATATCATGAACAGATAAACTATACATTTCGTCGTCTTGTGTTAATAACCCTAGTGTAGTAGCTAAAGGAACCTTCTCATCGGAAGTAGCATGCATATTAAGACCCAAAAACCGTAACAATTGTCTCTCAATATTAGATTTATCATCCTCTACATGCAACACACAGCGTAAAAAGAAGACCAGAAAACACACCAGTAACTTGAAATGTTGTAAGGTATCCCCTTGTTTTAACCAATCTGTAGAAATATTTTCAAGATTTAAAATGAGAATGTCAGAACTCCATAAACTCTGTGGGCCAACAGATAAAATATTAGAAGATGTTGGTATACAATCAAGACATTTTTTCTTAAAATTTGGTAATTTAGAAAGATTTTCACAATATTGGCTTGTAGCCATATCCCAAATTGTAGTTGTTCCATCTTCATATTCAAACTCAATATAAGAGCTCCCTATGGATTCGGAAATATTAATTAATGGAGAAGAATGTCCTGGTATCGTTAGCATTAATTCACAATGTGCCAAATCAACAACAGCACATGTATTATCTTGCGATATGACCAATACACATAAAGAACGAAGTTGTGAGAGAATGCTTGAAGTCCGGATACCAATAATTGGCGATGCTAATAATTGTACTTGATATATAAGAGATTTTGATTCAGGATCATAAACCAATAAATAACCGCTTGTTGTTCCACACAATAACACATTTATCTCATCAGTCAACTCGTAAATTTTTAAAAATGAAACATTCATATTGTTAGGAATTATTAGGTGGGAATATCGCGACCAATCGTTTGACAGTAGATAATGCCATGGCTCTAATAGATATATATAAGGGCCTATACCACAGATAATTTTCCCTTGTTTACTGTAAATAGCTAGTTTTTCCAAATTTTGATTTGAATTGGGTAGTAAAGCCAATTGAGATTCTTTTGTAGAGTTTAGACCACTCCATTTTAAAGGCCGATGATTGGTATCCAAAATCCGTAATTCATATTCTTTATCACACGTCTTTCTATAAATTGCAATCAATTGAGATCTTTGTTTATCGAAACAAACTTTTATTAAATCTTCATCAGGAATAGTACAATCTAATTGCTGAACAGTCCCATCGCTTATCCATGTTAATAATCCATTATTGCTAACAATTCCAAACTCGATCACTTCATTTGTCTCTTTAGTTGCAGTGTCTTTTGATTCTCGTCGAATGTGTCTAGAATTTATAGGAAATTGATATTCTATATCATCATTTATATTTTTAGTCAACGCGGAAGTAATACTTTCTATAACATCTGTTGTATCTCTTAGTCTTATTTCATTCCCTTTATTATACATCGGTACAATTAATTGACTAAAATGACCTTCCCCTAATTCAGCGGAGATGAAGTTTACCAACACATCATCTTCCATTTTATATAGACTCCAACCTCTATCTTGTATTATAGCCCAAGTTGTGCTATTTAGTTGACTAGCTGCTTTAATATCACCAAAGGTTGGATCTCCTACTTTAAGTTCCTCTATTCCGTCATCACCGGGTCGTATTTTACTCTGAACTAGTTTTGTAGATTTACTACCTTTAAAATGTTGTATTTCCCATGTCTTTGTATCTCCAGTGTTCCCAATAAATAATAATTTACTCGTACCCAAAACCGTAGGGATAACCCAATTGTTTAATCCATTCCAGTAACATTCATCTAATATCAAGAAATCATGCATATCTAACAGAGATATACGGCAACTTTTTCCAAACACAAGAAAATAAAAGTTATTAATTGGAATTATTCCGGTTGTCTGAAATGGAACCATAAGTTTACTTATTAATCTTCCATTTGGTAAAAGGTATTTTAATATGAGACCAGAAGACAATGCTATCAACATATATTCACAAGTTTCTTGTTGTACAAATGATCTCAATAGTACAACAGAGATGTCCGCAACTTGCTTATGATTAATGTAATAATTCTTTCTTTCGCCATTTGATCTCATATCACCATTACCAGGCCCCGAAAACTTAATACTTCCGCAGTCAGCTGAACAACCTTCAATATTCCCGGTGGTAATTATAGTTATTAGATCAAATTCATTTGTTGTTCTGCCACCTTTTCTCCATTTAAAGATTGCCACACTATTGTCCGAGAACCCACATATAAATCCCTTTGAAAAAGGAACTAGCTTAATCAAATGTACATCCAAAGGAAGATGTGGTATACTGTGTGTGAAAGTGAAGGATAAAGGAGATGAGACGTTAAAATGGTGATGGCTATGTGTTGCGGTTCTAAGCATTGTAGGAAAATGTATCTTGTTGTGTTGTTTTAACGGAGTCTGAATAATTATGGATTAAATATTTATATGTAGGGCACAGTATTAATCATCTTACAGTAATTGGTCCCGGTGGCCGAGTGGTTAAGGCGATGCCCTGCTATTATCTGGTAGTTGAGGCATTGGGCTATGCCTGCGCAAGTTCGAATCTTGTCCGTGACGTCTTTTTTTTTAAATTAAATTCATCCTTTTTATGATCACATGTCATATATTGCATGCATATATTGGATCTCCTCTTTACAAATAATATTAAGTTAGACTCATACAAAGCAGATTTAAATATTAATGTCCAACCTTCATCGTCAAGCTTTTAACCAGAAAAATGCGTCTTACGCAGCGCTCGTTGGCCTCCTTAATCCAGCCTCCCCCGGTAGATCACGCTCTAGACCAACCTCTCGCTCAGGTTCACAGGCTAATTCAAGGGCCTCTTCTAAAGTTAGATCAATGCTAAGCAACGAAGAAGAGGCAAACTCAGAGTACTTTGGTTCAACTTCATACCAGCTGAACTTGGATGAATTGATTCTTAGTCGTGCAACAAGTCCTACAAGAGATTCCGACTCTGAGAGCGTTTATTCATCAGAAGACGAATCAGTAAGGGGTGAACACAGTTACACTACACCCTCCACTCGTTTAAAAAATGCCTTTGATAGTTGTATCGAAACACTCTCACTAAAGGGATCATCCACCGACTCTCGCGAGTCAAGTCTTGCCTTAATTTACAAAATCCTTTCGAATAAATGTGATGTTACTTTAGTTACCGAGGAGTTAATTATTCTAATTCAGAGAAGTTTACAAAATGGTAAGAGCGATATGGAGATCGTTTTATCAGCTAGATGTTTAACTGTCCTTGGTTCTTTAAATATTGATGAAACTTCAGAGATTTTAATGAGCTCAATTATTCCAAGCTTATCGCGCTTAATATCGGATTCTTCAAATCGATCTGTCGATGTGAGATCAAATGCTGTAGCTGCATATTCACTCTTACTGTTTTTGTACCTGGATGGAAGTGGATCCTATGGAATAGATGAAAAAATAGGTTTCCTTATTGACACTGCCGAACATTGTAACGCCGATGAATCTTTGGTTGCTTCATTCAGCATCTTAGGCGCTGGATTATTGGTAACACTTCTTGAATTTCCAAATACGTTAATCGAAGACTACATAGTACGAGTTGTTGATCTCTTAGAAACTACGAATAAAGAGGTTAAACTCGCTTGTGGTAAAGTAATAGCTCTTTTCTACGAAATATTTCACTATAATAGTGATAATTTTGAAAATAATCCAGATGATGCAGACGAATATGAAGAATTTGACTCAAATGAATATGATCTACCGTATCTTAATAACGATTCCTTACTTTCGACTTTACGACATTTATCTACAGATTCCAGTAAAAAGGTTTCAAAAAAAGATAAACGAGAAAGGCATTCATTATTTAGAAATGTTTACACTACTGTTGAATCATACTCCACAAGAGAAGGAAGACAATCTATTTCTGACACTACTGAGGATATATCTATTACACATTTAAAATTAACGAAAAATCGTTCTTTGAATATTGATTCATGGTCCAAATTGATTCGTGTTCAATACTTTAGATGGATCTTTGGTGAAGGGTTACAAACACAGATAGCGAATAATACACTTGTCAGTGAATTAATTAAACAATCAAGTCCGAAAAAGCGTCATAGAAGCTCTGATAGATTTGGAGATGTTGAAGAAAGACTTAGTGATTTTTCAATTTCTTCCCAAAGGATTAGAAATGGTAAAGAAAGAGCAATTGCATTATCTAAAGCTCGGGATGCAAAGAAAGAACCCTTGTTTTGATCGTCATATCTTCTTTTTTTCGCTGTAATTTGCCTTCTCTCTTATATAACTTATTTGCAATTGGATGGTGTGTATTTAATGAAATAGTTTTGCTTTTAATTGCAAGAATGATAATGTAGCTATAATACAATTTTTTAAGATATAGCTATAATAATAAGCTTGTTAGTTTTGTACAAATTGTTTAGTAAGTTATATCATATGTCATTGATACTACTTCTTCTGCGAGATGTGAGTTACTCTTCATTAACATAGTAAAATTAGAGGTCCACAATTAATGTTACCCTATTTTTAATATATAATATTCAATGATTCAACTCAATTAAGAAGAGTTTATAGATAATGATCATGATATAATTATTTGAACCAATTATATACAAATACCTAATCAAATGCCTTGCAATTGGAATTCCTGGTCAAAGACTAAATTACATAATGCAAATCAACTTTACAACATCCTTCAATATGTGCAACATACTATTTCTAGCTTATATTGTCATCTGATTCATCTTCATCAAAATCAAATTGAAATTGAAAACCTAGCTTCTCCTCTTCTTCTGCAATATCAACCACTTGAGCCCACATTTTGCTCCTATGAAGTTCACCCACTTCTAAACGTTTCTCTTTCAGTATTAAGGCTCTTTGATATTCTAGAGATTCTACTACTTTTAAGGCATCTGGCAATAAGAAAAAATACTTTGACTCTAATAATAATGTGTAAAATAATGGATATATTGCTTGAATTATCGGTGATTCCTCTTCTTCACCGCAATCATCAGTACAAACAATAGATTTTTCTATCCAAGAGTTGAGCATAATTTTCATTTTATCAATCATCTCTTTACCAGTGCCATTAGTAACAGGGCTGTAATTTTCAATTAATTTTTTAATAGAATCACCAACTTTTATACCAGAAAACCCGGAGATTTGATTGCTTTTACTTTTTAAAAAATCCAACACAAGACCTAAGTTTTGCACGGGTATAAAATTCTCCGTAATTGCAATAGAATCATCAAGATTGATTACGGAGTGCCACCAACCTGCTGGAACATATACCGTCTCACCAACTTCACATATTCCAATCAAACATTTTTCTTCGTAATGAGTTGAGTTGGAGTAAGATGGGTGATTTTGATCTTTTATAATATCTTTAACTTCATCGTAAAATCCAGCCAAAACCCATTCAGCAATACTTAGAGGCGATGTGACTTCACTTTCAGATTCATCAGTTGAAACACCTGGTGGCTTTTGTGAAGGTGGAAACATAATCCAAAATTTTCGGCCTTGAATAGCCGCATTCCAAGCAGAGGTTGAATTTGGATCTTTATGAAACGTCGAACCACTTCTTTCGGGTCCGATAATAATCCACCGGTGATTAGGGCGACAGCTTATATCAAAATCATTACCAATTTCATACTCATTTTCTTGGTTATTAGATAATGTAGTAAATAAGTCCTGTTTAAATACTTCAGGGACTTCATATTCCTTGGCTAACTCTTTATGAGCTTGACTTCCACAATCAAATAAATAAAGGGGTGATTCGTCATGGTTATTTTCAAGATAAGATGAATATAGTTCTAATGGCCAATCAACTGATTCTTGTCTGAACTTGGTGGTAGGAAAACGAGCTTTTAGGGAGTCAATTGTCCAGGAAGGCCACCTTTTGAATACCTTTTCGTTCTCATTTACATGTAGTTTTAAGTTAGAAGTTGTAATGTGTTTATTATTAGTGGTATGATTTTCAGAAGAACTTGTTTTTCTATTTGTTAGAATAAAAGGTTTGTTATACCAATATTGAAAATTTTCCTTTGTCATTTCTGATTCTTCTACTCTCTTGATAATGCTATCACCTTCCTTTCCCAATTCTTCAACATCTTTTATTAAAAAACCTTTATAATTTATCTGTGAACATTGGTATGGTCTGTATAGAGCATCTGAACAAAGTAAATTAGATGGAAGATGCGGCAGAAATTCGTGTTCTGAAGATATGTGAAGTACAGAACGTCGCCAGGTTCCTTGCCATTTTTTTATCAACAGGGGAGTAATATGAAGATGATCACTTTTGTTTTGAATATGATCTATTGTTGTGGATGATGGTGGTAACTGCGACCTCATATATAATTTTCTCCAATTTTCATCAGACCAAGTAAAAGCGAAGAAAACTCTTGAGCAGTATCCTAGGTTCCTCAAGTCCTTTGGATCATTTAACAATTCTATAATGGTGAGGATAAGTTCATCAGGGAGAATAGCAAAGTATCCAAGCTGCAACTCTTTGGTTAACTGCCGAGTGTTTAATGAATCAATATTGTTCACCATCCTCGAAAGAAGAGCATTTCCTGAAGGTTTTACCCCCAATGGATGAGGTGTGGTATAAGTTGTGGTTATTCTTTTTATTTTTTGTATATTTGGAGTCATAATTATCAGTTATATGGTGTGAATATAAATTTTTTTTGATTTTTTTTTAATTTTCAAGCTTAATTATAAAAAGGTTTCGATGTTACAACACAAAAAATCATACATTTCAGCTTTTAATTATCTCGGATCTGGAGTGCTTGCTAAAACACACAATAGACAACGGGCTCAATTTGAGGATAATGAAAAAGAATAAGAATGACTGATAATCAAATTAATTATTTATTCTAGTTCTTTTACGTTTATATAGATTCAGTCAATTTTGCTCATTTTCATGAGTTGCAATTGTATTCGGTTAAATTGATATAATAATAAGAATAAGAATATGTATTAAACAGGCCGGCAGTAGCTACTAGTATCGATATCTATATGATATCAGCAATATATTCAAAATATCCTACTTCCTTATCCCATTAGGCGCCTCCGTAACCGATTTCTTTTAATTATATAAACTACAGTACTGTTATAGATTGCATTGGATAAAGTTTCCCAAAAATCATGCTATAATTATAAATCCTACTCTCCCTCGACTGAATTTGAATAATTAATATTGTAACCATTATGGACTATATACATCTAAGTCATTATATACATTTGAGTTTAGTATTTTCCCAAGACAAAAAATGGAATGATACTAGTTAAAGTTTCCAGGTTAAGTGTTTTATATATTCATAATAAACGGAGAGCCTTATATTAAAGCTATTTTTTCTCAGTAATCTCTTGTATTTGAGTAGGACGAGTAGAACCTAATTTTGATTTACGTTCATAAGGTAACGTAACTGGTCTATGTGATAAATACTCTTTTTTCTGAATTTCTTGCCATAAGGGAGATTCCTTCTTCTTTGGAAATATAAGTTTTTCATCTAACTTTTCAATCTCACTCATTATATGTGCTTCTTCTGAATTTTTTGGTTTTAATTCTGCTTCAACATCAGCACGTTTCCAAAGTCTTCGGATCTCAAAGAAGCAGTTCATGCAAATAGTGTGAGAACGCTTAACATGACCACATGATGGGCATCGATTAAGATTGGTTTTTTTTTGGACGTGTTTGGATCCGGGTCCTAGTAATCGTTGACGCTTTTTCTGATGGGATGTCTTTTTCTTTGGGGCAGCTAAGACAAGACCATTTCCCGAGAAGAAGGGAGGAAGAGTTTCGACGAGGCCTGGGAGGAGTGGGACAGGAAAAGCCCGTATCAGCGAAGATAGCTTAAGCCCAAGGGATGGTAGTTCCAAAAGAGGGATTGACAGAGGGATCGCACTCATTTTGGGGGAAACAGTTGAATATTTGCAAATTGAAGATTTGAAGTGAAAAATGGAGTTCTGCATAAATGGACAGGACGTGAGCGGAGGATATGCAGGAGTGATAAAGTTTGAAATCTTGCATTCTTTCTGGAGCCATCTCAAAATGTCCGCCCAGGTCCAACCGAATAACTATGTTGGTTTCGATACTATCACTTCCCAAATCGAACATCGTCTCGTGAAAAGAGGCTTCCATTTCAACCTTATGTTGGTGGGTCATTCTGGTTTAGGTAAAACCACCTTGGTTAATACTCTCTTTTCTTCTCATTTAGTGGATTCCAGTGGTAGAAAATCCGCTTCTGAGCCTGTAGAAAAGACTTCAGAAATCAAAACAGTCAGTCATACCTTAACAGAAAACAACGTCAGGTTAACTCTCAACATTATTGACACTCCTGGTTACGGAGATCAAATTGATAATGATAGATGGTAGGTAATATTCACGGCCTTTTTTCATTGTTTATGGGTACTAACGCCTGCATTTTACTAGTTGGGAACCAATCGTAAAATATATCAAAGACCAACACTCTTCCTACCTACGAAAAGAGCTCACCGCTCAGCGTGATCGTTTTATTACTGATACTCGTGTTCATTGTGTACTATTTTTCGTTCAACCGAATGGTCATGGCTTAACTGAATTAGATATTACCGTTTTAAAGAAACTAACAGAGGTTGCAAATGTTGTCCCTATCATAGCAAAATCTGATTCTTTAACACTAGATGAAAGAACATCTTTTAAAAAGGTTATTCAGGAGGAATTAACTTTCCATGGGTTGACTATTTATCCATACGACAACGAGGAACAAACGGAAGAGGAACAACATGCTAATAATACAATTAGACGAATCATCCCATTTGCTGTTGTTGGATCTGAATCTGAGATCAATCTAGATGGTAAGGTTACTCGTGGCAGAAAGACACGTTGGGGCGCGATTGATATTGAAAATCCTGCCCATTGTGAATTTGTTTATTTACGAGATTTCTTAACCAGAACACACCTGCAGGATATGATCGAAACTACAGCTTTAGTTCATTATGAAGCTTTCAGAACCAAACAATTGGTTGCTTTGAAAGAAAATGCCGCTCAAGCTGGCAAGAGATAAAAAATTGTGTTTTAGTATAGTTAGTGATAGTAAATTACATTCGCGTTCAAAATTTTAATTAATAATTGTTTTTAATATTTGTTGCTTTAAGCACAGAAATATATGATGTATAGGCTTAGTTGTAAAGTGCCATAATTAAATGTAGACAGCTATGAGTATGTTATGCCCAAATACTGGCTGCTTATATCCTTCCAAATTTTCCATCGATATCGCAATTAAATCCACATTCCATTTTTTTAAAGATTTCGTGATGGTTAAAATTGTCTGTTGTGCAGCTGCATAATGCAAACAAATAAGATTTTTAGCGTACGTGGAAAAATATTTAAATCTGATTTTTACAAATTAGGAAATTAATACAACTTAAAGCTTTAAATATCTTCAAAGACGCTGTGTCATATTTCGTTTTATATATTTTTATTTCAATGTCAGGTATAAAATGGTCATGACTGTTCAACGTTCATACTTTTAATAGACTTGGCCTAGACTTGGAAATTCCATAAACATATTTTTATAAAATTGTGCATATACGGCATCTTTCATGTTCATAATTACTCGCAAGTCTGTGAACCTTATAATCGATTAATTATGACAGCCATAGTATTTCCGCGAGGTTCATGGCATTGGTCCTCGAATTCGAAATACGATCATATGCAAATAATTGTGTTACAACCAATATTAACCTTATCTCCACCAGAAATAAAACAATTTGTAGTCATACTTATGGGAGATCTGTGATCAGCATCCCTTTTCGATTCATGCTTTTCCATTATAAAATTTATTAAGTCTCCCTGCACATTTAAAGTTACCACGATGGATCAACATGAATTAAATAAGGATCCAATTACAAGCCTTCCGATTCATTCTTATTGTGATTACAAGTAAAATGTCATATAAGAGTATATGCATCTCGTAAATTAAAAGAGGGACCTTCACAACATGCACCGCGCTTTTTTCCCCCCCAGGTCACGTGTAATTAATGATCCCCGAAATTTGCACATTAAAAGTTTAATAGTATTTTTACAAGCATTAGCCCCAGATCCTATCTGTCTATTACAAGTAGGAATAATTCTTGTATAAATGCAAACATTTGCTGTGTTTAATAGAAAACCAAATACCTGACATAATTCAATGTTATTAATATCCCACCTAGTCGAACAGACCAACCCATAGCTAACTTGGACAAATCAATTAAGATTTTACTCCTGGACCTACTATTCAAAACATTAATCTCGATTAGGCTTCATATTCCACTGGCCCAATGTTATGATTACTATAACTATGTGGATACTTCGACCCTTTATTAAGCAATGCGGTAAATATAGATATGATAATATATTACATTTATATAGATATATGATATCCATCATAATCATCATTTCAAAGCAAAACTAGCTAATAATATAAAAAAGTATAAAACAAATGAAGTAAAAAGACACAGTAAACACAAGAATAAATGAGTTATCAAACAATAGAAAATCATAAAAAGAAAAAAAGAGAATGTGTATATATAAAAAGAAACATATATGAGTGTTATATTGATTAATCATGTTGTAGTTTTTCAACATGATCATCATGTAAAACCAAACCATAAAAATCATCATCAATGAGTAAACATTTCTTATTTTCTTTTTCCAAACTAATTAATCCCATATCATAATATTTCTTTTTCCCAGTAACAAAATTATAAAGACAAACACAACCATTTCTTCGATATGATTCACGTGTAGGATTTAAAGTATTTGAAGAAGTTGATGTTTCTTGAGAATTATTAATTATTGATGTATCTGAATCAACATCAGACATTACCATATCTGTATCAACATTTTTAAATTTTTCATCAGGTAAAAGTGCTAATGTTATTAAACAATCATCAAATAACCACCATTGAAAATTTAATGATTCATATATTTTACAATGTTTTGATTCTTGTACAATTACAGGTTTCCAAGGTTCAATTTCTTCATGTTGATTCATATTTTGAGATAATTGTGAAGATAAAAAATTATTAATTATATTTAATTGTAATGATTTTTCAATTTTAACATTTGATTTTAATTTTTGTTTTTGTAATTCAATAAATATTTTTAATCCAAAAGGTATATTTGTATTACAATTTTTTGAGTTTAAACCAAAACTTCTTTTTAATAATTTCCAATGCTTTTCACTTGTTTCTAATTCTTGTAAAAATACTTTTAATGGTTTTGAAAAAATCCCATTTTTAGTAACATATCTTTTACCACAACCATCATAATTAACATAATCTTCATCTTCATCATCATCATCGTCATCATCATCACTTAATTTATCAGGACAAGTAACATGTTTATAGCACATAACAAATGATCCATTTATTCGATGATATTTAAAACCTTGTGAATTTTCATGAATACCTAATATATGACCAGTATCTCTTAATAAAACAACAACAGGATGTACAGTTGATGTATTCCATGACATACTAATAACAATATAATTATGATTAACCGAAATATCTCTATAAATTGAATGTGATTTATCATCAAGTTTTGTTATCCATAAAAGTTTTGAAAAGTTTTGATTAGTAATATCATTTGGGTTTATGTTTGTGGTTTTATCGGTTGTGCTATCTGTATTATGATTTATTTCAATACATTTATATGCCATAATAATTACTTTTGAATTATGCTTTTCAACAAACATTAAATATAAAATATTATGATAAATTTCATATTTCAACTTATGAGGGAATTTTAAATTTATGTTTAAAGGTAATTTAATTTTCCATTGAAAAGCACTTCCAGTCATAAATATTAGATTATCCCATGTATTTACATTAGATTGACAATTTGTTATTTCATCTTGATTTAAACAAGTAGTATTTGAATATTTTGAAGTTTTAACTTCAAGAGTATTATTATTATCTTTTAAATTAATTGATTCATGATTACCGAGGATTAATAAAGGTATAAGATGAAGTTTTCTTTTTGAATTTGGAATAATAGTTGAAATTTGTTGATTATGAGGTTGTGAAAAACGAGATAAACAATTACAGTTTTGATTACAATTGCATTTAAATGTATTTTGGCGTTCAGTTGTTGGTTTCCAATTTGGTCGTGTTTTAATGTCCCAAGCACGTAATTGTAAATCTAAAACTTTAGAATCGCTGACAGTAGTTTCATCCTCATCGAAATCTACACATAAACCACATGGACCTTTGAAGGGCATAGAGCAAACAAAATCCAAAGGTGATAATAAAGATTTATTAACTGGAACCGATTTCAAAACTTTTGGCGGTTTATATAAATCTTTATCAGATATATCAATAACCTTATCAAAATTTTGTTTTATATTTGAATATCTTTTTATTGCATTTTTCCAAGGAGTTTGTGTATTTCTATCAGTAGTTGCAGAAGTTAGAAAATAAAATTGTTGTTGTATAGAGATATTTTTGAACAATTTATCATATTGAGGGTTTATAAAGAATTTCAATAAAGTAGGACATGATAGTGAAAGATTGTAAAAAGATGATATATCAAGGTAAGAAATGATAATTTGAATAACCTCATCTGGGATATCCAAAAAACCCATTCCTTTTAAGATCTGATAATAGTAGAAATTTTAAAAAATGAAAAAATGAAAAAAATGATCGAAAAAAAAAATATAAGAAATAAGTATTGCTTAAAGAGGATTATTAATGTTCTTCGATAAAAAATACCATTACTAATCATAAGAGGTATTCCTTACTAATGCTGAATACACAATTTCATTTAGAGAATAATCGGACATGGAGAAACAAACCTTGAATGATCTTTTATCCAGTTGTAATCTATTCTAAGAAGCTCGGACTGACTTCCTCGAAAGGATCCTCAAGAGTGTCTCTCATTCAGCTCAAAGGGGTGGGATAACCAGAAATTCCTACATATTTTAAATGAAGCTTACTAATCGTGGCTACAACAGGAAACTCCATTGTCTGTTATGGTTATGGAGAATAATCGGCTGTAGGGAAGTTGTGCTCTTTAAAGTTGAGCCATACCTTAAGATCACACACGTGACCATTGCTAATAATAATTGTTTGGTTGATTTTTTTCTATTCATTTTAATTTATAAAGTTTCTTGTCTTTTAAGGTTTGTGTCTTCAACTTTCACTTTTTATACTACTATGGGAATTATATTGTCTTGTCTAAGAGGGGGCGAAGAAAAGGACGATCCCCAGGTATGTTCTAGGTACATGATTACAGTATTGGTTATTCGAAACACTAACCAAAACAAAATTAATGGAACAGCAGACAGAAAGAACACCATTATTGGCAGAAACCACCATAAGAACCAACCCAAGGTGAGCACTACGAGCAGAAGTATTTAAGGTTTGCACTTAACTGACAACAGCAGCAACATAAGCGGATCTCCGCACCACAACCGGGAACGAGAGCAGCAACTGAATGACATTGTGAACGAGACAGGAGAGTAAGTTTTGTGCGCATGCTATGCTGTATTAAGGGCAACCCAAGCGAGTGTCTAACATGACCGTGGGCAGTAAACTGATTGACGTGACTACGTTTTCCCACAACGAGACCAGGCGTAAGGCCAACTGCAACATTCCGCACAACATCAGCGTGGAGTGCGTGAAGAACGCGCTTCAACAGATGCACATCGAGCCGGAACTGGCCAAACCCCTGCCCCAGGACGCCATATCTGCCGAGGAACGGGGGGCGCTGAAGGAAATCGCAGGCAAGGTGGACGAGGCGCAGAGAGCGCAAAGAGCGGAGACAGCGCAGAGACGCGCGGTGTTACCCGGCCCGTCGCCCTTCTTCATAGTAGCTTAGACTCAGTAGCACCTAATGGAACAAGTCCCACAAGTACAAGCTCAGCTGGCAGAGATCTCCGATAAGCTGTCCCTCCACCAGGACCGGAGCAGGTAAGTCCGTCGCCGAGGCCGTCTGCTCACACTTACTAACACGTGCCTAGCTGGGGGTTTGCCCAGGGTTTCATTGTAAGTCTTCTACCCTCGCCCGTACCCGTGCAATACATCCTCACACTCTTTCGTACAGATCGGCCAGCTCAGTGTCATCCTCATCGTCGCCGTCGCCATCAGATTCTTCATATTTTCCGATGCGTCAACTCCTTCCTCCGCAACTTTCACCTCCTTTCTTTCCCCGTCCCACAAGAAGACTCCGGTGCCCCAGTCTCCTGAACCCAACGTTTCCATAGCAACCATCCTCGAAAAGACCTATTACAACGTTTCTACCCATGCCCCCGAATCTCTGGATTGGTTCAATGTCTTAATTGCCCAGATCATTAGTCAATTCAGAGACGAAGCCAATACAAATGGCAAGCTCGAAAAAACTTTAAATGAGATCATAACGGGCCTCACATTACCCGACTTTATCGATACAATTAACGTTACTGAAGTTGATATTGGTGATGATTTCCCCATATTCAGTAACTGTAGAATTAAACACACCGCCGATAATTCTGGTTTGGAAGCAAAAATTGATGTTGATTTATCTGATACTTTAACTTTTGGTGTTGAGTCCAAATTATTATTAAATTATCCAAAATTATTAATGGCTGCTTTGCCTGTTTCTTTAAGCGTTTCAATCGTGAGATTTTCCGCTTGTTTAACCATCACTTTAATCCCTACTGATTCAACTGAAACTGCTGCTGCTGCTGCTGCTGCTGCTGCTACTACTGCTACTGATAATAACGACGAGAAAAAGAAAAAAAGTAGCGCTTCTTTACTTTTTTCTTTTGCTCCTGATTACAGACTTGAATTTCAAATAAAATCCCTTATTGGCTCTCGTTCAAAATTACAAGATGTTCCAAAAGTTGGTGAATTAATCGAATCAAGATTACGTAAATGGTTCGTTGATAGATGTGTTTCCCCAAGATTTCAACAAGTAGCTTTACCTTCCGTTTGGCCAAGACGTGAAAATACAATAAATCAAATTCATTTATCTTCAACTGTTAATAGTCCAAATCCAATAAATTCAGATCAGAATCGTGAAAGAAATCAAAGTCAAACTTTAAATAACAGAGATTCTATTATCAGCAATTTAAATATTTCGAACAATATAGATGATCTCAATTTACATAATTCAAACTCTGAAATATAATTACAACTTATGATCATATCATAATTTTTATTTATAATATAAATTTACGTGTAATTTGAATATTGTCATATAATCATCAATCAATTGTAAATCATAAAAAATTAATCCGAATTATAACTCTGTATTATATATGCATGATACATGTAAACGGATATACACAAATATCATGGGGAATTATTATAATTTTCAAATATCTATATCGAATCGATATCAAACATTATTATAAAATAGTAGACTATAGTAGGTAGTGATAGAATAGGAATTTAAATTGAAAGAAGTTTCAAGCAAATCAATAATCATTAATATTCTTAGAAGATCATTATTATCATAAGCATTTAAATAAACTATTCTTCTTCAAAATCACCTTCTTCTAAATTAAATTTGCCTGTATTTCCTGTATGTTCAGGCCCATCAAATACATCTTCTTTTGTTAAAGGTTGACTAAACATTGATAAAACTTCATCTGTTGCTGCTTTTGTACAAGCGGTTATTGTTGGATCTGGTGTAGATGACGTATTGAAATTTTGAAAATTCTCACCTAGGCCTAAATAAATAATAAAATTTATTAGTAATTATTATTCATCATGAATTAATAACATACATACCATTTAAAGGAACAGTTTGAGTTGTTGTAACTTCACCCAATGAAGAGTAAGTTATTGTGGTTTTTGATTTAAAATCATTAATTGATATTTTTTTTGTTTTTGCTAAAATTTCATTTAAACAAAATTCTAATTCATCATTTGGATATAATAGATCAATATTTAAATCAATTCGTTCTGTTTTTTTACCTGGATGTAAAATAGTTTTATAAATATGTTCTGTATCTTTAAAAATATCAGATGAAGAGTTCTATATATAATATTCTGTTAGAACTTCGTTTAAATTAAATTTTTTGAAATAAAAACATACCTCATCTCTAAATATAGATATCTTTTCATGAGTTTTATTGATTTTACCTTTCATTGGTAATGTTTCACCAACCCAAGATTTAGCTTCAACGACATTTTCTTTCCTTCTTGAAGCAATACTACCTATTGTATCCCAACCACCAGAATTTGTTGCTTTAGCACCATCTTCTATACCATCAGGATCTTCAAAAACAGCCAACTTCATCTTTGGTTTATTTGATTTTGGAATTGTGATTGTTATATCTGGTTCACTACTACTACTACGATCAAGAGATATTTCTTTAACAGCCAATGCACTTCGAACTGGTGGTATTGCCGGTGAATTAGGTTCATTTGTTTCAGGTGGATTTAATTCCACTCTTTTTAAAAATTCATCATATCTTTTTTGTAATCTTTCAATTGGTCTTGCTTTATTTGATAAACCTGTTTGATAAATTTCATCAGCTTGTAATTTTCGATTATTTGCTTCTAAATATTTTGCAAATTCTTCATAATAAGTTGCTAAATTTAAACCAATTTTTTTTCTTGATAAATACTGAAAATAATCTCTTGGTGAATCAATATATTTTATATACCATATCCAAACTTTTAAATATCTTGGATCATTTTTATAAAATTCAAAATCTTTAAAAACTGAAGTACATTTTTCTAATAATGAAACTAAACCACTTTCAACACTTTGTCCTTGTGGATAAGTTTTAATGATCCAATCTAAATAATCCAAATATGGTTGTAATGGATCATCTAATTCTTCTGCTTCTAATAATTGTTGTTCAAAAAACTGTCGTTCTTTTAACTGGGTGTCTTTTAACTCAAATGGTTCAGATGAAAATGCATTAACTAATGCTTTTGCAGATCTTCCTTCTCGTATAGGTTCAATGTTTTCTTTGTGTAGTTCTATATCATCAAATGAAACGATATTTGGATCCATTTTTAATATGTAGTTGATTATGAAGTTAAATATATTGTTTACATCTTACCGTATCTGTTGTCGAATGAAGTACACCCATACGTCCAAATATCATAAATCTTAAATTACACAGTGCACAAAAGTTATAAAAAATAAAAGTTCAATTATTAAATATCAGCTTCTTCCATTTCTTCATCCCATTCTTCTTCTTCTCCTTCAACTTCTGGAGCTGGGAAATACGTTTCTACCAACTTTAAAATAGCTTCTATTTCATCTTCTGAAAATCTTTGATCACATTCTTCAACAATTCCATATAAATGAACAGCTGAATGAGGTGTATTGTTTAAAATTTGTAATTTTTCAACCTTCTCCAATTTATAATGATTTAGTTGTTTCATAAATTCTTCTATATTTTCGGTGGTTTGAGATTCAGCAGGTGTTTTTTCTAAATACTGCCGTAGCTATCATAATAAAAACTAAAGTTAGTAAATATTATTAGATATAAAGATTTAATAACATACATCTTCAGTTATTGTGATGAAGCCTTTTGCTGCTACAATTCCGGATCCTTTCCTCTGTTCTCTATCTCCATGTATCGTCTTTAATTCTTCAAGGACTTCAAAATTTGATAAATCATTTTCTCTAATAACTTCGACCTATTATATATTTTGTTAAACCAAGTTACTAAAAAATAAATGGATATGAATTGTTTTATACCTTCATTTTTTCTATTCAAATTCACTTATTTATTTTTTTGCCAATATAAAAATGTCGATTTACCCGGCATTTCATGGTTGATCTTTGTCTTGAGGTCATTGGATGTTTGAAGCCCATGTGTTTATTGAAAGGCTTAAATTTAAATTTAAATCTCCAACTTCAGGAAACTCAATCTCTTCAACCATGAAGTTCGGACAACAGTTGAAAACATCTCTTATTCGGTAAGTTTGGTTGATCGAGGATTTGAAAAGTGCTGAACCTTCAACTGTTGAAAATGGAAACTAACTTAATTTTAGAGACTACTATTACTACTATATCTCGTACGATGACCTTAAGAATGAGTTAAAAGCTGGATTGGCACAAAATTCAAAATGGACCGATGAATTGGAAGAAACTTTTGTTGCCTCACTAGAAGCCGAATTAGATAAAGTCTATACTTTTCAAAAAGTGAAAATTGGTGAAATTACCCGAAGAATTAAAGATTCTGAAAGAGAAGTTGATGAAGTAGTAGAATCAATTGGTTCAAGTTCTCCACCAGATGACGCAGATTTTGAATTTTTGGAAGAAGAATTATCTGATATTATTGCAAATGTTCATGATATGGCTAAATTTTCTCGTTTAAATTATACTGGGTTTCAAAAAATTATTAAAAAACATGATAAACAAACCGGTTGGATTCTAAAACCCATTTTTTCTGTTAGATTAAATGCAAAACCTTTTTTTAAAGATAATTATGACATATTAATTGTTAAATTATCAAAATTATATGATTTAGTTAGAACTAGAGGTAATCCTGTTAAAGGTGATTCATCTGCTGGTGGTGGTCAACAAAATTTTGTTCGTCAAACAACAAAATATTGGGTTCATCCTGATAATATAACAGAATTAAAATTAATTATTTTAAAACATTTACCTGTTCTTGTTTTTAATTCAAATAAAGAATTTGAAAAAGAAGATTCTGCAATTACTTCAATTTATTATGATAATAAAGATTTAGAATTGTATCTTGGACGTCTTAGAAAAGATGAAGGTGCTGAAGCAATCAGATTAAGATGGTATGGTGGAATGGGTTCTGATCAAATCTTTGTTGAAAGGAAAACTCATCGTGAAGATTGGACCGGTGAAAAATCAGTTAAAGCAAGATTTGTTTTAAAAGAAAAACATGTTAATGCTTTTATGGAAGGAAAATTTACTGTTGATCAAGCATTTGATAAAATGAGAAAAGATAAAAAGAAATCTATAAAAGAAATTGAATCTTTAGAAGCTTTGGCTCGAGAGGTTCAATATTCTGTGATTACTAGAAAATTACATCCTGTTACTCGTTCTTTTTATAATAGAACCGCTTTTCAATTACCTGGTGATGCTCGTGTCCGTATTTCATTGGATACAGAGTTAACAATGACTAGAGAAGACAATTTTGATGGTAAGGATAGAACTAATAAAAACTGGCGTAGAATGGATATTGGAGTTGATTGGCCATTTACTCAATTACCTGATAAAGATATTTGCCGTTTCCCATATGCTGTTTTGGAAGTTAAGTTACAAACACAATTGGGACAGGAACCTCCACAATGGGTTCGTGATTTGGTAGGATCTCATTTAGTTGAAGCTGTTCCAAAATTTTCAAAATTCATTCATGGAACTGCTGCTTTATTGCCCGATAAAGCCAATTTAATACCCTTCTGGTTACCTCAGATGGATACCGATATTAGAAAACCTGCAGATCAAAATTATGGTATAGAAAGACCAGATCATGGCTCAACTCAAAGTGAATCTATTAATGAGTTAGATGAAGAAGAAGTATTAGAAGACTTACCTAATGGTGGGAACGATAATAGAAAAGCGGTTAGATTCTCTGATGATGATAACTACGAACCAGAAGAAATTGATGGCACTTATCTTTCTTCATCTGCTAGCGCTCCTCTACTCAACGGTTCACCTTCTCGACGCCAAGGAAATGTCATTTCAACCACTGTCTCTAAGGGCCTCTCACAAGTCGCTAATAAAAGTCATAAGATTTGGTCAGCTGTTAGACATTTTGTTGCTGATAACAGAACATTCGGTGGAGCCAATATTGTTTATGAATCCAGATTTAGAGCACCACCTGGTAAGAAAATATGTGTTCCTATTCGTGTTGAACCCAAAGTATATTTTGCAACTGAACGTACGTTCCTATCATGGTTATCAATTGCCCTGTTAATCGGTGGTACTTCCATTGCGTTACTAAATTATGGAGATGCAGCCGCTTTGGCAGCAGCTGTGGGATTTTTCTTCACAGCCGTTATTACAATTTTATATTCAACCGGGCTATATATTTGGAGAGTCATTGCTATTCGAAATAAAAGAGCCGTTCGATATGATGATAAAATTGGACCAACTTTTATTTGTATTGCGCTTGCTTTATCTACATTGTTGTCTTTTGTTTTTAAATTGAGTAGTTTGAAACAATGAGAGTTTTTTTTACTATAGCTATAGAAAGTAGTCTTATTTATCAGGTATACTTTTTTTTTGATAAGGTTTATATAATTTAATAACACTCATGATGCAAAGGAATCATACGTCATGCAAGGTCATCAAAATGTCTAAATATTCCACACTAACAGTTTTACATTTCTCTATAAATATAAACCTTCGCAACGCCCTTTATCTTTTATGATTTAGTTATATGGCATCTTCAACTTCAACCTCTTCTGCCAGTAGCTCAACTTCTTCTTCATCGCTCTCAAATCTCTTTGATATCGGTTATCTCACCGGCGAAAGGTCAGGCTCTGCACAATCCCTTAGCGGAGCAACAGTACAAACATTTTTCTCTTCCTTGGTGGTTTCATGTGTGTTTTTTTGTTTCCAAATTGTGATTTTTATCATACTACGAAAAAGAATCATTCGAATTTATGAGCCTAAAAGTTTTCTGGTCCCAAAGAAAGAGCAGGTTCCAGCTCCATCAGTCGGTCTTTTCGATTGGCTGAAACCAATGTTCACCATCCCTTTAAACGACTTCAAGAAAACAGCAGGTCTTGATGCCTACTTCTTCCTCCGTTATCTATATGTCCTCTTGGTGCTCTTTTCCGTTCTCGCTGTTATTGTAATGCCAATTCTCATTCCAATAAATGCTACAGGTGCAAGTACCAATTATTCATCAAGCACAAATGGAACAGTCACAGATGGCGTTAAAGGGTTGGACGTCTTATCATGGTCTAACATTTCTGTTGTTAAAACACAAAGATACTCAGCACATTTAGTACTCGCCATTGTGGCCGTCATTGTATTCCACATAATATTATGGCGTGAACTTAAATCTTACGTTAAAATCCGCCAGGAGGAGCTAATGTCTCCCCAACATCGTTTTAGAGCTTCTGCAACAACAATCCTTGTGAAAGACATTCCAGAAGAATATAGGAATGAAAAGACAATAACTGATTTATTTAATGGATTTCCTGGTGGTGTAAAAAATGTCTGGTTTAATATGGATTATAAAGAATTATGTTCATTTGTAGATAAACGGAAGGATGCTGTTAGTGCTTTAGAAACCGCTGAATTAACTTTTATTAAAAAATGTTTAAAACAACAAGCAAAAGTATTGAAAAGATCAAAGTCAAAGTCAAAGTCAGACAAGCAATCTGAATCTCTAGATAGTCCTTATGGTGTCGAAATACGCGAGTATTCGGAATTACGTCCAACAAGAAGAAACCCAATCAAACTAGGAAAGTTCAAGTTTCGTTTACCTTTTATAGGAGAGAAAGTCGATACAATCGATTGGGCATCAGAAATCATTCAAAAAACGACGTTAGAAATCCAAAAATTATCTTCAAATAACAATGAATTTAATTACCAAAATTCATGTTTTGTTCAGTTTAATAATCAAATGTCAGCTCATATTGTTTGTCAATCTTTAACCTACGAAGAGGCGCAACACATGTCCCGAAAAATCATCGAAGTCAATCCAAATGATATTGTATGGATGAATACAAGAATTTTTTGGTGGGAAGAACTTATACGAAGGATAATAGTCACAGTTTTAACGATCGGATTAATTTTTATATGGGCTGTCCCCGTTACTTTTGTTGGTCTCGTATCTCAATTGGACTACCTTACTGAAATAGCCCCATTCTTATCGTGGTTGAACGATACACCGTCAGTAGTACAAGGTGTTATTTCCGGTTTATTGCCATCTCTGGCTTTATTTGGTTTAATGGCGCTTGTTCCTATTATTTTCAGATGGTTCTCTCGTTTAAAAGGTCTTGAAACTGGTGCAGAAGTTGAATATGATTCACAAGCCTATCTATTCGCTTTTTATTTTGTTCAAATGTTTTTAGTTATTACAATTTCTTCAGGACTCACAACAGTCATTCAAGACTTAATTAATACCCCAACGTCAATTCCTGCAATGCTAGCTAAAAATTTACCAAAAGCTGGTAATTTTTTCTTTTCATTTATCACTATTAAAGGATTACTACTATCTGGTAATTCATTAATGCAAATCATTCGGCTTTTAAATCTGCTTTTATTTCATAAGCTTCATCATACCCCACGGGCTAAATACAACACTTTATCAACACTTTCCACTATAAATTGGGGATCAGATTATGCTTCCTTCACAGTCCTAGCATGCATAGGTATAATTTACTCCATTATTTCTCCTTTAATATTGATATTTTGTGTTATTGCATTTGCATTTTTTTTTATATCTCATAAATATAATATTCGGTATTGCAGTATTACTCAATCAGAAACATGGGGTCGATTATATCCAAGGGCTTTATTTCAATTATACACAGGTATATATTTTCTTGAAATTGTACTAATTGGATTGTTTTTATTAGTACGGAATGAAAAGGATGAGGTTGTTTGCTATCCTCATGCAATTATAATGTTGGTTTTATCAGCTATCACAATTATTGTTCATTATCATTTCAGGGTACGATACCATCCATTATTTGTTTATTTGCCATTTAGTAAAGAAAAGGAATCAATACGCAAAGAAAGCACTTATTGGTCAACAAAAGAATCACAGGTCATCGACGGTGAAAGCACCTCTAATGATCCATTTGATAGTAATATTGCATCTCCAATTAGCGGCAAGAATAATGAACTTGGTTTTGGCTCTATTATTGAAGAAGAAGAAGAAGATGGAATTCGTAACAAGATGTCGAAAAGATCAACTAGTATGGGTTTAAATTTAAGTTTAGATATTCAACGAACTGATTCAATTTCATCAAATCCTTCTAGCAGTGTTATAATTAACTCAGATCAAGCGCCGCTTACAGTAATTCATCGTCGTCAAACAAAATCTACCGAGACTGATAGTATTGATGATGAAAATTTGAAAATTTTAGCTCTTCAACAACATAAAAGCAACCTTGTTTCTGTTCCAATAAGAGCAATGAAAAAGTTCACTCACTTTGTTTATACAGGGGACGAAAAAAATGCTGAAGAAGGAGGGAATAAAGAAGCACTTAAATATTCTGCTTTATACGAGGGATTTCAAACAGATTATGAGGATTTACCACTTGATATAAGAGAGCAGTTAATTGATGTTTTATTTCATCATTATGCAATTAGGGAAAAGATGCCAATTGCCTGGATACCTAGAGATGACTTGGGAATAGCAGATAGAGAAATTAGAAGAATAAAGTCAAAATTTAAAGGTGTTGAGATTTCTTGTGAATCATGTATTATTGATAACAAAGGAAAAATTGATTTTTATAAAGCACCTCCAGATTTTGATCCTTCATCAAGAATTAAACTTTAGAACTTTAAATATTTCTTTTAATGCTACATTATATATTGATAAATTGTAATTATATTACCATGAATATACTTTCTAGTTTGAAGATTTTTTAATTTGTTCTTCTAATATTTTACTCATCCTCTTGGACATCATTTTCATACGATTGTTTACCTTTCCGATATATTCTATTAATGTGGGGTGGGCTTTACTCCAAAAAACATAATTTAAATGTATAATTTCCTTTTTTAATTTCATGGTTAATTTCATGTTTAATTTCCATTCTAATTCTAATTTGAATCTTATCTTTTTTGGGGCTCACGACTAAGTTGCTTCAGCTCCAGAAATAAGTTATAAGCTTACTGGTATACCTTAAGCTCTATATGGTTTATCGCTATCGGCACTTCGATAGCCAGTTTTACAAATGTGTATTTTCAGCAAACATAATACCGTGTAATGGAATGTATGGGTTAATGATAATGAGGTTGAAACCTTCCCCTGGTGGTTAATTGAATTACTATTACTAAATTTTAAAAGAATATTAAGAATCGTAATTAAAAGAGCGCTAGCTGTGTTCATTTCACAGAAATAATGACATGCCAAAAAGTGCATCTCTGAAATACCCAAATAGAATTTTGAAATTAACAAATGTTCACTATCCTCAATTAGGACATAGTTCAGATTAGTGTGGTATTTTAAACAAAATGCTCCTTTTTCTTATATAATTAGGACATGTATGTTGGAAATTAAAATGTTCACACTTAGAAATAAAAAAAATAGTTGTGATAGAGTTTGGATTTCAACAAGATGTGGTATATTTTCTCACTTAATCGGGACATTAATACCAAATATAAAGAGTCGGAAATTGAACAAAATCTTCACTCTAGAATTTCTTAATAAATAACAGATGAAGAGTAATTATGAATACAAGTGGCAGTGGACGTGACGGTTAGTATCCTCCTCCTCCCCCGTGAAGAAACTGGAGAACAATTGATATTTCTCTGATAGCTATTATTGTACGAGAATTCTAACATGCTTAAATAATCCTTGTGCCTGTCTTCTGAAACAAGATCTTATCAGTTGGTTCAGTCTAACCATCGGTGTCTAGCTAGGTGATTCATTGTATAAAAGCCTAAATAATATCCCATAATTCATGCAAAATCCGCCAGTAAACACCTAGAGATCAAATATCTCTATCCGAAATTATGTTAATCCATGAAGCTTAAATATCCACAGATAATCTCACTGTACCCTTTATTATAACTTCTCTCTTTGTGGATTATTTTGCCCTTATTTGCCGATTGAGTGTATTTGATAGCGTATAATCTTTGTAATATTAAAGTAGAGGGAATATACCAACTTGAATAGTTTGATAGTTCAAAATCATTTAATTGTAGTCGTTCTGATAATTTCAATTCTATACTTATTTTCAGGGAGAACTTTAAAATTTGTAATTTACCAGGAAGCTTACAATATAAAACAACAGGAGCTGCGGTTTACATATAAAATTTCTAAATGGAAATCAAAAGTTCCTTTACAGATATGTATTTACCATAATTAAGTAGCTCTACCCAACCAAAGATATATCTACAGTATTATATATACTGACATTAAAATAACAAAATCAATATTTGCCAGGACTCATTTGAAAAAAAAGTACCATAATGATCTTGATATTAGTGTAAGGTCTTCATTCTCATTAAGAACCTGAGGATCATTCATAGAATAATTAATCCTTGATTCTACGTTGTCCTGAATTTGTGATGGTTCGTCATATTCTGATTGAAAACTAATTTTTGCACCACTACCAACTGATCTATCATGATCGTTTGCATTTGTATATTTGAAGAAATGATTTCCCCTCATCTGATACTACTAAATACAATTTCGGGTAATTTATTGAATATGATGAAGGAGAAAATATTGACGTAGATGCAATGTTCAACGGAACCTGGTTTGTCAAAGATATCGATTATGACACAATGGCAAACTCAGCTTGACAAGTACACATATAAGGTAAGTTTTACTCAATCAGTACTGACACAGTACTAATTGAGAACTGGAAATTTTCAATACCATGATCCAAATAGTAAAAATTTCGACAAGAACCATAGAAAATGCACTTATGATCCTTTGAAGAAAACCACTGAATGTCAACTTGACGGTTATACCCCGTTTCAAGACCAATACAAGATTTCGTTTATCCCGCAAGATAGTGATCATCACCGTCCTTCTTGCTACTCCAGAAGGCCTATCACAAAGTTCGTAGACACTTATTCTGCTTCATTTCTCCCCTCGATGGCCCCGACAGTTCCTTTACTCTATATATCTTAATTGAATTGAGTCACTAAAGAGGAAATACATCCAGAACCGTTTCATTTCAAGACCTGATGATAACTGTGATATAAACGTACTATTAAACTCTTAAAACAAGAAAAATCATTTTAATCATTTAACCGGTGTTGGGGATCGAACCTGTGACCTCTATGATATTAATACGTACTGAGTTACCCGACCTCTTTGTACTTCTCGCCAGCGATTAGTAAACCATCACCAAACAGAGTTAAGCAACCTTTTAGACCATGATTTTGGGACTGGGTCGATATTTTATAATATTTATAGTTCTTATCCATTTTTGCAGTGGGCTTGGAAATGATGTCGGAGGATATCCATACAAAGAATATTTACAACTGAGACCTCTCCCTAGGAACTTGTTATTAACCTCTTTCAACTTTGAACTGTCATCAATTGAAACCCCAATTGAAAAGTTTAGGGCTCTGCACACTTCCCAGGATGTGGACCACTACTCTCACTATACTGTTTTCCCGAGATCGTTAGGCCCAATTCTCGAGTTCACTAGAACCCGGGAACTTCATTTGAAGTTCTCGAACGGCTGGTGGGATGCCGAAGAGTGGGGATCACTTCCTCGAAATGGGTCTCGAGCAGGTGGAAATGGGGTTGAACTTTATGCTTGGATAGAATCTTCAACAAAGGACGAAGCGGAACAGCAATGGAAGTCCCTCGTTAACTCTCTCTCTGGTTTATTTTGTGCTTCTCTCAACTTTATTGATAGCTCTCATACAACATATCCTAGAAGAGTATTCCAATCTGAAGGCAATTATGGGAAATATGCCACATCGAACTTGTATTTGATGAGAGGTGTTTTGCCAAGGGAAACAGTGTGTACAGAGAATCTTACTCCTTTCCTCAAGTTATTGCCGTGCAGAGGAAATGCTGGTATTGCTTCTATTTTAGATGGCCATAAAATTTATGATGCTCAATGGCATAGTATGTCAATTGATGTGGAGACTGTTTGTAATAATACCACTTGCCGTCTAGATATGAATCAAAATATCGATGCCGTTATTAATATCCCAAGAACCTTGCGACGCTTAGAAGTTCCAGTTCCCAAACCCGTTACAGGCGATGAATTAAGGTGCGATATGACAAAACCTTACTCCATTTATCAGTGTTTCCCACTACCTGAACCTATAAGTGTGAATTGGAATTTGACTTCTCTTTTCGGAAAAAATATAAAAGGCTCCTGCCCTATTTCTTCAAAACCAGGCCAAGTATGTGCGACTAAAACTGACAACTGGGGAGAAATCGTTCAGATATTTTCTAAAGGTGAATATCTACACACATTCTCAATTTTAGACGAATGCTTTGATATTTCATCTGGTGAAGAATATAATTTTCGATTTCAAACCGAAAATAGTAATATTATCCCATCACTGGAAACGCCACCTGTTCTAGTAACTAGATCATTCACTGGATATGGTCAAGATAAAGGTGGTCTTCGAACAGTTTTTAAGAACACCTCTCCAGATAAAGAACTCGAACTGGTCTATTATGAAACATTACCATGGTACATGCGGGTTTATTTACACACATTAAATATACAGTTGGAAGTTAATGGCGTTAGGATGGAAGATACAAAAGATGTTATACATTCGACATATTACAAACCAGCTGTTGATAGACAACGACCATCTCAATTAGAGCTGCGTATCACCATTCCACCAGGTGGAACTGTAACCACTAACTACGATTTTGATAAGGTATTAATTTTATATTCTGAATATCCTCCAGATGCCAATCGAGGTTTCGATATTGACCCGGCAGTAGTTACCACAATCGGCGATGACCCTTACTCAACACGAACTACATCATTGCTCTTAACATTACCTACGCCAGATTTTAGTATGCCATATAATGTCATCATTCTAACATCAACTGTAATGGCATTGGTATTTGGAACTGTATTTAATTTATTGATTAAGAGATTGGTGACTTATGACGAAGCTGAATTTTACAACAAGGAAAAAAGCCTAAGCTTTAAAAATCGATTTCAAGTATTTCGTGCTAGAATAACGAATAAATTTGGAAAAGTCAAAGCAACATAGCTCTATATAAATCTATATAATTTTATTTTATAATTAAAATCAGTGCACTAACTTAATTTCGTTTAGATATTTTTTCTTCTCCATTATAATATAATGTTACACATTTTAGAATATAGCAGTCTTCATAAATCTTAGGCTTTGAAATAAAATAAATAAAAGCATTTTAATTCTATATAAGTTATAAATCTCCGGAATACATCAATCTTCCTGTTTTTCATTTTAAAACTTAATTATGATTAATCTATTACATTAACTTATGGGAAGCATTTTAGATCTTTCATTGGCCGAATCTTCATCATCTTCATCATCTTCATCATCTTCATTATCTTCATCATCTCCATCTTCTTCTTCATATTCATCAGATGAACCTTCTTCTTCTTCTTCGTCTTCGTCTTCTTCTTCTTCATCATCATCTTCTTCTTCTTCTTCTTCTTCTTCTTCCTCATATTCATCGGATGACCCCTCCGTGTCTTCTTCACTCGATGTCTCTTCTTCTTCTTCAATATGTACAGTTTTATTAATTAATGGTTTCCCGAAGGTTGGTTGTTTTGGCTGCTCAGAAAAGAAATCATCCAAACTTTGCAATTTATATTTTGGTACAGTAGAAGTAGGACCACTATTATTGGTCGGAAACAACGAGGTGTTCTGAAATTGTGGTTGCTTCTGAGAGGGAATTCCATTAACAGAATTAGAAATTTTTGATACACCTGTAAACTTACTATTTGAGTAATCTTTAGGTTCAATTTCAGTTCTTATAGAAGAGTCAATAATTTTATCCACAATTCTCCAATCCTGTAATGATTTATACCCGGTCATTGGGTGACCAATATAATGTGATAATGTGCCAATATCAGGTGTTCTAGAAGCAATCCCATCTGAATCCACTGATTCTTGAAAGTTGGTCTGCTGATCAAGCAATGATATAGAAGGGGGAGGTTTAGGAGCCTGTAGAATCAAAGTTGCAACTTCATAATGATTGGAGGTTAACAATAAAGCTTGTAACATTCGTGCACGATCCCTTGTATCATAATTAGAATCATATCTCGCGAGGTATAAAGTATGAGAAAGCATTTGTGGAATAATAGCCGCTTTATCATAAGTATCGACAGTACCATGTTCATTCTTATAATTGTCGATATCATATGAATAAGTCTTAGCTGCCAATAACATTATTTGATATCTTACTTGGTCTGGTTCATAAGCAAAGTTTTTCAGTAGTTTTCTTAATAAATCGGGTGCGATTGTTGGTGCAATGCCAGCAAATTCACCTACAAGCCAAATAATACTCGCTTTTGCATTTGAGACCAAGTTCGTATCCAATAAACGGGATAGTCTCGCAACAGATTTTATATTTGTTTGGGGATCTTGTTGAATCAAGTAGATTATGACGGTTAGGCATTCACTAAGAATATCGGGATTTAGGTCAGTATCTTTGATTCGTTTCAGTAGCCATTTCAAACATTTATTTGACCATTCAGAGGAAACAAAAGCACATCTCCCCAGTGATTTAACACTTTCTGCTGCAATTCTACTATCATTATAAACGGTTGCATAGTATTTTAATTCTGGAATGATTTTTTGAACCGTTAAGTCAGTAATTAATAATGAAAGAATTTCTAATTTTGATTTTGCAATAAAGAAAGCATCAGTTTGAAATAAGAAAAATGAAGAAATATGATTATAAAATAATGAGGGATATTTCATGCAAATTGATAGAATATTTTTTAAAACGACAAGTTTTGTACCTTCTTGTCTACTATTAAGTATTCGAACCAATGGAGTTGAAATATTTTGTTGTTGGTATAAAATAGAAGGAGCCAAATAAAAATAAGCCGAGGAAACAGAAATCATGACTTGAGCATTTCGAGAGTATAATAAACATAGAATTGATTCTAGAAATAATTGTAGATCTGGATCTAGATGTAATTGAAATTTCTTTAGGGATTCAGGGTCGGATATATCATTTGATATTTCAAATGTATCATCATTATTACTAGATGGATCGCTAATTTGAGGTTTTGGTAAATATTCACGAGCATAACTCATAAATATGTTGATAAAATTTATTTGGGACCATTCATCAAACTCTCGTACATCTCTACAATATCTGCGTATATGGCCATGTAAAAGTTCAAGCCTACCTGGGCAGATTGTTTTAAAAGCTATGAGTGCAGCACCAATAACCATCATATCTTTATCACGTAATAGTTGTTCCAATGATTCGATTAACGTTTCCATATTTAGTATTTCCGGATTTGAAGAATTGGAATGAAATTCATAATGTTTAGCCAATGCAAAAGCAGCAGCTCTTCGAACCCCAGGATTAGAGTCAGATATAGCTCTTTTTATACCCAAAAGAACAATTGGGGCAATGACAGATATATTAATACTTGACATCACTCTTAATGACAAGGTTCGTAGCATTGCATTTTTATCGGTGAGAGACTTCTGTATGGCATTTATGGACAACAGAGCTAGATCCGGTTCTTTAGATGCATGGCGTAACAAGTAGACATAGACCAGTTTCCGTAGTTGAATATTAGGAGTCGATATATTTTTTACAACACTTGGAAAAAATTGAGCACTGTTTCCTCCCTGAGCCATGATGGAGGTTGCTTGTTTTATACCTGATAATTTATCTCTGTCTGAGCGAGAGCCAAGTAACCTATGAATTTCTTTAGGACTTTGAACCACTGGTTGATCTGCTAGTCTGCTCGTTACAGATGTGGCAGCCTCAAGAGTCAGCTGAGAAGCACTTTCTAGTATTTCCCCTATCCTAGAGAAAGGCTCGCTCATTTTCCTATAAAAAGTGGTTTGTCCTGTTTTTGGATTGTGTACAACAGTTTTTGTTTTTGATTATCAGGGTTTGCTGCTAAGTGCGGGTAACTTTATAGCCAATTAATCAAAATCAGAGTAGGCAAGTAAGTTTACAACGTAGAACTCCATCAACAGATTCGTTGGTTAATTGGCAAGTGATGTTATCGGAGACTTTGCGACTGTGAGATGATGAGTGGGATTATGAGAGTGAGACAGTGCAGAAATAAACAATACTCATCATTTCAATTCTTTACTTAGTTTTCTACAAGTTGTGGTATTCAGGAGATATATCTATTTTGGATTACAGAGTTAATAAGAGCAATGGCTTTTCAATTGGCTGTTTATTAAGAACTGAGTAGTAGAATTGTTGCGATGTGATTCACACACAAATTATATATTGGGAGTATATGAAATAAAATAATCGATACCATCATTTGAATAAAATTTCAAATATATACCTATACTCAGCTGAGAAAAATTGTACGATTTGAACGTGTTATTTATTAATAAATAAATCAAATATATAAAATAAAATACGCAATCAAAATGGATCTTCATATGGATCCTCTTCATCATAATCATCGTCCTTCTCAAATTCATAAACAATGGCTCCTCCAGTGTTGAATTCTTGAGCCTCTAAAAATGGTAAATCAACACCATCTCTTACTTGTTTCTGTCTATCAGTTAGACCGATTTGAAATGTAGTCAATCCTTTTAATAATGCATCTGAATCACCAGTTGTTTCACCAGCAGTGGCCAATTCTTGTTTATCTATGACACTCAAGGAATGTGTTGCATTGTTTATTATAAAAAATGAGGTTATAGCTCTACCAGATTTACGTCTATGAGTTAGTTTAATTTCGAATTTGGGAAGGTTACAATCTAATGGAATTGTAAGATTTGAAATTTGTAAATCACGTTCTTCACTATCATTTGTTCCTGTTTCAAAAGGGGTTACTGTGATTATATCGGTTGCAAAATAAGATAATAAAGAAGATGTCGAAGGATAATATAGATTTTGTGGAGTTATTGGGTCATGTATAAAACTATGGTAGATTGCAAAAACTTGAATAGTTGGTGCAATTAGTTGTGATATGAATTGAGAGATTTGTTCATTTTCAATATATCCAATATCATCAATAATTATTAAATTTTTTTCTATTTTTTATAATCATGTTAGAAAATATTGTTTTTCTCTTCATATTCATATTCTTTTACTTACTTTCACTTTGAACTTTAGCTGATACTTTACTGACCAACAAATTATAATCGTTTCCATTACCATCTATGAAGTGATCGACCCGTTGTGGTCTCCGTATCGTTTCAAAAGATAGATATATAACATTGACATTCTACTCGAGTTATAATTAGTTTCAGATCAAATACATCTCACATTTAAATTCAATTAATTACTCACTTTATCTGCTCTATGAAAGAGTTCTTGTATCAAGTAATGAGCAGACTGTGCCACTGAGTCATATATCAGCACAAATGGAGAAGTATCTTTTATAGATAAAAGTCTGTTGATTAAAAGTATACTCTGTTTTGGTTGATTCATTTTGCAATTGATACTGATACTTGAAAAAAATGGATGAATTTGAACTTTGTCCGGGTAATAATTCTTCCCAAACCAATGAAACTATAAAGATGCTATGGGGTTTCTGGTCTGGCAGTCTTTCCACTGGTTAATCTACACCTTAGCACCGAGTTTTGGCCAATTTTTCCTTTTTGTCCTCGGAATAAATTTATCCTTTTCTCGTAATCAGTTGGCCACTCTTGTCAGTATGTTATCATCATTGTAATTAGAGGGAAGAGTGACCCACGAACGTTAACAATACCAGCTTAAGGATTTAGTAATGTACGTTAGCGATGAACTCTTTATACCAGATTACTTTACCAATGCCAGTGCCTTTAAATTTATAAAACATTTACAATATCATTGTCGCCCTCCCTAATATCGAGGTTAACTCTGGTTGGGGGTGCAGTCTGGTTTAACATCCCAATATTCCAATATTAATATATTGTTGTAGAACAGCTCGCCCTGCATATGCAAGTGCAAGTTTAGAATATACCACATCAGCGGAATCTCAAGAATCAAAACGATTTCAAAATTAGCATGTGGTGAAAATAACCGAGTAATCAAACAATTGCTAGATCGTATTCAACTAATAATTCCTTACAAATTTATAGTTTCACTGAAGAAAACGAGAGGTATATTTCATATTATTCAAAAAACAATTTAAATATTCCTCAAAAAATATAAATTTAATTTAATGGGATTGATAAACTTAAGCTTAATTAGGTGAAAATAGCTTGAAACAAAATTGTACAATTAATATAAAAGGCCGATAATATTCGAAATTATAAGCAAGAGCTATACCGGTACCGGCATACAATCGATGATTTCTCTTAAATCATTTAGATCTAGAGGTAATTCAGTTGATTGTTTTAAAGAAGCAGCAAAATGGATTAGGGTCTTTGTTGCATATTTATATAAAAGAATAGTTAAACTAAACGGAGAACTAGAGGAAATTCGACGACCTACCTGATTTTGAGAGAGGAGATTATAGTGCTTTATTTAAATTTGAAGGGAAATGGGTCAAGTGTAAGACTGACTGACTGTGTGACCTCTTTTGAGGGGATAATTTAATATAGATATCAAAATTAAACAATCACCGCAAAAAAGGCAGATTCGTTGATTAAAAGGTAAGAGTCTAGATAGTTTTGGTGTTACAATTAGTGGCAACAAAAGATGAATAATATCATTTAAATATAATAAAAGCGCCATAGAATTCTCGTGATGCTAACGATAAACGATCTAAGGGTTGAATTTGTTTGTATTCATGTTATTAAAAGTTACAACGTAACTATGTAAAGTAAAGAGAAATATGCCTATCTAGATCTAGGTCTATTTTCCTTATAAATATAAATAATTTTATTAACTGTCAATGTCAGTCGACGTCTGTCATATATAATGTACCAGTAGCTAAGTTTAGCTATAGGCTATATGTTTAAGACAATATATTGTTTGTGTCTAATAATTATACGTCTATTTTGCGAGTAAATTAGAACAATGAGAAATAGATGAGAAAAGTTTATATTAATTATAAGTGAGTGATATATATTCCTATTTATAGATTACAATCGGTATGATCATATAATTAACAATATAGAGTAATCTAACGAATCTCGGATACATCGTGAAAATTCATATATTAATAGTATTATGAGTAAAAAAACCTTACATTACAAGTTATACCTTACCTACGGCTAACTTCCATAATGAGGCAAACGCAAATATCAGAAACAAATAAAACTTGATTAAATATAAAAACTAAAGCCAAAATATCCAAATAGTCTATTTAACAGTAATAAAAAAAGAAGGGACCAAATGATCCCGTATAATGAATAACTTAAGCTTACAGAAAATATATAGATCCAACACAAAATACATAGATGGGTACATTAAATACATGATAATATAGAACCAAAAAGTAAAAAAACATAAATTAATTTAAAGCATAAATACTTTGAATAATACAAACACTTAGGAGCACAAAGGAAGCGGCAACTCTTCGGCAATCATAACTCTAATAATGGTAATGGCAAATTTAAAGGAAGAAATGGCATGAAATGATATAAAAAAATACAGTAGCAATATTAATATAATTAATGTCGCAACTGTAAAAAAAACTTCTTGAAGAGCCAACCTAGTAGAGAAACAACCTCTCCACCATTATTAAAAACCACGCCATATATCCTTTCTGAAGTTGGAGGTTAAAGAAGTATCCTCTCCATACTTTGCTTGCCATTCGGTGAAGCCGCCCTTTAGGATATATACTGTCTTATCAACAGAACCTCTTTCTGATATTATTTGAAAATATTTTCTTGCAGCAGAAGGTCCTCTCTGTTGAGACAAGGAACAATGAAAAATGACATTAGGTATAGAGCTAGTCTGGTCTAATAGTTCATGGATCTGTGATACGAATGTATCGTAAGGGAAATGTAGAGAGTTCTTGATATGCCCCCCAATATAGTCGTAGTCTCTAACATCGACAACAACAAAGGCCCCGTTTGGAGCGGATCCATGGCGGATCCAGGTAGCAAGATCTGAGTTCTTGAGGATTTGGAGAGCCATTCAGAATACAGGACAGATGTGTAAGATCTGGAGAACCGACGAGGAATAAAATATGAGAATCCGAAAGAAGTGGGAAGTGAAAAAAAGAAGAAAGGAGAGAAGTTTCAAGAAAGAATGAGCAGCGAAGAGGTAAGAGTATTAATTATGCATAATTAGCATTTGCAGGCCTTAAAACAGAAGCAGCGCTGTGCGGAAGTTGTGTGGCCATCACGTGGAGGCACAGAGGGACGAGGGTGCCAGCCGGACACTGAGGGTAGAGCCTGTGGAACCACTTGCACTGTTTGGGGGGCCGCGACGGCACTCAAGCTGGTGATGGACTGTTTCCATGTGCTCATGAGCTGGATCCAAGGAAATTCGTCGCTGCTGAGGTGATATCTGTGCGCAAACGGCCGGACCGTCCCTGCTTCTAGGCCATCCACTCGCACCGCCAACTCCAGAGCGTGGAACGGAAACTGGTCATCGTACAGCGTCCTCACTGATATTTCCACCGCTGCGAGCCCCTCACTGGCGTTGAGAGGCACATCCAGAGCGACGTGGGGTGAAAGTTCCGTATAGCATCCGCGACGGACATCGCATCCGCTTTCGCTTTCGTGTTCGCTTTCCCTAAGTGGTTCTGTGACCAAAGTTGAAGATTTAACAGGGGCCCAATTGTAAGCAACCAAAGCCGTTAGAGTAATTGCAAACAACCATCCAAGCCATGCTTGGTTATTTGGCTTAGCCACAGGCTTAGCCACAGGCTTAGCCATAGACTTAGCTACATGTGTAGGCCTAGTGATAGGCTTGGTGATAGGCTTGGTGGTAGGCTTGGTGGTAGCCTTTATTCTCGGCCAGCTGGCAAGCAATGGCTCCAACTCATCATCAGCTTCACAAGCAGACTCATAACAACCCAGAAAAGAAATGCTGGAGGCTTCTGGAGAAGAAACTGATTTAGGCTTGGGGGGACTTTGTGCTTCCACTATATTCCGGAGATTGGATCGTAAATTGTACGGAGACCGATATCGAACTGCGCTTTTTCCTGCTTTCTCTCCAGATCTGCTTCTTGATCTTGATCTGTTCATGATTAAATGCAGTAGTACTGGAAGTGTTTTCCGAATGCAAATATTTATACGGGCCCCATTATGATAAGTCACAAATGCGAGCCAACAAAACGAGAAAGCATATTCAATGAAAACCTTTCGTTTAACTCGTTCACACTGGGTTTACGAATCCAGCAATCTATTCCATCTATACCAATCACTCTATTTTATTATTTAAGTTCATGTCTTATCACTATAAATTTTTCTCTGGACCTCTTTTCTTTGAAAAAACTCCCATTACATCTTAAACTTAGTTTTAGATTTATCTATGAATATTAATACTGAAGAAGCTCCATTGCTGGGAGGAGCAACCCCATCCCACTCTGCCATCAAAAATCAATTATATATCTCTCACTCCCTGTATGTCTGGAACGCGAGGGTTTTTGAATTTGGATTTGTCTTGTTTCTTGTGGACCTATTTCCAAACACTTTGTGGCCATCTTCTCTATTTTCTCTATGCTCCTGCCTCTCTGGAATTCTAGGTGCATCCAAGGTAGCCTCAATTGTCGAAAATGGTGAAAGACTTCATATTGTTAGAGAGTCAATCTTTATCCAAAGGACTGCTGTTTTACTACCTACTGTCGTCTTATTAACAACCCATGTCTTCGCTCATATGAACCCAGGCGGTGAAGAATCCCCCATCAAAGCTTCTCATATCTTAACAATGAAATATTTATCCTTAGCTTTTGTCATATGTGGTGGTTGTATTGAGCGATTGTGTCAAATCGCAAATAAAATATCCATTGCTCGAGACTGGTTGGTAACAATCGCAGCTCATGATGATAAATTCCTTATGGAACTTAATGTTAAGTTAAGGGGTATTGACCTCTTTTGTAAATTAGTCGGTCCTACTTTTATTTCTCTACTTGCTGGGGTTTCAATTCGTTATTCAATGCTTTTTATCATTGTTATGAATATTATTTCAAATTATTTGGAATATTTTTCAATTAAAAAAGTATATCAATTGGTTCCAGCATTACAGATCCCGAAACATAAACCTGATATTATTAATGAATCCGCATCTACATCTACATCTACATCTACTTGTACTAATAATACTGTATCTAATAATGAATCTCATGATAATCATGGCCAATTCCTTCAAAATGTTCACACTTTCACTCATTCTTTAATGTGTCTCCCAACATTGGCATATGCAATGCTTTACTTAACTGTTCTATCCTTTGGAAATCAAACAATCGCTTTCCTTTTATCCTTTGATGATATTAATTCCCTAACCGTTGGTTGTCTAAAGGCAGTTTCAACAATATTCGAACTTTCTGCAACAGTCATAACCCCCAAACTTGTTAATTCAGTAGGGCTCGTAAATACTGGTATGTATTCCATTTCTTCTGAATTTATTTTCTTGTGTCCAATCTTAATTGGATTTGTCTTAAACCTCCCTTACCGTCATTGGCTCTTATGTCTTTTTGTTCCCTTATCCCGTGTTGGACTCTGGGGTTATGATTTAGTAATTCAAAATATGGTTCAACTTTACATTACTGATGATTCTCAAAGAAGTCAATTTAGCGCTATTGAAGAAAGTCTAATTGGTACCTTTGAATTAAGTGGATACTTGATGACTTTAATCCTACATAAACCTGACATGTTTGAATATCCTGTATTTGTCAGTATTAGTAGTGTTGGAATTGGAATGATCATATTTTCAATATTTGTTGTCAAATGGAAAAATGGGAAGATGTTATTACCAAATTAATGATGATTAATATGATAATTACATATTCAACAAAAAAAGGAAACATTTCTTGTTATAATTCTAATTGTAACAATTGAACTTGAAGATCACATCATTCATATTCCGAGCTATTGGCATATAGGTGTGTTGAATTTTTATATATCCATCATAGACCTAGGCCTATAATATCAAATTAAATAACATGATAATCTATATATCTCAGATTTAAATCCCTCATATATAAATGTAACTATATCTATATATATTTACACAAGCATTTGTACTTATAGGCATATGTCGTATTAATTAAAAATGCTATAGTTATAGGAGATAAGTCCAGAGAAGTTTATGGATATATCGGTTATATGTCGGAGATACTATATGGAAATTTCAAATATTTAAATACATTAAATTGATTAACCGCGGGCCGTGATGATTTAACACAAAACAATATTAATTGGGCGTTTGTGAATACAGAGTTATTAGTTTAAAACAATATCGACAAATGGACTTATAATTAGCACGTATGCATATATATTTTGAATATTGATACCATTTATAGTCTACTTTTAGTCCATTTGTTTAGGCATCCACTGGATCTACTGTGAAATTCAGTGTGAATATATTCAGCTTCATTTAGTTAAGAGCAGAAGAGCACAAATAACTTTCAACATTTATCATATGCAGTGCCATGCACAACATCGGAAAATTGCATTTAAATTTTGTGGACTGATACATAATTATTCGTACACGTAATGTACTAATGTTCGGGCAAGTTGTATTGGCATTTTGATGAGGACGTGCTTGGAAACACTGAGGAGACGTTGATTCCGAACCATTTGAAATATTTACCTAAAAGAGAAGACAATTGCAATATTTGGGTGACCTCAATTTGTGATGTATGGGTGTTATGATTGAAATTTTGGAAAAAAGTTTAAACGTGATATGAAAGAAAGAAAAATTAAACATACCTTAAGCTTTGTTATGAGTCGAGGATCATTATTTACAAATTCTCCTTATAATACTACTAGAAAATCGAAAAATACCACATCAGGTTCGAAGACTCCATTGAAATCAAAAGATCGAGATAATAAACCTTTTAAAAATTTGGTAACGCCAAATACAACACCACTTAAAGATATAACAAATCCTATATATACACCAATTGCAATGGAAAAGGCACAATCCAAAAAGTCAAACAAGTCTTCTTCTAAAGAAAATGATAATGATCCCCCAGTTAAAATTCCTAAACAATTTATTGTCCGTCCTACAAACAATTTCACACCAAAAAATCAGTTTAAAATTTATCTACATCCATCTGTACTAAAAAATTTGGATATTTCCAATGGTTCGCATATACATGTTTCAAGACCCGGTGAAATGGGTATTGTTGGTGAAGCTATTGCTGCTGAACATAAGAATCTAGTAGAAATTAATACTATTCAAATTTCAAAAAGTTTAAGAAGATTAGGTGCATTGGTTTTAGGTGATAGAATTGAAATTAAAAAATATGAATTAATTGAATATGCAGATACGGTTGAAGTTTCTATTTCTAATGATAAAAATCATAATGAAATTAATAAAGAAACCTCTTTATTATTAGAAAAAAACTTATATAAGGTTAAGAGACTATTTACTGAAATTGGAATAGTTATGCCTGGTATAATAATCTCTCCAATTAAAGTTGGTTCGGAAACAGAACCTCTATCAGTTGTGATAACAGATTCATATGGTATCCCAACACTTGAAAAATTATCATTAAATGATAATGAAGAAGATCATGATTATAACAGTAAAAATCCATCCGTACCGACTGTATCTCCGGTATTTCTATTTAATCAGCAAACTGAAATTAAATATTCCATTAATAATGTTCCAAAACAATATAATTTACCAATGAATATAACTTATAATTCTGTTGGTGGATTATCAGAGCAAATTAAACTATTATCAACAAATATCAAATTACCGCTCAAGTCACCACAATATTTCACACATTTTAGTATTTCTCCACCTCGTGGTGTTTTATTACATGGGCCTCCTGGGACTGGAAAAACAATGTTATTAAGAGCGGTTGCAAATGAAACTGATGCTCATGTTTTAACAATTAATGGGCCTTCCATCGTCTCAAAATATTTAGGTGAAACTGAATCAGCTTTAAGAGCAGTTTTTGAAGAAGCCCGTAAATATCAACCATCAATTATATTTATGGATGAAATTGATTCTTTAGCTCCAAAAAGAGATAGTGATGATTCGGGTGAAGCGGAAAGTAGAGTAGTTTCAACTTTATTAACCTTGATGGATGGTATGAGTAATAGTGGTAGAGTCGTTGTTGTTGCTGCAACAAATAGGCCAAATTCTATTGATCCTGCTTTAAGAAGACATGGAAGATTTGACGAAGAAATTGAAGTTGGTGTACCTGATATTAATGCAAGATTGGATATCTTACGTTTACAATATCAAAAAATGGGTACAAAACATAGCCTGTCTAAAAATGATATTGAAACCATTGCAGCAAAAACTCATGGTTATGTTGGTGCAGATATTGTGGCATTAGTAAGGGAATCAGCAAAGGAAGCAATTAAAAGAGGTGATAATCTTAAAATTCCTTTATCAAATTTAAAAATTACAATAGATGATATGAATAAGGCAATGTTAAAAATTAGACCAAGTGCAATGAGGGAAATCTTTTTAGAAACTCCAAAGGTTTATTGGAAAGATATTGGTGGTCAAGAAGAAATAAAAAGAAAATTAAATGAAATGATTACTTTACCATTGAAAGAAGCAGAAATCTTCAAAAATAAAGGTCTTAAAGCACCTAAAGGTCTTTTAATGTATGGGCCACCAGGTTGTTCCAAAACTTTGGTAGCAAAAGCATTAGCAACAGAAACTGGTGTTAATTTCTTGGCTGTTAAAGGTCCAGAAATTTTTAATAAATTCGTTGGTGAATCTGAGAAAAAGATTCGTGAAATTTTTCATAAAGCAAAAGCAGCATCTCCAAGTATAATATTTTTTGATGAAATTGATGCAATTGGTAGCGTTAGATCATCTGATGGTTCATCGCATAGTTCCGATAATGTTTTAACAACCTTATTAAATGAAATTGATGGTGTCGAAGAATTAAAAGGTGTCGTTATTGTCGCTGCCACAAATAGGCCTCATATACTTGATCCTGCTTTATTACGTCCTGGTAGATTAGATAGACATATTTATGTCAGGCCTCCTAATGTTGCAGCAAGGAAACAAATTTTGATAAATTCTATTAAAGATATGACAACTAATCTAACTGATGAAGAACTTCAAAAACTAGCTGAAATGACAGAAGGATGTTCTGGTGCAGATATGACATTAGTAAGTCAAGAGGCAGGCCTTTCAGCATTTCGAGAAGATATTCATTTTGAAAATGTAGAATTTAGACATTTCTTAGGAGTTCTTGAAAATATTCCAAGAATGATAACGAAAGAATCGTTAGAAGTTTATGAAGATTTCAGCAGTCACCGACACATCCATATAGAGTGATGTACTGTAACTTATCATCAAATTCTTACTATGTAATGTAATTTTAACATATTTAAAAAAAGCTATATGAAAGACAATTACAACAATATCATACAACTTTGTTTCATTCAGCTCTTAAACGTAACTCATTGAATGCTTAATCATTCAAAATATATACCAATTATAAAAAATGACTCGGCTAACTACACAAAAAAAGTAATATCTTGCGGATGGCCATACCTATGCTGAAATTGGATTTGAAGTGAAGCTAGGGGCGTCTCGCACTAACGCTACCAAACCAACTTACCGAGAGCCAAATTTCTCCCCGCGAGATCTAAGGGGTACCGGTTTAATAAGAGAATCACAAAAAGGTTCAGCGATACACATTATTCGGCTGTGATGGAGGGGTTCCAGGAAGGATTCATTCAGAGCTATAGCTATATACCAAAAAAGTACAAAAGGTAGCAAACCCGTTTATTCAAGCCTTTGATTGAGAGTGTAATTTTTCAACAGAACAATGCTCAAATTAAATGCATATATTGACTATTAGAATTGTCTCCAGCGATACTTGAATCTGTTGGAGAACGTGTATTTTATTTGACAATATTTCCTTGTTAATTTTATGTTTATAAATGTTTTTCAGAGTGAAATCACCTATATAATTATATGTATAAGTTATAATACAACACGAATAACCCAAACATGTCAGATTTTATTAATTAAACGGGATGAAAATATGTCAAACTTAATAATTTCTATTAGTATTATTTTGAAATAAAAACTAACCAATTTCCTAGAAAAAGTTTTATACTTTATTTAGTATACACAGTGATCCAATATTTTTTTACAACTTTTTTGGAGGACAGTTATCAGACTTAACCAAGCTGGCATCAACCAAACAATCTGGAGCTTCTTCAGAAGTTGCAGCATAACGTGAGTCCTTACGATTAATTGTTTGTGGTTCTACGCCATTATCTATTATAAATTCCGGTTGAATAGTAGCAGAGTGAATACCATAATCATGTAACAATGATCTAATCTTCTTGGCCCAGGTCATAAATTCTTCTGGATTTGATTTAACTGCCACATGTAAACTAGCAACAAATAAATTCTCAGAGAGGATCCAAATGTGTAAATCATGAACTGAATTAACACCAGTAATCGCCTCCACTTTATTTTTAATCAATTCAGTATCAATTGTCTCTGGACTAGCTAATAACAAAATTTTAGAAGCTGTTCTGCATAATGGTAAAGCAGATGCGAAAATAATGCAAGTAATAAACAAAGAAACAATTGGGTCAAAATAAAATCTCCAAGTATAATCGGTCTTCCAAATAAAAAGAGCGGTGGCAATAACACCAACATTACCCAAAGCATCTCCCAAGACGTGTAAGAATACGCCATGCATATTTAAAGATTTTGATTTCTTTGCTTCAGCGTTCACAGCTGTTGATGGAGCTTCAATATCACCAGTAAACGACCTGTTTCTCTGAAATTTTAACAAAGAGGTTCTTTCATTTGCTAATCTTGAAACGACAACTTCAGGTAAAAGAGACTCAATCTCGTCACTTTCTTGGCCAGAAATCAATGGATCTGTTTCATCTTCATCATGAGAATGTGAGTGCTCTTCTAGTGAGTTAGAGTGAGAATGAGAATGTCCATGACCATGAGACGTTGATGTTTCTGCGCCACCGTGGGAATGGCTATGTCCATGTTCATGAAAGAGCAACAATCCAGCAAAGTTGGAAAGTAGTCCTAAGGTTCCAACTACCAAAATGAGAGCAGGGTTCGTAATCTCCTGAGGCTCAAAAAATCTTTGGACAGCTTCAATGAAAATACTAAAACATAAAGCCAGCAGAAATACCGCATTGACCAAAGCACCCAAAATTTCAGCTCTTTGCCAGCCATAGGTATACTCTGCATCCGGTGATCTTGATTTTGCAACTCTTACAGCCCATAAAGCGATTACTAGAGAGAAGATATCATTTAGCATATGAAAAGAATCAGCTACCAGAGCAAGAGAATGGACTGCATATCCCACGATGACTTCCAATAAAAAAAAGATTGAGTCCAACACCAGGAGAGAGGCGATTCTTATTTCTTTTCCCATTGTATATAATTCTCCAGCAGTTGAAGGCCAAACAGGACAATTAATATTGTTACGTGAAGTGGTTTCCGAAAAAAAGGTGGTAAAAATCGACACAAAAATTTAATTATATATGGTAAACATGGTTAGCTGTATGGCACTAGCACCATCATCAGCATTTTCTTTGTTTTCGTTCCACAGGCCAATAAACGAAGCAATCGGTTCCACTTCCGGCCCATGACGCGTACCAACGCCAATAATCACCTTAAAGTTTATACCGTACACGTCCGGAATCCGGGCAGCAGCTACCCGGCTCTCCTGTTTCCCGGACTTCACGTGACGTGTGATGGTTACCCGGCCGTTGTGATTCGGTTTGCGTGTTCGGATATTCGAATATTTGATTTCCGGGCCTGCCACTCTGCACCACTCACTGCTATCCTGTTTTAAACTTCCAACCATTATCAAAAAATGCCACAACCCCAGCAAAATGTCGATTTTACAAAGATAGATTTTAGAGGTGTAAGTGTACTCCGCTGTAAAATAAGTCAACCATCTAATCTAATAGATATTTCTATTATTAGGCTACTATAGAGGATCTTGATCTGCCTCCAGCATTTACAATTTATCCTTCAACACCTCTTCTGGATGCTCTTGAAGCTTCTTACGAACGATCATATTCATATCTCCCTGTTATCTCTCCAAAGAACAAATCCTTAATTGGATACCTACGTGCTGATAGACTAAGGGAACTATTACAATCACAACCGAAGGCTGATCAATTTGCAGTGAAAAAAGTTTCTGATTACCTTATAAAATTCGTTAAAAATGGTCCCAAGCAGCGAGAATTTATTAAAATTACTCCTGATACCCCGCTAGAGAATCTCGCAAAATTCTTCTCCACTGGTGAACCATTTGCTGTTGTTACCGATTTAGATAGACGTTTTGTATTAGGCGTTGCTGTTATTGATGATTTGAAAAAATTTGTTCACAGTAGACCCATGCTAAGAGCATAAAATTTAAAGGAATTGAAATACTAATATTTCGTATATACTACTGATATATAATATCCTTTAAAGATAATTAGTATAACTCATAATTAACGATAAACACTGAACAACTAAAATAAAAACGATAAATGATAGCAAAAATAAAGTAATGTTTATGTAATGATATAATATGTTATAAAACAATTTGTATAAGTGAGAGTATATCTATGAACAACTGACAGTTCATATGACAAGACTCAATTACTGTGTTTCACTCTTTTTAGGATCAGCATAATCAATAACAGCGTCCTTATTTCTAGCTGCTGCCATTACCACTTCCTGGAATACCTTAGTATTCATGCTTGTTTTTCTCCTATGAGGTTGTTCAGGTGATCCTAAAGATGATTTAGTAGCAGATTTGAAAATACCAGAAAGTGAAGAGGCTTTTGGTCCAGGTGCCACAGGAGGCAAATCCTCATCATCAGAATCATCATCATCTTCACCCATATGCAAGTTCTTAATTCTATTTGCCAACATAACGGCTTCAATTGCATGTCTAAACTTAGCTCTAGCATTGAATCCTTCTTTAATATTAGGCAACAAATCAGCATTACTGTAATCTTCTGATTTAGTCAAGATCCATGGATCTTTTAATAATTCTTGAGTTGTTGGTCTTTCACTTGGATCTACATCTAAACATTTCAAGATAAATATCTTAGCATCTTTTGAAATTGATTTCCAATACCTTTCATGAAATACTAAGAAATTATTATCTTCAACTTCATTTAAGAAATCCGGAACAGATTCTGATCTAAAAGGAGAATAACCACATAATATGGTGTAAGCAATTACACCAATACTCCAAACATCACAAGGCTTCCCATGACCAACACCCTTTAAGACCTCAGGTGCAGCATAACCAAATGATCCAGCCATTGAAGTTAATACCTCATTCTCTGTTTCTAACTTCTTAGCAATACCAAAATCGGCTAAAACCAGTTCAGATTTTGGATCTTTTGTTAAATATAATAAATTTTCTGGTTTCAAGTCACGATGAACAATATCTATATTATGTAGATAATCAACGGCTTCTAGAATATCAACCATCGTATTGGCAGCATCAGATTCAGTGAATCTTCCATAGTCACAGATTCTATCAAATAATTCACCACCAGTAGCTAATTGTGTAACAATGTAGAACTTATGTTTACTTTCAAACCAGTCTCTTAAACTGACAATATGAGGATGTTGGACACTTTTCAGTAGTAACAACTCATCATAAACCATCTGTTCGTTTCCCTTTAGAGTTTTCTTGAGGATGATCTTAATGGCCACATCTTCAGAAGTCAATGTGTTTTTAGCTTGTTTGACAACACCAAAAGAACCAGCACCAAGGGTTTTACCCATAAGATAGTTTTTCCTATGGGCATACGAGGCAGGTTGTCCACTTAATTTATTCATGAAAGATTGGAGTTTGGAAGATTCGGCTCCAAGACTACTAGTAGATTCAGCCAATGGCATTTTTGAAAGTTTTCTAATGTATTCCAAGAATTCGAAAAAGAGGTGAGTTGATTGTTAATAGCTTTAGGAATGGATAAGGAGGATCTGTAGAATGATACCAATTTATATGATTTGGCTGTTCCAGGGGCTGTGAAACATTGGTGTTGTTAGGATGTTTCTTCTACAGTATATGGAATGAAAATTTTCAAGGCAGTGATCATTGTAAAGTATAGTATTTATATATAGATCTATATTTATATATTTATTCAAATAATCGGTCCCTTCTTAAAGGGATCTAAAACTTATGGTGTCTCATGGGATAATTGTGGCTTATTTTGCAATTGGATTTTGAACTCGGACCGACTATATTAACAGGAATGTATGAAATCGACAAAAAGAGTAAAATATGCAGCTGTTTTCAATCTTAACTTCATACATGTATTTATTTATCTTTATCTAACCACTTTCTTAAAGAGATCTCCAAAATGTGCTACGATTTTAAAGACTTATGGCAGCTGTAGGATTGCATGTTCACAGAATCTATCGGTCACTCAAGCCTTACTATTGAGGTCTACAAAAGCATCAGTTAATTAATATACTATACGTTGGATCACGACGTTTTAATTCCAAGTATCGTACTTTCTTTCTCTATGGTACATGTGACTGCAGTCAAGAACCTCGTGAACAGATCCTCACATTATTGAAGTCTTCTGATGTATCTCCATTAGCCAATCATAAGTAAAATTGATGAGGATCACGAAATCGATTTGATCCTCCTTTTAGAGTTTCTTTCGATGTTTGGTTCAAACCATATTCCCATTCCTTTGGACTTCAGTTTGAACTTTGAAAACTTGATTAATTGATTCAAGAATGATATTTTAAGTTTTACTAAGTTTAAAGCCTAATTTTTATTTATTGTGAGTAAATATCGGACTTCATATATGTAGATATATCCAGCGCTACCTGTCAATATTGGAAATTGAATTAATTAGAACAAGTGGAGAGGAAGAATAGTTTTAGACTATTCAAAGAGTTCACCTTTGAGGAGCTTTATTCAGAAAAACCAGGACATATGTGTGTTGGGGAAGATTTGACATTCACTATTGTTAGCAGTAACTTAGCACGTTTTCAACAATGTTCCAAAAGCCAGATTCGAAAGATATCGATCAAAAACCCACCCTCGAATGAAGCTATTTCTAAGTCATGCACTGTAAGATCTAATAGAGTGTCATAAGCATCATCTAATCTCAACAAGAATGATAATAAAGCCGGATTCACTACAAGTGTTACTACTGGAGAACATAAACATTTATAATGAGTAACTTTCATTAAATTGATAAACGGTATATTAGACTAACATAAAATAAGACAATTTATAGTATATCAATAAAAAAATTATACTTTAATATATGGGCCATTTTTCCCCCATTTCCCGATGCTATAATGTACAGATGTCCAACTTATAATCAAATAATAAGCATTCTTATTATCATGATGGGTTATCCTTGGACAACAAAGATGCGTCGAGCCTTTATTAGAGATGGATGACAAGTAGGAGAAGCATAATCTGTATGAAGTCTACCACTTTTATCACTGAGTGTTCCTGTTAACCCGTTCATAAGAAACTTTTCGGGAAATTTAGATGCAGGGAATGATAGTTGTAGTGTTCTAGATTTGCCCTGCTTTTTCTTCAATTGACTGGGGTGGTTACAAGGAGATGGAAATTGATTTAATTGATCTTTTTTGTAAATAACAACATTGATAAATGATTCTTCAGGCTCTGAAACCGTAGAGTTAATAGAAATATCTGATTCATATGAGTTGACCATTGTGATGATGATTGTAATTATAGCAGGATAAATTGTACGTCAATTAGTTTTATAGTTATTAAACCAGATATATCAATATAGATTAAGCTATTCAGATGAGAGAATAATAAATTGAAGATGAGCAGGAATATGAAAAGACTTTATATAGATTCAAATTTTTTAAAGTTATAATTAAGACTATATACATAGTTTTTTTTAAGCGTATGCTCATTACATTATTAATTTAGCATTACGTAGTAGAAGATCTAGATTTTTGAGTTACATAATTATAACAACAGCATTCCTTTGGCAGTGCTGAGATTATCTAATTTATACGCTTCTGTTACATATAAAGTAATATGCCTGAAAAATGAAGGTAAGCAAGAATGATACTATTCTTAGTGGAAGGTATCAATTTATAAGAAGCCTCTGAAATCGTAAGTGGTTACGAATATTAATATACATATACGATATGAGCCCTTAAAATTCCCTAATTATGCAACGTCATAATTTATAATTACATATATAAAATATCATCATGACTCAGACTCACTAAAAATAATGTCTATCTAGCTAGATTGAAGCTTCCATTTAATTTGAAAAACTCAATTAATAAAGGTATCGAAAATTAGAGCCTCAATTAGAGATCTAAACTTTATATTATCATTATAACTGAATGGTCATCCAGAACCAGTAACATCAATATAGCAAGTGAAGAAATTTAAGCTGAGGTTAATAATTAATGCAATAATTAATGCCATCATATATATAATTTTCTTTTTATAGATGTCGTGGAAGTTATATTATGGTATAGCCTCAAAATTAAATTATGATTATAAATTAAATAAAGACTTAATTAGAAAACATTAAGTGTGAAAGAAATAAGAAGTGATGATAAATCCATGCGCAGTACACTGATGTCTGATGGATTCCATTTCAAATCTTTCAGATATTATTTTGGTCCCCATTTATAATTAATATTCACGAAGAAAAGTTATATGCATATGTGTAGAACCAGAAATGTTCCTCAACCCAAAATAAATTCTGCAAGATGGAAATGGTTCTAATTCATCTTCATTTTTTATTTCTCGGCCCAACATTTTGGGAGTAGCGTTAAGATAAGTCGTTGGGAAATCATCAGGATAAAATGAAGCATAACAGGGGGATATTGCAGATACCGAATTTATCCAACCATGAAATTTTTGGAAGGACTACATTAAAGAAAATGATGAGGGGAAGCTCCACTTGGCCTTGTTTTAGTTGCTAAAACATGGAGAAGATAAGGAGCCGGGAAAGACACTAGTAGAACGAAGGGATGGGTTGAACATGAACATCAATCCATACCTTTATTTAATCCTGGATTCTTAGACCATTATTCAGGTGCTTTATCTAAATAATCTGCAACTCCTTGAATAAAATATTAATGAATAAGTATTCTCGCGATCGAAGTTCAGATGCCCAATCTTCAACTGATATTCCAACAGTATTAATCCATATTCCGCAATTCTATAAAATCACTTCGTTTATAAAATGTATCCTAATGTTTATTTATCACAATTTTTGGTTCCTCCCTCCCTAAACATTCTAAACATTCACATGAACGATATTCATCTACTGGAAACTGTACCATTGAAAACTTCAAACAAAGAAGGAGTGATGCATGGCTCCAAGACAAGCTATTCACAAAGATTTACACCCATTTTCACATTGGCTGAACTAATATCGCGCTTAAAAACTTGACTAAATGATCTGGGCGAATATAGGTTAATAAGTGGTCGATATTTGCTCAAAGTGCTACATATTTTCAAAGAAAATATGCTTCAAATATATAATATTAATGCATATATGTGAATTGAATATGTTTATATTGAAAAAAACTAGCTATATGTTATAGCGATAGTCAATTATAAAAGTTAGACAAAAGCTATAATGAGCATATATATATATAACACTTACAATCGATATCGATTACAGTTCCTAACAAAAATATTTATGGAAGATGATTATAATCATGAATCTGTTATAGTTGTGATAGCAATAGTATAAATCTTGAAATCATATTCTTATCAATTTACTTTTCATGTTAGGAAGAGAAAACGGGGTTTCTAGACGTTTGTAAAGAAGTTTATAATAAACAATAATATAAGTTATTAGCATGGTATTTGATCACTCTTCCGTAAGTTCCACATTTTTTTACTACCTTCTTCTAAGCGTTCTAAAAGCAACATTTTTTTCTGACCTTTTTCGTTGATTTTCATATATTTAAAGAAATGATTTCTTTCGGGTTTTTGATGCATTTAAAATTAATTGGTGAACCACCAATGTGGAGTTAATTAGTAATTTTATTTCAACACATTACAACAAGCACTTTTTCAAGAACCTGATATGGAAATTATTAATTGTACACATGTTATCGTATCTGTAAATTAAAAAGAAGTCATGACATTATCATTAAAATTATGTATTTTTTGCTATCCTAATATTGATTTGACGATATACTTGGTCTTTAAAAATGTGATGCGCAATAAGCTCAATATATGACCCAACTAACGAGAATAAAATAAACAAGCCTGTGAAGGACCAGAAAATAAAATTATGAGTAAGAAGATGTAATCATTAGTAACCACATTGGTTCGAATATTTCCTTTCAGTTAATGGTTGAGGGAACAAATTCTTGGAAATTAATGTTTCAACTGACCACTCAACTGCTCTTTCTGTTCTATATGTCCAGAATATCCAACCTTCACCTTGCTCATAAGCGTCCATTTGAGCTTCAACAAACTTTCTAGTATTAACTTTCCTTTCTTCACTCCATTCGTTAATATTATTGATTTCATCACAACTACCAATATAAACAGCAGAATCATTTCCTTTGGTACCATCATAATAGTGACCAAGACCGACTCCGCCGCCAACCCATTTTGTACAATCTGTCATTGCTGAAGTCCATTCACCAGTTATAGTCTTAAGAGTGGCATTCTTAATCAATTCACCAATATCACAAGCATTCTGCACAAAATCATCAATAGTTAATGATTTATTTGTAGTAACAAACTGGTATTGATGAGTATCCATAACAACATCTGTATAATCAGAAGATGACATATAGTCATTCCAGTAATCCACATCAAGGAAGGAATCTTGAAGAATAACAGGCGTAGAACTACTACCATTTCTGACAATTTCGTAACCATCTTCAAAATATTTCTTAATATCCGTAATGTCATATAATGAAGCTTTAGGTTCATTAATAAGTTGAATTCCAGAAACGACATCACTATAATTTGATTGCCCATATTTCTCGGTAACTTCTTTAACAACTTTTAGAGACAATGTAACATTTTCATCGTACCATGAATGTTCATCTCTTAAACCAGAATTATCGAAAGCATTTTGTGAACCACGATGTCCATGAAGATCAATCCAAACCTTCAATCCTGCAGACCTAGCCCATTCAAGTGATTTATCTAAATACTCAGCGGCTCCTTGAACAAATGGATCATCATCAACAAGTTCAAAAGCCCAATACCCAATTGGTAATCTAACTGTATTGAAACCGTATCCTTTAATTTTATAAAAATCACCTTCTGTAATCCAAGAATTCCAATGTTTAGTCAATCTAGTTTTAGCTTCCTCTTGTCCTAAATATTTGCAATAGTGATATTCATCAACCGGAATAACATCATCAAAATCTTCAAATAAAGAAGGAGTTATAAATGGTTCTAAGACAAGCCAACCACCGAGATTCACACCCTTTGTTATTTCTGTTGAATTGTCATCTCGACTGAGTAATTGACTAAATATGAAAGATTAGTTTAAAGTTAAAATATTAGAGTTAAATACCTATAAATAGTTTAAACATACATTGGTGCTGAACTTGCTGTTCCAATAAATAAAGCTGTACCGAGAGCTAAGATCTTTTGAATTGAAATCATTTGTTATATCACAGATTAAATCTTTGAAGCTTCAAAGCTGTTGATAAAATAAAAAGTTAGATTGAAGAGGATATCAAGGTCTTTTATGCTCCATCATTTTCAGCTACAGCTACAGGCAATTGGAATATATGAGGATGTATAATATATCGTTATATCACGATCACAGTTAATATCTTCGAATCGGAACAATTACCTAAAAAAATAGAATATTTGTAGTTCTTTCAATATGATAGAATAATACTTTCAAATATCAATATGTGATCGTAAAATTATAATTATCATATATATTTATATATATTCAGTTTTCAAGGCTTATAATTATATATATTTCATATATAAATTAAGTAATGGGATGACTCTGGATGTGTATTAAGTTGATATGATGATCAGGTATGGTAATCATCATCGATATAAAAACTTGTTTTTTTGCTATAAGATAATTATACATAATTTAATTTATTTCGAAAACTGGCTTAGGCCGCGGTACTTCCAGGAATAAAAAACTATAGATCTTAAATGGCGCTTAATACCGTATCTTTCATGACGCGGGGTACAGAGAGAATTGTACATTTGTAATTGACTTCATAGTTTATCCGAGACCTCATATGCATGCATACCTGTATAATTACTCAGTGTTTCTGTCTTAACCTTGACGGTTGGAACTTGGAACTTGGAACTTAAGCCTGGAGGAGTTGTTGCTGGTGAATGTGATGATCATGTTAGAATTTAAGACATCTCCTCTTTTATAAAATGATCCAATAATTGTTAAAACTAGCCATGCATATGGGAAGGTTATAATGCTGTTCAATGCGATTAATTATAAAGTAATCGTGATCCAAGCTTATATTTATATACATAACATTTGCTTTTAAATTTATATAATACTGTGCCATAATATAATTGTCTATATTTGCTAGCTAGTATAACATATACTTATAGACTAGTTGTAGTATTTCTTAAGCTTTAGTTTTTATTGGTTAACGTTGTATAACAATGTTATATATATAATTACAAGGGAATTTCTAACGTTATAATTGACCATTAATTTAGGTACACATGGTATACTTTCGTACTTTTGTCTCATAACTCCTTTCAAATATAACCGGGGAGTTCAATTACAAACCCATGTATGGTGATACAACAGGGCCTTCTAATAAGTAATAACATGTAATAATAATAATTATCATATAATTTATATGGTGAATCATTGGTGATATACTACGAGATGTATAATATACATACTACGTAGCTATTAACTACAAAATCATCGAGAGACATTTTCGTATTCATATTATGTCAGTTCATAATTAGGTGTTTGAGGTCTCGGACTCCACACTATAGCTAGTTTCGTCACCATATGACATTCTACCAACTAATAAGGTTTCCTGGTAGGCTGGTATTAATATTATTCTCTACGACGACATTTCCGAACAATTATGCCTTATTAAATACTAAACTATAATATATAAAGGCTTTAATCAATCAATTGCGAACTTTAATGTCTGATCCTAAATTAGTTATAATTTTTTTCTTCTATATAATTTCACCTGATACTCATCAATGACTCGAATTCCTTATAATTCTTATATATATATATATATCACTAGCACAAAAGCGATCGATCGATGGCACTATTTATACTAGTTGAATATACCGCATGATCAAATATAAGATTATAGCCACACTAACACTGAAACCGGGCCTGGGGTTTGTGGTTTTAAATCAACTGCAGTACTACTTAATACATATTGAACAGATGTCTGAGATATAATTCAGTTAAAAATACTGATAAATTGGTAAAGCTTCGAAGAACATATACTAAACAAAACTGTTATTGGATAAGGATAGATATTAGATACCACCCTGCATTCAATCGTGCCACCCGCATTATAAAATTTCGTTTATGTGCTACCCGTGAAGTTGCCAGAGTGAAAACTACCAAAATGAATACTTCAGCAGGGCAGATTTCAATGCACCCGTACTGTATTTTACTTGTGGCAGAGCTTACTAATGTACCGGGTATCCTTCCAGCTTAAAATATTACCTAGTTACCGGTAGCTAATAAATGAACCCCGAATACCCGGTACGGGTACTACCTTGGTTTTCATTCTGGCAACTTCACGGTATGTAGCAGCACTGTAGAGTCTAGACTATATAGACGTAATTATAACATTATAATTATCAGCATAGCACGGTAGCACTGTAGCCTAATGAAATATAACTCAACGAAATAACATAATGAAAATGGAAATGCAATCTCTTTCAACAATGTCCGAGGTGTCGAAAACACAATAATCTATATCTTAACCAAAAGAACTTTATTGAATATCTAATATCACGACTCTTCTGGTTCCTGGCTTCAATGGTTACTTCCAAAGTTTTTACGTGTTGAAGATTAAAGATTTCGCTTTTGTGGACAAAAATCTTGATGCATTAGATTTTCTACTCCTGGCCAAACTCTTTATAAAACTTCTTACAATTCAAACTATGGGCCTACACACTATATTTTCCGGAAGTTTTGTTTTCACCCAGGTTTGAATGTTAAGACAAGAAATATCACGTGCCTATATTAAAGTTATGAAATCCTACTTCTTTTTCTCCAACTTTTGTTGAAATGGTCAATCCAGTCCCAATACAACCTTCAACATCTCGAGGACCAAGTCAAAATGAGTCCACTCGTCTATTTAATACAGGAGAAGATAATAATTATTATGGTAGCCATAGGTCTGTGACATCAATGAGGGTCAACAAGCCACCTAGTGTTATGAATCAGGAAGCCAGATCTTTAGTTTTCGATACAAGCAGAAGCAATAGCAGAAATAATAGCGGAAACAATAGCAGAAGCAATTCAACCCATAATATGACATCAATTATTGGGCGACGACCTTCTAATATGACCTTACAATCTTTTGAAAGGCCAATTATATTCCCTAAGACTTTATCATACAGGTTATATCTTTCATACTATTTGCCTATCTTATCATGGCTTCCAGAATATAACATGAATAAATTCTGGGGCGATCTAATTGCTGGTCTATCATTGGCAGCCTTTCAAATCCCTTTGTGCATGTCCTATGCGTCATCTCTAGCAAAGTTATCTCCTATAGTGGGATTATACAGCTTAATTATACCAGGATTCATATATGCTATATTTGGAAGTGTATCTCAAATGATATTAGGTCCAGATGTTGCAATCACTCTCATATTAGGTCAAATATCTGACGAAGTAAGACAGGATCCTAATCAAAAGTATTCAGCTCAAGAAATAGTATCTGTTATAACTGGAACCGTTAGTGGTCTAATACTAGCAGCAGGGTTATTCCGAGTTGGGTTTTGGGATAATGTTTTATCACGAGCGTTATTAAGAGGTTTCATGGCTGCTTTTGGAGTTGTCATGTTAATTAGTGAATTGATTAGTGAGTTAGGCTTAACAAGTTATGAATTGGAAGAACCTGGATTAACTTCAACAACATTTGACAAAATGAAATTTATTCATAAATATTTTGATAAAATCCATATATTAACGACAACGATATCAGCTATTTGTTTTTGTATATTATTAGTTATTAAAATTTTAAAAAAGAAATTAACCAGATTTAAAAAGTTCAAATGGATAATATTTATACCTGAAATTTTAATAACAGTTATCATTACAACTATTCTATCAAAACTTTTAAACTGGGAACATAAAGGAGTCTCAATTGTTGGTTCAATTGAAAATTCATCTATTAAAATACGCTTTCCAATAAATTTCAACAATTTATCTGTCTTTAAAAAAAGATTCTCAACTTCTTTTATTATTGCAATCTTAGGATTCTTTGATACTTGTACAACTATTAAAGCGTTGGGGGCAAATTTTAATTTTACTGTATCTTCAAATAGAGAATTAGTCGCTGCTGGTATGGTCAATATCGGTTGTTCATTATTTGGAGCACTTCCTTCCTTTGGTGGATATGCAAAAAGTAAAATAAATGTTTTATCTGGTGCAAAAACTCCAATGGCTGGTATAGTACTAGCAACTATAACATTATTCAGTGTCTGGTTTCTAATACCGCTGTTTTATTATCTACCTGAATGTATACTTGCAGTTATTATATCAATAATTGCTATATCTCTATTAGAGGAAGCACCATCAGATATTCTATTTTATTGGAAAGTTTCTGGTTATCAAGAGTTATTAACATTACTAATTACCTTTTTGGTAACCGTTATTGGTTCTGCGGAGGCTGGTATTGCTATTGGTACTGGTTTAGCAATTGATAGAGTAATTCGTCATTCTTATAAATCAAGAATACAAATACTAGGGCGTGTCCCAAATACAAATATATTTAGAAACGCTGATGAATTAATAGAGGAAGCTTTCAATTATATTGACGATTTTAATACAAGACCAGTAGGATCAAATGAACATAGTCATGGTCACCAAGAATTGCCAACAATTAATCCAAACATAATTTCAGAAATTGAGGAAATAGAAGGATGTTTAATTGTTAAAATTCCAGAACCATTAACTTTTGTAAATACAGAAGATTTAAAAACAAGATTATTAAGATTAGAAAAATATGGTACATTACATATTCACCCATCACAACCAGCCACTAGAGATGAAAAAATGACGAGGTATTTGATATTAGATTTGAAAGGAATGACAAATATTGATATATCAGCAGTACAAATTCTATTTGAAATCATACAATCATATAAAAGTAGAGGTGTTTATGTTTTATTCACTCGCATTCCAGTGAATAAAAAAATAAGGGATGTTTTTATATCAAGTGGAATCGTGAATTTAATTCAAAAAAAGGGTGAGGATATAATGAACATTGATACATATGAACCGTTTATAAATGAATACAATGTTGATGATGAAAATTTAGCTGACAGTGGGAAGCAGCTTTCCGATGGTGTATCTACTGGAGATCACGTAAACCAACGAAGAAAATCACATCTATTAACAGGATTAGGAGAAGGTTTTTATGCTAGTATCGAGGATGCATTGAGTAGTATTGATGAAGAAGAAAGAGCGAGGGCTTTGATTGTTTGAAACTTAAAATATTAGTATAGATTTTAGAGTTTTTTATATTTCAAAATATCCGGGCATTATAAACATAGCTACATTTTAATCTACTTAATTACTATTTATTATGTAATTTATTTTAATGAATTCTAATAAGGCCATATGGTGAATTTTAGTTTATAATATTAATTATTATTATTTTTAATGAAGATTTCTCCATTTACATCCTCTCATAGTAAACTTACAAAGCTCTAGATCTAACCTTATAGCTGAAAATCTGGTGGAACAGTATAAGTGGCGAACATTTAATGAATTCGAAGGAAGTGGGAGATAAATTTCGGTTAGCATCAACAGTTCAATGAATAGTTTTCGAAAGCACAAAATATTGGTCTACTACTTGACGAGCTATCCAAAAGGGAAGTGACGAAATAATTGTTAGACAAATGATTGTCTGAAACCAGATGTCCAAATGTAGAGCCCAAATAACGAAATAGGTATTACGCTTAATATTTACTCTACATAGATAGTGGTTAAAATAAATTCACACACATGCCGAATTGGCGACGACCCTTTGTCACCAGCGCAACGAAGTATTAACTCTACTAAATAGTGAATATACATTCATACTAGTGACTAATATACAAACGAAATATATGCCATTTTTACAACTAAATAAATCTAGACAAATGGCGAACTATGTGTCAGTCATACAAGCAACTAACATTTAATTATCAATACAATAAAAGTGACCGATTTTTTAGTTTAAAAGATGTACGAATATTTAGTCCACCAGGTGGTCGAAACTAGGTGAAATTACAGTATAATAATTTATATCAATGTGTGGAACTAGCACTGAAATATTACAATAGGAATTTCCAATTAATTACAGTTGTTATTGAACTTTCATTTAATTATATTATAAAATGTGATGCTTCTAATAGTATTTTAGGAAAACTTTTTTTATGGTTAGGGGCGGGAAAGAAATCAGTCCTTTTTTCTCCACCCACAATCTCAATTCTCTAATAAAAGTTTACATATTTAATCCTCTCAACTCAATCTATTGTATATGCGCTTTTTAAGAGAGGGTTTTGCTTAAGTTTGAGAAATCCAGTTCTTAGCTACAGGATAACTGTATGGTGTTTACATATACTGTAGGAGCCATTTCCAGCCTTAATTTGCTTTCAATTAACTCAAAATTGAACTTTTGTATTAAACCCATTTTACATGGATATGATCCTTACAACTCAATCGTTCTTATAACCAATTCTAATTTCGGGGATCCACTTGTTAACATAATATTTATTGTGTGAGGGTGTTAATATATTTACCCAGGTGAAAACATACATAACTTCTGGAGTATATTCAAAGATCTTGATGTCAAAGATTTAGGATTTGGCGCCCTTATCCATCTCTATCTGACATCTATAAGTTTATATTAAATCGCCTCAGTTAAACTTTAACGAGGAATCATCAGATGAAGCATAATCTGACTCAGCTTCGTCTCATTTCAAATAGATAGCTTAGTATATAAATATATCGACTTTCCTATCCTATACCCTATTCATCAATATGTAAGTTAAATTCATTTTATTAATAATTCCTTGTAGTTTATACAAAGAAGTTTATGAAATGATGTTTTATGCCACAGTTATTTCTATGATTTCTCACGTTGACCATGATTTCGTTCGTCTTTTCCTTTATACCTTGACCATACTATGGGGAAGGGAATTCTTTATAATTTATTATAAAGATGCTTATATGAGGCGAATGAACAATCAAGTTTGAGCAATGAGAACATTGATTTCAGTTAGCCACGGGCAATGTATAGACAAATTAAATTGATTGATCATATTTCTTTAAATTTAACTGAACTTTATATCAATATCAAACCATCCACTAATACCACAAGAATATGATGTATAATGTTATCATTATATTCTTGATTTATTATATCATGGCCAATGGGACTTGTCTCTTTTTTTTTTATCTAATGCTGAACGCAGAAGTAAATCTTCGAGTTCAATCAATATCATGACCAAATATTTTCCAGTTGTAATTATTTACCACAGTCAATTCAGCAGTCTTCCTAATTTATCTAATTATGAGGCATTTATAGCTATAGTATAAGTTATAAATTAGAACGTATACACACTCTACAATAATCAGTTTAAATTTATATTATATTAAGTTATAAGTTATAAAACGTATTTTACAGTAGTAGTTCATATATTAAGATACAATCGCCCAAATAAAAAAGAAAAAAGTTAATATCCCAAATATTTTTAAATATAGCCAACGATTACTTGAAACTGTATTAAAATACTTTAATAATTGCCTTTGAGCACCACTTACATTTAATTGAATATCTTCAATATTTGCATCTATTCTTTGTACAACATCTCTTTGTTCAGCAACCATGACAGCTAGTTGTGAAAAAATACCACCTAATTCTTGAATTGTGGATTCAATAGTTTCAATTGCTGAACTTCTTTCTGATGAATATGTATCTTGTTGTTGTTCTTCGAGTAATAGCATTTGTTGTGTTTGATCAGGTAATGATAATGTATCTGAATTATTCAAGTATGTTTCAGAATATGGATTGTCTGAAGCTATATTTTTAATTTTCGAGGCAGGCCGATTTACAAGTGTACTAGTACCAGGAGCCCCATAAAGGGGGGAATTTGTAGTTGGACGATTTGAATTTAAAGGAGAATAAGTTCTATTTGGGGCGTTTGATTGCAATGATGAATCATGTTGAACGGGTTGTTGCTTTGATTGGGCTGTGGATATAAAATTCTTTGTTCGACTTTTAACAATTTTCATATTTTTTGTTTTTGTTTCTAATATACCTTGAAAACGAGTTGTTATATCACCTAGATTATTTTGTAAATATTTAATGACATTATTTGAATGTTCCTTAATTTGGTTATGTGACGATAAATTCTTCTGGTATAAAGACAACTTTGTTATATCTTCTTTGATTTTAAATAAACATTTTTTAATAATAAACGATAATTCAGAAATTTCAACGGATTTATCATCGAATAAAGTTTTCTTTTCAGCTAAAATAGATAGTTGCTGTAATAGATTTGTTGTTTTCCTAATATTTGTTGAGATGTCAAAAGCATTTATTTGAAATTCGCTTTTTGGGGCAATTATTGATGAAGGATTCTGGTCGTTATTATAATTGTTATTGTTTCTTCTATTCCGTTCACGCGATAATTTTGAAATGCTTTGAACACACGAGTAAAACTCACTTGTTCTATCGTGGATCAATGGTGGAACTCCAAGAAGTGTAGTCATTTGTGGAGAAAACCAAAAGGTGTCTAACTTAAATTTATACTTGCATGTAAAAACAATAAAAGTTACCCGGCACACGTGCATACCCAAGGATATATTCAAATGATTAACTTAGAGATAAACTCCACTTCAAACTCCAAACTCCAAAAGTATGACAGAGGCGGTAAGAAAGAGAATTTGGGAAGGATCCATAAATGTTAGGATATTGTTATCTCTGTCTGATAATATATCTCTAGACTTACCTGCTGAATATTTAGTACGTCTTTCTTTTTTTCTTCTTAGGTTTGTTTAAGAGAAATAGTCTAATCTTTATCAGCGTACAATACCAAGAATATCCTATCTGCCTTTATATTTACCTGAAATAATAAGTTATTTTAAACCATTCATTGTTGAATCTAAATACAATGACACGTATGAATGGTGGTTTGAATTTGAAGGAGTCCCACTTAAATGGTATGTTCTCATTATGATGTATCATGTAATCCTTGCCAATATTTTTAACGCTGCCACCATATAGGAACTGGCCTATTGGTCTTTCTTTTGATCTGTTAACTGGTCTTGATCCATCAAATGGTAGAGATGATAAAATCAATCCATTTAATTTAATATTAAATTATAAGGATTATCCCAAAGGGTATCTTGCTGGGTTGGATAATGAAAAGTCGATTGAAGATATGTGGTGGAATCAATTTAAAGAGGTAAATTATAGGTCTTTATGCTTTATTATTTGTTATTGTTGGTATATTAATATTGTGCACAATAGTCTTGTTTCGTCAGGAATGGTAATGCGAAAGATGTAATGAATTTATCAAAAGATGATTCAACACGATTATGGAAAAGCGTTAAAGAAAGTATGCTTGTTTTTGATACTTTATCATATAAAGCAGATATCGTATGACTTTCTAACTGATAAATTGATGATTTTCATTCATATTATGATAGATGACTTTTATTTATATTGGTCTATTGTTAATGGATTATTACCTTCGAATAGAATGTATATACGCCATATACCTGCAAAGTTATATCTACCAGTTTCCAATAATGTTCTTCAAGCGCCCATAAACTTATTAAATGAAAGAGGTAAGCTATTATTAAAAACTTGAAATATTTAACAAAACATGTCTAACAAAAGTGGTATATCATAATTAGGTGACTTTCATACTCTTGGTACAACATTACATTATTTCCTGCCGGAGTTATTTCCATCGCCAAAAAGGTGCATAATTGCAAGGCCTCTTATTCATGGTATTATAGTGCGTTTGAGTGTGCCATTAGTGGAGTTATTATACAATTCAATGTATACAGATGGGTTTCTTCATATAACGGTAGTCATGATGAGATAATCGATATTAACTATAGACCCAAAATATATGTATTCTTTATATTATATTAATTATAATGGAGTTTCAAACACACCTTGCAACCAAATTCTAAACATTTTTATCTTTCTTTTTCTATTTACTAATAGCCTTCTATCTGTTCCAATTTTTCTTTCGATAAATTTACAATGATCATTATTACAGAATATATTTCTCAATTCTTCTTCTGTAAAAAAATACACTCTTGTACCATCACCTCGAATATAAAAGTTTTCATCTAATAACCGATCTTTTTTAAATCTTAATTGCGTTAAATCATAACGACCATAATCTCTAAATAAAATCTTACCACCTGGTTTTAACATTTTTTGTAAATTTTTTATGGCGGAATCCCATTGATCGGGGGATAAAGCACTGAAAACAAAGATCATTACAATTATATCAACAGAATTTGGATTAATTGTATCTGGTAATGAATTTTCAGGATTTGATAAATCCCAAACAGCCGCAAAAGTATTATTTGTTTGATTATATTTTTTATATTTAGGATCAGTTTTTACCACTTCAATTGCTTCTTTTGAAAAATCAACACCAACTATTTTTAAATTTTCATTTTCGTTTTGTTCCAATAATGGAAATAAAGTATTTCCAGCACCACATCCAATTTCTAATATAATTTGTTGATCATTATTAGTTTCTTCCTTTTTTGGCTTCAGTAGATCAAATAATAGAGGGAATTCAATATTTAGCCATTTCCTATCTTTAAAGAAATTATCTTTATTATTTTTATAAAATAAATCCCAATATTTTTCAGGTTGATTCATATATAATTTTTTATAATAATCTTTTACAGGATTTTCCTTTTGCTTTTGAATTTTCAGCTCCGCTTCAACTGTCTGTTCTTCATCCCATTCAACATGATCCCAAGCATTATGATTCCAAACTTCATTATCATCCTTTAAAACTCTTGTACCAAAATCGAAAGGTTTATCTCGGCCTAATCTTGATATGCGTTGATCTAATGATGGTTTCTGGTCTGCCAGTTCATGCTTGATTGTTACGGAATTAGTTATATCATTTTCTTTGTCTTGCTGAATAATAATCTTCGATATATCATCACTGATTTCTTTAATCTTAGTCATTTTCTGTCCAAATGAAAATAAGATAAATAATTTTTCAAGTTTTACCAAGGTCACATGATGTAAAACACAAGATTACCCGACCACAGTGTGCATATCGCTGAATCAATGCTGATAACAATCAATATTGGCGATTTGGCATTAATATTGCAAAATATTGCAATGTTTCAGAATAAATTAATTATAAAAGTTCAAAGATGGCGTAGATATAATAAATATTTTGTTCGTTGAAGGTGAAGTGTAGTTACAGCCCTGACATGAAGTAGAAATCACGAGTACTATAATATTAATAATTAAGGCAGTGATTTTGAGTTTCACTGTATATTAATAGAAATCAGTTAGAGCTGCTTATTGCACGCCATCTGTTTTAAAATTCAACAGAAACTTCCAATTTCTTGTAAACGACCAGCCATTGCAAAAATAACTAATTAGAATTAAAACGATAAATGAATAAATAAATAAATAAATAACGAATCAAGGCCTGCATCTGTTCCGTGAATGACAATCTGTCTCAGGATTCTTCTTCCTATATAATTATTAATTGTAAATATTTTATAGAAGTAAGTGAATATAATTTATATGCTGGGTTGTTTTATTGTCGCTAAATATATTAATACCTATATATATCCGCTTCATTCTGTTGCTTTCTGAACCTCTTTTCCCCCCTTCTTTTCTCATCAAAAAGAAAGATTCTATTAAATATAGATTTTTTGGTATTTTAACGTATTTTGAAAATTACAAAGAAAATGTCATGTCTTCCAAACTTCAGAAGATCTTCAAAAATACCAAAAGATTTGAGTTCAAGATTAAACGATAACAAAGAATTAAACTTAAAGGTATGCATCCTGGAGTTGTTGTTGTGATACACCATATTATTTTATTAACAAATCAAATACTTTGATGTATGAATATTGATCTAGAACCATTGTTTTCCAAATCCATTCCATTCATTAAAATTAAAAAATAGTAGTAAGAAGGAAAGGATTGTTGAAGTTATTGAACCATTTACTGAAGACTATCAATATACAACTGGGAATAATAATGAAAAATTGTCTAATGCGAAACTACAATTACAAAGATTAAAGAAAGGTAATAGTGTACGAAGAAATAACCGGAATTTAATTCAAATAGAAAAACATTTAAAGCAATTACAAATTAATGAAAAATGTGTTAATATTAAACGAATATCTACGCCTGTGGCTAACGTAAAGAGGCAGAGCATCAGACAATTTCAAGTACAATTGCAATCGACTACTGTTGCCCCAAGGCCCAGACAAAATGTAAAACCAAAAATTCAAGGTAACAGTACGTCTACTTTACCAAATAGATACCATAAAAGTCATTCTAATCCTAAACATAAAGGGCAGTTTCAACAAAGAGTATACAGTCCCAAAAATACTCTTAAAAACAGATCTAGAAGTATTAATTATGATAATTATGATTATAATGAATCCAAAAAAGAAGACGATGATGGAGCTTCAATGATATGTCATGATGGTATAATCGATTCATCTGATTCGGAATTTGAAGAATATACTACTGCAACTGAAAGTGAAGTAAAAAATTCCAATATGAGTATTGATTATGATATTAGAAACAAAGAATTTTTATTAAAACCCAACCCAATATTGTTTAATGAATCAACAATTGACTCATATAAGTATAGAAAAGGAAATGGCAATAGAAACTACCGTAATGTATCTGGTGGTTTGATGAGAGCACATATAAGAAGAAATATGAATAGCTCTAGCGTTTTGACGTTTAATTCTTCAGCAAATTCTAGATCAAAATCGCCAACAGCACTCAATGCAAATATGAATAATAATCATATTGATTCTGATGATAGACAATTTCAAATGAATTTATTTAAAAATAAGGCTCGATCATGTGGAACAAAAGATTACTCAATTGCTGAAATTAATAATTCATTTTTTAATAGTGAAGATCCAAAAGAAAAGAAAGATAATAGGCCTATTGTTGAAACATCTAACTTGTATGATCATGGCCGTCTCAACCCACCCATAACTAAACCTAATAGTGAATTCAGAAGAAATAATTTTGAAAACTTACGGTTTAATACATCATTATCTAACAAAACATCTTATAATAATTCATCCTCTGTTATACCATTAAGGACAAAAAATTCAATTTCAAATAATGACAGACACCATAATTCATTCCAAACACCGCCTCAATCACCGGATATTATTGAGCTTTCTAAGATCCCCGAACATAAACCGATTAGGAGTAATTCTATCAATTTTCAATCATATACAAATTTTACTAATTCAATCAACCGTGAAGCAACAACTTCATCGCCAGTTGGAAATTTTAATTCACCAAGATCTCCTGCAATTAATAGACATTCATATTCTCCTGTTAGTTGTATATCAACAAATGATTCCTACTGTACTAATGAGTCCAATTTCTTTGTATCAAGGTCATCTAGTTTAAAAAAAAAACCAGTCTATCCTTATAGACCAAGAAGAATGTCATCCATTAAATATGAATATAGGAAGGATCCATTTTACTACTTAGAACAACAAATTGAAGAAGATGATAAAAATAATGAACATCAAAATAAACTGGAAGAGTCAAATACAAAAGATGATACTATTGATAGCATCACTGCTGAAAAACGTATAGAAGAGTCAAGGGATTATGAATATTTATGTGCTGGAACGCTATCAAAAACTCAACATCGTACACACAAAAATAGTGTTAGTACTAAACTAAGTGAGGAAGAATTTGACTCATCATCATCAATTATGCATTCAAATAAAGTCTTCAATAATCCTAAAAGGCCGGAGATTAGTATACCCAGTGATAACGATACAAGTATGTATACAAGGACATGCTCATACAGAAGAGCAAAAGTATTAGCAGAAGTCAGGAAGTCAAATAGTCCTGTTGTTCATCCGGCTAATAATTCTGCAAGCGATAAGGGTTATAAGAATCAAAATATCTATATTGATCTCAATAAAAATATGGAAAATATTAAGATCGAAAATACAAATGAAATTGATCTTGAGAAAATCAAGGAAATCTTAGAGAAAAAATCTAGTTCAGATACGATTGCATTGGATCAATTAGGGATTAAGAAATTTATGCTAAATGGGTATATGGTTGGAGATACTGTCCTGAAAGTTATGAACAGAAATTTTAGTTCAACTACAATTGGCACTTTTAGTACAGCAAGTACTGGACTAACTGGATTTTTGTCAACAAAAGATTATATTATTCAAAATGTTGATAATCATGATGATGGTACCGCTGATGATGATAAGAATGATAACATTGATAATGATAAAATCAATGACAATGATTCTTCATTGGGTAGAAAGGACAGTACGTCATCTGGTGCATCATCTGGTACAGCATCTGATAAAACATTTATAAGTACTGCAACCTCTTTGACTTCTAATGGTAGCGCATCTCTTGAAGCGATTAATACTGATTCAACATATATTAATGATCCTAACATCAGCTATAGTAGTATAGCTAAGAGATCACCAGTTGAAGAATCCATTTGGAATAAAAGAGGTGAAGAGTTTGAACAAGTGATGAACTCTTATAGAGAGGGGAAAAAACCAACTTATAAAAACGATGAGGATCTTGGTGAGACGCAATCTGAGGTTGAAAATGAGATATAGGTCTATCATTAATAATATTATCTAAACAAGCATTCATTTTAAATGATTTATGATTTATGATACTGTTTTTGAGCATTCTTTAAGTTAAAAAGGATCGAAAGAAAAAAATTTACTTATTATATTTTGTATTATTACTTTCGTTACAGAGTTAACTAATACTAAAATAATTATGGAGATTATTTAGTTATTGATAGATATTGTTAAATTTTTTATTATAAAACTGTAAGGCAAATATTGTTTCTTTTGTTTAGGGAATTAGTTTATATTTATAGGAGGAAGTCATGTTGTCTTTATTTTTATTTATTTTAGTGGGAATATGATATAAATTATTGGTCGTATGTCTGTTGTGTAATTTATAAGATAGAGCCTGACACACAGTAAATCACTCGGTAAAACTATAAAAATATTCTTTTTAAACTTGGCCTTCACGAACCCGTGAGAATTTAAATATGGTTTTTACCAAACAAAAAAAAACAAGAGAAATGTTAAAAAGGAGATAACAATTCGCTTTTGTGATATTTCTTCATGAAACTCCAACATTTCACAGCGCTAATTTATATCAAATCTGATGTTTATTCATCAACATCTAGAAGTGAGTGTTTATTAATAATATATAGTAAAGGTAAAGTCGATAATTATTGATACTGGTTTAGAGTGATTGAGTCAAAGGAAAAAAAAAAAAGGTAAGGCAATTTAGAATATAAATACTTTTCTGAATTATAAGTCGCAATCGAAGTTAGAGTGGAAGTTTAAACTCATGAGCAGAACCAAATTGGCCTTGAATTACTGAGAAATGTATACTGATTATAAGCGTAAGTCCGTTGAACCGGTAAATGATAATAAAAAGGTTAAATCTGGTAGAAATCGTAATATATATTTGATATTGATCAATATACAAGTAGAATTATATCGCTTCCAAACCATGTGTTGTAGTAAAAAGTTACATATCAAATGAGGTTTGAAATTAGAAATTATTAAAAGTACTAGTTCAAAAGGTTATTAGTAATTAAAAAGATTAAATATAAATTCACTAATTGATATTTGAAATTACATTTAATTGCTATCGCGTTTTTAAGCATGGAATAGATAAGGAATAGATACTTTTATATACCATATTTTTCAAAATACCTTAAGCTTGGTTACCACCTCTGTTTAAACTATATTTTACATTTTTTGCATGATATTCCAGAAATGGAAGATACTTTAAAGAGGAAATAGCAAATGAACAGTGCAACAGGAATCTTATTACTAATAATATATTATATTATATTTTATATTTTATATTGGTATATTACAGTTCTCACTTTTACATAGTAGTTCAAAATACCAAATCAGAAGTAAGGTTGAATTTTCAAAAGCAATATCATTGGAAAACAGTTATGGTTACTTATCAATCACTCGCCATATTAGGAAATCTTCATTGTGCATAACCACCAACAAATATAACTATTGAAAATAGTATTATCAAAAATTTACTTGGTGTCATAATTTAGAAAATATATACTCGATATTAGTTTTCTAAATATTATTGTGGTGCGATCGTGTTTCTACGATTCGGCATATTGAGCTACTTTTCACTTGCCAAACCGAGCTTCGATAGTTTCTTCTGGGGATTAAGAAAGTTGATCCAATTGTTGCAAAGCCCAATGGAATATGTTTAGAGGGAATAACTTTAGAACTTGCATTCTGGCATATTTTATCGAAATCCTTTTTTTGAGGCAGGTGGCAGGTAGGATTTGTTACTAGCTTCTCGTAAATAGTTTTCTACCTTCTCTTTAGCGATCCAAAGCATGACACATCCAATGACTTGTGCTAGCTCAAAGTTCCACCGCAGTGCTCGAAGTTCTCCTCAAAACTATTCGAAGTGGAATTCAGACTTCTAAAACTAAAAGAGGAAGAGCACTAATTACATATCCAGAGATAACCAAGATAGAGGTGTGTCGGGAACTTCAAGATAGTGAGTTCAATACACCAAATCGCAGAAGAATTTCACACTATAACGAAATTTACAAAATTGAATATTGGGCATATTATCAATATTATGAGATTAAGTAGATTTTAGTACTATTTTTAATAATTTATATTTGTTACTGGTTTTCCAATTCAAATTTGGACGTTCTGATAGCCTTTTTCATCCTGGTAGACTTTTATGTTGGTAGATAGTTTGTAAGCTATAATACCATTTTTGTCAATTATCTATACAATTACAATTGTAATTACGACTTTTCATGATCACGGTGAACTTTTCTGATGGAGTAATAAGCTGTTAAAGTGTTTGGTTTCTCGTGGATACAAAAAAGAAATTAATAGTAACGAATTAGAAATGGAGATAATACAAAAATGATTAATATACACTAGTATAATATTAATGGTCATGGGCAGAAGTTGGCCATTTTGTGAAGGCTTAGTATATAAATATAGCAGTACTAGTATACTTAAAAGTATACGTAGTACTAGAAATGATATCGTCACAACACCCTGGCCCATTTTAATGAAGCCTTAATACTTAATAATATCAATTGCATTTAAAGAAGCTTGTAATTAAAGCTTGGTTATAAGGAGTAGTACTAGTATACGTATACATGTGTGTATATTTAGTCCTTTCAGTTGTATCTAAGACTATCTTTAGATCAATATACATATAATCAAGCTGAAATGATCTAGAACCATATTGGAGATTTAGTTACGAGTTAGATTTATATTTCTCTATAATTGTAGTCTTATTATATGATTGTATATATATATATGGTATATCTGAGATCATATACGCTCTAAATTAGTTGGAAAAACGCTCGGGTAGTATCTGATCTACGTATTTACACTGTATAACTTATACCAATAGGGTTTTTAGGGAAATGGAACTCTCATCATCCGGGTGATGAATGGAGAAACGAATGTAAAATAACATATGTGCCGGTATATGATATAACTGTAGTTGCCATGCGTGTAAATATAAATTTATATAATCTATTGCAATTGTGTTATTCAATATGCAGTATACTAATTAGTTATAATCAATAATACAATATAAGAGATAACCAAGGTAGTTGGGGTTTATTTATGGCCTGCTTATAATACATACCAGGTAGGTAGGTATACATCGATATCCTAGAAACGGCCCTTTACTCGTGTATGATTATAATTAGAACTTCTTTGACAGCATATACATAAATGACAACCGTTGTGTGACAGGCTTCCTTTAAGATATTGCGACCGTTTAGAACGTTATAGTGATTTAAAGTACCTTGGTTAGAACACTATTTCCAGAGTACTAGCAATTGGTTTGTTGTGATGCATTGCTTGATACTAGTTGTTATATATATATATTCAGCTATATAGGCATATAGATAGACACTACACTTCTAGCAGAATATTAAACATTGGATTATCTTGGTATGAACCAGTATAAGATCTCATGTGAATATAATTATAATTTTACAGATTTTAATTATAAAATTAGAGATACGCAGCACCTGAAAGCAGGCTGAGACTATAAATTACCGAGGTGATACGAATAGGGGATATTTAAGCTTTTCATTTAATTAATTAATATTTTAAAATTTACAACATTTGTGGTGTGTTAAAATATATTATATTTCTTATATTTTATAGTAGATAGCATTAACATTAAAACACAATATTAAATAATAAGAGAAACAACTAGACTAGAATAAGAAGAAAAATAAAGGAGTTAGAGGATCCGGAGGGAGCATTTATTTGCAAGCTTTAAAGTGTAAATTTTATAAATATATGAATTAGTCGTGATCAAATAATTAAATTATAATTAACATCATAAAAACAAATTTCAAAGACAAAGAAAGAAAGATACAATTGCAAGTTGATAACAAGTAATTAATAGCAATTGAAAGCAAAAATCCCTAATAATACACTCTTGAAAATAAACAAATAAGGTATAAGTATAGCAAATCAAGTCAATTATAAATAAAATGAATCATAAGAATGAATTTCAGTCGCAAAATAAAGTAGCTGTGAATTTGTGAATTTAACTTTCAATCGCCTGACTAGTGTGATTTCGGTGATGGTGGTGATGATGATGACTGCGACTGCGATGATGTCGATGTCTTGATCTATGGCCAGATTGATCATTATCATTATTATTGATGTTGTTAACGTTGTTATTATTATTAGAAGAAGAAGAAGTTGAAGATCTTGTTGAATGTTGTTTTCTTTTCTTTTCAATTTCGATTCCACAATGTTCACATACTGATTTCTTCCTATCTTTAATTAAAAAGTCACAATTTGAACATCTTTTATAACCTAAACAATCACGATATGATTTCGCTGGAGATCTGAATAGGTTTAAAAACAGTTGATTATTTGCTTTATGACTTAGATATAAACTAGTTAATCTTTTTTTCTCATTTATTATTTTTGAAGGATCTTTATTTAGTATTAGAGAAGCTTCGAAGTAAATATTTACAATGTTTAATAATTTTTGATTTAGCTTTGGAGAGCTTGGGACTTTTGTTCGACATAATGGACAGTCCCCTTGACGTTTGAACCAATCTAGAGCACACTTAATTGATTTAAAACACGATAATAGTTAGTATACGATTAATCGTAACTCTTAATTGGTGATTAAAAAAAAATTGTGAGATCCTTTTTTGCCGATCAAACCATTAATTTTCAATTTTAAAAATAATTATGACTTACACTGTAACAGTGTGTGTGACCACAAGGAGTGATAAACGGAGCATACATAGTTTCCAGACAAACTGGACAACAGTATTCATCATTTGTCAAAGTAGATAAGAGTTTCTCTCGTTCTTCTTCTGACTAGAAATTTCAAATAATGTTAATATATTAGTTCCATCAACCTCAATTTTATACATCATCTTACCTTTGTTTTTAGGAATTTTTTATATAACTGATTTGTTTTAGAGTCATGGTCAGCATGTGATTTTGATTTTGTCACACCGGTACCTAGATCTTTTTCCTTCCATAATCCAGCAGCCTTAAAATTCTTATAGTCTGCTGGTATACTCATATAAGTAACGGTGATAGGACCTGTTTTGAAACTTTTGAAATTCATTTTCGATGCAAAGTAATGAGAAGTAAAGAAAGTTGGTTTTGTAAAATCGGGAGATTTTCATTTCATTTTATAAGATTAACAATAAATTGAAATACAAATAATTAATTATAATTATGAATAAATATGGTAAACAATGGTTGAATTTAATTGGAATAGATCTCGTAGATTTCTTATAAGAATTATAATTTTGTAGAATTATTATGTAAACGGTTTTGTGTACCAATTCTTTTACGGTGGTGATCATGAGTTTGGTGAGTATTTATGAGTACAAAATATCTCCTATCTAAAACAAAATTACAAACCAAAATATTATTTAATTATAATAAATGTTTATATTTCAATTGAAATGTGATTGTAAAATTAATATGAAGGAAAACGACTAAAAAATACAACTAATTTGGCTGTGGCCCTGTGGCAATGATCAAACAAGTCATCATAGTTGCAATCCGTTGTTTTAAGGACGTTATTATATTGAAAGGATCTAGATTCTAGATCTTATTTGACATGTTATTGGAGTGACTACTAATAAGGAAATATTTCTAAAATATTTCATGATTGTATAAACAAATGAATAAATTTTTAAATACATTTATGTATCACATTTAAGCTTAATTGTAAACATTTTATCGCAATTAATATTTATAATTAGAAACAAACATTAATTATAATCCTTTAACCTTAAATCTAGATTATAGAATTTTTTTTAAATTTTCATTTTCATTGGAATTGTGTTTGTTAATAATTTTATATTTTTTTTTCTGTTCTAGATCTATATTATGATTTTTTTCAATTCTCGAACTCATCCCTAATATTACTTTCAATTGAACAATAACTCCAATTATAATTGATTAACAAGATCAACTGCAATAAGCAAACAAAATTATAAACTAACGAATAAATAAATGTATAGGCCAAAAAAGAAAATGCAATATCAATAAGTACTAAGTACAAAATAAATCAATAAATCGTCACTAGCAACCACGTTAACAGCGTTATAATTAATAACGACAACGATGACAACAACAACGGCAACAACAAAAAAAACTTTCAAAACAAATAAAAATTATTTCTTCCAATTCTCACTAACAACAAATCCTAAATCATCATATTCCCTCCTATTATTATTATTAATATCATTTGAATTATTTAATGAATTATTAACCGTAGTACTAATTTTATCAATAATATTTGAAAAAATCTTTAAGGTTGGAACGGATCCATCATTTCCGTTATCATTATCGTTGACCTTAGAAACTATTTTATCATAATTACCATCTAAAGACATATCTTGAAATTGACCTGTTATTTTAACAGGCGGGGTATTAATGTTTTTTAGTTCGTTGGCCAGCGGTTTTGATAGTGGATCTTCATTCGATAAGGGTATTTCCGAATTTGAAATTAAATTTGATCGTGATCTAGATGGGATCCTATTTGAATTTAATGGTGCTGCCTTATTCTCAATTGAATTGTAATCCTCGTGTCCTTCGGTTTTTGATTTAAACGATGTATCATTAACCTTGTCTGTATAAGATGATGGTGATGATTCTATCAAGTGCGCGTCAGTTGTGCTAGGTTTTTGATTTTTAAAAGGAGCTATATTTTGGTCTTCATTAATATTTAAAGAAGTTCTAGAATTTGAATTTGAATTTGTTTTTGAATTTAAATTCAAATTTGATTTAGGAGATTTATTAACTTCAATTTCAGATAGTAAGGTATTCATTTCATTATTGTTTCTACCAAATAATTGATACCAATATTCTAAATTTTTTGAATTTGGAATAATAACAACATCACCACTTAAAGTTGGAGAATAATTAGAATTTATAAATTGATGTCTTCTCGATAAAAAATAATCCCAACAACTTCTTGTTTTTTTAAAAAGTTTAGAATCAATTCTATCCTTTTCATTATTATATAAAAAATTACCATATTGGCAACTATAAAGATGATAATATAATCTTCTTAAAAATCTTTCATTTATTTCAAATTCTTTTGGAAATTGTAAAATTATTTGATAAACTGAATCTAAAAATTGTTGAAAAATTGGTGATGTTAATTTGATATTTGTTTTTTTATTACTTTGATTATTATTGTTATTATTAACAAAATTTAATTTATTACTAACATTAATTAATGCTTTTTGTGCCTGATTATTACCATCATTATTATTTAATTCAATGAAATTTTTAGAATTATTTAAATGACCGCAACGTTCTGCAAATCGATGACCAAAAGATATCCATTCTTTTTCAATTAATATTATAAAACCTTCTAAAGTTCTATAGTAAGGATCAAGACATATTTGTGATAAACTTGATAAAATTGATGTTCTATCCCAACCATCTGAACAATGAATAAGGACATGAGAATGTTGATAATGTATTTGTTTTGTTATTAAATTTGAACCATCTAATATTATAGAAATATGTTTCAACCAATCTGATTTTTGTAATAATTGTTTCGAATTTGGGGATAAATTTGATTTTAAATCACCATTTTTTAAAACATGAATTAATTTATTCAATGAATCTCTAGCTACATGAATATTTTCAATTCCTAAATATATTTTTTTAACATTTGGTTTATAATTATCAATATTTTCAGTACCTGCACCAAGAGCAGTTTGTGCCATTGCATTTGTTGTTGGTCTTGCATCCACAATTAAATTCTCTTGGTGTGCACCGATTTTGTTTGGTTCAGTTGTTGAAGTAAAAATTGCAGATATAAATCTTTCATCTTGTAATGATCTATTTTGTGTTATACCAACCATTGGTTGTGAACATCTTGTTATTGTACAACCATTTAAATCATGATAATATGATAAAGCAGGTATTCTTTTTTTAGAACGAAATTTTGAAGCATGTAATATAACATTATCAGATATAATATTTGGTACTACTAGAAATGAAGGATATGTTGGTGATAATTGATAATTTTTATTTATATCAGTAATTCTCCATTTTGAATTTGTTGATTTCCATATTCCCATTCTTTGATATTCTTGAAGTGGGTTATAAATATTCCATGAATTAAGTGATCTTTCAATAGGTGATGGAGAATAAGAAAATGCATATAATTTTTCAACATCAGCTAAATAAATAGATTAGTATTTAATATAGATTGAAGAATATCAAGATCACATACAAAGACAAGTTAACTCCATAATGCTATCAAAAACATCCTTGGACTCCTCTTCAGTTTGAAAAAACAAAGCAATGAACGTAAAATCTCTACATCTAATTCTTAGATAGCTATGATTTTTTAAAGGATTAAATGGGCTTCTTTCAACTGAAGCAATAATCGGATAACATATCCACATCTCTTTTGTTGAAGGTTCTTCTTGTGAAAAGATTAAATGATGGGTTGTAAGGTGTAGGGTTCCCGTTGATGATTTACCAAGTTTTTTCAGTTTAACATTTGAGACCTATTGAGTTATTAGATTTGAGTAATATATATATTTCTTGAGAGGGATTACTTCATACTTTCGCTATTTTGATATATTCCATGATGAATGAAGTTTGATAAAATTTGGAGGTGTAATAATTAAAGGTGTATCTGTAAGATGCATGGGTGTATGTCTGTCCAAATTTTAGCAATTTTTGACAAATTATTTCCGTCTGTTTAGAACCAATTTGGTCATTAATGTTGGTCATTTTATTTATTTAGTCTGTCAAGACGCGAATAGACTTACTAGTTAAGACTTAATAACACCTTGAGAAGTAATCACCTGTTTTGCTCTTTTTGGATGAGACTATGTAACTTTTTTTTCCAAAGTTTCCAGCACAAATAGCATCTATATTTTGAAATTGATCCATTTGTTTTGTTTTCATTTTCAAATTGGACCAAATTGATTTATCTGTATCGTTCGTTACGGTTGTTTTGTGTTTCTTATTGGACAATTCAATTGTTTTGTGTCCAATTGTTAGTCCATTGTCTTCTAACAAAACAAAATTGATAATCCATAAGGTTTATAAATGTACTATGTACAATTAAGAAAAAGGAAAATAAACTAAATTATAATTAATTCCATTGACAAATAGATTGTTAAATATAATTGTGAGTCAAAACACAAAGTCGATTTTGTGCTAATGTATGAGTATCTAAATTTATAAATTGTTGTTTTCTTGCTGTCTTGATTCCGTTGTTAGTGAACATAAAGTTGTTTTACTTAATATCGGCCATTATCATCATGAGTTATCGCCCACAGCCAATTTTCGGCGCATTATTACCAGCCGTTAACACCAAACTCTGCCGAAAATTAAACAATTAATAATGAGAATAGCTTATTTTACCGTACTTATATATATTGTAGAATTGTCTAAATATTAATAATGTATAAGAATGGAATTTTGTTCTTAAATAATATACTATTAATTATGAAAGATTATGAAAATTTCCATATTTATTTTCCCATTTTCTGGTTTATCTTAATGAAATAAAGTTAATCAAATTCAACCACCCTTAATCTGAGAGCGACTATGATTGCCAAAATTTTGGCGCTTAGCATCATCTCGCGACCCATCACCACTTAAAGGGCTTGAGCCAGGAGGTTAAGACCAGCTCTTGGATTCTTTAATTTTGGAATCCCCTGCTACTATTAACTGTGAGAACTTTACGTATAATGATGCCATTCTTTGAATGAATTTGTGCATAAAGGGTTTTGCTGTTATTAAACTTAAACTTTTAGTAACGGTAATGTAAGATTGACAATTGCAATATACCAATATCTATCTAACATAAATATAGTCATATTTATAAAGTAATAAGTTTTCTGTACTGCTCTTTTTTTCTTTTTAAAGTAACTTCCGTTTTTGGGAAATCATGCAGAAAATATGAAAAATGGTATCTATTCCTTATCTATTTTATGCTTAAAAACGCGATAGAAATTAAATGAATGTAATTTCAGATATCAATTAGTTAATTTCTATTTAATCTTTTTCTTTTCAAGCTCTCTGGCTAGCTCTTATATAAGTATATATAATTAATATTCTTATGGAATCCCGTAATTGGAGGAATAACTTATATTGTTAGGATATATTCTCTATAACACGCACAAATTCTACAAAGTATTGATCGTGGTACAGTAATTTAGCGAAATCCTTTTTGAGTTTGAATATTAGAAATCCTTGGAATCTTGAATTAATATTGGAATTGCGAGTCCCTACAAAATGGATCTTATAACATTCTAATGTTGATAATACACTTATAGAGCTCCAATTATCTATTATTATATTCAATTCTTAAATAACTAATTTTAAAATGTATTTAAAGGAAAATAGAAAAGAAAAGATGATAAGTTTTCAGTTTATAATACTTACTTAATTATCATAAATAAGTTTTATATGTCTTGAATCACCGTAATCACTTATGCTTCCTTCTTATTATCCTTCCTTATAAGCCCCACGACCTTTAACTGAAACCACTTAGAACAAACGCACTACAAGCCATAAATCTATTAGAATACAAGTAGAAGTATAACATACCTTTTAACGACAAAGATATGTTTCAGTGGACTCAAAAAGGAGGACGGATCAGTTAAAGAATTGTAAGCATTTTATGATGATCAAGTGGTCGAAGTAGTCAACAGAAATCAGGTTTGAAGTAAACTCGATTAAAAGTAAAAGAATATCAAAAAAAATTTTGAATTTCCGGAAACTTTGCTAGACGTGAGCGTTGAAAAGCCCTTAACAGGGGATAAAACTATCACTTAAGAACTTTAAGCAGCATCTGGACATGAAATATTATGAAGTTAGTTGCCTCTACCATACTTTGTCAAAAAGGTGTATGGGTGTGTGGATGTGTGGATATGCACAAAGAACAAGCAAGATAAGGTACAAACACAAAAACAAACATAACAAAGAAAATATAGAATCAAATATCAAATTATGTATAAGTAAATGAGTAAATCAATATTATTAACATAGCAATAAAATTTAAAAATAACGCCCTAGACATTTTATAAGTCCATATTGGCTATAAATCAATCAGGTAAATAAGGAAAAAAATTAAATAAGATATATGAATGTATGAATGAAAAGATTATAAGACGATACAATGTTTTTTTCTTCCATTTAATTTCTGTCTGTCTTTACCTAGTAAAGAAGCTCTTGTTGCATTTTCAAAAACCTCACGTACACCTTGACCAGTTCTAGCGGAACATTCCAAGTATTTAATAGCGCCGATTCTATCAGCAACTTCTTGACCCTGTTGAGAAGTGAGTGGAGATTGAGAAGATTTTCTTAGGTCTTCAATTGTTGTTGAATCATTTCTTAAATCCACTTTGCAACCAACTAAAATAATTGGGACACCTTGACAGAAATGATGTACTTCATTGATCCATTTTTCTTGAACATTGTCTAAGGAATCCGGTAAATCGATTGCAAAACAAATTAAGATAACATTTGAATCTGGATAACTTAACGGTCTTAATCTATCATAATCTTCTTGACCAGCGGTATCCCATAGGGCCAATTCAACACGACGACCATCTACTTCAACATCTGCAACATAGTTTTCAAAAACAGTTGGGACATAAACCTCAGGGAAGGTACCTTTCGAAAAGACACTATTTAATGATAAATGGTAGCGTTAGAGAAAGCATTTTAGGTAATTATAAGCAGCAATGAGATATGCATACATTAGGAGGCAAGTTTTACCACAAACACCATCACCAACAATGACTAGTTTTCTTCGCAGATCAGCAGGAGCAGCAGGCATCTGGACAGAACAGTTAGTATGAGACAATGCAGTTGCAAGGAGCCCAAAGCCCTGGGAACCTGGTGGGGGAACCGGCATGCCCAGCGCCACAGTAGCAGCAACAATAAAACGTACTCTGGTGAACAATAACAATAACGAGAAGTGGGAGTGGAAACAGAAAGAGCACAGATTCAGGACTTTAGGGAAGCCGAAGCAGGGTAATCTACTTGTATTTATGTTATTTCTTTATTACTTCTAGTTTTGCTGCTGGTTACGTAAGTACTGGGCAAATTTGGACGTCACGTGGATGCCACACTCCGTTTTGGGCGTTCCTCGCCAGCGACCCGCACGCTCGTCCTCACCCGCGGCGACCGGCTGGGTGGAGTGCCAGTCTCCGACCGACCGGTACCCTTGGTCCAGCAGTGCGTTGTATGGGACGCCGTGTTCCCTGATGTAGGCAAGCACCCGGTCGAAACTCCATGACGCCAGTGGATTGATCTTAATCAGTCGTCCCTCCAATTCCAGGATCGGCAAGTGTCCTCGCGCTCCTCCTTGGCTGCGACGGCGTCCGGTCAACACAGCCGCTACCCCCAATTCTTTGTAAGCACGCTGGGCTGGTTCCACTTTGGCTGAGTAATCATACAACTCTTCATCGGATTTCCACAATTCGTCCCCATATTTGCGTGTGAAATCTTCAGTTGTGTCACATCCTTCTGGCTTGTAGATGTGGATTTTTACGTCTGCATATTGCTTTTGGATCTTCTCAACAAGTTGCAATGTTTCTGGAAAATGATATAACGTGTCGATGAAAATTAAACTCAAATCTTCTTCTATTTGTTTCTCTTGCTTCAATTTGTTTAGCATGTCAATAGTCACCAACCCTGTCAATCCAAATGCAGTCGTTTGATACAGATCTGGAAATGTTATGAATGACCATCTTAATATTTCCTCAGGTGTTAACTTCTCAAGAGTTTTATTTAAATGCTTTAACTGTGTTTCTGTTATTGTTACTGTCATTTTTATATAAAAATTGATTAAATCATTAATAATTTTTCATTTCCATTTAAATACTGTTATCACGTGCCATTATCGTTCCACACGTGATAGCATCTTCTTGAGTGAAAATGGAAAAACTGATCCGACAACTTTATTAGACGAATCTTGGAATGAATCTGGAAAATGAAGAAAAATGGAAACAAATTGAAAATGAAATTGCAGATGAAAATTTAATTGAATGGAGAAACAATTGACATGTTAAAGAAACAACTCGTCACATGATATACTTTTTTTCTCTTTGTATGGTATATTACCCGGACACTACACCACTTTAATATACGTTACAACTGGACATTATCATAATTATTTGTATATAAAATGAAGCCGGTCGTTTCTGTATGTTTTTCTTCATTTCTTTATTTCTGTTTTGCTGTTTTTACTAATTTATCAATATAGCCAGCTAAAGCTTGGTGCTGTACTGTCTTATCAGCGTTTGCAATCGTTATTTTAACTGTTATCGGTTTCTTATTCAAAGGGAAACATGAGTCTATGATGGGTTCAATATCGGATCCAAAAAATGGTGATGAGTATGTATCCTTATTCTTTTTATACCTTTAAAATCATATTAACATTAATTTGTTATATAGGGTTGCACATACGGTATTTGGTGCTGTTGCTGTGTATGGTGTTTTCTTTTTATTCTGTGGGTCTCAAGTATTTCTTATAAGAAGACAATCAAGGATTCAATTATAAAATTTACATATTCAGCATTTTATCAGTATAACATAATATAATACAAAATCTTTATATATTTATTAAAGTATAATTAAGTTACGATACATCTATCTTCAACATTTCCATACTAAATTCTTATACTTATACTTATACTTATTCTTATACTTATACTACTGATACTTGACATTATAATTAATTGTAATTGCTACCATATATCTAATAGCCATTAATTGTACTTCGATAGCAATAATATCTAGAATTAGAATTCGAAAAAAAAAGCAGTTTCTTGTTAGTAGTTAAAGAGATAAAAAAAATAGAAAACTTTTAAGTATACTCTTAATAATAATTATGATATTTTTTTATAATCCTAAAAATGTAAAAAAAAAAAAAGAAAGCTATGGTTATTATAGTTATAATGATAATTATAATGATTTCGATTTTGGAAATCTAATAATAATAAGTTAGTAAACACAAATTCCAATAAATAAATATAAAAAAAAACTTACCGAACAGAATACATCATTTCAACAACAGGTAAAGCAACAATTTGTCTACCACCAAAAAATCTACCATTTAAACCTAAAATTGCCTTTTCACTTGATTCAATACTTATAAATTTTAAAAAAATTTCACCTTTTGATGATGAATCAACTGATATATGAACTACTTTACCATATTTTTCTTCACATTCGGATTTTGTATCCTCTTCAAGATCTTTAACCCAATTTGGCTCAGATTCTCTATAAATTTTTTGTTAGTAATTTATTTCTTAATGTTAATTTTTAATAGTACTTACTCTGCTGGATCAAACATATTTTTTAAGACAATACAACGTGAAATAACTTTACTATGTTGTTGTAGATTTTGATCATTTAAATTCAATTTTAATTTGTTATCACCATTTGAATAATCATTTGTTAAAAGATCATCTTCATCACGCATTAATTTCCTCATTAAGCTTTCTCTTGTACCATTATTAAAATCATTTGAATCATTATCTTTTAATGATAATCCTGATTGTCTTGCCTTTTCAATATTTGAACCTGGTTTATCATTTAAATTTATATTATTATTATTATTATTTTGATTTGAATTTATTGAAGGACTATTTTGAATTAATGTTGGATCATTGTTTAATGTGCTTTTTTCAACTCCAAGTCCTACTTTTATTTGACGACCTGCTATTTCAAAACCACTCATTTTGATTAATGCTTCTTGTGCATTTTCTTTATTTTTAAATCTAAATATTTTCATATCATTAGTAAATCCATCAGATATAAATAAAAAATATGATAAAAAAAAAACTTACATTATAAAAGCATAACCTTTTGATTTTCCCAGATCATCTCTTTGTAAATAAACAGCTTCAATTTCACCAAAAGATTGAAAAATTTGTTTTAATTCTTCATCTGTAACACCAAAATGAATATTTCCAACATAAATTCTATTTGGTGAAACAGTTTTAAAATCAGGTTTTATTGGTTTTGGTCCCATTAATAATGATTGTCGATTTTTTTCAGATTCTGTATATTGTACAATAATTGGTATACCTAATAATTTATTACCAGTTAAATTTATTGCTTTTTGAACTGATTCTTTATTTTCAAATTCAACATATGCAACTCCCTTTGAGCGACCTGTCGATTTATCTTTAACTATTGATGCATCAATAACAGTACCAACTTGTTCAAAAAATGATTTTAATTCTTTGGATCTTAAACGAACGGATAATTGTTGTACAAATATAGTTCTTTGATCTCTTTCAACGTCTGTCGCTGAGGATGAATTGCGGGAATGATTCCTAGAATCATTGGACCTATAACTTCTGTCAGTATTATGACGATAATCTCTAGCGCGATCACGATCACGGTCACGATCTCTTCTTCTTCTTCTTTCACGTTCCCTTTCACGATCACGATCTCTATCACTATCTCTATCTCTACTTGGCCGATAACTATCCTCACGACGTCTTTCATACCGATCATCACGTCTATAGTCTCTATCTCTCTCCTTATAATCGGATCTTCTACTTCTAGACCTTGAACGGTCGGATCTTGAACGTTCCGAACGATCGCGTTCTTGGGTTCGAGGTTTCGAAATACTTGTACGGTTGTCCATTTCGTTTTCTTTCTGGAAAATTAATCAGAGAAAAGATCATAATCAAGAGATGTGATGATTTTATTACTGTGAGTGCATAAGTGTGAGGTATGCATCTACATTTGTGTCGCTCTCATAATAATAAACATAGACATTAATTATAACGTTATCTGAGTAAATAGACAAAATGACTTCGAGACTTTTAACACCTTCACGACTTTTGAGAATTAGTACTTCTCCCTTGTTAACCAATACTTGGTACTTTATAGCAGCTGCAACATTGAGCGTTTGTAATAAACCGGATGAAGTGCCCGTTTTATTCAAGTATGCCATGTTACATGCTGAACTAAATTCAAATCCAAATCCAAATCCAAATATCAAAAGTCTTTTAAATAAATTTGATGCAAAAGATGATATTAAAGTATCTTCAGATCCAATTGTTTTTCAAAAACAACTAGAAATTGCTAAAAAGACAAGAGAAGCATTGATGAAAGGATGTGCTTTAGCGGGGTTACCAAAAACAATAAATTCATTAACGGTTTTAAAAAATATAACTCCTGATGAATTAAGAGAAACTAAAATACAAAGAAAAAATTTGAAAACAGTCAATGAAAAAGATATTGAATTTGGTTCATCATTTTGGGATCAAGTTTATGGGAAAATTTCAAAAAGAGTAATGGGACAATTGACTGCCGCATATCCTGATTTAGGAATGTATGCTTTAAACTATGTTTATACTCCTTTATTATCTTTTACAGATGTTTTAAGTGCTCATGATACAAGCTTAGTTGTTATTGCTTGTCTTATACCACAAGATGTTAACCCTCAATTGAAAGGTCACTTGAAAGGTGCCTTAAATAACGGTGCAACAAAAGATGAAATTGACAGTGCTAGAGAATTATCAATTGATATTTCAAAATGGTGTGGTATAAATTGGACTCAAGATGTTGCAAAATTATAAAATATTATATATACTATATATAGAATAGCTAAAAATTTAATGGATTTTTATCAGCTCCTAAATTTGCTAATCTATCTGCTTCTTCATTGCCAAAATCACCTTCATGACCATAAGTATGATTAAATTTTACCTTATTCCAACCTTTTTTAAAATAATAATCATTTATTTTTTGTAATTTTAAATCAACATCCTTTATAATATCATAATTATTAATTGGTTTACCAGATGATAATTTATAATCATTTAATCTCCATTTGTCCATCCAATCATTAAAACAATTAATTGTATATTTTGAATCTGTTACAATTGAATATCTTTGAAAATTATTATCATCTTTGGATGTAATAATATCATTTAATATAAAATCAATTGCTTTTTGAAATGCTGTTAATTCTGCTCGGTTATTTGTTTGTAGACCTATTAATGGTTCAGATATATTTCTTTTATCTGAAATACCAAAAAATACACCATAACCTGCAATTGCAATATTTTTTTCTCCATGATTTTTTCTTTTCCCATTATTACGTGATGCTCCATCTATATATATTGGTATACCATCATATTTTAAGGGTGAAAATGCTTCAAGCTCTAATTTTTTAGTACTATCGATATCTATACTTATATCTGTACCTGAATTATTAATATTGATGTTCATGTTAGGAAGGAGTATTGGATATGATCCGATCGGACCTATATCATTCATATATTCTATTGCTTTATCAATTTCATAAAATTTCTTATATTTGGAACCTTGGAATCCAATCACTTGTTCCTTACAAATTTTCCAATCATCAAATATACCAATTTGTTTACCTATTTTATAATACAATTGATATATTAATATTTATTTTAGGTAGAAGCTTTATGTATTCTAATACTGACCGACTTGAACAGCATATATTGTTGTACGAATATATTTTAGACTGTTTGTTGTAAAAGATCGATTTATTAACTTCATTTTTTTTTTTTTTTTTTTTTTTAAGGGAAAGCAAATAAAATTAGATTATGTAACTTGTGTAACTTCATTATATAATGGAATTTTATGGCTGTTGTGTGTTGTGGTTGGACTTGGTCCAACTATTACTAATTCCTTAGTCAGTCAACATCATATCTGGACTTCTAATCAAAAAACTTCGACCCGTTCTGATCGTATATTCAAAAATGGTTATATAAGAGATTTGAAAAATCATTTGCTTTCTTTTTATTTCATGAGTACACAAAATATCTGGCTTTACTATGCTGTTTAACTCCAGACTACTTCAAAGAGATAGAGATGCCCGTAATCATTACGATCATGGAGCTAACGACCTTCTAAATCAATTATTGGACGATCATAACGATGACACTAGAACTGGTGGTGGTTCAGTTCTCTGTCTAAACTCCTACGAGTTAAGAGAAGCGTTGGCTATAGGGCTACTTCCTAAAAATTTCCTGGCGAATATTGATCATGATCCTTCACCTCTTATTTATATGGATATTAATGTCAGACGTTTTATCAGAGTCCAAGGCCTGTTGTTTACACTCGGGTTATTGGCAATATGTATATACTATTTTTGAATTCTTTAATTTTCTTTTCTAATATATTAATGGGTACATAAATAGATATGGTTTATATTTTGGAGTTTGTTTGATACGTCTATAGCATAATAATCTGGGAAAAAATACAATAACGGTTCAGTTATATTAAAATTGACGTGAAAGTTTATAAAAAGGGAAGAGATACAATAAATATCAAAAAGAAAACACGAATTCTCAAAATTATGTCTCTATATTCGAAAATTCAATAATCAGTAACTCAACCACCCTCTCAAACGTGTCTACTATCACGGCTTGTCTAATTCAGTTCGAATGGTTGTACATGTTATTATAAGATTAAAGAATCCCACTTGTGAAGACCAAAAACTTGATAATCTGATTTATTGTACTTTTCTTCTTAACTATAATATCTTCTAGTCCAATTTATATAATCTATATAATCCGTAGGATTTTCCTGGATTTGCGCTCAAAATCTTAGTATTAAGCCTAGGGTGTAGATAATGTGGGGTCCGGGAAGCGACGTTTTCACATGCTTGAGATGATCTTAGGTCTCAGTTAAGTTAAACGTAGTGCTCGGAAGTTTGGGTGCAGCTTCAAAATGCCTAAAACATTTGTAAACTTTGTTCGAGTATATTTTAACGAAACCTTACTCCTTTTTGACCATTCAAAGTTTAAATGGCTCGGCTTAATAAAAATTGCACATAATTCATTTGTTGGACGCAGGTAATTCCAATACTGAAACTGCCAAAAGAGTTGGTGTTCATCGTAATACTCCGAGACACGTCTGCCTTCTTTATAAAAAGAGGGATACCGTAGAGAATATCAAACCACCTGGAGTGAAGTCTGTATTATCTCCTCGAGACCTTAGGGGTATCAGAAGGGAACTACTAAAAATTCCAACAATGGACGCCTCTTTGAAACGATTTCAGGTGAGCACTATGACAGTTAGAAGATATTTAGAGATGAATTTTAAATGAAGAAAAATGAGAAAAAAGTCTTGGTTGTCACCTTCACCAATATCAAAATTTTACTGTAAGCGACTGGAAACGCGTGATTTTCTCGGGTGTGTCGTCGATTTCGAAACGTGGTTCAGCAGCAGATAGATATTGTTACCAAGATCAGAATGATAATAAAGGCAACCCCCGGTATTTATTACCTCAATTCAAGAGTGGTGATGTTAAAAACATGGCCTGGGGAGGATTCTGCGGTGAAGCACGATCAAGGCTCGTCCGTTTTGAAGAAGGTAAAATAAATTCCGAAAGATATATTAATGAAGTCTTAATACTGGAAGCAATACCTTGAATTCCATTGAAGGTGCTATTTTCAACAAGACAATTCTGCCGTCCATACAGCTGAAAAATTTTCGAATATCTTGGCGGTATATAATCTTAAGCAGATATGGTAGTCAGACCTCAACCCCATCATGCTTAGCATAAGCTTAAACCTGAGCTAGGTAAAAAGGGCAAAATATTGCTATCGTGAAAGGAGAAGTTAAGAACGTCAAGTAACACCTATCAGAAATTTTACCAGGGTTATGGAAGGAGATAGATAAGTCGTATTTTGATGGACTCATTGCAACCAGCCCTAAACATAGTTATGGGGATGGCCGATAATTAGTAATCAGAATGCCCTACATTAAGTGAAACTAATGTATCTCAGTGGTTCACAATACATGTAATTATCTATTAATTCTATATTATTAATTGTATTGCTGCCGATTTCAAAGATCTTCGCACCATGAATTGAAGGAGGTTGTTCTCCATAATTAAACATAACATTACATGTAAGAGTAGTCTATATTAAGTAGTTCTTATTTAAGCGTGCATATATATATATATATATAAAGGATATAAGTCTAAGCCGTAACGCCGTAATCAATGTTACTTCCAATTAACTACTGTTTTCCTGTGTGTTCAACCCAAGACACGGTTAATTCCGATGTTTGTTCATCATTTAAAAGTATGGAGCCATTGTAATAGAAATAGTAATTCTGAAAGTTGTTGAGAAATTACTGAAGAAGTATTTTAGAGTGTTTGATCCAAATTAAAAAGGTAAAGAAATTTGGAATATAAATACTTTTCTGAATTATAAGTCACAATAGAAGTTATATAGTGGAAGTTTCAGATCAGAACCAAATTAGGTATTATCGAAAAAATATATACTAAGCGTAAGCCCTTTAAACCGGTAAATGATAATAAAAAGGTTAAATTTGGTAGATATCGTAATATGTTTGATATAAAAGTAGAGTTATACCGCTTCCAAATCATGTGTTATAGCAAAAAGTTAAATATATCGTTTGAAATTTGAAATTTGAAATTAAAGTTCATATTGCTAATAATATAAAGGTTATTAATAATTGAAAAGATTAAATAGAAATTAACTGATTGATACCTGAAATTATATTCAAATGCTATCGCGTATTTAAACATAAAATAGATAAGGAGTAGATACTTTTATATGGCATATTTCATTTATAATATCTTTTTTACATTTTCTGCATAATATTCCCAAAACGGAAGTTACTTTAAAGAGGAAATAGGAAATGAATAGTGCAGATTTATTACTTAAATAATATTAACGCGATATCATATAATTATGTATTGATATATTGAATTTGTCAATCTTATATAGTAGCTCAAGAGACCACTAGGAGATGAAGCTATAGTTAGCCTCAGAAAATAAGCGTTTCATTTGATTTGTAATTACCAACTGATACATACAGAAAAAAGCTCTAGTCTAAGAACTGCAAAAACCAGTATGAATTCTTTGGAACATATAAGCCATCATAACCTCTGGAGTGTATATTACTTATCACGGATTGTGATACTACTATCTTAATACGTATACGTGTATACTAGCTATCTAAGTAACTGGATATTACCATATTTTAATTATGCAAATCATATAGGCATAGGTATTCGTAGCTTAAACTGATACGATATATATAAGCTTATAAAGTGTTATATATATGCTAGTTCTACGAGCATCATCTATAAGTTGAATACGTATTAGACGCTCTTGTTTAATCTTCGAATAAAAATAATGTATGAAATTTTCAGTTGAATATAAAAGAATATAGAAGCGGCGGAGGTCCGGACTTCAAGATATGGAATTAATGAAGTTTATTTATATATAGCTACATCTACAAGGCTCGCAAATTAAATCTAAAGGAAAATTCAGGAAACATTTATTTTCTATATGTAATATTTATATACCTCTATAGCCGCTTTTAGATACCGAAGAGAAGACATCCAAAATTTAACTATGGTACACACTGAAAACTAACTTTTTTTTGTAAGAATTTGGTCTCCAGGAATATGCATGCAAGTTGATGCAACAATACATATTACGCCATGAGGACATATACATAACACGTGATCATTGAACGAGAAAACTGATTAAATTCATCAAACGTAGCATATCTGTATGGCTGCGAATTTTGGAGGCCTGCATAATTAAGAAATAGGGTCGAATAATTTGAAACGATAGGATTTATATTTTCCAACTATCTACCTTTTGTGTTCTTTAACAAATACGTAAAGTGATTTTACATAGTGACGTAGGGTATTATGAGGGTTATAGGCTTATATATTGTATATTACCTGTAGGTTAATAAGCTCGGAATTGTGTCGATGATTTCGTCATAGGTATCAATATCAATGTCGGTTAGTATTAGTTGGGAAGAATGGGTGAAAAACTATCCAAAATTGATTCAGCTACATTAATTGCATAGAATATTAATTAGTTAATAAATCCCACTTCTTTCATGCTCTAAAAGAAAAAAAGTTATGTTTTTGTTATGTTTTCTACTTTTGAGACAGGTATGAATAAATGACATGTAAAAATATATTTCATTCAAAAAGGAAACTCAAGATAAAAATTTATCCTCTAACTAAATTATAATCAATGTAATAGTGTGTTTTAATTGACTGTTTATCAATAATTGAGAATATAATTGTTGTGATTTGATTCACACACATATTTCATATGTATTCGGAGTATCTCGAGGAGTGCATGACTAATAAAGGGGCATGAAATAAAGTATTTACATGTAACACCATAATTTTAATCGGACTTCAAATATATGTACTCAGCTGAGAGAAATTCATTCATATAAGCCATTTAATACGGAATTTTTGGGATATATGGATATGCAGGTATAATGATGGGTAGCTAAGGGAAATGAGACACGTTACACACAATTATTTATAACTTTTCTGATTGACTTCCTACAATGCTTTCAATTACAAAGAAGGGTTAGCATAGTTTCTTTTGTTTGCTGAGTACCATTTTCTGTAATCACAATATATAGGTGGCTATGATGTTGGTTAACTGCCCTCATATATCTAAGGGGCTCTATAAGCTTACATTTGCTCGAATGAAGGCAAATGAACACCTGGCATGAAATGGCAGTCCTTCTAGAGATAGAGAGATATCCTTGAAAATTATTTGGACTTACCTTCTTCTTCAGATATTTGTAACTATGAAAGGTTCTCGATCTGTATAGCTAGGTATGGAGTTGATATAGTGCTTTAAACTTACTAAATAAACTGAACCAAGCTTCGAAAAAGCCGATGCAATATTAATTACATTCAATAAAGCTATTTCCTCTCTAGAATAACTATATAGAAAATAAAAAAGTTCCTGTGCTCTATGGAAAGAAATTTATGTGCGAGATTGACCAGTTCATGATAAGTATCAACTACTAAAACTTAGATTCAGAGAGTGAACTGCTAAATTATTCGATATAGTGATTTCGTTATTAATTTTTGTACGGATACTTTAGATATCTGATCATTCAAACCTTTACCCAAAAAAAAAAAAAATTTGGTGTGTGATCTCGAATAGGTAGTGAGAAATAACTTTTCCGAATTCAGTGCAAGTGATTATTTGAATATCATTCTCTGGTCAATTTAGTTTCGGAGCACCCAAAAATGATATGGCTAATTCAGCGTTTCTACAAAGGTACCTTCTTTCTTTCTAAAGTACTTCCGATCTTGATGGTGAGAAATAATGTTAATTCCTAAATGTATGACCGGCATATGAATATTTGCTTGATCTAGTCGCGGTGCATCGAAGATTTTGGTGCATTGTACAGATTCATTTATTTCTCCCACATATATATTTATATCTATCCAATAATTATAAACTTTATATTATACGATCACTATAATGTATAGCAACACTAATAAATTGAAATTAAAGCGGTATATGAACATACATAATTGCTAAGGATCTATTCAGCTTCGGTATACTTATGCTTTGGAACAAACAAGCTCAGGAAAACAATTGGTACGGATGCTTAACATCATTTTGAATATAACAAAATCGTAGTATATGGAATGGTTAAAACTTCAAGCTTTTATCATAAAGGCTTATAATTAAGTATCTCGCTGTCTTGTACACTAACACCAGTGTATTTGACTAATATTTGGGATGCATCCTTAGAAAAAAAACTCAAGGGACAAATCCTAGAAGTTGGTTTTATTATTTACCTATAGCCACATTCATCAGATTGGTTAACGTGAACCTGAATTCTTTGAACACCCGTTATAATAAACTATAAAATATACATTAGATATAATGACAATTGCAAGTAAAACATATATTTAGTGACCATAATAATTCAAAGATTAAACCCTATTTATAATTGCGCTCTGTAGCTTCCATTACTGGTGATACCTATTATTCAGAACAAATAGAAATTCAAGACAAAATGCCAATTTGCAGAAATAATTATTAAAGGGATATAAGTGGTGTTGAAATTTGGAATAATAGCATTTATATTAATGAAATCTGATTTGACATATTACATGTTGAATTTAAATTGAAAATAATTCAAGAATAGCAGTTCCTGTTCATTAACCATAATCATGGACTGCAAAAATTTCAAAAATGCATAAATACATAACTATGGGTCAAGATTTTAAGTTTCGATATATTATGAGTCCTGATCTGGAAGAAGGTTTCAATAGTGCATTGAAGCTGCAGATTGTCTTAAACATAGATTAAAAACAATGTTATAACTAATGTAATGTTTAGAGTTTTAGATGTCATTAGAAAACCCCAAAGGCGCAACACTAAGTGTGGCTATAGCCAGTTTTTTTTTACTATAATAATGAAAACGGTAATATATTAATAGATTGACATCTATAGAAATTTTAAGCTTTTTTGGTTTCACTCTTAACTTTATTTGAGAAGATATCTCTTTGAAACCTTAATCATATTGGAGCATTCGAAATATGAATGACTCGACTGACTACAGTGCAAAAGTCATATCTCGTCTATTTGGTCGGATCCGGTCATACCTGTGCTGGTTCTGTAGTGAGGCCTCTTGTGTACTGTGAGAGGCATCAGGCTTCATTACAAATCCATTGAAACTTTAGCTATAGTATATATACAAAACAGGTCAAAGTTACCTTCACGAGATCTTAGGGGTGCGATATGAAGATTACAAAAAGGTCTGACGAAGAACACGCCAACATTCGTATGTTACTGAGAAGTTTCAGGGAAGGGTGCATATCAAAAAAACATTATAACGGCTGGCAATACTTTTTATTCAAGCTTTTGAAGATGATATTTTCAACAGGACAATTCTCCAATCCCGAATCAAAAAAACTAGGAGGAAAATTAAATGAAACAATTATGTTGGCCCAGACCTAATTCCCATTAAAAACTGCCTGGGACAAGCTCAAAAGTGACCCGACAAAAATATGCAGAATTTTCCTCAGCTATAGTGATACTCTGACACTTTAGGGAACATGATTTACATTATATTTAGCAAAATTTGCTTGATAATTAGCACTTTAATCAAGAGATTTTGGTATCACTCTTAGAACAGTTCACAAAAAGAAAGTCGATTGGATTTTTGGCGTAACTGGGAGAAACAGGCATTTAGATCTTTATTATGGTAGAACTTTATTACAGGCACTTAGAACTTTATTAAGATATATTATCTTAATATGTTTTATGTTTTTCTTAGTGATACCAACAAAACTACGGGGAAGAGGAGAATAAAAGACCAATCGACTTTGAAAATACACTAGAACATCTTTTAAGAGCGTAAGTACAATTTTCTACTTTAACAATATAGCTTGAACTTCTAGAAGGAGTTTAATGGACTATTGAAAAGTACTAGTGGTACGGAAAATTGAGCGATGGTTATTCATACTAATTAATAGTAAATGACATAATCAGATAGAGGAGACATAGACCTTTCTTTTCTTCCCTACTACAAGTTTGTCTATATAATATAGTGATACTGCTTTAATTTATTGATTATCATAATGCCTCTTTTGGGTGAATTCGGGGATATACATCTTTCATATGGTATTATAAAATAGCTTTAAATTTATTGAGTTGCATTAAATATTATGAGGTATAACTGTGATATCATAACATACGGTATACTTGTATCTACGTGTATAATTAAGGTCATCGAAAGACAATTGACTCTTGTGAACTGCTCAAGTGTGCCCGTATATATGATACCCAACAAGTAATATTTCAAAAATAACAGTGACCCTATCAGAAAATATAAAAGATCATATTAGAATTTTTGGAAATGATCCAAACGATATACTATACCCTTTAATTAATGTTGATATAAAATCAGGAAAAATGAGATGTTTTGATTAATCAATTGGGATCTATGCATTCTTATTTCTTATATAGGATACATAATGCATAGTACAAAAAGATCAATATTGCAGAAGGGACATAAATTATATGGAGACAGGTGATGCATGGTTGAACATGATTAAAAGTGCAGGCATTTGGGATTAACTTTTGATGCTTCGATAGAAATATTGACCGGTAAGTCAGATATTTTTCAAGCTCAATTTTAATAAAAATTTTTAGAATCAAATTTGATGAAGGAAAAGAAGAATTTAAATTCTAACTAATTATAAGAAAGTAATGTCAAATGCGTGAACAGGAATAATTTTAATTATAAAGTTATAAAAGCTAGATATTGGGGGATTCCTGTAGATAAACTAACTAAAATGCGCAAGCGAAGTAATATTTGCTAGCAATTAAAGGATTGTAGTATCGATATTTTAAACGCTGATGACATTCAAGCAGCTGCTGAATTTTGGAAATAATTGAAATTAGATGGTATTAACCTTAACTTCATATAAACTAATCACAGTATGGTCTGCAATTAAAATTATAAGTAATATTAAGTTCATTAATTGTTGATGATGGTGTAGTAAAAGTATAGACTATTATGAACAATACGCCTTCAGTTGCAATAATAAATTAGGTAAGTATTAGTTCTGATTTCAGTAATGAATAAAATTTCTTTTATTCAAAAGAAAGCTTATAAGAAATAGTATGCAAAAGAAATACCAAGATTGCAATTGTCAGACCCTTCAACCGACTATAACTCCTTTCCTCTGAGTTACCATTCCAGGTTCGTTAAGCTCAGCTATTTACACTCGCATATGTTTCCTTTATCAATGAAAATATTGACTCTAATATTTATGTTCTGATAATAGATCTGAAGATACCACCGAAAGATTGCTGGTATGATAAAGGTATAAACCAATAAACCAATTTTTTAATGCAACAGATACTTATATGTCCAATGGTATCGTGGAAAAAGAGAATTGTACCGTGATGGATTTAGTGAGATCGATCCTAGAAGGAAGTGTATTAAAAATCAGTATTGAAACATGTCACAATATTGAATTACAGTTCGAAATATACCTATGAGAAATTAGATTGCGGAATATTTATAACAAGACAACTATTATTCCTTCTAAAGTTAATAGAATTCCCAGTGGGAAAGAAAAGTTGGTAAGCAGAGAAAAGGTGGAAACATACTTAGGTTTTAGTTTATAAACCCAAGGTGCTATAAACTATTCATGATGATTGTTTAGATGTCATACGGAAAATGAATTTGATATATTTGAAGATACTGGATGGTGAAAATAATCTTGATTCTTGCAATTATACCAAAAGTTGATATAAAAGAAAATCAGATTGTTTATATCGATGGGCCCTTTGATCCCAACAAAAACATCGAGCTAGAACGATTGGATGATAACTTAGAGATTGCTATGAATGAAACGATAAAAGAAAACTACAATTGCAACATCAAAGTTGAAGGAATGTACTCTATTATAATTTAGAGAATCGATATATCATCCATAGTCTGCTTCACATAACTATAATACAAAATTCATATGACTAATTTATAATTATAATAAGAAAAACAAAACATAGCTAGTAATAGCAATATATAGTAAATGTAAGGTAAAAACTAGCTACATAATATTAAAATTTATAAGTAAAGTAACCTGAGTAATTGCATAGTGTATTTAATTGGTTGTGGAAAAGCTGTTCATGACCTTATAGTTTGTGATTTTTTAATAGGTTAAAGTGATATAGCTATCATTTATTATTTTAATTATGGTTCAATTTTATTACTACAGCCAGCGCTCGCTAGTTATACATTATTAAATATTCAAATTTGTCATCTGAAGATATATATAATCCCTTAAATTTTTTTCACATCTGTAAATTAATTAGTCCGATCACATAAAAAAAGCTCAACAAGATATACAGGGCTTATATAGTGTTAGATATATAAATACTATATATATGTAGTATTGTACTAACTTATAGTCGATCATATACTGTTATTATTATACTTGTTTTTAAAACTGAATATATGTATACGGGTTAAGTTTATATCACCTATTATGGTGCCAGTATATGTTTCCCATTAAAATCTATTTTTTTGTCTGCACCAGCATAGTCAAGTTTAGCATAATAAATAGCTATAAGATTAATAATGTCTACTATCAATATATAGGTATATATACAAGAAAAACTATTTAGCTATATTTTGGCCAGCTTAAAATTGTATTCGTGTATTAAGCCTAGGTATATAAAACAATAATCGATATCTATATATTAATTATAACATCAGTATTAGTACTCGATAATATATAATTAACTAAATCTATGAAGTAAAATATAAATTTATGGTGATTTAGCAGATAATAATAGTACTGTAGATTTGAACTATTCAAATCTAATGAATTGTTGCAATTTCTGTATATAATATGATAATATACTGCATGTGACATTGTCTCAACGCTCATGAACAGTACCATATTGAATAAATCTATAATTGGAGCTGAAACGGCTCAAAAAAATGAAATTACTATAATCTATAGACTATAGTTTCAGTGATTAGATCGAGTCATGACATTTTAAGACTATCTAAAATTAATTTGTGATTGAGGGCGACGGTAAACAGACAAAATGATACTGATCAGGTGATACCTGTCCATGGAATTTCAGTGGTGATATTTGTATGAAACACTGAAGAGGCTCCGGTGTCGAATTGGAAATGCCATAACAAGAGATACTTTGGAGAAGAATCCACATGATGCAATTATGGAGCAATCCAAAATATCCAGCATGTTCTACTTAACTCCCCTGAACTACACCAACAACGCAAGATAGTGAATATTGCGGAGACTTCATTGTCGCAACTGCCATTTACCAACACAGCTTGATCAGTACAGTTCTTAGAAATTGTCCCGCTCAACATATGAGCACCGACTCTTCACAAGAACAGCCCCTATAATTGAATACACGTGGTTCATCACATAAATGAAACCATCTTCAAGTTTTATAAACCTCATAATTAGTTATTCTTCTTCTCCCTAGAATAGTAAAATCTGACACACAAAAAATAAAAATAAAAATAAAAATAATTCGGTACTTCTTAATGGGAAAAAGTGCGATCAGGAAGTATATTCCTTTGAATACATAGCAGGCTTAATTACCAACTAAACAAATAGTTTTAGACTTGGATTTATACTATAGCTAGCTCATATATACTGGCAGTACTACCTGTTTAGTTGCCGAGGTTTAATACACATTCCTACTATTATTGAAGAGGTTTAGTACCTTTAATGGTATGACATGAGGTTGATTTATTGGTATACTGGTAGTAGCTGTTATCATTGACATGCCAGCTGAAATGAAACTCCAAAACATGCAGATGTACAGTTCACATGAAGATGCATTGGGAATAGTGCAAATCTTCTATTTTGGGTCATTCATCAGCCTTTTTTACGCTTCTGGAATTGATCTAGAATATATTAAAACTTAAAAGAAAAGATCTTCATACTTCAATAATAAAGCTATCATATTTTCTGTTGATATTATGTAATAATGTTGGCGAGTAAGATGGCCACGGAGTAGGCCTCACCTTCTGAATATCTCCAAAACTAGTCTATAACATTACTGTCATATTATCATAAACGTTCAACAGAGAGTTTAACAAGACCTTATGTCACTCAATTACTCTACTATATCTGCAGATCTTTCTTTTGGGAGATATATAAGATATTGCAATTGAGAACTGTACAATATTAATGAGAGATATAAAAGACTGGGAATATCAGAAATCATTGTACAAAACAATCATCTAATTATAACAAATTTGTAGTTGAATAATTATTTCCTAACCCTGATATTGGTTAGGAGTTCTCATACAACAGATAACAAACGCTGATTGTTTGCGTTGTTTCATGCATGTGGTAGTGGTTATTATCTTAACTATAGCCATACTGCTGTGTCCATATGTATTTCTGTGAATAAGTTACAATTTCAACGGATCAACCCATCATTACTGGCAGGTTCTTAGCTAGTTGGGTATAGGAAGTTGAGATTTGTATAATTGTAGAAAAATAATAGAAGTCAAAATAGCGTTCGAAGAAACTAGCTGTAATATTTTTCAGTGATCGTGAATAAATTTTTATACCGTTTGCTAATTTCCTTATGATCATTTGGGGTAATATTGGGTTCGCAAATGAGACGGAAGGTATTATTATATTGCAATTGATTATCAGAGATTATAATTAGAGGATCGGCATAACTAAACCCAGAAATATTAAACATAAGGATAATAATATTATAAAAATTTGGTATATATGATGAAGATATTATAATTGGGATCTGAGAAGGAACCAATCGGAAAGCAGCTAGTGAATTCCTGGTACTTCATTTAGTTGTGGACACATGTATGCAGTGTGTGCATGCATCAAATTTAATTGAGCAATTAGTTACATCTTGCAGGAGGATATGCAAGCAGAACATTGTGCATAAATCATGCATACTTCTAGGAATTTTAATCAAGCATTTTATTTTGGTCTCAATTGCAGTATTAATTAATTGCAATCACAAAACCATTCAACACCTTTTTCTTCTTCACTTCCCTTTTCTGCTTGATACACTGATAGACCTTCACCTTTGCCACTTCTTTCCTACAAACGTTTTTTCACGGTCAAGACAATGGGTTCCCATAAAAAGTTTGTCGCAGAAAAGAGCCCTGACTGGAATTTACCTGGCTCAACTCCTGTCCCTGAGCCGATTGGTAAACCTTGGGCCTTAAGAAAATACACAACCCGTCACTGTGCAAGCACTCTTCATGATTTTTTTCATAACTCTGCCATTCCTGATAAAGGAGGCGAAAAATACATTCAGGATGCTGTGGAATCGGTATCTCAAGTATTTGATTGGTCACAGTACTATAAGAAAAGAGGTCTAACGTTAGGTTCAATAAACTCAAATCCAAACCAAATTCAAAAAAACCCTATACCTAAAAATGTATATAGCATCACTACTAATGAAAGTCAAAGTCAAAGTCAAAGTCAAAATTATCAAGGTCGAAATCATAATTATCAACCAAAAAGGCGTAAATTATTCCTTATGGCTGGCCTTTATAGTGGTGGACTTAAGAAACAAATTCCTGAAAAATTTAAATTTTCTTTACCACATGATCAATCTTCCTTGAAAGATAAAAAGGATTTTCAATTGCCATGGAATATCTATTGTCCGAGTAATGGAGAAAGAAAGATTTTAAAATGGAGATCATTAAAAAAAAGTAAGTTACAAGTTGAATATAATTTCTTCTTAAGCATGAACAGATTTCCTTTCTTTTTCCCAATCTTTAAGATCCCAATATTGTGCTAACTGATTAATATCCTTACCTAACATAAACCCTTAACACTATTTTCTTTCTATTAGATATTTATCAAACAGCTCATTTTGCAAAAATAAAAGAACTTCCTTCATGCAATTGTAAAGATGAATGTGGAGAAGACTGTCTTAATAGGTACGTTAACAATATGAATGATTTATTAATCTTCATTCTATAATAATTATAATATTCTTATAACTGTTAACATTTCATTTTGTAGAATGATGCAATATGAATGCGATGAATTGACTTGTCCATTGGGCAAAAAGAATTGTGGTAATAGGCCTTTTGAAACATTACAGAAGGAATTAGCTGCCAGGAAACGATATGCTAATGGATTTGAAGTATTTGATGTATGTCTTTTTTAAATTTTTGACATTTTGATTAGCTAACACAGATTATAGACTGGAAATCGGGGTTACGGTTTAAGAGCAATTCGATCCTATGATCCTGCTCAAATAATCGTTGAGTATACTGGAGATGTAATCACTCGAGATGAAATGGAATCAAGGGTACAAAACAAATATCAAGGTGCTAAGGTAAGATAATATTACGAAAAAATCATAAATTATATTTAAATCTAATTGCAATTAATATTATTAGAACTTTTATATGCTAAGTCTTGAAAAGAATTGTGTCATTGATAGTGGAACAAGAGGCTCAGTCGCAAGATTCGTTAATCATTCATGTAATCCAAATGCAGAAATGCAAAAATGGTACGTCAATGGTGAGCCAAGAATTGGGTTATTCGCTGGTCCGAAAGGTATTAAAGAAGGTACTGAAATAACATATGATTACAATTTTGATTGGTTTGAAGGAGCAGAGCCACAGGCTTGTTTATGTGGATCATTTAATTGCAGAGGATTTATTGGTAAAAAATCTTCGAAAGAAAATTCTGCTGATTTAAAACACAATCATAATAGTCATAACAATAGTCATACAAAAAATGATAATCAAATATTAGTTACAAAAGAAATTGACAGTAAACATAATTCTCACTCTTCTAATAGTCATTCACGCAATACCTTTAATATTACCCATCATAATACCTATAGCCAAAGTCGTGTTCATTTATCTCAAAATAATCACCGAAGTAACTTCAGTACTTTAACAGATCACGAATCGTATAAAAGGAGGAGGCACACAATTATGGATTATAGGCCACTAAAGAAATCTAAGGCGCTTACAAAACAACATATATTGGCAAATTTGGCAAAAGCAAGAGCTCAAAAGGCTGCTTTAAAAGAACGTCGTAGAACGTTACCTATTTTACCAACACAAGCCACAACAACAATGAATAATAAATGTTCCCATTCAAGTTCTCTACTAATAGATGCTCATGATTCATATCGGCAACAATCAATATCAAAAGAAAGCTTTTTAATATCAAATCATGGTAATGATATTAAAGAAGCTGATGAATTAAAGAAGTTATTACCACCCGCATTACGAAAATTGGAAATTGATATGTATTCCGAACCAACAAATAATAAAAGATCAACAAGTAGATCAAATAAAGCAAAACAGGCAGATGCTGAGGTTGTTCAAGAATTAGAAAATGTTAACGGTGCTTCAAAAACTTCAAATGATTTGTCAAATCCAAAATTAATTTCAAATAAGAATAACAATAATCATAAATCTCTTATTGTTTCATTTTCATATAGCGTAGAAAAATTTATTAAATCACAAACGATCCCAGAGAATATTATATCTAATGACTATGATTATGATATTGAATTTGAAAATGAAAAAGAAGTTGGAAAAAAAAATAAAATCAAAGAGTTATTATCACAAGTAGCTGAGCCTAATAGAATGGACAGTACTGAAATAATAGCTAACATGGTAGAAGATCTTGATGATCATGATATACCATCAACAAAAGTGATCATAACTTCTTCTAATTCAACTTCTCCAATGATAAATAGTGATAAATCAAATGGAGAAAAGAACGAAAATAGTAATAATAAATTGAGTGATAATGATGAAATTCCCTCATCAAGAAAGATATCTAAATTCGAGAAAGATGCCAATACCCTGCTATCGAAATATGTACCAAAAGCTACAATCAATGAAGGAGAAAATCACAATGATCATGGATATCAACGTGAAAAGACTTTAGTTACACCGGATTCAATTGAAACATTAACATCAATTGATAATAAATCAAACATAAATATGGATGATGGTGCAATAGATTTTTATAGTGACGATGGATTTGATGAAGAAGATGATACCATTGATTCAGATTCAATTTCCGATTTATCGATTCAGTTGGTCGAAATTGATCCATCAAATATCAGTGACTTAAATTTACCTAATAATAATAATAATAATAATAATAATAATAATAATAATAATAATAATAATAGTGATATAATCCATAATTTTGATGATTTGTTAGATGGAGTTGATAATGATTTTGATGATGATGGTAATGATATAGTTATAAATGATACGACACCCACAACCACAAGTACCAATGAGGATAATAATGGGAAAATTATTCGAGTTGATGAAGCTATCAGTTCTGATGAACAAAATAACAATTTACAAATAATCAAGCAAGTTGGTGTTAACAATGTGATTGACGATGGTTCAAATGAAGAAGATAATGAAACAAATGTTGAGATTGAAGAGAATTTGGGAATAGATGTTGTATTTTATGATGATGTTGTTGATGATGATTATGATGATTCTAATTTCGACATTTCAATGAGTGATCACAGAGAATCATATCCTATAAAAATCATCCAAGCAGAAGTACAAAAAGAAACAGAAAATGAGTTAGAGGAGAATATTGAAAACAAGAAATTACAGGTTGAAGGTACCTCAAAGATTATTCAAGAGAACAGACCTGAAAAAACACAAGATCCAATTCCAAAAATTCAGAGTACAGAAGAGGAAAATCACCCATTTGAGATAGGAGCATTTTCACACAATATGGTTTCACCTTCATTACCGACTAAACCTTCGAATGCAAGATCAAAGTCACAACCAAATCTTATGCCCATTTCCCAATTACTTAATTATGAATCAAAAGAATCAACCCCAATTATATTACCAACGAATAATCAAAATCATGAAAGCGAGAATCAACCATCAATAGCTGATTACAGAAAGGAAATTCCAACAGCACCACAACCCGTTCTTGTTTTACCCAAACCTTCATCAAGTTCAAAGTTTGGATATTCTCCAGGACCTTTATCCACACTTGAAGAAATTAGGGAAAAAGATTATGGGCATATGTATTATCAAGATCAGGTATTAACCAGGGAACAATCAGCAAGTTTTAATGTCGGTTATTCTTTATCACCTTCGGCTATTCAATCTCTTGCTAGTGCAAGTAGTCATATACAAAAACAAACTAGTGTTCGTACACAGCCTGAAACAAGTCAAGTTAGAGCAGATATTATTGGAGTTGATCCTTCACAACCACAACAGCCGGTTCTACCGTCTATATTGGCAGGAAGAACTGGTATGAGTAGTAGTAATGAAGCAAGAAAAAGAAGGTCAAGATCAAAAGCAACAGAAGTTGTTTATGAGGTATCGACTGATGTTTTTCCGGAATCGTATCAGTCAAAATCTGACCCTTTAGTATCTTCGGCAACCGTTAATGAATCAATTATTCCATTATCCTTACAACCTCCAACAACAACTTTAACCTTAGCACCTGTTGAAGAACCAAAAATAATGTCAACAGTTAGTGGACAATCAGTTTCGTGTACAACATCAGGAATTGTTTCATTTATCCCAGGTACAATATCACCCAATAATATGATGCCATTGAGACCACAAATCCCTGTTGAACATCATAATGTTATTCCCGCAAGAAGTAAACAAAAAAGAAATGTTTTATTTTCTTATCAAAAAACTCAACCAACTCATTATGTCCCAGTTACAGTTACACAATTAAAAGGTGAAAAAAAATTATCCAATTCATCATCTGCGTCACCAAGGACCGTTAATGAAAATGCATCAGCTACAGCAAAACCTGCTGGTAGTGCTCCCATTTCAATACCGGGTTCGGGTGTTGCATTTGATACTAGGATTGGAGAAGAATATAGACCTATTCCTGCATTTTCGCATCATCAACAGCAACAACCGCAAACACCGCAACAACAAAATATAGTTGTGCCATCATCATCAACACAGGAGCAGCAACAATATATTTTTCAAAATACTATACCGAATAGTAGTAATATATTGGGAGGTTCAGGATCCATGAGTTCTCAAAATGCTTCACAATGCATGCCTCCTCATATGCAATCACAACTACCAGTGGAACAACAATTACGATCGGGTTGGCAACCATCACAACCTCAGTTGAGTATACAACCACAACTACAAATACAATATTCACAACCTCCTGCGTCAATCGCTATAACATCCCACTCTCCACCACCTCAAGTGCTAACATCAGAAGCAAATACTGAATTACAATCACAATTATGTAGCTATAGAAGCACCAAATTTGATCCTGTTCAAGATATGAATAGAAAAATTCCAATGAATAAAACATCATCTCCAATTATAATCAATAAACCATCATCAAGTTTAGTTAATAAGACACCGATATTACCTAATGAGAGAAAACCTAGATCTCCACCTCTTCGACCAAGAACTAATATTCAAGGATCCGAAGTTGTTGACCATATACCACCAGATGTCCCTGAACATGTCAGAATTCAATTATTAAAGATTCAAGAGTATAAAGAAAAAAGGAAAAAAATGATGGAATTGGAAGAGAAACAAGAAGAACAGAGAAAATTGCAAAGACGACAAGAAGAGGAGCGGCAACACCAGCAACAACAGCAACAACAGCAGCAGGAGCAACTTCAACGGGAACAACAGGAGCAACAGAACGCCATTTTATGTTCCAATTGTAGTGTGACTAAACCGATGCAATTAAATCGTCCAGTTAATATTCAACCAAAATTGACCCCAAATCAAAGTAATAATATGACTAGACGTAATGTTACTATTGCACCTAGAACATGTATTACAAGACCAAATACAATTGATTCAAGAAAAACATCAATTTGTAATAAAAATAAAACACGTATACATTATCAATTAGAACAACAATATCAATTACCACAACCAGTTCAAGATTCTCGTTCATTTAGTCATGATTCAAATATAGTTAATTCTCATTCAAGAACAAATCATGATATAGCGTTACATTCACACGATGATCATAGCCATACACATCATCATCATGAATATCAAATTCAAGCGCAATTTTTATATATGCCATTACAAACGAGTAATATTATTGATCCAGCAGCCGAAGCACAAAGAACTAGTAAAACAGTTATGAGGTTGAAAGAAGCTAGTGTCAATAAGAATAAAAGAGAAAAGGAAAAAGAAAAGGATAAAAGAAGAAAACGAAGAAGAAATAGAATTAAGGAAAAGGATAAGGGGAAAAGAAGTTCTAAGAAAAGACGCACTGATAAAAGTTCTGACCATGAAGAACAAGCAGAAGATTCTAATAATCAGAATGATGTTAACGATGATGATCATGATAATGATAATATGAATGAACAATTAACAAGTTTAAGTTTGAGTTCTGGTGTTCAAAAGCTACCAACTTTACCACAATTACAAAATGTTGCAGCTGAAATTAATGCAAGTATGGAAGCCGAAAGACAAGCTGAGAAAGCCAAGACGAATAGTCAACAACAAAATCAGAGTGGAAAATTGCCGATGGCAGGATCATCAGCATCAAGGACTACTACGACGACTAGTACTACTTGCACATTTGTTCAAACGGAAATCAAGATTCAAGATCCTAATAGAACGCCACAGTCACCTCCACCTCCATATTCATCGGTTGCTTCTAATTCTATTGACGAGCAAGATGAAGAGGATGAAGAAGAAGAAGAAGAAGAGTTTAGTGATTCCAGTGAGGAGGTTAAGAAAGGGCCCCGGACAGTCAGTGTCACCTGACGGAGATACCCGATGGGCGCCGTGCGTCTCCGGGTAACTGTGGAGTAGCAACAATGCGGGTTTTCAACTTGCACCTTCCCCCCTTTTAAGAGCACTCAAACAGAGATGGAAAACCTCAACATGACCGACCCGCAGGAGTTGATGCACCCGCACTCGCATCCGCACCCGCACTCGCTACACATGCCCGACTACCCACCAACCCATGGGCATGCAGGGCCTTGTGGGCGGGTCTTGCGTCGGGATAAGTCCCGTTCTACCAAGAACCTCATCCGTCATTTGGCCACCAAACACGGCATCAAACCAGCCGGTCCGAAGCAGGAGGATGGACAGGAGGACTCGAACAGAGACGACTCGACCAGAGTAATCAACATCAACGATACACCAAGTGGCACTGGTACTGGTACTGGGCCTCGTCGGTCCTGGGTTTGGAACTACTTTGTTGCCGATCCTGATGACCCGTTCAAGGTGATCTGCAACGCCATTGTGGCGGACAACCGAAAGTTTGGCAATGTACCCACTGGAGAAGGAGCCTTGCTGAAGCTGAGTGGGCATTTAGAACACATGCACCGGTTCCGAGCCAGCGAAGTTGGGCACTCGAGTTGGATTTGGGTGGTGTTTGAGGAGTATGCAAGGGATCCCAGCCTTATCCGGTGCCGGGCGTGCGGCAAAACATTTGCGCGGGATGCGACGGTCCCGACGCGGTACATGAACAGTGAGGTCAACTTTGGTGTCAGACCCAAGACCCGAAAGTTCATCGGGTACTCGAAACCTCCATCTACAAACATTAATGATTCAGATCCTGATTTAATTTTACCTGACAATCAAAATCAAAATCAAAATGATACGGCAAGTGGGAGTGGAAGTAGAAATGTAAATTCTAATCAAGTAAACAATGATAGTATTAATATTATTGATGAAACTGGTATTGATCTTAGTGAAAATGGGAAGAGAAAACGAAAAGAAAAAGATCCTAAAACTTCTGTTAAAAAGGCAAGAAAAAGATCATGGGTTTGGAATTATTTTCAAAAAACAAGTGAAGATAGAGTTAGATGTATTGCTACATCTGCTTCTAATGATAAAGAAGTTTGTGGTTGTTCAATGAGTTACGATCATTCTAAATCTACTAAAAATTTTATAAGACATTTAAATAATGTTCATAAGATTTATGGTTCTGAACAAGCTGATCATATTTTAGCAACTCCGTTACTTCAACAATCTCAACAACAATCACCATCTCATGGTCAAAACCAGAATCAAACACAAACACATCCCCCAAATCAAAATCAAAATCAAAATCAAAACCAAAATCAAAACCAAAATCAAAACCAAAATCAGAACCAAAACCAAAATCAAAATCAAAATCAATCAGATTTGACTCCAACTCATCTTCATGGAAGATCAAACTCAGCTATTACAAATGATTTATTAAATCAAATTTCTTATTCTGATCATATTGATTCTTCAAATATGTTTGCACAGAATTTAAGCGCTGATGTTTTAGGAGCTGGTTTTCCAATATCTTATCCATCTCTTTCATCACAGGGTAGTAATCCAAATATTGCAAGATTATTAAATACTTCTTCAACTGTTGGTATGAATAATCCTCCAAGTAATAATAGCAGTCCATCACAACAACAACGACAACAACATGTTCAACCTCGTCAACAACATCTTTCTAATGATGATGCTAACTTGTTTCGTACATATCGATTTGATCCTGCTCCACAACAGCAGCAAGATATTCTAAGACAACAACAGCATGCACAAATGACTCAACAACATCAACAATTACAAGCATCAAATCAATTAGCGGTGCCTTTACCAACACCAACAACTTCAAGAGCGCAAACGTTAGCTACACCACCACCAGCACAACAACAACAAAGATCACCAGCACAAGTCCCAACTATTGTGAATTCTAAAGTATATACAGCTCCTCAGTCACATCCTAATCGATATTCATGGGTTTGGAGGTATTTTGATGATTTAACAACGGATAATACTAAAGTGTATTGTAAAGTGTTGAAGAATGGAGGACCTGAGATTTGTGGAGCTTTGATGTTAAAAGATAAAACAGGAAGTACTAGGAAACTAAGCAGACATCTGAATAAACGACATGGATTGAAAAAAGAAGAGCCTTTACGAGTGTTTGAACAATAATATTTAATATTTATCATTATTTATCTTTATAGTAATAATATAAGCAAATAGGAACTCCGATAATTCTAAGCAACACGTGATCTTCTGCGAGTTTTACAAACCTCCGCAGTTCAGAAAATCGTTTTCTTTTTCTTCTCCACATCCGTCAATAATGTTCCGTTTAACAGTGTCTGGTCTTAAAACATCCTCTCTTTCCATCACAAGGACCATCCCCAGGACTACTCTTAATGGGCTTCCAACTATTGGTCTCAGACAGTTTAAAACTTCAAATACAAACAAATTTGATATTCCTTTCCTAAAACAAATCCCTCAACCACCCGGCAATATAGTTGGAACCGTTAATGATGCAGCCCCTGTTCCACAATCAAACTGGTTCCATGGCTCATATCACTGGACTTACGAGAGAATCTTATGTATTGGGCTAGTTCCATTGACAATTTTACCTATCGCTACCGGATCTATTGTACCTTCAATTGATGCTTTACTCGGATCTACAATCTTATTACATACCTATTTAGGATTTGAAAGTTGTATTGTTGATTATATACCAAAAAGAACTTATGGAAAATGGCACAACAGAGCTAAATATTTACTTCAATTTGGTACGGCTGTTTCTTTCTATGGTATTTATGCAATGGAAACTGAAGATGATGGATTAGTTGGATTTGTTACTAAATCTTGGACTGCTTAATTATTCATATATCATATAACTAATAAAATTTAAACTATATATTGATTAATGTGTATCATGGACGTAAAGAAATAAATAAAAATAATACCAAGACTATAAAAAACATTAAAAAGACATGAATGAAAAACCTTTTAAACCCAATTTTAATCTTATTTTTTAATAAATTATTTGATCTATTATTATCAAAATTTAACATTTTTGATTCTTCTGATTCTTCATAATTATAAGATGGTATATAAAAATCATCCAATGAGGCAGAAGTTGGGCTTGGTGATCTTCTTGATAAACCAATAGAATCCGATCTTTCACGACTTGTTGTACCAGATGATGAAGTTGTTAAAGGAATAATTGTATTAAGTCTTAAATATGGTTTTTTCTTATTAGATTTAATATTTAATGTTGACCATAATTTTTGTGATAATCTTAACATTTTATATTGTGCTGTTTGTTGAAAATTAAAAAGTGTTAATATAACAATATTTAAAATTGCAAAAGTTATATAAACTATTAGAGGTAAATAAGGAACAGTCATAAAACAATTAATTGTATCAAAAGTTTTACCATCTTCATTTAATGATAAATCAGATCTTAAACTTAATAATTGTATACTTGGATATTTTATGCCCATTGCCATTGAAATACTTTTAACGTTATAAGAATCAGATATAAATTCTTTATTATTATAAATATATTTTTCTTTTGTAAAACAATAATCATGATCATCACCAGCAAACATTGCAATTGGTCTTATTTTTTCAAGAATTTCATTTGATAAATTTTGCTCAATAACTGTTTGATATTGAATACCTCTTTGAATTGGGAATTTTGGATTTTTAGATTCACGTAATGGACCACATTTATCAGGATTTTGTTTAAATAATGTTACATGAGATAACATAATTCTTGGTTTTATATCATCAAGATCATTATTCATAAATTCCATTAATTTCCTTGGTTCAATTGAAGATTCAGGATGAACATTATCACTTAATGATATTGTATCTAATAAAACAAATTTATGATTAGCAATTTCAATTGATTTATTTGAATCTGGATAACCAAAAGTTTCTTTAAATCTTATTAGTGAAGATGGTATAATATAATCACCAAAACCAATATCATGATTACCAGGTATATTTAAATATCTTTTACCATTATATTGATTAATTTGATCTATTGGGAAAATTTTATTAAATCTTTCAACTTGTGGTTTATAATATTTATTTGTGGATTCTCTTCCATTATCTAATAAATCACCAAGGAAAAAAGTTGTATTAGGTTTTAATACTTTATTAATATAATAATTACTTTTAAAGATATAATTATCAACTATTTTTTCTGATAAGTATAATAAAGATGGATTTCTACCTGGATATGTATGATTATCAACTAATTGGGGGTCGGCAATTAAAGACACATGAACATTATTATTATTATCTGTAGCATTAATATTAGTATATTCCCAGTTTTTCCATTGACATTTTTTCACAGTGAAATAAGGGTCTAACCTTTCAAACCATATAAATATTAAAAGCCATATAAAAACAAGTACTAAAGGTGGTGTTAAATGAAGAAAGTTCGATTTTCCTGAGGGGCGGATGGAACTGGAACGTTTATAAGGTTTACCGGTTGTTAATAATGATGGTAACATTTACGTTCAAGAGAAACAATAATCTTTTTTAAAAAAGAAGGTGGTTGGAAAAAGAGAGAATTTTAAGAGAGAAAGAAATTTAAAGTAAAAAGAATGAGAAAAGGAGGGTTTTTGATAATTAAAATACATTTAAGTACCGAAAATAGAATTTGGCATTTAATTTGTTCAACCTTATCGATCCTCTTTAAATTTTATCTACACGCACCAATATATATTTAATGCCTTTTTATGATTATGATTATTATACACTATTTTACATTCACGTTCATTAGCTAAACATTTCTTATCTATTTGTGTTTATTTCTATATTTGTAGTTGGGGGATGACCATGACCAGGTGTTTTTATAGGACTTTGGTCCGACATCAGCGTATCTTCACAAATATTAATATTTTCAGTAATGTTTTCTCCAAAATCTTCATCAATCATCATTTCATCATGAACTGTATCTTCATCCATCGATCTGTCTCCTGCTCTATTATCTTGATCATCATCGCTATCCCTCAACCACGGAATCAATTCCATTGAAAAGTGTATTTCCTCTCCATTGATATAATTGATACTCTTGTGTCCTAATTCAGGCTTTGCACTTTCATTAATATCCGAAAATGTAACAGCTGTTTCAGTAACTCTTATACATCTTTCGATAGCTCTTAAATATTTGAACGCTTGATGCTTTGATGAATGCCGATTTGGATATAATAACAATTCAGATAATCTTAATATTGTCTGAGGTGGATATGCTTGGAAATATTTCTTTAAATGGTTATCTAAACTTGATATTATACCTGATATATTTTCTCTGATTTTTAGATATGTTTCTGAAGATTCTGAATCAGAGCCTGGACCTGGACCTGAACCTGAACTTGGGCTCGAGTTTGATCCTGATTCATAAGATAATGCTTCTCTACCCAAAATAAAATTCGTATCAATGATTTGGTTTAATAGATTTGTTATTTGAGGAACAATATTTGGCCATTGCAGTGACTGATTTATTTGATTATATCCTTTATCTCTTACAATCTGCAATAGTACCTGATCGACTAAACATCCATTGTTAGTTACTGTATTTATAAATATATTTAAAAAGACATCATAAAAAACATACTGTCAAAATCCGTCTCTTCTGTCATTTTTAGTTTCGTTTGTTTATTTTGTGTTTGCTTGAAAAATGTATAAATGTTTGGGTGTTACAAATCAACATTTCAATTAAAACTCCAAATTTATTAACTTCTTCAAATCTTCAGATCTTCAAATGTCACCTCCATCACAATTAAAAATCAAAGTATCTGCTTTGGGTAGACTTTTAAAAGAAGAAAAATATTACTATAAAGAATTGGCGGATCAACAGGCCGTGGTGGATAAATTAAAGGCAGATCCTTCCACAGATAAGTATGATTTGAAAAAACAGGTACGCGAATATATTTTACATCTTCTATTGTAATGAGTACCAAATTTAACAAAGAAATATATATAGTTGGATGTTTTGGAAGACACCAAACAAATGATCCCAGAACTCAGAAAGAAAATCAAAGCTGCTGCTAGTGGTTTGACGAGTTTCTTGGTATGTTATGTTATGTTATGTTATGTGTGTTGAACATCATCTTTTGAATCTATCTAACAGATATTTATACAGGAAACGGTCAGTCCTGAGGAAGACACAACCGAAGCAAAGGACAAAATTGAACAAGCTGAAAATTTATCATAGATTTATATTCGTTAAGTTATAATTATAGGTAATCATTAGATTAAAAACTATAATATAAATAATATTGTGAATTGTGAACTGTGAGATTGTGAAATTTATTTACCTTTGAAATTTAGCATTATGACCAGACTCCCATTCTTTTAAGGCATTTTCCCAATCTTCTTCTGCTGAGATTGGTTTATTTAATTCTTCTGCTTCTTTTATCAATTCCTGCTGTCTTTTCTCTTCTTCTTCATCATATAATTGTTTATTATCGATCCATCGATCTTGAATATCTATAGCCATCTCAGAGTATCCACCTTGTCGTGTTGCCTCGGCCCATACCGTATCACCACCAATTTCAGTCGCTCCAAAAACGTATCCATTAGCTTTATCTATCACTGATAGTAAATTTATCATTGACTGTTTATCTTCAACTGCAAGCACCTCAAAGTTAACTAATCCAAAATCACCAATCACTTCAGCTATTGCTTTTGTAAGTTCTGAATATTTTTTTCCAACATTAGATTCGTTTTCAACTGACTCCTCTAAATATGTTAAATCTTGAACTTCTGTGTAATAATTAAGATTGAAATCTAATTTCCCATAACTTGATAATAAATCAATCTTACTGAACACATTAATATGAGGTAAATCAAGCATCATCATTGTCCTTAATGCTAATAAAATAACCGATATATATTGAGAAGGAGAAGTAATATAAAAGGAATCTACCAATGAAACAACAACTAGTCGATAATCTAATTTTTCCAACTTTTTGAATATTTTATGAAGAGATGAATGATGTGTGAAAAGTTCAACCTGCCCAGGGCAATCAAATATTAAATATTCCTGTTTTCCTAACTTTTGTAATCTTGAAATGAAGACATCGATTGATTCTTCTATTTCTTCCATTGCATACATTATTCCTCCATTCGGTCCTAGATTTTGATCTGTCATAACTTCTTCTAATGTAACAAAATCCCTAATATCAAGAGCACAGTCATAATTTGTGTGGTCATTAGCTGGGTCAAGGTTTATAACAGAAACTTTCCTTCCAATAGCTGATAGAAACTGATACATTCCAAAACAATAAGTTGATTTCCCACATCCGGGAGGTCCAACAACAATCTGTCCAAATGGCATTTTTCTTAATTATTATAACATGAATGATATATTTATTAATATGGGTGTATATTTCAGCATCAATGCGTACATTACAGCATATCAATTCTTTCCAACCTCCTTTGGATTTTGGTGATATCTAAACTGTTGATTATTCAAACCTATTCTCTCATCCATAAGTCAACAATCAAGAGATCCTTTTTAGGCTTATCAGAAATATTAGAAAATATTCTAGTTAATTGACTCTTGCATCAAGTTTTTTCACCTTTTATTTCCTCAAATACACCCGTTTTGAATATTCGCCACTATGCCAGCTACTACGACTTCAGAAACAGAATCAATACTTCTGTCTAAAACTGTTTCCATAGCACCACTTGTGCTTCTTTCTGTAGTTGATCACTATAACAGAACAGCTAAGGATACCAAGAAGCGAGTCGTCGGTGTTTTATTAGGTGACAACACTGGTTCCATTATTAGAGTTGCAAACAGTTTTGCTGTTCCTTTTGAAGAAGATGAGAGGAATCCATTAGTTTGGTTCTTAGATCATAATTATATTGAAGCAATGACTGATATGTTTAAAAAGATTAATGCCAAAGAAAAATTAATTGGTTGGTATCATTCTGGTCCAAAACTACGAGTATCTGATTTATTAATTAATGATTTATTTAAAAGATATACTCCAAATCCATTATTAGTGATTGTTGACGTTCAACCAAAAGATGTAGGTATTCCCACTGATGCTTATCATGCAATTGAAGAAATTAAAGATGATGGAACCGCTACTTCAAAAACTTTTGTACACATTCCATCTATTATTGAAGCTGAAGAAGCTGAAGAAATTGGGGTTGAACATTTACTCCGTGATGTTAGAGATCAAGCTGCTGGTTCTTTATCAACAAGAATTACAAATCAATTAAGTGCTTTACAAGGCCTTCATCATAGATTACATGATATAGCTAATTATTTACACAAAGTTTTAGATGGTACATTGCCAATTAATCATGTTATTTTAGGTCGATTACAAGATGTTTTCAATTTATTACCAAACCTATTCACACCTACTGATATACCGGATTTAGTAAAGACTACAAAAGCTACTAATCATTCTGAAGTTGAAAGCAGTGTGCTGTCAAGAGCTTTTACAGTAAAGACAAATGATGAACTTATGATTGTTTATATTAGTTGTTTAGTTAGAGCAATTATTGCATTCCATGATTTGATTGAAAATAAAATACAGAATAAAAAGGAAGCATTTGAGAATAGTAAAGCCGAGGAACAGGAAACATTAGAAGCTGAAGAAGCTGAAGAAGAGGATGTGAAGGATGATGCTGAACCTGATAATAAAAAGTAGGAAAATAAATAGATATTTGTAAAAAAATTATATTTTATATTTAACAAATAATTAGTATTATTTGAATCATATAATTTGTCGTATTCCCAACTGTACCAAAAAGCCATATGACCCCTTGTCGACTGCTCTTAAATTTCAAATATAAACATAAAAATGAGTCATTTAAAACAACTGATAATAAGTCCACGTTCTCTGATTATGTTGATGGTACTCACAATCTTTCATACGATGTTTTTAAACCAAATAAGGAAACAATAACATCTTCAACCAATGAGAAATTCAATGAAAAATACTCTTTTCCAGCTTTTGAAAACTGGTTAAATTCCAAACTTGTCCTATTTTTTGTTGATAAAGGAGCATCATCTGAAACCATTTTTAAAATGAATGAAAACGGTTCATATTCAGTGAATATATTAGTATAAGTAGTTTATATATACAAAATATCTAGTGAATTCATAATTATTTGTGTTGTTGGTGGTTATTTTGGTATTTGATAAAAAGCCCCCTTTTTTTTGAGTGGTCAAGGACAGTGTTCAAGCGTAATACTACCTACCCTTATTAATTAGTTTGTCCTAACAGTTCAAGTGTTTTGGATTTTACGAAACTCCACATCTTATTTTCTAATTCTTGTAATCCACTAAATGGTGGTGGTGGGATTTGTGAGCTATCAGCATCATATCCCTTATCGTGTCTAAAATGATATTTTAGAATATCTTTTCGTGTCAACAATCCACATAGCATGCCTTGATCTTGGACGAGAATGATCCGAGGTCCTAACTTCAGAAATATATCATGTGCGGTTTCTAACGGTAATTGTGGTTGGGCTGTTATCGGAGATAAATTGACCAAATTATCAAATTTGATAAATTCTATGGGCTGTTCCAGTTCATCCCCAACATGTTCACTTATAACGTCACTTAATATAGACTCCCTTGAAAGCAAAGCAGCATTCGACTCAATACTCAATCCACTTATGAGTCTACTGCGATTCTCTGATTGTTCTCCAGAATCGTCAATACTGTATAAATCGTCATACAACCTAGAAGAGGCAAAATGACAGAGAGCGTCGAGCGAAATCTCACCCTTACTACTTTGTTTCTCTATCCCATAAGTTAACTCAACCCGACCAATGTAACCCAATAAATAAGGATTCTTTTTACTTAGGATTAAGGGAAATCCTTGTAACTCATGATACTTCTTCAAAATCGATGTTAATTGTGAATATCTTAACCCTTTTAAGGGCAAAGCAATAACATCCCTTGTCATTGCTTTACTAATAGCAGCATCAAACCGAGGTTCTTCTTTATTATCTATCAGTGGCAGTCCATTAAAGAAAATCATTTGATCCGCAATACCTCCATTTCCAAATCGACTAATTATCATTGTTGTGACACCAACCACCACCATGGTTGGGATTATATATTTAAGGGCACCAGTCAATTCAAACATAATAACTACAACTGTAACGGTAAGATGAGTGATACCACTCAGTGAAGCTGCCGCACCTAAAAAAGCATATGCACCAGGTGTAATGCATGGAACATCTGGAGAACATGAAGCGAAGTAACCAGTTCCAGATCCATTATTTACCGACTTTTTATACATTTCTTGAACCACAATCCCCACCAATCTGCCAAAAGTTGCACCAGTTGCCATTGACGGAACAAATATACCTGCGGGAACTTTACAACCATAAGAAATTATAATCAGTATCATTCGTAATATTGTTGCGAAAACCAATGAAGTAACCAAAATTCCATAGTGTTTAATATTACAAATGGATGATTGTTCAAACCCATTTTCACATTCGTGGAACAAAAATTCCATTCCCTCAGTCATATCAACCTTTAAAAATTGATTGAAATAGCAAATTAAGGCGGTAATACTAGCTAATAAAACTGCTTCCTGAACTGCATAGTTTTTCAAATACGCTTTTCGGAAAGATTGAACCTTTAAGTTATAACGACTAACGATAATACCATAAATACCTCCCCAGATACCTATCACAACAAAAAACGGAATTTCGAATAAATGCCAATCATGCTTATATGAGACTTCAAAAACTACCAACTGACCTGTTCTAAAAGGGTTGACCATTGATAGAACCCCAGTAGCAACCAAGGCACAAAAGTAAGTTCTCCATATTGTTTTTAATGTAAACACAGAACTCATTTCTTCCAGTGCAAATAAAACACCACCCATTGGACTCCCAAATGCAACAGCAACTCCTGTACCAGCAGAAGCAGATAGGATTTCCGACCTCTTTGCGGCGTTTCGACGGTAATGGGGGGAAAATCTTCCAATGACATTTCCAACACATGATGCATAGTGTACACTAGGACCTTCTTTCCCAATACTTAACCCCGATGAAATGGCAAAAGGTAACCCAATTGCCTTAATAAGTAAAGTCCACGGACCTAAGAAATCCTTTAATGTGAAACCTGCTATTATACATTTAATTTCCGAAATGCCAGACCCTGCCGCTAATGGAGCATAGTTGTACACCAATACAGCAGCCGTAAAAGCATAAAAAATCGATGTTATGATGAACATGAAATATTGTAATATTGAGTAGTGGGACCAAGGGACCCAGTTTGTACAGTCATCTTCACTTTCACCCCAACAGCAAAAGTTTCTGTTTAAATACAATGAAGTCCTGCAATAACCAGATTTAAAATCATTTAACCATTCTGTGACAATATTCAAAATGCCAGCTATTATTCCAATGGTTATTCCAATAAGTACTAATGTTATCCAACTCTGTGCTGCTCGATACATTTTTCCGATTTGGTATCTTAATCGGTACTGCCTATTTCTCAAAACATCTAACATAACTGTCGTGCTTGTGTCTGTCTCATCTAAAATCGCAACCTCCTTCGAATTTTTCAATATTCGTTCGCATTTTCTTTTGTTTTCTCTTACTGCATCCTCGACCCAGTCAACTGTTTCTACATCTTCATATCGTTTTATTTCGGCAACTTCGTTTAAATCACCCACAACTTCCGAAGTCGATTGTTGCACTCTGGGAGACCCTTGCTGTTCCATGTCATGACCCAGTTGAAATTCCTGGTGTTGTGTTTCAACCATCTAGTATCTAAAAAAAGATAATCATCAAAAACTGGTATAAAGAGTGTGTGTATGGGTGTTACATTATTTATGATTACTTCTTTCGCAATTAATCCTTCGAAGTAAAATATGGATGTCAATACCAAACCAGATGTTTCAGAGCAGGGTCCGGCTGGTCCGACTTTTGAGTCAAAACCAAAGACAGCGCCTATATCAAGGAGTACGGAAAAGCTAAGTGGAGATGGTATCAGCTTGGATAATGAAGTTAGTGGAGTAGTTTCTTTACCATTAACTCGGATTAAACGAGTACTGAAAGTGAACCCAGAATATGTTCACACAACTGAGGCTTCTATATTTTCCGTTGCTGTTGCGACCGAATTATTTGTCAAATATCTCACTGAACAGGGAAAGAAAATGGCCGATTCTGAAAACAGGAAAGCATTACATTATAAAGACTTCTCAAAAGCAATTGCGAAAACTGAAAAGTTGAAATTTTTAGAGCGCACTGCACCTCAAACAATAACATTACGGCAATTGATTAATAAAGGAAAAGTTCCACCTCCAAAACAGTTAACTGAAGAACAATTATCAACATTAGATATCAAACAACCAAGAGATTCATCGCCCGAAAACTTCGGGCTAGCAGACTCGCCAATTTCAAATAATAATAGTCAGACGTCTACGGTAAATAATTCAAATGATACTGTGAGTATATCGTGCTCGCCAGTAGCCAAGAAAGAGCAGGATGATGATTCCAAAATGATGGTAGCAACATCTACATCTCCTGTCCGAATATCACTGGATAAATTTATTGATTAATATTAATAAACCGGTATACCGTCATGCCAGTAGTACTCGGCCGGAATAAGGTACTCGTCCGTGGAAACTTCAACCACGATTCTCTAAACCAAAAACGAATATAAACTAAATTTAATTCCGATATTGTTTTTCAAATATATAATTTTTGTAATTTCTGTTGTGGAGTGAGATCTTCTCCGATATAGTATATTTAGCTCGGCAGAACCAATACTTCAACGCTATTTTTCGGTATCTATTATTAGCTAGATATTTTATATATGGGTGTCATTGGATGCGTCCAAGTTTGTACGATACTTTAGGTTCTATGGTGAAAATTAAGAAGATTTATAAATTTTTGGCGACCACTCCAAAACGCGAAAAACGTCTGAATTTGTTGCACTTCTTCTTTCAATACGAACCACCACCAGGAAATAAAATGACACGTATAAGCAGTATTAATCACAGTAACGAATGAGAAAAAGCGTGAGAATAAACTCACATTCTCAACTTTTGAATATAACTAACAAAACAGACAGGAATCATATATGAAAGTTGTTAAAAAACCTGGTATTTCAAAATCGACTCTTTACGATTATTTCCACCGTAGATCACAACAAGACTCTTACTATACCGAAAACAAATACATAAGTTGTACTCTTGTGGAGTAGGATCCCGTAGGGCCAAATATATATGTATAGTAGTATAATTAGTAAGATCTAGCAAGTTCAACTACAAATCAAAAAATAAATATAATTCCTTTTGATGAAGATCAAAACATTTTTAGTTATTTATAAACTTATAGGCCTAGGTGCAGTTTCTCTTTTAACAAACATATCGCTTATAGGTACATTTGCATCACCACTCTATATCTTATAATTTAATGTTTTAGAACTCATGATTTACCATAGATCACTCATATATTTTCATTAATCACAAAAATATATTAATATACATACGTTGATATAGTTAAATTTTGGAATTATCAAACAAATCCCTACAGTAATATAATCAAGTTTAAAGCTCTTTTGGCCAGTGGCGGTGAGGTGAAACATCTTTAGTAACTTGTCATTGAATCTTCTGCAATTTTGCGTCATGTTGCTACTTCTCTTAGGTTTTGTTCACCCCGGCCGATCGCGAGTTAAATCTCTTCAGCTTTAGAAAGATTGTGCATAAGCTGAAGCGAACTGGTATTTAAAAATTGTGTATATTCCAGGCGTAGGAGGACTATTGTTGCACCTGAATATTGCAATTGAATATTGATGTGAATAATCTGTCACATTTATTCAGGCACATAATCCGCGTTCTAAAGATAACTTCTCCTAATTATATTTATAGAATTCATTCATTAAAATTATACATATATATTAGTTATTAATTATAATTAGCTATAGAATGTGCATAGTTATAAACAGATGGCCATGGTCTAAAAAAGGTTACAACTCTGAAACATATAGCTATAGCTATTTAAGGCTGCCATATCTTCTTCTTTTACCTCATTATCACTTCTTCCAACACATTCTAAAATCGCAAAAATGAAATTTCAAAGTATCCTAGCATCATCTTTTTTACTTGGTATGGTTATTGCAGCTCCCATGGAATGGACTGACAGTTTCGATAAACGTGAAGCAAAAGAACTCGCCTCGTTAGACATTGTTATCGACAAAAGGGAACCCAAAGAACTTGCTTCCTTAGACATAGTTATCGATAAGCGTGAACCCAAAGAACTTGCTTCCTTAGACATAGTTATCGATAAGCGTGAACCAAAAGAATTATCTTCTCTTGATATTGTTATTGACAAGCGTGAACCAAAGGATATAGCCTCTCTTGATGTTGTTATCGACAAACGTGAAGCAAAAGAATTATCTTCAACAAAATTTGTCCTTGATGATTAAAGAGTTAAAACTAGTTAATAGACTAGATATTTTTATTTATTTATATGGAAATTGAAATTAATGTCTAAGTTAACCACAATCATAAGATATAGACGACGCGTGTATGTAATTATAAACAATCGCAAATGTGATATTTTTGCATCTTTTTTCATGATTGAAACTATAGGTATTATACTATTTTGTATCTTAATATTCAGTTTAATTGGTATATTTTATTATTAGTTATTGTAGATTTGGTTTAATTTTCTGGGATCTGAACTAAAAGTATTTGTGGGTACAAGTGTAACAGCTGCACTCTAAGCAAATTAAATATTGCACCTTAAATAAACAAAAAGACCAAATGTATCTTCCACGACTCACAATCAGTGATTCACCCAATATATGGCTTCAACCTCCTGTGGATCCATCTCAACCAAATAAAAAGAAACGCCCCATTGGTCCTAGAGCACACTTAGAAACCACAAGACCAACAGCTGCTAATAATTTCGGTAGGAACACCACTCTACAACAACAGCATCATCATGTTCATTCATCACCTTCATTAGTACAACAGCAAAGGCGGAAAAATAATGAATGGGTCCTAGATGCAGAAGAATCAAGAAGAGAATATCTAGAATCAATAAGAACGTTTGGGTATACCTATTTAAAACCACCAGGAATTACAAAAACTATGCAGCAAGAATTGGATGATGAACGTGAAGAAATTAGAGCTTCAGAACAACTTGATGATACTGAGACTATTCCAGGAGAAAACACTTTCGGTGGAGAGATACTTGTGGATGATATAAATACAGGAGAAGATAATTCAACAGACAATGCTGCAGATTCGGCTGTAGAAGAACAAGAAGTTGATTTGGACGCTGAAATATTATCTGAACAAAATTCATTGTATGACGATAGTGATGAGGAAGAAGAAGAGGAAGAGGAAGAGGAAGAAGATGGTGATTATGGTAACCTGGAAGAGGAACTGGCGAATGACCATGGTGAATTTATGCCCGAAGAGGAGGAATATGAAGAAGATGTGGAAGATAGTGGAGAGGATGATGAATCACCAAATACAAGTGGAAGCACAAGTGAAAGAAATGGAAGTGTGAGAATGGCAAACACTGATAATGATAATCCAGAAGTTAGTGGTTATTTAACGACACCTCAACAAGAAAGGATCAACAGCAGCATCAACATGAGTATTAATTCAAGTTTTAATATTTCTACGAATAACATTTTACCGACATTACCACAAACTACTCCAAGATCTAGAAGATTTGTTCAGATGCCCTCAACTCCCTTTGATTTGAGGGGAACGGCCTCTCCTTCAGTCTTTGGGCATTCTCGAAATCGAATACATGACAGCATTGATGAAGAAGATGATTACGAGATGGAAATTGATAGTGATTGAATAATCAACAACCGCTAATTCTAATTTAATAGCTTATAGTAATAAAAAATATTTTTTTAAAATTTGAGAGTTATTGGTATCCCAATTCGGCAATCTACGAATCCAACACATCACCTCCATATGTAAATAAACACCTTCCACATCATCACAAAATTCATATTTATATTCTTACAACGTTACAAAGCTTAACAAAATGTCTACATTTGAAGATTTTGACTGGTCTGACTTGACTCCAATCTCCATTCCTCAATCAACAACCGATCTTTGTACTATTGCATACAAACCCAAATATACTCAACTCACATCATATTTTCGTCCTTTAATGTCAAAGAAGGAATATTCCGAACGCGCATTATTTTTAACGTCTGAGATAATAAGCATGAATCCCGCACATTATACAGTTTGGCATTACAGATATGAAATTCATAAAGTATTAGAAAAAAGTCTGACTGATGAATTAGAGTGGGTTGATGGAATTGCTCTCGAAATTTCAAAAAATTATCAGATTTGGAATTATAGGGAAAAATTGTTAGATTTTAAAGGATCTGCTGAAGATTTAATTAAAGAGTTTGTATTAATTGATATTATGTTAGACGAGGATTCAAAAAATTATCATGTTTGGTCACATAGAGAATGGGTAATTAAACATTTGGGTTTAAACACAGAAGGTGTTTTGGAAAGAGAATTAGAATTTACAGAACGTTTTATCGATGATGATGTTAGAAATAATTCTGCTTGGAATCATCGATTTTTTTCTGTTTTCAGTAAGATTAAAGCTATTGAAAGTAAGGATGACCAATCACAGCAAAAATTAATTGATGATGAAATAAATTTTGTTAAAGAAAGAATAGACCTTGTGCCACAAAATGCTAGTTCTTGGAACTATTTATTAGGAATCTATAAAAAATTCGGTAAAGATTTATCTGATCTAAAATTATTTTGTGAAAAATATGCAAACATTGAACAAGAAGAAACCGATAATAAGGATGACGACGTTGAAGATAATGTTATTTCATCTTATGCCTTGGAAACATTATCTAGGATATATGCTAAGACTGATGTTGAAAAATCAAAGACTGCTTTAGATTTATTAGCTTCGAAATATGATCCTATTAGGGCACCTTATTGGAAGTATCAGAAAACATTATTAGTATGATTTTTACACTGTTATCCATATAAAAAAAGAATTATATACATGAAACTTAATATTATCTAAAAATCATAATTAATTTTATTTACATTCCTCTATTAAAAATTACTGATTCAATTTTATTACCATGCTTATCAATTTTATCGTGTAAATATGATTCTAATTTATCAACATTAATAGTTCGTTGTTGAGGGAAAATACCCAATGCAAATGGCAAGACCATGAAACTAACACCAAGAATTAAACCTAAGTTAATTGATGTTTCAAATACTCGTCCTCTGTTTTTAAATAATCCTTTCTGTTGTAACCTAACTAATATTAAAGGTGGAATAGCCATGACTGGTGTAGCGTTTACTACTCTTGATAATGCTGTTTCTCCAACGGCCCTGATGGCAGCTTTTTTAGATATCCCAACCTCTTCCCCATCTTCGGTATAAACAGAAATACCATTTCTAATCTCTTCACCACGCATCAATCCGACGTTAACAACACCAGCACAGACAACAGCAGCAAAGGGCACTAAACGCGATAAGATGAGTCTTGTCCCAGGACTAACGTTGCGAAGTCTGGGTACAATGGCATTTAAACCCAACGCAACACCACAACTAGCAGAAACAGCGGCTGTATAGTTAATTCCCAGTTGTTTCCAGCTTAAAACATGAGATTTGTTGGCATTTGCTGTATTTATAGCAACATTTAAAGATTGATTTGCGATTTGCCAAAATAATGTGCCAGCGGTTCCCAAATTTGGTGTAAGCATACCCGCTGTAACCACCAAATTGCTTAAAGCATAACTAGACATTCTAAAAGGTAGTGGAACAGGTTGTGAAGTATCAGGATGTAAAGTCGAGTCTAAAACAAGCTTCGCCTTCCATAAATCCGGTGTCATTTCAGTCAGTTCTCCATTTTTATACTTGGAAATTAAGGCCCGGGCTTCGAAAACATCACTGGAGGTTGTGAATAACATCCGAGGATCGCTGACTTGAGCACAGTGCTTGACTCGACCCCAATAAGTCGACAAGTTATGCTGGGAAGCCGGAAGCTGTATAGGGCCTTGGATAGACGATGCCATAGCGAATGACTATTTAAAAGAACGTTTATTATAAAAAATTCCTCGATAATATGTCGTCACGTGCATAGCATGGTCTTATCAGTCTCGTCCGAGTGACACAAAGAGTCACAATTATATGAAGATCCCGATTACTCTAGCGGTAGGCATAGACATTTGCTCTCTCGAGAGGTTCCATAATATTCTAGATAAATCTTCGAGGAGATTTTCGGGACTCTGCAAAAGAATTCTACATCCTAAAAAAGAGTATTCAACTTTGAAACCCTTATATGAAGAATACTTAAATTCTGGTCAAAGTAACAAACTGTTAAAAGATCGTATTATATTACAGGTAGCTGGATCTTGGGCTTTGAAAGAAGCTACTTTTAAAACATTGGATGAAAGCTCACAAGAGGATTTCACATTCAAAGAATGGTTTAAGTGCTACAACAACGAAGGAAAACCCGAGATCAAAAATAACGAATATTTCTTACGATTTCCTGATGATACCTTTCAAGCCAGTATTAGTCATGATGGAGGAAATTTGATAGCAATTGTATTGAGACAAAAGTGGGTTGATGTTAATACCAAGCTTAAAGAATAGATGTCATTTTTTCAACCCATTCGATCTTTTTCAGGATTGGAACGAATTAAACTAGTGATGATATCTCGGCTTAGTCACCCTTTCACCAGTTATATTCACCACTATTCGATTGTATCTCACAGTAATATTCATTTTGAATATAATGTTATAAATTGAGGGTTCTACCAGTATACAAATTTTATAACTACAATATCCGTACGAGGTTTTTTTTTTTATTGGTTCACTATTACCAATGTGTAAATTACCAATATTACATGATTCAAGCCCCCATTGGTAGTTTGGTACTGTGAATAAAAAGTGTATGTGCACAAACTACATGAGCATTGAGCATACAACACAAATACAATTGCAATTTGCGAGAAATCAAACTTTTATAAGGTACAGTACGTTTATAAAATTTTATACTGTACTGACTGCAGCGCTGATTATAGACAGTACTATTACAAGATCCCAGAAGATTATAAACCCAAATACAACCACAGGTGATGGAAATACAATTTATAATTAATTCAAAAAAAAAAAAAGATTCATATTTTTTAATAGACCTGAAAATTTCGTTCCCTTGATCGAATGCTACTGTAATTAAAAACTACAAAGAGGTGCTAATATTATTTTTATTTTATAATTATATAAATGAACGATTGAAAAAAAAAGAAAATGCTTATTGATGATAAAATTTGTACATGCCTAGTTCATTATGTTTTGTATTAATTGTAAGCGATAAGTAATTACCAGTATCGCCATTCATTTGCTTCTGGTCCAATAGCTTTTTCGATTACATCGATTGAAGAAAGTTTTAAGAAAACATTAGCATCAAACACGTTCGATTTACGTGAAGTATCCAAGTCTGATGGACCAAAACAAGCTACACCTTTACCACCAAGGGAAGTACTAAATACATCAAATCCCTTTCCTTTTTCCATTTCAGTTTTAAATTCTAATATTTGATTCTCAGTGATATCGTCTTTTAAAAGCGTAATGGCACATCCACCACCACCTGCTCCCGTTAATTTTGTCTCGCCAATATTTAATGTATCAGCAACAGATTTGATTTCTTCTAACGTAGGATGGGAAACACCCAACGAAACTAATAGACCATGGTTTATCCTTACCAAGTTTCTAATTTGTTGTCGAGCTGATGAATCGAAATTAGAATGCATTAGAGTAAAAGCATGTTTAGCGCAATTTTCTATAGCATCCATAATGATACTGACAGTTTGTGGCATTAATGTTGATAAACGACCCACTCCAGCTACTAAATCGGCCGTACTTCGAGGATGTTTTGTATTGGTTAGTAGTAATTTAATTGGTGGAATTGAAATAGCTGTTCTAATATTCGGTAGATTAACAACATTTGTCCTCTGGAACATGACTGCTCCACCATGAGAAGAAACGGCATTGTCAATGCCAGAAGGGTTTCCATGAATACATTTCTCTGATATGAAAGCCCAATGATCGATAATTTCAACAGAAGCCTGTCCCAAATCAGATTCGTTATCAGATTCGTTTTCGTGATCCGAATGCCAATCTTGTGGTGGTTCATCGGCCGGATAAAAGTTCTGTAACTCTAACTTTTCCTCGGCGGCAGATATTGGTTTCTCTATTTTTCCATTAAGAGTAAGAAGAGCAGCAGCCAAACAAACCGAAATAGCTGCTGAAGAGCCCAAACCTGCACCGATAGGAAGGGTAGATTTCATTAAAAAGGTCCCACATAAAGGTTTGTTCCTTGGAGTTAGACACATATAAAGATATAAGAAAGCGTAAGCAGCCACGACTTGAAACGGCAGTTTGATGTCTTTGAGACGCAATTGTAAAGCACCAACTAGTTCGGGGATCAGCTCATCAGTAACAAGTGCTTTGGGTGTGACCTGCTCCCAAGGAAGTTCAGAGATATTCCACGAGTGTGAAAACCCAATATCGGCGAACTCTAGCGTAATGGTATGATCCTCAGGCTCTTTTGGTGTGACCAGTAAATAAGTTCTTAAAGACAAAGCAGCTGCAATGGCAGGTTTTCCATAAACAGCAGCATGTTCTCCAAACAGAATAACTTTGCCCGGAGCAGAGAACAGAAAAGGAGCAGAAACCATATTGTGGGTGTTCGAATGAACCTATTCTGGATATCAGAAGTTGTAGATTATAGATTTAAATTTGTTATGGGGATGTTTATATACCTTTATATATTTTTCGTACGTTTATTGTACTGAACAGTTCGAGCTCAAGTATTTATTCGGTCTCATTTTCGTTTCTGTGTCCGAGTCCGAATACGCTTTCGCTGATATATCGCCGGGTAACTGTGCATCGGCATCGGATCTTATTTTTCGTGTATATCGATTTTTCACTATTTTCACTAACCTTATTTGGATTGTCTATTCTCGATTTACAATAAAAGATGACTACCGATTCAAGCTCCCAGATAAAAATTCATAACACTCACTTCAATAGCAGCAAAAAAAAGTTGTAGATTGTTAAATGGACCTAAGTTATACAGCTAATTATTTATTTTTAGTGGAAGGACATACACAACCAGTAATGGATGTTTGTTTTTCTCCAGATGCAACAGTTGCTTATTCAGTGTCAATGGATCATACTATCAAAATATGGGATTTATTTACGGCTAAATATGCTGATAGGTGAATAATGTGATACAAGAGCTACAAAGTTCTCTCTAAACAGTGGTTATAATTAGTATCTTAAGCATAGGTTCCTTTAAGCTTGTTTGTGGCTCATCGGCCTGTATTATACCTTTATATTAAAAGACGAATTGATGCAGTAAAATTCACTCACTATACAACTTTTTTAGTTGAATTAGTAGCTTCTCTGGAAATGGTTATGATGGAACTGTTCGGATTTGGGATGTCGATGTTGAGTTCAAGAGTTTATTTGTAAATAAAAGAGAGGCAAGGATTCCGATTCGAATGATATTGGCGGTAATAAAATTTTCGGTGTCGATTGAAATGCAAAAATATTAGTAAAAATGCGGATAAAAAATACAGATTAAGAGATCTAGGGGATCGGAATTAACGAGTGAGGGATTAGATGTCCAAGTTCATGAAATTAAATGCCAAATCCTTTAAAAAACATAACTAAACCATCAAAAAACGCAAGATACTGCAGATTCTTCTTATATTTCTAGATCTGTTTCCATCAATAAAAATATCGTTGGAGGCACCATAATAAGAGCAATCATCAAAATTAATAATATTCCTATTGTTCTAATATATTTACACTTTAATACAAGTATGGGCTATAATTATAATTTGATATATGAGTTTTGTTTCCATTTATACGTTGTAAATTTTACTTCGACAAAAATGTGTACAATGTTTTCTTTAATTATAATATACTATATGGTATAGACTATAGAGGTGATTATATCGAATGATAGTAAAGCGTTTATAATTTATAGCATGCCTTTAGGCTTTTCATATGCTAAGCTGTATTTTATTGTCACATAGCAATGATAACATGCGTTATATAACCCTTGACACTAGTACTAATCATAATGTTATTATGTGGTAACATTGTGGCTAATGTTAATGTTGCAATATATTGATCCCTGATGATTATATTGAAATATTAATATGAGACGCTATATAACTTATATGATGGGAATTTACAAGCTTGCAATTGTTATTATTCTCACGTATCTTGACTTCTAAGTTTTAATGAAGATATCGATTATATGGTAATTAATATATTAACATTTAAACTGATATTATAAATAATAAAATCCACGAGTTCGTTGCACTATGCCTGATAATAATCATTATATATATATATATAGATCTAAACCTAATTAAGTATTATAATCATTTATAATATTATATATATTAACCTTTTAGCAGTTGAAACAAATGCTCTTGAATCAATTGCAAGTATCCTTAAAATAGATATAATATTGCCCATTTAGCTTTATATATCTTTATATATAATTATATGAAGATCGACAATAAATCGAAAGATTGATATGGGTGAGCGTAAAATATTGTTCACGTTCCATCGATGTAAGCAATTATACATACACATAGGTGTATACCGCCTTAAGCTAATTAAATGTATTTTAAATAATAAATGCTAATATCCAATTGAAAATAAACATATAAATTTAGTATTCTTCGAAGTTCTAAGTCCAGACATCGATCAGGAAATATATACCTCTATATAGCTACATATAGATCTAAATTAAAGTCGAGATATCAAATATATAATGCTAAATAAAATAGTTTTAAAATCGATATCGATAATATTAGTGCTAATAGATGGTGAGACGTCTAGATCTAGACGCGTACGATTAAGTTATTATCTTTGATTCTTTATAATTGAGTTTTCGATTTATTTATTTATAAATATGAAGTTAGCTATAATTTATAACATACATAATATTCAGCTAGATTTCAAATATTATACTTAATTTATTCGCTAATATTAGAATTAATATAAATTTATTTTCACACTAAAGTGATAGGTAGCATATATCATAAAATACACTAAACCAATATCAATAGATATCGATATTTAGATATATTATAGCATTATAGCTATAGTGATAACAAAAATTTTAATCTCGATATTGTGGTTAACGTTAATACATATACATCACAATGAGTACATGCATATAGGTCCCTGATTCTTACAATGATATACATGTACCTATTAGGCTATTACCTATAATTATAAGGCCTCATAGATATTCCATTAATATTCGTATATGTGTTTTAGTATATAATGGCGGATACATGTATCTATATGATCGATATCTATAGGCCTATATAGCTATATAGTAATATGCATAGTAGTATATCTTACCATATGCTATCAATTGCAAATAAGATTAAATTACACGTGTATTCCATAATTAACAAATGGGAATGTTATTTATAAATACCATATGAACAGAAGATATTCAAAATAACTTCAAATATTTATCGCTTTTTCGGTTTTTTTTTGGTCGTGAAACCAATTATACCATAATTTCCACCCCATAAACTTTTACTATCCCCTAAATAAGAACCGTACCCTAAAATTGGATTTGTTTCCCTTTCTTTATCTAACATTTCCCAACCATCAATCTTCAAAGCATTTATAAGCTCTTCTAAAGTAAATTCGATACGAGCAGCGGTTCCATATTTTAAAGGTCCAGCATTAATCCAAATACCAGATTTTAAAGAAGAGGTTGTTAGTGCTGAAATGGCATCAATATATTCAAACATATTTTCGGCAGTATCTAAGAAAAATACTGAAACAACAATTGTAGCATCCCATTTTGAAGTTTCATTTTCATTTTCATTCAAATAATTTCTAAAATCAAATAGTTTAATTTTTAAATTTTTTGGTTTGGCTTTTCGTCTTCTAAATATGGAGTTTCTAGTTTGATCATTTGTTAAAACATGATTTGAATAGTTTTGTATGAAAGGATAAATCTCATATTCTGATCTATTGTGATTGGTATCATCCCTATCATTCTTTTTAAATTCGTCCATATAAACGAATTTATTTGCGAAATGCATTAACCAAGACAGTTCAACTGCTTCAACAGACCCCCACTGATATTTTGGATCGGATTCCATTGTAGCTATTTCGTGGGCTATTCTACCGACACCACTACCAGGAATAATTATTCTGATATTATTCCTTGGTATATGGTTTCTTTTATTATCAACCTTCGGGAATTGTTTATTTAATTGAGAAGTAACATATTCAATTAGTGGCTTCACTTCCAAATATCCTTCGTCACACCAATCGCGAACATAATGACCCAAAGTTTCGGCTATTTGGTAGTTTTCAGGAACATCTTTAGTATTTTTTAAAAGATTGACTTCGGGATCTTTTATATTCCATTCCTTCTTAATTTCATAAGTAAGATCATTCGTTAGGTAAGAGTTAAGTCTTATAGCTTCATCAACTGCATCAATTTTTTTCAAATATCCAGCTTTTACGGCCCAATTTCTATGCCTTGTAATCATCTTATTATATAAACGTCGGTGCCTATCATTTGAATTAATGCCTTTTGTAAGATAATTGTCTAAACCAGATATCACACCAAGGACTTGTTGTCGTTGGTCTGTTTGTAACCCCGACATGTTTAGAGGGGAAAAAACTGAAGAGGATCGGCCCAGAGGATCAGAATTTTTAAGCAGTGTCCTGAGTAACCAGCCGGGAAGTCCAGTCCGTGACATAATACCAGTAATAAATAAAATAAACAGAGTTCTAATGACAAAATTCGAGGATATGGATTTGGGGAGGATATGATAAATTGCGTAGTAAATGATTATTTGAGAGCCGATGAGGATAACAGACCTGAGATCCAGTGAACCGCGTGGTATAAGCCTTTCAATTGTCATATATATTTCGATTATAATTATATGCTATAACGACGTATTTAAATCAACAGGCAAATGCTGAATTTTTCAATTGCAGAACTCAAGTCTGGCAATTATAAACATCTCTCCATCAATGTGATTAACATACTGGCACTGCTCTAACGTCTTTTTCCAGTACCGTCCCATGGCCACATACTGTATGATCCAAGTCATAAGAATTATCGAAATTGAAATGCAGCGAAGATATATCGTCCTACTTGAAAAATTTTTGTTGACATTAAAAATACATATGAATATGAAATGAAGTCTTTTATATTATGGAGATAAAACAAAACTATTAGTTAATACTGGTTGTGAATCAATCTTTATTATCAGTCAATATTATTCGTGATCGGGTTTTCGATTTTCAAATTTGTGATTATTTTCTTTCATTAATATGAATATTCATTATTTTCGAAAAGCTTGTTTATCAATTACAATATAAACTTATTGAGAAATTTGTTTAGAAGGAGAGATCATATTGTTGTTTCTGATTAATGACAATTGATTGATTGGTTCTTAGTATCAATCTTGAAAGTTTTATAAACTGTTAACGTTCTAAAGTTAATTCAAGCAATAGGATTGTCTTTCTATCATTATCATAATTTTGGATATCTCTGTAATAATATCCAGTCACAGACAGTTTATAAATTTGAAAATCTGTGTGTGATTCGTTAGTTCTTTATCGACCGAACTAATTGAAGAAGTTTCATTTTTCATTAACAAAATTAGCGGTTTGATATTAAAACTAGTGATTGTCTTTAAAGAACATTATTTTGATGAACTTTGGGAAACACTTCCAAGGAGCATATTTGAATATAAAACCGAATATTTCGGTTATAGCCATACCTTACAACAATTGTAAGGCGAAAACAAAAATGATTCATTCACCAATTCAGATTGTGTGAAAGCTGAGACTAACATTTCAGAGACTAACATTTCAGAGACTACACTTGAAAAATCTGTTAATGAGTGAGTGGTATCTTGCTTCCACCCTAAAATCCGTGAACGTCTATCATTGATGTTTTTCGACTATTAATAAGACATATATCAGTGGACAGAAATTTGTAATTTCTCAGTCACATCAATATTCATTGGTCTCCTGAATCAGAGGAATTGAAACGAATTTTAAATTGCTTTGATGATATTTCAGGGCAACAAATATCACTAGAAACATTTCAAATTTGATGATCAAAGGAAGATAAGTAGCCAAAGATGGGTAGCACGACCCTCTCAGAAATCCTAAAAATTAAAAAGGACTACAGCAGTTTTATGGTCTGCGACTATATTGCTCGATGTGACTCTTAGCAGCTTAACTACTGTTGATTGGATGGGAAACGGTGCTTTCTACTTGATATTTTTCTTTTAAACTTTACATATAATATACAATTAAAAATTCTAACTAGAAACTATTTAAGTGAGGAAATCAAATCACTCATAGATATAGAATGGAAAACCTCCCTCTTCTTATTTAGATCACAATTTCTCTTTAACCGAAATATTTGGTTTTATACTCCTTGGAAGTGTTTCCAAAAGTTCATCAAAACAATTTTCTTTAAAAACAATCGCTAGTTTTAATATCAAACCATTAATTTTATGAATGAAAAATGAAACTTCTTCTTCAATTAGTTCCGTTGATAAAGAAACTAACGAATCGCATAGATCTTCAAATTGTCTGAGTCTGTTAAGGCAAAAATAATATACCAAATGCATCATAAAAATACGAGAAAGCTTGATAAATACTATATGGCCTCTTTCACATTATAATTGAAGAAAAAAGAAAACAGAAACTCAACAAGAACTTTGGAACTTTGATGAATTATGATCTATTCGTTGGCATATTAATTTGGAAGGTTTCTAATATAATAGTAGTTTGGTTGATAAAATAACTTTACATTATAGTTACAGTTTGACCCATCAACGAATATGAAATTTTTTGAAAAAGTGTTTTTCCAAATTTCATTGCACGCTTATTATCTTTTCCTAAATTTTTTTCCCATATCCAATTCTCTCAATTATAATCATCCAGATTCTCAATTACAATTTGAATGAATTTGTGGCACTTGTTTCTGTCATATAAATGTGATCATGAAGGTGGAATTTTGACGATTCTAATTGCAAGCATATGTTCATTGTTTGACTCATCTCGTATAACGAATTGAATTTAAGGTTTATAAGCATTAATAAATAAATAATTATTTTCTGATCGCCACTGCTTCTGGAAATTCAATCTTATTATATACCACTGATATTAATATATACAAATCGATGTCATACGAGTGTTATGAAAAATCCTATATGTGAAAGCTTTGCAAAATTAGCTCATCTAAAAAGTCCATAATTAATATTGGCGATTAGAATTGATGGCGTAAAAAGAATATTTGCTTCACATTTTCCTATAAAATTTCAGACGTGTTATCTGCTCTTCTGCTCTTATATTAATATCGGCCCAGCATTGTTCTTTTCCTATTTCCTTCTCTAAAAACTCATGCAGACAGTATTAAAAAGCATATAAGCAAGTTGAGAGACACTGACTTTACTTTCAATGAGATATTCCATATAAAAGTATATATTCCATTTATTTTATGTTTACGATCGCGATTAACAGCTGCAAATAATTTAAGATATCAAGCAATCCATTCTCTTTTCGGTTATTACACTTTATATTATTAGCATTCAGCTCTTAATAATTTCAAGCCTCATTTAATTTATTTAGCTTTTTCCTAAATGAGTTGGAGGTGATATAATAATTGTACTTGTTCATCTAATATATATTAACCTTTTCCTTATCATTTATACAAGAGTGTGTATTACAACTCCAAACTTACACTTTGTATATCAATATTTAGAAATTGAATCTTAAATTTATATTTTATATTTCTTTTAAAATTTTTAACTTAAATTTGATCCTGAATTGAAACTTCTAATTTGACTTGCAACTCAGAAACTTATTTATATTCCAATTTTCCTTTTTTTTCCTTTTAGTAAATCATTTCAACAGTTCTCATTGTTATTCTAACTATTATTATATTATAATATTATATCATTGTTATTCTAACTATTACTATCTATGGTATCACCAGTATTCAACTTACTTCTATCTGAACAAACATCAGAATTAACTATGTCTGGAGATCAAGGTTCAGGAAGCTCAGAATCAAATGGAAGTGAAGTTGATCATAATAGGATACAGCAGATTCTTATTGATGAGGAGAAAAACCTAAGAATTTTTGTTGATCTCATGGACAATCAGCCATTTTTAGATTGGATCACAAGGGAATTTGTGTTAGAGTTTGTGATGTCTCTGGCTTCCCATTTGAACTTGTCTCCCGAGACATTCTTTTTAGCCATAGACATTCTTGACAGATATACGCGAATACGTGTCATTTCAACTCATTATTATCAATTGTTTGGCATTGTTTCATTGTGGATTTCAGCTAAATCCAGCGATAATAAATCAATAGTGCCTAAGTGTCAACTTCTTGTTGATCTTTGCTTTAATTCATTTAGCAAAGCAGATATTAAACGTGCAGAGTTAGAGATACTGCAGTGTTTAAATTGGGACTTTTCTGCTCCAATGCTTGATTTTTTTGTGGGGTTGTCTTTGGAATACCACATTAGACTTGCAAACAGTAAAGAAGATATTATAAATACAGAACTACAAAGTTATTACGATCTGAAATACAATTTAGCTTTATATCTTTGTGAACTGTTGATGTTTCGTGGAGAGTGCTATTGCTTCTCAACCGCAACGGTTGGAATTTGTGGTTACTATCTCGCAAATCACTTGCTTCGATTCGATTTATTGGCCACCTTACCTATTATGGACACTGATAATGGAAATGATTGTTTACAACTGATGTATCGCTTTGCACCTCACCCCATTGAATCTGTTAGATCCAAGTATTCGACAGAAGAATATTGCTACGCCGCAGTCGCTCTTGATGACTACTTAGAAATAGAAGCTAGATATAAAATGGAATTCGAGTTGTACCAAGAAATTGAACGAAGACAGATGTATTTGAATTTTATTCACCATTATCTAACTACCGCTTAAGAACTTGATTATTTTGGAGAAGATGATTTTCCAAGTCCAGTATGCTTTGTCTCTAGCACCAGGGATTATGTTCTTGCACCTCAATCGGATGATAATAAAGAAAGTCTAAACCACAATCGCAATGCTACAACTTCTTCTGTTTCCTGTACCACGGATGGTAATTGTTGTAACGATCCAGAAATAATTGATAGGAGAAGTTTAAGAGATACATCACAGCCTAGAGTGATTGAAAGAATTCCAAGAATTACGGTATGTTAAATCAGAGCTGACACTATCCACCAACATAATTGGTTCTGATCAATCCATATATAAGCTTACATGTAGGTTATATTAATTGTATAACGATCTCCAGGAAACTTATATATTGCATTTTCTCACAAGCATTTAAATACCCTTTATGAAAACGATCCTATTCCACCAATTTTACTCGTAACGAAAACTCTCCATCTAATGATGATAGTATTAATTTGGAATAATGACATATGTTAGTGAGGGTAACTTTAGGCGGATTGTGTTGTAAGCCCTTACAGGAGTTGTTACTTATTATATCATGACTGTCGAATAGGAAAGCTTTGACTTAAAAAGATTAATCTATATAATTATACTTAGGCTTAAGAGTAACTATTGCTGAATGTTTCGTATGAATCGAAAACATTTCGATAATCACAATGGGACCTAAACGAATACGTTGTTACCGTTTATTATTTGTAATTGGTAGCGTTTACCCATAAAACATCAAATACATACGCTTTTTCACACATTTCTGTAAGATTTGAAGATTCGATTACTTTCTTTGGTAAACCATTCCATGGTCATATATTTCTCCATAAACATTTAATTTTTCAATTGTTCAATTTAGGTATCGAAAGAACTCCTTTTTTTTTTATTATCACTACATAATTTCGTTATAATTAATTTTTTGTTTGCACAATTATCGTATGAACAGGTTTATTTTGTTCTCTATATCGATTTCTATATATAATGTGAACCATTTTGTTCGGAAAATGGCAAACCTTTTAAAAATATGTACACATAATAGTCAACCATGAAATTTAAGCATAAACCATCTCCCCAATCTCATTAAATTTAACTTTTCTATTTCTCTTGTTATCATCCTTTGAAGCACCATATCTGAACCCGACATGACCGACTCTAGCATGTGTAAATCTCAATAAGCTCTTTTCACCTTTTAGTTGAGGAGCAATAAATATTCTTGCCCTGTTTTCTTTTTCCTTGGCTGCCTTTTCTGAAATGTACGTAAAGTCTTTGGATTTCGCTAAAATATCAGCTGCTGGTTCAATATTCAACTCATTGGCAGCATCCAATGGTCCAAATGGTTCTGATTCAGCAATGGTCAAGAATCGACCAGCTCTAGCTTTTGGATCAGCACTAATTTGATCATCAGCGAATGAAGTCTTGCTCACGCTATCAAGGCTGAATACTGGGAACATTTCATACATTGTGTTGTCCAAGATTTCAAGTTCACGTGTGATTCGTTTTTCATCTCTCCATTTTCTTTCAATTTCATCTAATTTCAATAATCCTTGTAATCTAGGAATCTTTATACCAGTATTTATACTGATATCCATTAAACTAATTCCTCTTTTCATATCATTTATCACTGTTTCCTTTAGACTTTCTTCAATCACTTTATTTGTGACTGTGGCTGGATTATTTGGGAAGGGACTAAGATTAGATCGATTAAACGAGGGTTTGCGGCCATCAGATTCTCGCGGATCACTAACGATATTCCCCTTTTTATCTTTCTTCAAAAGAACATTAGCTCCGAGTCTATCATTGATATAATTGGGCTGGTGATGTTTTGGTGGAGCATAGTATATATTATGTAAATATTCTCCCTTGTAGTTCTTAGGGCCTAGCCAGTCTTTCATTTGCAATCGCATTAAAGATTTGTATTTACGCTCGGATGGGGAATATGTTCGGAATCTCATCCCTCTTGCGGGATAAGCCACACTTCTGCTTCCTTTAAACCGAACTTGATTGATCTGTACTAATCTGGAGATTCCATTGACAGTAGCATTAGAAGTAGCCGTTGCAGCCCTCTCGATACAATTTACTTTTCCCAGCATCGCAAACAAAAAGAATTCCCCTTCGTGATATAATTAAACGTTTCGGTGATGGTAGATGAGCAACGTCACTACTTTTGTTGGTGGAGGTGAAACATTTTTTAAAATTTGGATACTCAAATATACACATATGTGCGTACATCTCAGAATAATTATACATACATATTTTATAAATCTAAATCCAAGCGTTACTCTTCTTTTAACGTCAGCTTTCACTGCAGTTAAAAGTTCTTTGTTTGTCGACTCTAATGTGGTCGTTCCAAATCTTCTTTTGTTTCTTAGGTTTCTAATTGCTTTTCTTATATTGTTGATTTGAATTAATTCATTTGTGTATCTTGTGGAATCACAAATCATTTCATTTAATCGATAATCTTTTCCCATAAAATGTTCAAATATTATTATAATCATCTTTATTTTACATTGATTGAATTTATAATTTCAATTGATTTTTTGAAGGAATCCTTACTAGTTTTTTTTACCTAATCATTTTATTATAAATTATACTTGCTAATCTATAAGAGGATAAAAAGAATTATTGAATAAGTTTATATAACAAAGGTTTAAATACCTGTGCGGTAAAACCAAGTCTGATATCATATCTAATATGATACTTTATTTGTATTCCAGAATTAATTTACGTTTTCCATTTTGGCAAACTGAAGAGGACTCCAATGTTAAATCAATAGAAACTAAAGCGTCTAAGGACCCGTATATTCCATATTACCTCTACAGTAAGGCTTATTATGTGTTTTATAAACCGAGAATCTTCATACATTTGTCTAACTTACCATTTGATTGTTTTTTTTTTCCAAGATTTTTATTTTTGGCAAAATGAATGTGAAAAAATTCTCCTGGGGGTGAATCGAACACCCGATCTCAAGATCAACTTTTACTTCTTTGACAGAATCCATTACAGTCTCGCGCCTTAGCCAACTGGGCCACCAGGAGTCTCTATAAGAGCTTGTGAGACACCATTATATAATTCAAATTGTTCTTTCATTCAACCCCTTGCGATATCATTTATTGTATTTAGAAGTATGATAACGTTTATGGTATAAATATATAAACTTTGGCCATTTTACTGTTATTTTACGTTCCTATTTTTAATGGCTATAATTAATTTTATAGCTATATATAGCGCTTTATATAATTAATACCTAGTGCCCGGTCCTGCATCCATCTAGAAGGGCTAATTTAAACATTATAGTAAAGATCTTATACGCTGGAACATCACCAAAAATGTTATATATTATCAGATATTCACTGGTGTATATTATTATCTAAGTATCTGAAAAGGTAACATGCAACAATCAAAAAAAAAACAAGAGAGAAAAAGTAAAAATTTACAAGTATCATATGAGCTTTCACAGCGTTAACATTTTAACAGAGGACTCAATAGTCAATGTTGATCCCAAATTTAATTATGATTCCAATACACAATACAAATAAAGAAAATAAATACCCCAACGGGAGATCGATACAATATTGAAGTCATGGAGTACTACCGAAAAAAATATAGGTATGATGGATACTAAGAATCCAATTATGAAGAAAGAAACGAATAAGTTTATTAAAGATCCTGTTCCAAAAAGAACAATGAAAAACATGAAGGATTTAGATTCCAAAGAAACCACCAAACTGTCCTTAAAATCTGTCAGTCAAATGATGTACGAGAAGCTAAAATAATTCTATAACCGAATAGATGATGGAATACCCAGAATTCGAAAATGAAGAGTAGAAGAATTGGTGAAATATATTGAAGAATGCATACAAGAAGAACCCAGAGGAAACACAATAGATTTATTTGTTTAGCTTAGGATATGTTGTCTATATGATCTAATCAGAATCGCAAAGATGTTGTGGCACAAAGTGTAGTTTATGTAAGTATATATATATATATATATATGACCATAAGAATACTGAAGAGAAAGATGCTAGGATCTGACAAGCCAAGAATCGATGCATTGACAATATAGAAAAGAACAGCCAATTTATAGAAAAAGGATTGGAATTAAGAAAGAGTATAATATATGTAGGGTCTGGGGAATTTTAATATGTGAATCCATGAGAAAAAAAAATTGATGGTGGTTAGATAGTCTTGTCAGAAAAGGAAGAAATTTTTTATATGAAGATTTAATATGCAGATTTTAGAGGGTTTTCACTCTATGAGTGATTTCCTCAATTAGATAGTTTCTAGTTAGAAGTGTTAATTGAAATTATGTGAAAGGTGAAATAAATACGAATATCCCAAGTTGATAGAGGAAGAAAATCCACAACAATTAGCAGATATTGCATCTTGTATAACTTACAATAAGCCTATGTGCCTACATTTAAAAATATAGTGCTTGAGTATTAGTATTTGAGATACTTTTTGGCAATCAACTGCTACTAATATTTAAAGTCAGGAGCTTAGTATTCAATATTGAAGCTAAAGTATAAAAGAGTTACAGGAAATTATATAAGCCTATATCTCATATATTTCTATAATTCGAGCAAGGTATATTATAGTATTAGTGGTGGAAATTTTAAATCAGATCTGTTTCTATAGGTTTGGATCTCGATGAGATTTGTGGAATATCGGAAAAAGGAATGTCTTCATATTTTACTGGAAACTGTGTTATATAAAGAGTGGTAAAAATTCAACTAAAATGGTTATCAAACTTCCCGTTTGATGAGTAAATGCTTCCATTGATCGATCATAATTGTAGTCAACACCAAAAATGTGGAGTTGCCGTAAATCTTAAATAGCTATATTTGAATTTGATTCGGCTTATTATGCTTATGTGGTACAAGTAACTCAGTTGATAAGTACAATAACACTATATTGAATACTAGTAGTAGTTTTTTTCTGATGAACGTAAAAGCAATTTTGAACTTGATAACAGTCTGGCTATATACTTTTTATCCCTTTTTAATCACCCTGCAGGTTGTACCTCAGTAACCTCACGATTATCCCCTTTTATAGCTGCAGCTAAAAGCTTTCATAAATCCGTCCCTCAATCTCTACGGGTAGGTCCTCGTATGTTTCACCTCGATCATCTTTGTTCAGATCTTTCACACTCTTATTAATATATTAAATAAATTACTAATTTTAACAATAACTAGAAATAGTAGAATGGTAATTATATAAAATTAAAGTTTAAATTTTCCAAAAGCATTGCATAGGATGTATTGATAGGTATGTATTGGTTAACATATAATTTGATACTAAAAATCTTAACAAAGAATTGAACACATTAATTAAGCGTGATTACACATGAAAGTAATATTAATGAAATCCTTTTACTCCTCACTTGTGTCATTTTATTCTTTAACCTGAGCAGGGTTTATATAAATTATATCACCTAACGAGTAGGTTTCTAACTGGCTTTAATATAGTGTTATTTATTTTTGTGTCTTTTGACAATAATAACATTTTCCTAATACATTTATAAGAACCATTACTTAATATGACTAAAACAAAGCAATATCTTCTCAACCGACGTCATTTTGGCGATGTCGTCCTTAATAACTCTCCGGATGCTACGTTTAAATATGTTGAGACAGAATTAGCACCATTAAAAGAAGGTCAAATTCTTGTGAAAACTGTATATATTTCAAACGATCCAGCACAGAGAAGTTGGATCGCACCGGGAAAAGCAAAGTATACTGCTCCAGTTTATGAGGGGGATGTGATGAAAGCTCAGGGAATTGCCAAAGTTGTTGAATCCAAATCTTCTAAATATTCTGTTGGGGATTATATCGTTGGTATGATTGGATGGTCTCAGTACTCCATTTTTGCCGATACAGATTCTTTACGAAAGGTTTCAGATGAATTACCTTTAACAGCATATCTTGGTATTGCTGGTATGACAGGACTAACTGCTTATTTTGGTCTTACCAGAGTTGGTGGTGCTAAAAAGGGCACAGTTATCCTTGTTTCGGCTGCTGCTGGTGCAACAGGATCGGTAGTTGTGCAATTGGCTAAGCACGTGATAGGAGCCAAAAAAGTTATTGGAATCGCTGGTGGATCAGCTAAAGCAGATTATGTCAAATCTTTGGGTGCCGATTATGCTATTGATTATAAATCTTCCACATTTGCTAAGGATCTCAAAAAGGCTTTAGGTGAGGATAAAATCGACCTTTTCTTTGATAACATTGGTGGTAAAATTCTTGATTTAGGTTTCACTTTGATGGCTGTTGGAGGAACCGTTGTTGCATGTGGTTCAATATCAGGATATAATAATACAAATGAATCGTACATTAAAAACTGGGGGTTTGTTACGACAAACCGTTTACATATTCATGGTTTTATTGTTAGTGATTTCTTTAAAGATTTTGTGACCGGTATTTCAGAACTTGTGACTTTTATTAAAGCAGGAAAAATTAAAATTGAAAATAGCTCTACCTTAGTAGATATTAGTGATGATTTTGCTAAAGTTCCCGAAGTTTGGACTGGTTTATTTAGAGGTGTCAATACTGGGAAGTTAATCACTCAAGTATCCAAACTTTGAGCTGTCACATCATCTGATATATATTAGAATTATTTTGGCGATAGTTGTTTGTCTCTAATTTAACGAAAGGTTTGATCCACATCCAAATAGCGAAAATTGCCGGATACACTATATAATATATATACAATAAAGCTTATATATAAACGCTAAAGGTAATACCATATATATATATATATATACTGTATAACGGACTTTTCATTAGCAGTGCACACAGTGCCATACGTATAAACCTTATATCGATATATAATAATGTTTACAAATCAAACATATAATTAAACGTACGTAATGTCTACTCTGAACTTCTGTAACTAATATTATTATTGATTAATTATTATTATTAAACATATATAAATTGAAATATTAAATTTATATTCACTTAGAAACAAAATAGCAAATTACAACAAAGTAAAACGTGAACAAGAATTAGCACAAAAAAATCATTAGTAATATAACAATATCACACAGCATTAGCATTTGAACAAATTAACTGATTCGAAATCAAAACAGTTTAAACAATGCAAGAATTTGATCTTGAAGTTAAAGAAGCAAAAGAGAAAAGAGAAACGTAAAACTCTCGTATCGTCTTTATAAACATTAAGAATTGAGAAATTAATTAGAACCAATCACATTTGAATCTCATTATCAAATGATCAAACTTATAAGAAGTATGCAGCAATAGCCAAAGCACCAGCTAAACCTGCGTAGCCAACCTTATTAGCAGCACCTGTAGCAACGGGAACCGATGGGGCTGATGTGGTTTCAACAGGTGTAGAAACAGCTTCACTACTAGTAATTGTAACAGGTGTAGTAGCAGCAGTAGTGGATTCTACTACTGAGACAGTACTGTTCTTGACAGGAGTAACACTAGGAGTAGATACATGAGCTGTAGTTTCACTTGTGACTGGAACTGAGATGCTAGTGGAGCATGGAACCGTAGTAGTGATAGCAGTTGTCTTCTGGATGGTGCATGGACAGTCAGTGATAGTTAATAAAGTCTCACTTGTGACTGTGATAGTCTTATTGTTAACAACAATTTGAGTAGCTGCTGGACAATAAGTAGTGAACTTGGTGACGACTGTGTCAATAACTGAGGTGTAAGTAACAGTTGAGACAGTTTCATTAGATACGATGGCAGAAGCGGCACCAACAAGAGCAAGAGTAGCAACAGAAAATTTCATTTTTAATGATGTTGTAGATTTAAAAATTAGAATTAATAAGCGAAGGAAACGAATGTTAAAAATTAAAGACTGATTTATGAATGACTTCAAAGATAACTATAAGGAATTTGAAAAGAAGGTGATTTTCTACTCATTTTATAGTAAAATATGATTTGAAATAACAATAACGAAGGATCATCCAAGATCACTAATATTATTTGTTAATTATTCACGCAATCAAAGCTTCATAAGAATGATTCTAATTTATTATTCCCAAAATAGATCAAAAAATATAGCTTATCAACAGAAATTTATAAATATTTTTTTGATCTGATACCAAAAAGGGTATATGCATGTCTATGTATCATTTACTTGAGACACACATATTTTTATAATTGATTTTCTAGGGAATATATGAAGAAATAATATTTATAGACCTGTATATATATGCGCTAACATTAGTTATTTCTGTGATTAATAACTTATTATCGAGAAAGAATGATCAAAGGCTTCAGGAGATTTAATATACGGATATGCAGCTGATTATATTTGCAACTGTTGCAACTATACTGGTGTGACAGTGGTGTCTGTACATATAGCTAATCATGTCATTACTACCATTTCAAGGTCATTTTAAAAAATAAGTGCCAAATTACGGATTTCGTGAATATACGATCAAAAACAAATATAACCTACATATAAACAAGTCTCTGTTTTTACCTATAATAAAAGAGGATACTTCTCACCCGTAGAATAAATCGCCGATTTCGATAGCAAATCATACTTGATTGTAACTGTCAGGTATCATTACCCCTCTTTATAAACTTGGAGTAACTATTCTTTTTTACTTAATCTTACGACAACATCAGCTTAATTATAACTCCTAGACCATTATTAATGTTGGAAATTCCAATGGGCACGTGAACACGTATAATTGAGGGCGTTTAGTATGTTCATTAATTAATGCTGTCTTAAAACATTAAACCTGTTAATAATTATATGTGATTCCGAGTTACATAGTTTTAAAAACATTTAAATGCAAATTCAATATCAATAGATTAATTAATTTTTAAGGGAATAATAATTTTAATTTGATATAAGTGTAACATTAAATACATGATCATGATCATGATCATGACATTACTTTATCTCAAGCTTGATTATTATAAACGCTGATTGATCATGATAAAAAAAACAAATATTAGTATCACTAATTTTTACATAAACAGTTCTTCAAAAAACTCATCTTGTTTAACTTTATCCTTAACCGGTTCCTTAATCCCCATTGGTTTCCTCAGTATAGCCTTTCTGAAGATTCTATAAATCAATTCTTTTGGAACACCTTTATTTTCAATATTCATTCTTATGAATGAACAAAGATATATTAAAACATTTGCATTTACATTTGGTAGTACTTCAAGTATTGTATCACCACCAGTAGTACCTAATAATACAGTATCATAATGTTCAGGGCCAATAATTCCACCATCTATATTTTTTAATAATAATAAAAGTGTTGATAATACTGCTCTTGAAGCTCTATTAAAATTTGCTTTATTTATTGCTTCTAGTCTTTCAATATCAAAATCTTTTCCTGAATCTAATTGTTCACGTATTTCAGCTTCCAATCGTGTATCAGATTCTCTATTATTAAATAAACTTGGTGAACTCCTTGACCATAGAAAATCAACACATTTCCAAATTTCTTTAGGAATGCTACTACCTTGTGCATGTTGCAATTGCGGTTTACCCTCAGCACTAGGACTGGGTAAACCATTTCGAACACCATTTGGGTAAAGGGATAGTTCGCTTAATGATAAACCAAAACAAGATGGCAATACTTTAAAATCTCTAGTAATAAAAATGTCTTGTGAATCCTTAATTCTTAAAATAAATGTTTTGGAAAGTAATTGATCAGCTGATGATAGTGGTGGAGTACTATATATATGAATATATGAATGTGCTTCTATTGGTAAAATTCCACTAGTTGGTTCAATTTTAAATATATCATCATCTTTATAGGTATTATTATCATCATCTTCTTCTTGAAGAAGTAAATTATCGAAATCAATAACTTCCCAATTAATTAGAGATGGACCAGTGTTTATAAGTTTTAATTGTGAATGAGATTGACATAAGATTTTTGCATCATTAACTCGATCTTCAATTGGCTCTGCTTCAACAGATGGTCTCATTAAATTCTCTTGATAATCGATTTTTCTTAATAATTCTTTTAATAATATTTGCCTTTTATCATTATCAATTATGTCCATATTAAATTTAAAATCTCCAAATATAGGTTTATGATCGGAAATATTAAACTCGGAATTAATTCCATAATAATTACAAACAATCCCATTATTATTATTATCATCATCATCGTCAGTGTTATTATTTTTATGCGTATCTGAATATAGAATCCTATCAGTATATGAGGGCACTCTAAACTTCTCAGAAGAATCAAAATTACTTGTTCCAATATCATATTTATAAGAAGGAGGAAAAGTAATATCTCCTTCTTTTAAACCTAAGAAAATCGTTTGAGAGTTTTTCTCTCTTGTTAATTGATCAAATTTCAATATTGTTTGATAATCTTTTTGAAATAATAAATTTCTTGTTGTTTGAGAATCAAGACCAATTCGATAATTTAGATCGCCAAATACAAAAAGATGTGGATTTATAACTGCTTGTTTTTGAATGTACTTAATATTGGTTTTATTGTTTGTTATTGAACTGTTACCGCCAGGTTTATTTACAGGAGATTGGAAGTCCCCCTCACTTATTACTTGTGGGTTGACATCAATATTAGTAACAGTATTATTGATATTATTGATATTATTGGTATTATTGGTATTATTATTATTAACAGCAGTAGCTCCGGAAAAGGTTGAGTTGAAAGTGGTAGATCGAGAAATGATAGGTGTTCTTCCCAAACTGACAGCATCCTCCATTTGAATATTTTCATCATCGTCATCATCATCGTCATCATCATCATCATCATCATCATCATCATCATCATCAAAAACAACTAAATCATTCGGGGCAGTATCGAATAATTTGATTTCCCCGGTAGGAAAGCTCCCTGAAAGAAATCTCTCCTGTATTGTTTCCAATTCCCGTCTTCGTTGTAATATGGATTCAGCACCTTCGCCAGCAGCAAGATGCATATTTAACAAGATAACATTAGTCCCTTCAATCATTGCATTTTCATCCTTCGCAATTTGAAATTTAATTGCAATTGCTCCTTTGTTACCCCATAGACCAAATAAACCCGTACCGACAGTATCCGTTCTGATATCCGAGATTTGAGAAGAAATCCTATCAGATGCAATTATAATGGTAGATAAACCTAACAATCTATTTGAGGCAATAAGTTTATATTTTTCAGGAGTTGAAAGATTATGAAGGATTAAATGGGACCACTGTTCAACTAATTTTGGTGATGAGTAAAGGTTTTTAGCATTTAAAGGAATTGTTTCTTGTAAACCAATAACGTAAATATCATAATCATGATCCTCATTGAGATTATTTAGTAGGGATTTTAGACTTAGATGATCAGGTGGTAAAACACCCCCTATGTTCCAAGAAATAATCCTCATTGTAACATCAGTATTAGTTAGAAACTTTGCTTTGTTCTCATTCAACATTGCAGGTAATAGAGGATGGGCATGTGATCCCCTAGGGATTTTATTATTGACCCTATTCTCTTGCAATTGGTGTTCCTTTTCATCCTGGTTTTGGTCTGACATTTCTCTGTCTTCCAAGTAGGCTAGACCATCACGCCACCTCGCTAGAAATGTGGCAAATTCTATATCTGGATTCCTGACGAGTCCCAGGGGATTATTGTTTATTTGTAGAAGAATTCCCCCATGGTCAGCTGTATCTTCAAGGACTGGTTTTGGAACAATGGTACACTCAGATGTGAGTGGTTGAATGACAGCGTATTCAGGTTCCGTGGAGAGTGAGATGGAATAGAACGGAGGATTCAGGGAGTCAGCCGGATAATAGTCAATTATATGGGTGGTGGTCCTCAATTGCAGTTTCTTCATTATATATATGTCTATCCGATAACATGTTCAATATTAATATCATCAGCCAAATAGACAGTTTACCCGGATCCACTGCATTAGTCAGCAACTACTCATAATTACTCATTCGGCCGGGTAAAAATTTCATATTTATTCTTCGACGATCGTCTTTTGATCTCTTCTTCACAAATCACAACTTTCTTCGTTTATTTCGTTCTACTTCACAGCGATTTAAGGCATTAACCGTGTTACACATACAGAAAGAACAACAACAACCCACAAACCAAACATCATATCAAGAATATAAACAATGAGTAATCAAGATTGGGATTCCGTTACAATTATTGGCTCACGTGCAAAAGTCGGCGGTGGCGGTCCTCGTGCTACTGTTGCTAAATCAAACTCGGCAATCAATACAGCGAGAAGATCTGGTAATGTGGTGGCAGTTGAAAAGAAATATCAAACTGGTAATAAGCAAAATGTAGACACTGAAGGTCAAAGACTTGCAAAAGTTGATAGAGATAATGAAGTTGCACCTCCTGCAAAATTGGACATGAGTGTTGGTAAAGTTATCTCCGCCGCCAGATCCGAGAAAAAATTAACGCAGAAAGATTTAGCTGTTAGGGTTAATGAAAAGGCAAATGTTATTAATGATTACGAAATGGGTAGAGTTGTTCCAAATCAACAATTATTAGGTAAACTGGAGAGAGTTTTGGGCGTTAAATTACGAGGAAAGGCAATTGGCCAACCATTAGGTGGTCCAAAGAAGAAGTAAATACCGTCAAAAGTCTTTAATGAAAATGCCTATTCATGTCATTACCTTGTAATTAACTATAAGATATAAAATGGAAGGGTCGTTTAGTTGCAGATAAATTATAATTTATAGCGAAAGGTTTATTTTAAATTTTGATATAATTTAATTCATACTTTCCCTTCACTATCAATTGTGTACGTATGACATTTGTAATTAAATACAAAGCGAAATTGCATGTATCTATGAAGCTCAAGAAAAGAGAAAGTCAGATTCATCATGAAATAATAATCACTACTATATAAATTATACTAATATTATATACCAATTCCCAAAATACGAACATATGATAGCGCTTAAGCATAAACAGCAGCAGTCATCTCATTATAAGAAATACTCTTTGCAGCAATTTCAGGTTCTTCACGTAAGAAATCATAAGGAAATGGGACAATGAATCCTTGGATTTTTGAAACTTCATTATAAACTGTATCTTTCCAATCGTCATCATTTAAAGATTTTATAACATGATTATAAACTTCGACTTGACTAGTCCAATCTCTGTATTGTTCCCAATTCTTAACTCTATTTGACGGAACAGTATGGAATAATTTTTCAAATACTTTTTCATTTGATTTTGAAACTCTATCAATGTACCCCCATAATTCTTCAGAAACAGGATCTTCAACTAATAAATCAGCTTGTGAACCATAATCATAATTTAATTGAGAAATTGGATCCGCAGTATAATGAGGATCTTGTGGTGCAATCAATCCCAGATGTTTTCTAATCAAGAATCTTCTTAAACTAGCTGCTAATCTACTAACTCTTCTTGTTTCACCATCAATGGTTGCATTAATTGTATCTTTTTGATCTTCAATAACAATTGCTATTTCAGAATCGTGATCACCTAATTGTGAGCGGTCATTGATATTTGCACTACCACAGATAATTGTTGTATCATCAACGATCATCAGTTTTGAATGAATATAAAGTTGTTCAGAAACAAACCCAAATACACCAGAATCTTCTTCACCTCTCCAATCAAGATTTTCTAAATCTGGGCCATCGACCAAAACAGTTGATGATACAGATGGTGGGAGTCGATCAGAATCTTTCATTGCAACAGGTTCTTTAACATCTTCAGGAATTACAGCAGTATTATCATTTGGTTTTGAAAATTTAACATCTTTGGGTGATCCACTATATTTAATTCTATCAACAGATCTTAAACAAAAGAACTTAATATAATTATCAGGATTATAACCAGCTTTTCTAATTCTTTCAATAATCGAAGAACCACCACGACAAATTGAACTATATTGGAAACTCATTATAACACGAGTACCTTCAGCTTCAGGTAACATTAAATCACCAGCAAAACCTGGGATTGCAGGTATGACAATGATTACTTTAAATTTTTCATCTGATCTTGCAGCAATTAAAATTCTTTGTACAATTGCATCACCAATTAAATTTTGAAAAGGTAAATCATCATTATGTTCTTTTGTACCAGCAATGAAGAATTGATTTTCTAAATAGATTGAATGTTTTGCTTTTGCAAATAATTCAACATAAGCATTTTGAATTGATTTCTCTGTTAAAAATCCATGGGACCAATCACTAATCGATCTACAAACTTGAATCTTTGCAGTACCCCAATCTTTTTTAACATTATGAGCCACACGCTTACCTCTTGCTCCTTCCTCATCACTTGAAGAAGAAGAAGAAGAATCATTCTCATGATCGGATAAATCATCAAATAATTTTCGTTGCCCAGCATTCCTAATGTCGTCATCTTCATCATCAGATATAACCTGTCTTGCTTCCTCATCTTCCTCCTCTTGCTGTCGCTGATGTTTATGCTTATTATGAGTATCATCATCATCATCAACATATTTGTCATAATAATCTTGACCTTTTAATTTTAATGAATGCATTTTTCTTCTTAATTTTTCTTGAGCTCTTGCAGTTTTATCATCAAATTTATCCTTTGCAGATAAAGCACCGTACTTTTTTCTACTTGAATATTTAAAAACTCTCAAGAATTCCCATCTTTCAACAAAATGTCTTACCAAATAATCAACAACTTCACCATGGACTTCAAATGAAAGATCTTGCCATCCCATTCTTGGATATAATCTTCTATCAATTGTTTGGGTTTCATATGGTTTATCAACATTTGTAAAGTCTGAAATTCTCGCATTATTATAATCTTGACCTTTGAAAACTTCCAATTCAGGTTCATCAGGATGATAATCAGCAATTGGATGATGATGTAAATCCCATCTACCATAACATAAATCTAACCCACCAACAAATCCCAATGTACGATCAATAACACATAATTTTTCATGATGTGCCCAATATAAAGTGATATTAACACCCTCAAGAACAGTATGATTTGGATGACGCATAACAACTATATTTTTATGTAAAGCCTCTAACAAGTGTTTTGTATGGATTGATTGTAATGGTAACGCTTGTTGAACTTCTTTATATACACTAATATAAATCTTCACACCACGTTCAGCTGCTCTCAGTAAAGTTCTATCAAGACGCCATTGTTCATTTTCAGCTGGTGGTCTTTTCATATACTTTTAAATATGTTAGCTAGTTCTTTGAAGGAGTAATTACAAATAAAAATAAGACGTACTAGTTCAGGAGACAACCACCAATCTAAAATTAGAATTTCGGACTCGGCACTTTCGATGGCATCAGCAACGGCACCCATATAATCATGGCCTATGTCATTGAGAATGGTTAGTTTGAGATCGAAACCTTATTTTGTATGTACACATCAATGACCATGATCGTGGCGAAATAAAAGTAAATCTTGTGGACAAAAACATTGGTTACCAGTTCTAAAACGCCGGAATCACTGTAATTGGAAGGATGATCGATTTATTACTTACCACCCACATACCACTTTGCTGAATTTCTTTCTGTCACAGGGGAAAAAGATCTGCAAAGAAAATTTAAGTTAGATAGCTAGATGACAGACAATTAATTATATAAACGCAATTGCAATTATTGATTATAAAGAACATACACAAATCTGTGGCTCATTTTCTCAGCTTCACGCTTATTATCAGCTTCAATTTCATGTGCTTCATCATGGCGATGATTGGCGTTGAAATAACGATCAGCTTGTGTTGAGACTGCATCCGGAACAAGACCCAAAACCGACTTTGCTAGTTTATTGAAGACCATATTGCGAGAGAAGAACCAGATAGTAAATCAGAAAAGAAAAGAAGTAAAAAAGGGGAAGGTGGGCATTTATAACTGTTAAGGTTTGACTGAATTCAATGACAGGTGCACGTGTCTTATCTCAGGTATACGTAATTTTCTTATTGTCAAGACACAAAGAATTCATTAGAACTTATTTATATTCATTATATAAAATTTAACATAAACATACAGATTAATTCCACAATAAGCGGTACAATTTATAATAAAAGGGCTTAGATCGGATATAAGCTCTGTCATCCTCAAGTTCCTGCTTCAAAACATCTAAATCAAACTGCTTCCGGCCGATATCAAGATCGATATCAGAAATTGGAATGAGAAATTTCCAGTTCTTAGTGTATATCTTATGTCCAAAGTAGCAAACCAACGTTACTGGAATCGTCAGATATGCCTTGAAAAACACAGCCGCATCCGGCTGCTCTCCAATTGGGTACAAAGCGACCCAAAATTGTGCAACTAGCATCAGGACATTGATAAGTACCGAGTAGGCAGACCCCCATATTCCGGTCTTCGATACAAATGCCAATTCTGCCGTACCACGGCCCTGTCTCTTCAAAGCTGCACGGAACCTTATGTGACAGATGGAAATCGACATCCAAACTAAAATCCCAGCAAGACCCGCGATTCCCATCATCCAGGCGAACACTTCTCCCTCTTGTGGCGATGCACAAACAAAGCACAATAGCCCAATAAATAACGTCAATATCAAACTCGTCAGTGGCCGTCCCTTCTTGTCGACGTAGCCAAGTATCTTGGGTGCAAACCCCAAGTCTGCCATTCCCTGTAACGTTCTGGAACAGGCATATACGGAAGAATTTGCAACGGACACCACAGCGATCATAATAACAGCATTAATAACTGATGGTAAACCTTTAATTCCTGCATTAACAATGGCTAAAACAAATGGCGAAGCAGATGCATCTGCACTACTGGAAGATAACAACTCTTTCTGTGTATAAGGAACCAAAAATCCAACCATTAATAACGACGTAATGTAAAAAAATATAATACGCCAAAATACCTGTTTAGTAGCAGCTGGAATTGTCTTCTGGGGATTACCTGTTTCTGCTGCCGTTATACCAACCATTTCAGTGCCAATGTATGAGAATGCCGAAGTTACAAAAACACTACAAACACCTTTAAAGCCAGCAGCTAAACATCCAGGATCGTGCCAGTATTTAGCTCCAATATAGCCTTGACTTGGTCCACCACCACATATTAAAACAATAGCTAAGATGAAAAACCCCAACAATGTGACGACTTTAGTTAATGAAAACCAAAATTCAGCTTCACCATAACCTTTAGCTCCAAATAAATTAATGACCACAATTAGCACATAGAAAATAACAACAAATGCTGCTGAACTAATGTCCTTCTCCCAATATTTAATAGTGATAGAAGATGCTACCAATTCTAATGGTAAAGTTGCCAACCATTGTATAGAATAAATCCATCCAAGGGCAAAAGCCCATGAAGAATCAATAAATTTATTACTTAGTGTTGTAAAAGCACCTGGCATGGGATAAGCAACTGCCAATTCACCCAAGGATTGAATAGTACAAAATACTGCTGACCCTATAATACTCCATCCAAGAATGACCCCTAATGGGCCACCTGTTTTCAAAGCTGTTCCTGAACCAACAAATAAACCAGTACCTATACAACTTCCAATAGCAATCATTTGAATATGCCTACTTTTTAACGATTTTGATAATGGCGCTGAGGCTGTAATAACCATTTTCTTTTCTTCTTCAGTTAGATTTGGATCCAGAGCTTCTGTCTCAAACCTCCTAAATGAATCTTTAAAATTTTCCCATCTAGAACCACCAGCATTATCTGTATAGACATTATACATTTGCTCTGATTTGGGCTCCTCAACAGAAACTCTGCGAGACTTTTTGCTATCAATAGCAACAGGATCGATATCATTGATACCTTTCTCTGGGTCTGTAGATGACATTGTATGTTTTATTTTTTATTAATTATGACTTAAAACTTGTAATTGATCTTTTTTAAAGTTAAATGATAGTAGTGAAATTTCGAAAAGAAACAGGAAATCAGCGTGTATTAATACTAATCCAATATCCAGAAAAAGAATATAATTACATATTACATCATCTAAAAGTATACCTAAGTATAGATTAGAACCAAGAATGCATATCCTATCGTAGTGCTCGTAATAGAATTATTATAAGAATTGAAAAAAACTTCTTATATTAGTGAAAGCACCGCGGGGGAATAGTACAGTAACGATGTATAATTGGCTTTTGTGAGTGTTTAAAATTTTTATTATGCTCCTCGGGGAGTAGAAAAAAATTAACATCATGCTCAGCATTGCTTACTATAAAAATATGCTTCATCATCATGTAGAAAGGCATCGCCATCGGTGCCAAATGCATATTTTATTATTGTTCCGCTCGTAAATTGAAATTTGAAATCTTGTTGGTTATTCCGCAAAAATAAGGTCTGCGCCGTACCTGCGGCCAGTGCGCCGTGTAATCCCTCACGTTTACGCCGTTGTTTAACAGTACATAATTATATAATTTTAAGAACTTAATTGTTCTTTTAAACTTAAAATTGTAAAACATTCGTTTTTTAATGTAAAATCATAAATTTGAAATTGAAAGTGAAATAATAATCGGCAGAACAGATACGCGTGGGTAACTTATAATTAGTGTTAATTTAGGCTAATGCCAGAATATATATACCCGTAGTATATGGTATAAATTATAAGCTTTCCGGTAAATTTGATATATTTTTATAAATGACTTCTTATATTACCTATTAAATGATGATTTTGTCCCTCTATATACATATAGCCACATTATTTATCAACTTATCTCCGAGCGTAGGGGAATTCAATTGAAAATTTATAGAGCTTAATTACTTTGGCCGAGGGCCATCTTACTTATATTCTATAAAATGCATGTAAGGCCATGTATAATAATACTTGGGATAATGCGTGGGGCATTTAATTACTCCAAAATGAGGCTTGGTCATTAGCCACTATTAATATTTAATGTAGAGGAATCCGAAACATATAATTTGTAAGATCTTATACCATGCCTGCATACATTAACCAACTGCAGGAATAATCAACAGGTGACTCGCCAAAATGAAAAGCATTAGGATGATGAGCATAATCGACAACATGATTTGAAATAGCAGGATACGTAGTCATTCAGTGTAGCATTGGTATTGTAACATACATAGCGGTCCAATTTCAAATCAAGCCACTTTAACCCTTCAATTAAGTTCATATCATATCTAAGCTTAAGCTTTATGTTTACAATGCAGTTGCAATGACTATATATAACATGTAATTATATACAGACAATTAATGGCATTATACGTATACCTTAATACAAGTATTAGCTACCTCGGCGCATATTGAGGTTGTGGCTCCTAATATATATATATATGTTCACTCAATATAAAGCCAAGTCTAAAGAATACTAGTACTAGCTAGTACTTTGTTTTCAGATATCATTCCAAAGACTACCCTATCCCTAGGCCTTCTAAGAAAACATGAATATGGAACATTTTCGACATATAAAAGGCATTTTCCGGATGAAAAGAACCAAAGGAAGTTTATTGTGTGAAATAGAGTGGACTAGTTTCAGGATATTTGGGATGGTGCTGTATTCAGTGATGAATGTTCGGTCATTACAGGATCTGGATTCGGGAAAGTATATGCTTAACAGTAAATACTAATTATAAATTTCAAATAATAAATAAAATATCTAGCATTTACAGATCATTATGTGTGATTTAAAAAACAGTTTAAGGTCATGTAGAGCGCTCATTGCTACTCAATAGCTGGCTATAATATTAATTGTCATATTTATTTTGAGTTGTAAGCCAGAAAAGCGCGCAACTTTAGACTTAACCCCACCATACATAAATTCTAAATATCCTTATATTTTAGTTTATATGATCATCACTAACTTATTGTATCATATATTATTTAACTAGACTAGAGTTCAAATTAATGGCAGACACAATGCATAGTCTTATTTTTTTCTCCTTAGGTTAAATATTAATAATACTACTCAATTCCACAAAAATCTATAAATTTTGTAGTATAAAGGTTTAGATTTGATGTGCTCTTTATCTTCTTCTATCTCTTGTTTCAGCATATCAATATCATAATTTCTTCTTCCTTCATCAAGATCAATTTGATCTAAAGGTATGAAAATTTTCCAATTTTTAGTATAAATTTTATGGCCAAAATAACAAACCAATGTAATTGGAATTGTTAAGTAAGCTTGAAAGAAAGTTTGTGCATCGGGTTTACCTGAACCTACCGGGTATAAGGCAATCCAAAATTGTGAAATTAAAACCAAACAATTTATAAGAATACAGTAATAAGAACCAAAAATACCTGTTTGCGCAACAAATGCCAATTCTTCAAGACTTCTATTTTGCTTTTTCATTGCTGCTCTAAATCTAATATGGCATACACCTATTGTCAGCCAAACCAATATACCAGCCAAACCAGCAATTGCCATTAACCAAGCAAATATTTCACTTTGCTTTGGAGACGCACAAATGAACGAAATGAGACCAAAAATTAAAGTTACAATTAAACTCCCAAGTGGCCTCCCGCTTCTATCGATATAGGCAAGAAAATTTGGTGCCAATTTTAGATCAGCCATGCCTTGTAAAGTTCTTGAACAACCATAAGTAACAGAATTAGCAACCGAAATTACTGCTATCATGATAACAGCATTAATTACTGATGGCAAACCTTTAATCCCAGCATTCGCGATGGCTAAAACAAATGGTGAAGATGATGCATCAGAACTGCTTGAACTCATCAATCGCTTCTCTGTGTAAGGAACCAAGAATCCAACCATAATCAACGTTGTTAAATAAAAAAAGACACAACGCCAAAAAACCTGCTTGGTAGCGGCTGGAATTGTTTTTCTTGGATTGCCCGTTTCTGCAGCTGTGATTCCAACTAATTCAGTCCCCATATATGAAAAAGCAGCAGTAACAAAAACGCTACAAACGCCTTTGAACCCATTGGCTAAACATCCAGGATCATGCCAATATTTTGCTCCGATGTAACCCCCTTGGGGCCCTCCACCACATATCAATACTAATGCTAATATAAAAAACCCAATAATGGTCACAACTTTAATTAAGGAAAACACGAATTCGGCTTCGCCATATCCTTTTACTCCAAATATATTAATCACCACAATTAGTACATAGAATATACCAACAAATGCAGCAGAATTAATAGTATCATTCCAATATTGAATAGTTATTGAGGCAGCAACCAATTGTAATGGTAGAGTAGTAAAGTTACTAATTGCATAGCACCACCCGACTGAAAAAGCCCAGGATGGATCGATAAATTTCATACATTGTGTGATGAAAGTACCAGGTAATGGATAGGCAACACAAAGCTCTCCAAGTGAATGAATCGTACAAAATACGGCAGACCCAATTATGCTCCAACCAAGAACAAGACCAAGAGGACCTCCAGTTTTCAAAGCAGTACCTGAACCAACAAACAACCCAGTACCAATACAACTTGCGATAGCAATCATTTGAATATGCCGATTTTTAAGTGTCTTTGACAAGGGAGCCCTTGCAGCGACAGCTCTCTTTTTTTCTTCGTCGGTTAAGTTTGGGTCAAGTTCTTCCATTTGAAAAGGCTTAAATGAGTCCTTAAAAGACTGCCAATGGCCAACTTTGTCTTGTGAATCATCATCTGCATTTCGATTATTTGTTTTCCCTTGTTCTAGTGTACTGGTTGATATTTTCGGAGCATCATCCGATTTCAAATAACTCTCTTGATCAGTATCACTTCGACTCGACATTTACTTTTACGATTTATTGAAACTTATACTGATTGTGATGTGAAGATTAAAGATTGAAGGGTGAAAATTGAAGATTAAAAAATTTATGAGTAGCACTTGTCCTTAGGAAAAGATTGTAATTTTAATAGATTGAAAAAACAGTTTGTATATATTGTGAACTGACCATGAATTGTGTTTGATTCAAGGATAATTATCTGAGGCTTCGTAATAATAAGTTCGCATATGGACAAGAATCTACAATTATAATATTTATTTATAATATGAAAATTTGATTCAAATTTCAAATACTGAAAGAGAACCTGCGTTATGCAGGGAAGTCACAATTGATGTGGCTAGAGAAAAACGCCGCGCCCTTCAAAATTTATACATTAACAATAAGCAATTTCTACTCAACATGTATAATCTATATGGTATAACCCCAAGTCCTTCATATAAATAGAAATTACAGTTAGTAAGATTTGAAAATGCCGATTACATAAGAGAATCAATATTTTCAGCTAAATATATATATTGTTTTAATTAATAGTAAAGATACACTACATGTATTAATCCGATCAGGTATAAAAAATAAAATAAAATTTTTTTGGCCAATCGCGAGCTTGTATGTATTCATCTTCACAAAACCCAAGTTTATAAGTCTTATATGCATAAGCAATAGCTTAATAATTGTAAAAAACATCTTACGTAACACCTTTTATATAGACTTGTTTTTTCCTCCGGTACCGATATTAATATATCTTTATGTTTAAATTTTAAACGGATTTTAGTACTTCAGATTTGTTATGTCTTAATTTCCAATATTAGTTATCTATAGATCACGGGTTTGACAACAGAGACCAACCGAATTAGGAAAGTGTTTACGCAATATTAATATGTTTGCAGTTGAAAACCGGAGGTTGTAAAACCAAAATATATGGAATTATAACCAGTTCTTCACCATCGTATAAATTTTAGGGCTTTTGAAAGTTTTAATTATAGTTATCGATAAAGGAAATTGTTTCCCTAGGTCAATTGAAAATCTGTAATAGGAATTTATTAACGAAATGTTAAGAATGGCGTGACTTTTCAACCTCTCTTAACAAATTAAAGACTCTATTATTTATAAATAAGACAACAATAACAAAAATATAAATTAAAAATGATCTAAGTAATATCAACCAATTGCAACTTTTCCAATTTCCGATCTAGATCCGTACGCTTTTATCAACCGTTATAATCGAAATCCCGTTATCAATTGCAAACAGTGTAAAACTTCCTAAAATGTAAATATATCGATCTATCTATCTATCGATAGTAATAAGTTACGATAGTAACACTTTGAATAATTTAACTTATATATTTCCATTATCGTTCCATAAAAATCATTATCAACACAATTGAAACAGCAAATATTTATTATGGAAAGATTATCACAACTGTCAGCCCAGACCACTGGTGCCTATGTTACCGCCCAATATCCAATTGATCCCCTCTCTGCATCTGAAATATCAGTAGCTGTTAAGATCATTAAGGAACATTTCAAAGGTCATGATATTTCATTTAATGTTCTTACCTTAAAAGAACCATCAAAAGAAGCATTTTTAGCATGGGATGAAAATCCAAGTACTGTTAAAAGACCGGCACGCGAGGCATCGTTTGTTATTTTGGAAATGGGATATAATGGTGTAATTGAAGGTTTTGTAAATTTGGATGAGAGAAAGTTTATTACAAGTAAGAAAGTAACGGGTGTTCAGCCAACATTAACACCAGATGATCTAAGAGATACAGAAGAAATTATCAGAAAAGATACAAATGTTATTAAGCAATGTGTTTTATCTGGTGTTAATGCTAATGAAATGCATAAAGTTTATTGTGATTCATGGACTATTGGTTATGATGAAAGATGGGGTACTTCAAAACGTTTACAACAAGCTTTGATGTATTATAGAGCTAATGAAGATGATTCTCAATATTGTCATCCTTTGGATTTCTGTCCTATTGTTGATATTGCAACAAAAGAAGTTATATTCATCGACATTCCTTTAGTTAGAAGGCCACTTTCTAAAGCAGCTCATTCAAATTTTAATCCACCTGATATTGAAAAAACATTTGGATATAGAACCGATGCCAAGCCTATTAATGTTACACAGCCAGAAGGGGTATCGTTCAAGATGACAGGGAACATTATGGAATGGTCAAATTTCAAGTTCCACATTGGATTTAATTATCATGAAGGTATTGTTTTGAGCAACATGTCTTATAATGATCATGGTAACGTTCGACCGTTATTTCATAGAATGTCAATTGCTGAAATGGTTGTTCCGTACGGTAATCCTGAATTTCCTCATCAGAGAAAGCATGCTTTTGACCTTGGTGAATATGGAGCAGGATATTTAACAAATCCACTTACTCTCGGCTGTGATTGTAAAGGAGTTATTCATTATCTTGATGCACATTTTTGTGATAGAGAAGGTGAGGCAATCACTGTCCCTCATGCTATATGTATACATGAAGAAGATAATGGTATACTGTTCAAACATTCAGATTTTAGAGATCATTTTGCGACCAGTATTGTTACACGTGCGACAATATTGATTGTCTCTCAGATATTTACAGCAGCAAATTATGAGTATATGGTATATTGGAAATTCCACCAAGATGGTACAATTCAACTTGAGTTGAAATTAACAGGTATGCTAAATACATATTCACTTGGTAAAGGAGAATCAGCAGAGCCATATGGATGTATTGTTTATCCTAATGTTAATGCCCATAATCATCAACATTTATTCTCATTACGATTACATCCAAGAATTGACGGAGATGGTAATTCAGTTGGTGTAGTTGATGGTGCGAGACCAGAAGCACCAGTTGGGTCGAAAGAAAACAAGTATGGGAACGCATTTTTTGCCAAAAAGACAAATTTTAAAACAGTTAAGGAATCAATAACAAATTATGAGAGTAGTACAGGAAGAACTTGGGATATATTTAATCCTAATAAAGCCAATCAATATTCTGGTAAACCACCTTCTTATAAACTTGTTTCTAGAGAATGTCCACCCTTGATGTGTAAACCAGGAGGTCTTGTCTGGAAGAGGGCAGGATTCGCTCGTCAGCATATGTGTGTTGTTCCGTATAAGGAAGATAGGATTTTTCCAGCTGGTAAATATGTTCCACAAACTTCAGGAGAACCTTCAAAAGGTTTGCCAGAATGGGTAGGAGATGGGTCCGACTCAATTGAAAATACTGATATTATTGTTTATCATACATTTGGAATCACACATATTCCAGCACCGGAGGATTTTCCAATTATGCCAGCAGAACCAATGTCATTAATATTGAGACCCCGTCATTTCTTTTTACAATGTCCTGGGTTGGATATTATTCCTTCTCATGCTGCTACTACCAGCCAAGCGCGAGCAATGAAAGGACCCATTCAGAGTATGACTGATTCTGCATCAAGATTGGCTTTTACAGAAACAAGTTCTTGTTGTAGTAAGAAATAGATAAATATATCATCGATATTGTATATGGGAGTACATAATTTTAATCCTTTTAGATATTTTGAATAGCCATTATTTCATGATGTTTTATATCTATAAATTAGTAATAAGGCCATGCATTACATTACTTTTGAAATCTAAAAACGTTAACCATAACTCTTGAGGTGGAACTCTTACACCGCTCATGTAATATTAAAATCCATACTGAAACTTATATAGCATTAATTCTTATTAATGTACAGATGTAAGGGAAATACTTTGCTTAAAGCTCCAAATGAGTGCATAGTTAATATTGAAGGAATTGAGAGTAAAGTAATTAATAGTATAGTACCAGGTTTATTTAAATGTACCGTATATTATTTAGCCTTTCTGTAGATACACCGTTTGTTTACTCTGTCAACTTTTTAGATACTGTGCTTGCCTTTTGATAAATAATTTAAGCCTATACTCTTATGTTGTGAATATTACAACCACTAGTTGTGTATGCATTATAATATGTTTTCCATGTAATAGCAATAAGATGATTGTATACACTCCTATCCGGTTAACTAAATAACATTAAACATCATGCATATAAATCACTCTTTTTCTTGTTGTTGATCAAACAATCTAGTTTCCTTGAACATCGGATCCTTTTCCTCATTCCCATCTTCATCATTAACAACATTGGAATTCCCCACTGGATATTTCTTCATATCAATTTTTGGAACCTGGACAATTTTCTGCATTACCGGAATTTTATGTGAATTTGTTTGTAAATTATTGATAAACATTTGAGGATTTGATAAAGCTTCAGTTTTTAATAAATCCAATTTTAAAATATCTTTCGTCGATTGCTTCCTTTGGGATTCAAGAAGGGACAATGTTGATTTTAACGCTATATAATCGGGATTTTCATTGACATTTAATTTTGGTATCGGTGTTGTATCTTCTCTTGCTGTTCGTTCTTCTGTTGAAGTTGTAGTTATTTCAGTTTCATGTACTGTTCTTGTGGTGGGATCTATGGCATGGCCATTATTCATATTATTTGTATTTTCGTGATGTTGCATTAGTGATGAGAAAATCAGAGATGGAAGGTTGAAAGAAAAATTTCTAAAACCAAACCTCCTAGATCCTCCACTAATATTAATGGTATAATAATGATTCTGAATGGGATATTAGTGCACAGAGCACCAATTTCAATTTTGAAATTAAAACCTCGCTCAATTATGAAAATGATTCAAGTTAATACAATCCAAACACGGTATAACCATAATGATATAACTAAAACTTCCAAAAATGAAATTAAAAATAAAATCAAAACTCAAAAATCAAATACAGTTGATGTGAATTTGAATAAAAATATGGAAATTGAACAACCAAATTCCGATATAATTGAACATAAATCCTTCTATGCAACTCAAGACCTATCTTCAAATACTCTGACATCCCGTATCCCCAAATTTCCTTTATCAAAGGAAAACATTCCTACTATATTACCACGACCTAACGTCCCCAGAGTTGGTCCTCATTTAACTTTCTCCAAACTAATCAATATATTACAAACTAAAACTGAACCAGAAGTAATTTATGAAAGTGAGCCACATCGATTATATTTCTTAATTTGTGGATGTTTAGGATTTATATTTGGTGTCTATGGATTAACATTTTTAGATTGGTCATTGCATGAATCATATAATATATATCTTGAAAATTCAAATAATTTAATTCCTTTCCATAATGGTTTACTATTCGGTGGTCGTGTTTCAATATCATTATTAATTTTTTTGATCCCTGGGTTTTGTTGTTGGCTTTGTACAATTATTCCAAGTCGATTGATTCGAAAGATTGTTTATGTTCCTAATTTGAATAATAAAGTTTTTATACAATTTTCAACACATCCTATAATTCCTGGAAGAGCAACGCCAATTTATACAATTCCCTTGGATAATTTAGTACGTGGAAAAAAGACTAAAGTATGGACAGGTAATGGGTTTTACGGAACAGCAGATAGGTCAACTTTTTTCTTCATGTTACGGGAAAAAGGCAAAAGATTACCATGGATTGTTGATAGAAAAGGGTTTTTTTGGGGAGATGGACGAGTGTTTGATTTTTTATTTGGAAAAGAGAGTATTAAAGAAGCACAAAGAGGTGTTAGTTATGATCAACAATTAGGGATCGAGATGAAGAAATTGGCAGATAAGAAGAATGAGTTGAGGGAAAAGAATGGAAGGCTTTGGCATGTTAAGTTGATGAAAGAAATTGTTAAAGATGATATTAAGGATGTAAAGAAGATGCTGAAAAGAGATGAGAAACCTAAACCAATTGAAGTCAAGAAGAAAAGTAAGAGTAAATATAAAGGTAAAAAATTACGTTAAAATTGTACATAGTAATAACCACCTAGTATTTATCTTAAGTTTTTGATATGAATGTTTTTTATTTTTTTCCTACAGCTTATCATGAATGGAATGAGAACCAATATATTTATTATAATTCCTTTTGGAAATGTAAGTTACTCGACTGAGAAATGCCTAGGATAAATTTATAGCTGATCTGAGGCCTCCCTATAACTACAGTAGTTATAACTTATACGTTAACCACCAATGCATACAATCTTTCTCCCTCAAAATTTCGGTCGACTTACAACCCAGGAGTCAGGACACGCGAGATTATTAGGTAACCCAACTTTCCCGGCACCTAAAGGAACGTATATAACAGGTTAGTAGCAGTTGTAGGTATTCAGCTTATATGTATGATCCTATATTTCATTTTTGCTTATTTTTGTTAGAGTTACAATGCATATACTATGCGCTTCAAGTATATGCTATTAATATTTCATAATATCTATATCTATAAACAAAGCAACCTAAAATATTTCAACGAGTCTAAATTATTCCGCTCAACAAGTTTGATATATAAATTCTTATGATACACAAACCGTTCTCCCTTTTTGTGGTAAACAAAATTTTTAATTACTATCTAAATAATCTAAAATATTAGCTATATATATATATATATATATATATATAACAATAATGAATGATACCTATAGCCTATTTGGTAATGTCAATTATCATTAACTTGAGTCTATGAACATACTAGACCTACTCATTTGCTTTTTATCTCATCATAATATACATATGGGTCTCTGAACATATTTGCCTTTCATTTTCCACCTTTAAGTAATTGTCTTCAAGAAATTCCTGGTAGTTAATGGTTCCAATTGAACTGATTATTGCTAGCTCCACAAGAATTAAGCATCTAACGTGGGCTCCGCATATTGTGGGGTTCAACCCTTTTTCTTTCTAAAAGAAGTGACTTTTCGTAAAAATTTCACAGCTCATCTTTTTTGGAATCCCCTCTTCCCAATTTTTAATGGAGTTTAACCAAGTTATCTTCTGGTGAATATAATAGTAACCGGTTTCCCTAGTCTAACCGATTACAGTAGGATCACCCTTAGAAAGTGGGTAGTGATCCTAATAACAAAAATCTTCAACAGCTAGTCCTTGGAAGTTTACTCTTCATTTTCTTCATCACTATCAACTGTTTGGGGTTCAGTAGTGTAATTATTATTATCTGAAACTTTTGAATTCTCCCTACTCGGTACTAGTACCAATGGTTTAATCTTAAGGTTTAGGGAAGACACAGAGGAGTTTCTATACTTGGAATCTGAGTTCAATTTGCATCTTTTATTTGCATAACTTTCAATAGGGCTACTAATAGAAGAAGAGGGCGAGTCAATGTATCGTGGAGAGAGGACTAGACTACTTTTAGATGAAAACGTAAAGGATCTTGATCTGGATGAGCATGGAGGTGTTGTTGGAGTGGGGATCGAATATTGATGTTGAGCTTCGGGATTATCTTTAATTGTCTTGGTAGATGTTTTAAAATTAATGTTTGACACTAAAGAATTATTTAATGGTCTCACAATAGGTCTTCTTTGGTTTATAACATTAAAAGAGGGACCACTAAAGGAGCCGGTAGAGTTTGTGAAAAAGTTCCTGACAATGTCACTAAATTCAGCATATTTGGCCTGGACATATGGAGAAGAAGTAGGGGCTAGATTCATCATCAATGAGATACACTCTGATATTTGAGCTTCGGAATCTGGGTTCTCTCTCATTCCAGGTATTGTTGTCTTAGGTTTAATTGATAGCATTAAAATTTGACTTGTTAGGATATGCGAAGCTATAGCAATGGTTGAAGCAGAGAAGGCAAAAAATGATCGATGGTAGAGGGATATTTCACAAAAGTAGCTTGATATGCCAGTAATTGCTTGGACAGTTTTACAGGGAGAAATCTGACAAGCTTGTCTATGAATGTTAATAAAATCTGGAGATGATTCCGGGCATTCAGTTAACCCAATTGAAAATTGTAAAAAATCTTCAATAGTCGGTGGGTTCATCATCCATTCTAGTGTTGTTAAAATATGACACTCCATTTGAATAAACATATCCACTTTATAAGCATCCTGGCAGATGCGTTGCAATTCAAGTAATGTTGGTACTGAAGATTTTTTATCTTCATATTTTGAGGCTATCCATAATGCAGTAGATCCAACAAGTTGGTAATGTTGTTTAAAAACCATTCTTTTTCCACAATACCTGTCAATAATATTACATGCGAGGAATAAAGTTTTCTGTATTAACTCCAATGCTAAATGGGATTCAATAATAAAGTCCAAAAGATATGGTCTCATATGCCATTTGATTTCTGGCTGCATGTTAATCAAATGAACGTCAATGATAGAAAGATGTTCCATTGATGATAAATGTGATGCGATCTCTTCTTTATATTCATCTAATACGGTAATTGCAACTTCTTTTTCATGTTTATCCAGGATGATAGGATATTTATCTGACTTAGGGGGAATTGGAGGGCCCATCTCATCTAGCCAAGAAGCTGTCTCGGAAATCAGATTTTGGTTTTGGTTCATTGAAGACATTTAGAAGATTGCTAACTAGAAAAGTGTTTATATTGTGTAATAACCCCGAAGGAAAGAAGGAATAGGAAAGACAGATAATTCTGAAAGTTAAAGAGGTATTTTGGAACAGATCTGGATCTCTTTAATAGTTGGATATACATCTTATATTTCACAGACTAGGTAGTTTCCTTTTTGGTGTTCAGTCAAAATAGGTAAAGATTTTAAGCTACTATGCATAGATCCGAAATTACTTGTTTGGGCTGTTTATTCATATTAGATTCTTCGCGTTCACCCAAGTCGTCGCGGTTACCGAACTTGAATGAGGATTTTGACCACTTATCCGTCAGTGGGAAGCTGTGTAACTTCCACTCCAGGCCCAATCCCTTACATAAAGCCGCATATTTGCTGATGATCAAATCTTAATCTTAGTATAGTTAGTGTATGTACCTGTTGGTTAAGCTTGGGGAAATATCCCCACTATTTTTTTACTATAATATTCCCCTGTGCAATTAATAACCTATGGTGGATATATCTATATATTTTCTGAAGACGATACTAGCTTATATAAATTAATAGTTATTAGCTGTGAGATAAACATAATGTTTGCATTAGTTTAAGTCTAACAAAAAAATAAACTACTTTGCTGTCAACTTAAATCTCAGGTGTCTATTTCATAATGGAAATTGGCTATCAAACTGTAAATGTCTGTTTTGACTCTGTTATAATTTTAAGTCAGACTTATAACTGAATATTAGTTAATTAAATTATTTCATTATATCATTAACAGGAGCTATAACTACCGGACCTTCCTACATGAAACTCCTGGAAAGCGGCCTTTGATGAGATTCCCGAGGGTCTTATTTTAATGCAGGATAACTCACATTTTCGTCAAGCTGAAACCACGATGAATTGCTTTCGTGAAAAGAAGATAGAGGTATTGGGGTATCAGCCTTATTCACCGGACGCGAATCCATATGGGCGCATTTAGAATCTCTTCAAAAACATGCATCAGAATGTAGGAGTTGCAATTGTGAGCACTTTCACATGGTGTAGAAATGAAGGAAAGATCCATTTTTTGAGTCTCTTTCAAAATATTGGGACCCCAATGTCACCCATGGATAATTATATCGTTGAGTATCTGAATAACTCCATGCTTCGTAGAGTGGCCGACGTTTATAGTGTTAAGGGACCACCAAACTAAATACCAGATTTAACATTTCAGTTCATGCACACTAATATATTCTCTATTATCCACGGGACATTATGCATTGTTTTAAGAACAGTCCTTCCATGAATACATTAAATATTATGGATACTATGGAGTATTCAGCGGCTGGCTATATAACATTGACTTTTTTGGTTTTTTTTGGATCGAGTAGTAGCATCCAAAAACGTCTAGCAACTTTAAGGCCGTAATTTATAACTTGTACCGTTGGGAAAGGCTCCTGGGATGCTCAAAATTGTTACATCTCAACCACAAATTGAAAATCACTGACAAATATAAATTATCGAATGTAGTACTACTGAACTGAACTTTACTTAATCTCATAATTCTGATGGCATACTGGTATACGATAATGTGAATCTTGTTGGAGACTGGGGGTCTGAGTTCTTCTACGACGAAAAGCTAGGTAACGACTTCCTCCAACCACTGGCCTCAAAAAAAGGAAATTTCATTGAAATATACCAGAAGGCAGGCACTAAAGCTGTAACCCCTAAAAATATTAAATCGCGTTGTGTAACAACGGAAATATATCTTTTTAATCCCTAGAGGATATAATCAAGTTCCGACAAAATTGGGTAGGCGAGAAGGAGGTAGAAGTTACCAAAAAAAAAATTGAGGAAAAATTGATCTTATATGAGGATTTATCTGAAAGATGTAAATCAACCGAGTTTGTGAAAGAAGCTCAAGAAGTGCGGCTAGAAAATTGAAAACATGAGATAACTGATGATGATTTATGTATTTGGACAAATAAGGGGATGCAGGATACTTTGTTATCTCAAATTTCTACCATAATGCTCGAAGTGAATTCAGACTTCTGAGAGAGAAAAGATATTAATTACATACAATTATTTAGATATGACAAAGAGATACGTGTGTCAGAAGCTTGGAACTAGTGAGCGTTACGCTAAGTCGCAGAAGAATGCTCATACCACAACAAAAAGATTCACAAAAAAATATCGCATATACGGTATATCATCAGAATTATAAGAATAGGTAGAGTTTACTAATACTATATTCAATAATTTATATTTGTTGCCGGTTTTGTAATTCGTGGTTGAGATGTAACAATTTTAAGCATTCCGGTAACGTTTCCTGACTAGTATAAATCTAATGATATTATAACATACAGTAAACGAATGTTTGACGAATTCTCCTTTAGATTTAATTTGGAGGACACGCATAATATGGTATATATATAAATAAGCTTTATTCCATGAAATCGGGACTTCCGCTTCTTCAATATTCATTAATATTCAATTGAAAATTCACATAGTATCTTTATTCGAAACTTAAACACAATCGCGAACAATCCATATCCAACTGATAACTATAGATGGTATTTGTAGAAATAGAATGGTAATTTTGTCTTATCCTATCAATTCAAGGTACAAATTACGAATACCTATACAATTTTAGTAATTAATTCATAGTAATATCCACTTACATATTTAGATCGCTAATATATTTCTAGACCTATCTATAGCTACTAGAACTATTGGAAATTATTTGACTTGATTGTCATGAAACGATAATAACTATAATTAAGTTGTATATATCAGTAGATTTGTATTTAATCTATAGTCATAACTTTTTTTTTTCGTTTATGATTACATAACTTAAATAAGATGATGGAGCATAGTATATCTTAAACATTATCAATTTTCGCGGCTTTTAATCGATATAAACAATTAGCTATATTTGTTCTATTGTGTACAATGCTATAGCTCTCCAATTTGAAAACTTTAAAATCATAAAAATTAGATTTACAGTTAAGTTTAGCAATTACAACTTAATATATAGGGTCTGTCTTACTCCTCTTCGTTGATATCGTTAGAGAAATGAAATAGTAGCAATTGAAATATTCTGAGATATCTACATATGTTAATAATGAGCAAAAGAGATATTAAATTTCAAATCTGAATTGATGATTTTATATATCAAATAAAAAACTTAATATTTTACCTGAAGAGGCGCGACGATCATTTTTTATGTAATAATCGTCGTTAGGAATACCTTGAGCTCAATGTTTGAAACTGTAATAAACAAGGCTGAGAAATTTTCATTTAATTAAACAATCGCAATAATTAATTTCGTAATATCTGTTTATTCGTCGGCTTTGGCAGTACCGTCCAGAATACTAACAGATATATGAACACAAAATGGAGGTATAACGTCCAATTGAATACTAGAAAAAGTTATAGTTACAGTTTGACCCAATAACGATAAAAACAGAAATATAATTTTAAAAAAGGGGTACTAGTGTCCAAATTTCATTGCGCACTTATTATCAAGCCTTCCCCATGATACTAGTATCCAATTTTCCCAATTATAACCAATCATCTAGATTCTTAAATAAAATTGGCATGAATTTGTGTATTTTGATTTTCATGCCATATATAAATTTAAAGGCGAAGATTTAGAGATTCCAAATATAAGATCTTATGATCATTTGTATAATAATGAATATTTCTTAATATGGCATATTAATTGTAAATAATTCCAACTATTTTCCAATCATATTGCTTCTTAAAATTCAATCTTGAGCTTATTATATATTTCTGAAATGGTAAATTGAACTATGATGTTATATAAACAATGGCATTGTTGCAATATATCAATATTCAATATAATATGATTATATTATTAAAGTAATAAGTTTCTAGCTACATCCATTAATATTGGCTTGGTATGGTTCTCTTTTTTCTTCCTCTTTAAACTGATTTACTTTTCTTAACAATTATACAGAAAATGTAAAAAATGTAAACGAAGGTCTTAACCAAAAAGGTAGATGAAATATGTCATATAAAATTATCTGTTTTATGTTTAAAAATGCGTTAACAATTACATATAATTTCAGATACAAATTAGTTAATTTCTACTTTATATTTTGTTTTATATATTAACCTTTATATTATTAGCATTTGAACTTTTAATAATTTCAAATTTCAAACCCCATTTGATATATTTAACCTTTTGCTACACTATCATTTGGAAGTGATATAATTATACTTGTATATTAAATGTCAATGCTCAATTAGGCTTGCTCTGACTTTAGCTTTAAATTAACGAAATATGATTTTACAAAGTATCGATCAAAGAGAAAAAGTAGGTTTTTGAAATTAGAATTGGTTTACCGTGGTGATGACCTTTTGATCCTCAGAAGATTTTACATATACATTTCACCTATATCATAAGTTAAATCTTCAATTATCATTTTCCAAACAGACAAAACTTGAAAAATCTTCTAATAATAATAATAAATATCCTAATTATTAATCTCAAACTTGTTTTATCATTAGGCGCCGGCACAAAATCATTGACGAATTTAATATCAATATTAGAAGACCAACTCAAGAGAGTAGTATAAACTGGGTTCCTCATATAGTAGGTGACGGATGGTGAATATGCTACAGCGCTGATTTAGTGATGTCCGTATAATTAGTCCTCCAAGTGTCTGAAATTAAGTGAAAAAACTGTATATGGCCTATATTTATTCATCATAATGACCGAAAATTAATTTGAAAATAAGCGAATATTGTTTATCACATAGCCAATAATTATTAAGCATAATGGCTGAATATTAGTGCTTGTTGTTACTGAATATTTAGTCCTCCAAGTGGCCGAAGTGTAATGGTTGTGCCATATTAATTAAACTCTGTGTGTTATCTCCAATAGTGAATTTGAGCTAAAAAAGAAAAAAGATATAACAACAACAGATATTCTTTTTATGCTGCTACTAATCATGGTTGATATTAATTATAAGGATTTGATGTGAATTAATTCTGCAATTCTTTCAGAGATATAACACATCTTATAATACTCCTAACAACAATCTGGTCACATTAATGCTATCAAAAATGTAATCATATACTATCAGAAGTATATAATAAGATCGAATTCTTAGAAGCAATGCTGTTGGAAAAGAATGGAATTATTTACCAGTCATTAGCCGTATTAGGAAATATATGACGCGACCTGAATGGAAATCCTAAAATTTCACCTTCAAAATTATATGGCATAATCACATTTCACAAATTCATTCCAATTGTATTTAAGAATCTGTATGATTAGTTATAATTGTGTGAATTGGACATGAGAAAGGTTCGATGATAAGTGTGCAATGAAATTTGGGCACCCCTCTTTTTTAAATATTGATATATATATATATATATATATATATTCATTTATCAATCGTGTTGGGTCAAACTGTAACCGTAAAATTTTTCTATAGCATTCAATTGGAATTTATCCGTACCCATATTGTGTTCACATCTGTTGGTATTATATACATATATAGCCTGCTAAAATATTAACTGTAGCTGACGAATAAAAAGATATTTCGAAATTAATTATTGTGATCTTTTAGTTATATATAATAGTATCAACAATACATAAGAAAATTCCCCAAATATCGAGCTCAAGGTATCTAACTACCGGTAAAAAATTGTCGTCGTTCCTTTTCCAATAAAATATTAAGTTTTTTATTTGATAAAATCATCAATTCACATGTGAAATTCATACTTCCAGTCAATTATCTCATCTACCATATCAAAACAGGATGACATATCCTTCCCAATTCCCATTCGCGCACAATAAATTAGACCATCTGTAAGCCGATTCTCCTCTAATTCTGTAAGTATTTTGGAATTTTTGAGTTGACGGCGCTGAAGAGGTTGAACCATTTATTCGATCTACTAATGTTGAGCGGGGCACCCCGTTAACTCTGGCGACTTTTGAAATGATAGCATTCAGTGTGCGTGCCAATTGCAAAAGGCATTTTTCGATTCTGGCTTCCTTGCCCCTTGAATCAAGAGGTCGTAAGTTTTTGTTTATTCCCATCTTCAGGGGTTGTGGAGAGGAGGAAAAATACGCGGGGTTTACGGATTCAATTGGTCTTCACGGACGTCGACCATGTGTGGATCACGGAATCAATGTGAACTACCTTATATATTAACTTATAACTAATTGTAATATTAATACCTTAGTATGTATAATATAGATATGTAATTGGATATTTATATAGATGTATTAATTTAATTTAATTATGTCAATTATACCTTAAACGGATAGGATAAGCTAAGTTACTAGATATGCTCCATAGCTACCTCTACCAATACCATCCATAGCTGTCAGTTGGATACGTATTGGTCGCGATTGTGTTTAAACTTCGAATAAATATACTATGTGAAATTCACAATTGAATATTAATGAATATTGAAGTAGTAGTCTCGGGCTCAAGATATGGAATAAAACTTATCTATAATAGCTACATATACATACATGGCTCCCAAATTAAATCTAAAGGAGAATTCTTCAAACATTCGTGTATTTTGTACTAGCTTTTTGATAGTTCCACTTGAAGGAGAATAAAAAACTTAACTAGAAATGTAAAGTTTGTTTATTATATATATTTCTTTAAATATTATTGCATAGTTATACCACATGCATGCAGGTTCATGTGTCTAATTATGTTATTCGAATATTAATAAACCATAGCATATATCTACAGATGTTAATCTATACATATTTAAATACAATTTTATATCTAGTTATTGGTATATTGCACCTGCTAAAAATTACGTCTTGGTTTTGATTATAGTCTAAATCTTTGCTTTGTTATAAGCCTAGGTTTAAATGCATGTACCAACTCTGATCAAAAGTTCAATAGTATTTCATCTTTCACAACTAACTATTTTCATCCATATAATAAAGTTAAAATCAAGGTTACTTAATGAACAAAATATTATATCAATTGCAATTGTGAATTGAGGAGTTGGAATTAATTATATCCATTGGTTGGGAACACTTATTTTTATCATATATGCCTATACTACATATCAATGCTAACTTAATATCAATTGAAATATTAATATAATAGTAAAAATGGCAAAACTCTCAGATTTTCACAAATTGGAAAGAGCCGGAGAAGGTACTTATGGAGTTGTCTATAAAGCCAACAATCGTAGGGATAATAACAGGCTAGTTGCGCTCAAGCAGATCAGATTTGATGACGAAGATGAAGGGTCCTTCCACAATAAGATATCTCTACACTTTGCGAGATTAAGAACGAATACATCATCATGTTATACGATGTTATCGTTTCCGAAACTTCAAAGATGACACTTGTTTTTGAATTTGTTGGTATCGACCTGAAAAAGTACATGGAGACGGTACCACACGTTCCTTGGGGAGCAGATATCAATAAGAAGTTTATGATCCAGATTTTGCAAGGGACGTTGTATTGCCCACACTCACTTAGTATCATGCACCGTGATTTAAAGCCTCAGAATTTGTTAATGGATAAAGAAGGAAACTTGAAGCTTGGGGATTTTGGACTCGCACGGGCAATTGGGGTCCATCTACATATGAGGTTGTTACATTATGGTACAGGGTTCCCGAATTGTTATGTGGAGGAAGGCAATACGACACAGGTGTTGATATGTGGTCAGTAAGTAATTATTATTTGCAGAAATGGTCAACAGGGAAGTTTTGTTCGCCAGAAGGTCTGTCTGTATTTGAAGAAATATTTCGAATTTTTAGAGTAAGGGGAACACTCACTGAAGAAATCTGGCCCAGTATTACTGCTTTAGATGGTTTCAGAGAAACTACTTTCCTAAATTGAAGAAGAAAGATTTGAAGACTATTGTTCCAATGTTGGATGAAGATAGCATCAATTTATTCGACAACCTATTAGCTTATGACCCTAGTGAAAGGATTAGTGCAGAAAGATGTGAAAGACATCGTATTTTTTACAAACTCTGTTATTTAGCTATATTTGTAGCTATAATTATAATAAGTATACCCTATATTGATATATTTCATTAATGATGTTTATTCTATGAGATCTCCAATTGTGTAAAGAAGTCGCATATGTATACTATTGTATAGGATACATAATTAATGTGACAATGTGACAGAAAACAATATGAGCAAAGAGTTTACCTTATATTCACTGTATGATTAGTTTATATGTAGTAACTGGTTTGCTGTTCTTATATGAAATGTATGGTTTTGATTAAGTCTTTTGGTTAAATTCCAGACTATTTTTGTGTGGAAGAAGCAAGATTAATATTTATCAAGGGAGGCCTATATAAACTAACTGTATAAGGGAAGCCCCGGATCTAGAGCTATACGTTACTTACATTAATCTTATACAAGTATGAATGGTCGTAAGCATGTTTGAGATGATAGGACTATGTCCATAAAAAAACAAGAAGTGTGAGAGTGAGAATAGTATCATATAGCGCTATTAAAAACCCCATTACATGTAAGGAAAGAAAGTGATGAACTTATGCACAGATGCATGCTACGTGTATGCATAAGCTTTGATTGAAGCTTTGACGTCTTGTACCGGTATAAATAACATATTTCAACTGTAAAAGGAATTATAAAAGCACGGTGAAAGTTATATTAAATGTGTTGAAACATATACAGTATACTGACTGGTAATATTAAAGCGATATCAAGAATAGCAACTAATAATATTATAAAACTAAAACCCAAGAACTTAAGCTAAGAAAGAAAGCAAGGAAAAGCAATTACTAAAAGGGACTTACCCCTAAAGTGAAGTTATGTTCTCAAAGGATAAATATATAGTGAATTGGTGACAGACGCAAATTCTGAATATGGATGCATTTAGTTGAAGCTGTTCGGTAGGGAAGAGAGTTGAGCCTATGCCCGTGGCCAGGAGTGGGCTATAAATGAGCATTTACTGGCGTATATGATGGCATTCGATGGATTACTTCCAGTGAAATTGCAAACTGTTCTGTAAAAAATGAAGACATTAGGTCCCAAACGTGCTATTTATGCTATGAGAAAGGATAGTAGCTAGTGCATTAGGAATGGCTGTCATGGGTTAGAATAGGATACGATTTATAGAATAGCAAACGTTGTATCGTGTAGTAGATTGGAAGTTTAACTGGTAGAGGTATTACAGTAGTTTTTAACTTGATAATGCTTATATAAACGAATTCATTCGTTTTATCAAAAGTTTGGTGATAGGTACTATACAGTATACATGTACTTGTAGATATAATTTATACCGTCATACCGTATATATGGCTAACCGGCAAAAATAGATTCCGGTCACTAAAATTTGTTACATTTAAAACACTATAGCTAATTGCAAAACTAAACTCTAACTGATCTCATAATTCTGATATACGATATTTTTTTGTTAATATTTTTGTTGTGGTGTGACCATTCTTCTATGATTTAACATATTGAGCCTATCTCCAAGCTTCCGACTCACGTATCTCTTTGTTATCTCCAGATAATTGTGTGTCACTGGTGTATTTCCTTCTTAGAAGTCTGAATTCACTTAGAATAGTTTTAGAGGATCTTCAAGCACAGTCGTGGATACAGTGGTGGAAATTTGAGATAAAGTCTCTTGCGTTGCACATATATCATAACATTATGTTTCAAAACCTCCAACCACGCTTCCTAAGCTTTTTTTCTAAACTCTGTGTAATTACATTGTTCAGGTAAATCCATGAATTTTTTCTCAATTTTTTTAGTTACTTCTACCTCTTTTTCGCCTACCAAAACCTCTTCTAACTCTGTTGATATCCTTTGAGGATTTAAAGGATGAATTCTTGTTGTTCAAAAGCCCAAATAAATATATTTAGGGGTTATTGCTTCAGCGCTTGTCTTCTGGTATATTTTAATGAAATAATTTTTGAGGTCGGTAGTTGGTGGGATTTGTCACTAACTTCTTCAATTATATCGGAAGGGTATTAAATATATATCTGAATATATTACCGAGTCATACAATCATACGGTTAGGATGCCACTTTTAAAATGGTTCAAAGTGAAGTAGAGAATCCTTACAATTCACTACTTGAACTTTATGGCAAATTATCAATCAATTTATACTTCAAGTGGTTACTCTTCAGCTGATGTATTTTAGAGCTTCATCATAGTTTTAGGAGAATAATTATATAAACAAGACGCCTCAATGGTCAAACTTGATTATGATTCCATTTGCAAATTCAGGAAAATACACTCAATTGATTGTCAAAATTTTGGAAAAAGTTGTATTCAGAATACAACATCCTACAATATTGTTTACAAATAAATTTAGTAGTAGGAGTAAAATGAATTTCTAATAATATTAGTTAGCTATTTAGTTAAGATACAATGGTTGAATGCATGAAGTATATTACACTTGTAATAATTGAAATAAAAATGAATAAATAATTATCTGGGAGCTCTTTTCTTATAAGAATTTTTATGATTATTATTTTTTTTATTCTTTTTTGAAATATTTGAAGGTTTAATATCAGTATTTGCTCTTTTTAATTGTATAGGATGGGAACCTATATATTTATTATTTTTTTCTTTGAAAGCTTTAAAATAATCGTCAGGATTTTTAAAAGAAACAAAGCCGTAACCTTTGTTGGCAGCAGTTTTTTTATCGATGATAACTCTTGCTTTTACAAAAGAAGGATATATTTTAAAAGCATTTATCAGAGTGTCATCAGTTACATCAGCACCAAGATTACCAACAAACAGACGGAAGTGAGAAGGGTCCCATTCTAATAGGGAAGGATCATCCCAGGTCTTCCCTCCTCCTTGCCGTTTCACGGTTAATTTTGGATTGCTGGGAGCATGTGCTTGGGTGTTTGCGGAAGAGTAGGCACTCTGTTGTGTTGCGATGGCCAAACGGTACTCCTCGTCTGTCTTGGGGTCCGTGGGGACAGCAGGGGTTGTAGGGACGGCTGTACGTTTCACGTAGGGTTGGTACCTTTGCATTGTTGGCTTTTTGGTTCTGCCGTTTGGCTTTGGCCGTTTGGCTTTTGCCCTCTTGGCTCGGAGAGAGGAAACGTGTTGGAGAAGTCCGGGTAAACGGCAGGCTTCGTTACATTCTGCTGCTGTTTTATTATTGTTGGTTGATTGATTGATGGTGGGATGCCCTGCACAATGACACACCCACTAAGTGATCCTCAGACCGATCCTCAGGCCGATCCTCAGGCCGATCCCAAAAGTGTTCCCCACAGACTCCCGGGAATCCACCGGTTTCTGGGACGCAGAGCCCAACACAAGCGGCCGTCGCTGGATCTACCCTCCCACACCCAATCCGCACGGCTGTCCCCACGCATGTCCCCTCCCCCACTGCACAGAAACGCATCCTCCGCGTCCCTCAGATCCACCCTCACGGCCCCTCCCGTCCCTCCGTCCACCAAACGACGTCCTTTCTCCCGTTTGCGAAGGAAGACCCTCTCCATGTTCTTCCAAGAGAACCAGGCCCAGGCTCAGACCCAGACCCTGGCCGCCCCCTCGCCTCCCCCAGTCTCCTTGAGAGCACGTTCCTTGTCCATACAATCCCAACACTCAATCCACTCAGCTGCCACTGAAACCCCCGTTAAAAAGAAATCTTCCGTTGAGGTCAGAAGGAGACGTAGCAAAACTTTGGGTTCTCTTGACCAAGAAGCTAAGAAGCGAAATGGCACCAATTTCGTATCTACTTTAAATAGTATGTTATCTTCAAATTCCGCCTCAAATACCCCGTCATCTTCTTCAAAGGTGTCTCTCAGTTCTCCATCCTTCATAAATATCAGTGATCCTCCAAATATCCCTCCTTTGGAAAATGAAACTCCAAAACAATACATTTCAAGAATGAAATCCTTACATTTCGAAAGATACATAAACTGCTTTCTGTCACATAAAAATGATGATTTTAATCAACAAACAATGTCTTTATACTTGCAAGAATTCGATTTCAATGATGAACCTTTAGATTTATCTTTAAGAAAGTTCCTTTTAATATCAGAATTACCAAAAGAATCTCAACAAATTGATCGAGTTTTAGAAATCTTTTCAAAAAGGTATTATCAATGCAATTCAAATTTAAAAATATTTGAAAATTATGAAGATTGTTATATATTAACTTATTCATTAATCATGTTACATACTGATTTTTTCAATAAAAATAATAAAAAAAAAATGTCAAAATATGAATTTTTAAAAAATTTAACTGGTTCAACAAATAATATTGAAAATTTTACACTTGAATGTTTTTATGATAATATTACTTTTACCCCTTTTATTCATTCTGATGATCATTTTATACAATCTGTTCAATTACATTCTCCAAATCTTTCATTATCTTCATCAACAACTTCTAAAATTGTTAATAAAAAATCAAATACTTTTCCAAGCTGGGGTAATAACTCAAATTCAAATTTAAATATTGATCCCTATTATTTAATTAATGAAGGTATAATTGATTCTGTAAGACCTACAATTATAACAAATCAATTAAATACTAAAAATGCTTTTAAAATTCATTATTTAAGCGTTGAAGAATTCATTGAAACTAGAATATTAATTTTACAACAACCTTTCCTGAGATTATGTTCAATGAGATCAAGAACTGGTTCTTTTTCAATTTATAAATCTCCATCTCAATCACAACAACAGGCATTCAATAATAATATTGATGAAGAAGAAGATGATGTTAATATTGATTTATCACAACCAGGTTCTGTTGATATTAAAGTTATCAAATTTGGTAAATTAATTACAAATTTAAATGTAAAAGACTTATTACGTAATCGTAAACAACCAAGATCTTCTAACACCAATTCAAATATTAAAAATAGTGGTGCACCTTTTAAACAATTTGATGTTATATTAACTTTATCAAATTTATATTTTTTCAAAGACTCTTGGTGGTCAAATCAATTAGAAAATTTAAATCTTAATGAATCTCCATCACATTTACATTTACATTCAAATTCATATTCATATTCAAATTCAAATTCAAATACTCCTGTTCAATCACCTTCATCACAAGAATCAAATACTTTTGAAAACTCTTTTGAAAACTCAACTAATTTAGTTAAAGATGCAACAATAAGTATATCAATTGATGATTTTACTCCATTATTATCAATTACAACTAAAAAGTTAATTGCTTTACGACAACAATCTTCATCACATCCACAAACAAATGAATTTTCAGAAAATAATAATAATGAAAATGAAAAATCTTTTTATATTTATAATAATGATGGTACAAATCAATTATTAATTTCTGAAAATTTTAATGATATGATTTTATGGATAAATGCAATAAATTATATTTCAACCTTAAATACTTGTAATATTGATTTATCTGAAGAAATTAGATCTTTAGGTTTTAATAGATCAATAAATTATTTACATTCACAGTCATATTCTATTTCAAATGGTGCCGGTGGTTCTCATTCTCATTCAAGAACAAGATCTTCAAAATCTTTAAATTTAAATTTAAATTCAAATAGTTCAGGTTCAAATTCAAATTTAGGTTCTGGCTCAGGTTCTGGCAGCAGTTCAAGATCTTTTGAAATCAGAAGATCTGCTGAAATTTACAGAAATTTAGAATCAAATTCTTATACTCAATCAACTTCAAATTTAAATTCTAAAAAAGAATCAATCCAATCATCATTTATTACTTTACCTGATTCTAATATAACAAGAATAACGGATGATGATACATTAAAAACGATAAATGGAACATCAAAATTAAATGAAAATGAAACTGATAATATACCACCACCAAATATATCTATATATTCAAAACCTAATGATTCATTTTTAGAAGAAAATGATCTAGGTTTAATTCCAATTCAATCACCTTCTTCAATACCAACACCACAACCAACAAAACCATCATCATCAACATCATCAATAATTAAAAAATTTAAATCTCAATTAAAATGTCAAAATGAAACTCAAATAGCTAGATTAAATTCAATAAATAAAGAATTAATAATTTTAAAAAATGAACATTTAGCTCAACAAAAATTATTACAAGAATATTTTAAATCTGTTTCACAATTAAAAATTTTAACACCATTACAACAAAAAACAAGAGATTCATTAAGTATTATTTCAAAAACTTTAATATTTAAATTAAAATTATTATGGATGGCAATTTCAAGAAATGAATCATATAGATTAGTTTTAAATTATGAAAAGGGAATAATATACAATGATGTTAAAGAAATTTCTTCAACACAAGAATTAAATGATGATGAAGAAGATGAAGATGAAGATGAAATTAGAAATATAAATGATAATAATAATGAAATTGGAATCGGAAAAAGTATGAGATTAATTAAAGAAAATGATAGTGATAATGATAATGAAAATGATAGTTATAGCGAATTAGAATTAACAATCAATCCAACAAACTCAAATAATAACTTCGACAATAACAATAACAATTATAATGATGATGATAATTCAGATGATGATGATTTTAAAAGTGCTGATTCTCAACCATTACAAACAACATCACCAAATATTTATATTAATCATAATTCTTCAAATTCAACTAATTATGAAAGTGAAATTGTTATTAGATTACCGTAATCAAATATGGTATTACGATATGATGATAATGTTATATATCAATGTGAAATGTGAAATGTGCAATATGCAAAAGGATGCTTAATATTTATTGTTTAGTTTTTGATGACAATAATTATATATATTTAACAATAAGAATACATTTGTTTTAATTTATTTGTCTTTTTTGTTATTAGTTTATACTTTTTTTTTCTTCTTCTTTGGTTTATGAAGTTTTTAACATTTGATTTTAAATCATTCATTCATTTAAGCGTTAACAATTATTAATAGTCTATACTTTTTTTTTCTTTCAGTTTTAACTTTGTCTTTGTTTTGTTTTGGTTTGTTTTTAACTTATTTATTAATTTCTTTTAATTAATTTTTAAATTTTCGTCGTTCATACCATAAATCACTTTTACTTGATCCTAAATTTATAATTTTTGGGCATCCATCAAAATGTTTTTCAGTACGGACACATTCAAAACAATAATAAGCATCAGCAACTCCCTAAAAAACGAATAAGAAAAAAAATAAAATTAGTATGAAAATATCAATTAGTTTAGTATACATGTATATTATGTATAAGTTAAAAACTTACTGGTGAACCACATGAAATACATTTTCCAGCATTATTTCCAAAAGCACACTCATCACAAATTCTCACTGGATATGTTGGTCGTACATAACTATCACAAGCGGGACATTTACCATCACATTTATCACACAGTTTACCTATCGTTGTGCCTGGTTGTTTCATACACATCACCAAATCTGGATGGTGTCTTGACATGATTGAATCGAATAGAAAATAATGAAGAAGGTTAAGCTTAATAATTTATATTTCGATGTGGTGTAGAGATGGATTATCCACACGTGACCTCTAGAAACCTTCGTGAATAAGCAATAAATATTTCGTGCAACAGTACATAGTTTAATCCGCGGTAAGGTGTACATCTAGAGATATTCTATTTGAAACAAATTACATAAAGTACAAGACTGTGCTGGTTTGGCAAGAAGATCTAGAAAGTCATGTACAGAAAGTAGTGTTGAAGTACCTCAATCAAAACCAAAAGTTACAATACCGAAAGGCATTGGATAGATCTGGCAGTTAGAATTTTCGGTATTAAAAGAGCCATCATCTATCTAAACATTATGGTACTAAAGCTGCCATCCCGTGTGAGTAGAGGGGAGGTTTCATCGGAACATTTTGTATATGGATGTGAATGGAGGAAGAGAAAATGCATAGTAAAAAATATTAAGTTAGACCAATTGTTATTTGCCAAAGAAGAGAGGTTATCCAAGATTTGGCAACCCACCCTGCTGATTTGGGTGGTGACCTTTATTTATTAATTAAGGTGGCACTGGTAATAGTTTTCTAATATTGCTGTAACTAAGTGCACTATAAGAGAGTTGTTTTAAGTTTAACTAATTATTCCAATAAAACAAAATATTTAATTTAAACAATACGGGTTATAACTAACTGATTCAATACTACTTTTGGCCTTCTAGTGAGTCTTTATGAATTCTTTAAGATTTATGATATAACTATTCTGTAATTTACGGTTTCGGAAAGTCGTCGCTATGTTTATTCTATTCAATTTTCACTTCTCAATATAAACTTTACTTTCTATAAGCTAAGTTTAAGAATATACTTTTTATTATTTTCCTTTACGAGTTGTTATAAGTTACACTGGTTTTATAATAAGCAATTAAAACTAATATTGGAACCATACCTAGGGTTACAGACTTTCACTTAACTCCCACAAGATGATACATATGCAGTAATATGCCCTAATTTTCAGCCGCAATATGAATTGTTTATATAAAGGTATATGCATATAGAGATGGCGAAATATGTGGGCCTATAATTAAGCATCATGTGGCTGAATTTAAGTGGAATCAGCTAATCATGTCTAATCGCGATAGGTGTATATCCTTTAATATCATATGTATATGCTTATATATACAGCTGGTCCCGATTAATCTTATAGTTACAGGTTCTTGGTGGACACCTCTAATAAAACCCATATGTGCATATTTTTAAATATACCCTTAGGTAATTGTAATTCTAAAGAGAAAATGCAAGTGTAATGGTATCGGCTGGAATTTGGAAAGGAAGTCGTACTTCATTGTAGGCCTAGAATAATATAGAGTGGTGAATACTAATAGTAGAAACAACCACCGGCACAAAACTTCTCGAATGGAACTTTGCTTCAATTGGTCTTATATTCAGGCAGAATAACAAACCCAAATCGGATTGAGCACATGTGTAATCTCCTCTACAAAGTGCATCGCAATGCAGGAATTACGATTATGAGTCTTCCACATGGTGTAGAAGTAAAAAAAGTTCAATCATTTGAGTCTCTTTCGAACCATGATATCATTAATAATCTTATTGACTCCAATCCTCCTAGAATAGCAGCCGTTTATGTTAATTAGGGAATCTCAACACTAAATACTAAACTTAAAATGTCATTTTATATAGACTAAAAGAATCTCTAGAGTTTACGGATAATCTGAAGAAGAGTTTAAACCATTATCAGGGCTTTTTGCAGGTCCCTAGAAAAAGTAACCGTAAAGTTTAATTGAGGCCGACTGCTATATTTTTAGCAATGCATAAGTTATATGGCGACAAATCGGCAACGCAATGGACGAATTATTCTTCAAAAGGTAGCCTAAATTAAGTGGAATAACTGTATATGGAAAATATTAAATTAATGCTTTTTCTCCTTTTTTTTTTTTGTTTCTGTGGTTGCTATTCAAATTAAATAATAATAAAACACGCAACGAATTTAAGGATGTCAAATCAAAATAATAAAAAATGCGCTGTGATTGAACCAGTTAATGATATCAATTCAAGCAGTGATAACAATAATGAAGTTGATCCTTGCTCTATCTGCTTGGATCCCCTATATGTCGATGCTGAAGGAATTTCTATAGCCGATGATAAAGCACTTGTTGGAAGAATTGATCCATGTCTTCATGTTTATCATCATTGGTGTATTAAATCATGGTCCAAACTATCAAATACTTGTCCTAAATGCCGAGGTAAATTCGAGCAGTTTGATGTTGTAAAACTGTATCCTGATCCAAAAAGAAATGGTAAGATATATTCGACAAGAATAATACCATTTGATACTTGCTGCGACACTAGATTTAATATCAGACCTGATACTACCTATAACACTAACTATGAACTTACCCATCCTAGGTCACTTGAAATGTACCGTAGGGAATTGGAATTGTTAGAACTTCAATCATTGGAGAGATTAAGACGAGGGCGGGAATTGGAAAATCAAGACATTAGGCAACAAATATAACACGATTAAAAATTTTGTGTAATATAGATGAAAACAATAATTCTTATAATTTGGATCATTTGTCATGAAATTGCTATAGTTAGTGGAAAGAGTGAATGAACAAGTTGGACGGATATGTTTGATCATGAAACTGATTTCAATGGAGCTTATAACCCAGGTAATTATGGCTATACAATTTATAGGAACATACAAGTTCAATATATACCGGTAGTGTAATTAATTATGATGAGGATAAGAACATCTGAACCCTTGGAATAGCCTAAATTATGAGAACTTTCAATCTTCAAAAAACTGAGAGATCAATTTCTTGAACATCCAAGATTTAAATTTTATTTACTAACACGCTCTCTCTACTTAGCCAAGGTAAAGTGCAAATTAAGGATTAAAATTTTGGGTAATATATGTATGAATATGACTTAGAGGAAAAATCAGTTCAAATAAACATATTTGCTTAATCTTATTATATTTGACGATAGTTATCCTTTGTATGAGTATAAATTATAATCTCTCATTCTTATGGGACACTTAAATACAGTTCCTTAAGCCTTCTGCTTTTTTATTCGCTTTTTCTTTCTCTACAAATTTAAAATGGTGATATTCTGAAATCAAATAGTGTTAAATGTGTTGAAATTGATGATAACTTTTGATTGACTTCTGCTAAAATATTAATGATTATTAACTACGTATACTTCATCATCATCTCTTTTACAGGCAAGGTAAAATATTTCAAGAGAAGTTTAATTTCCAGAAGAAATAGTTTTTGGAGTTTCAATACTCTCGAGCTCAAGCTTGGTGCTATAACTATTCCTATGGTGTAATACTTCTTTCTCCTCAGCTGAAAATATATATTGATCATAGTGCTAAATGTATTTCAAAGGTTATGACTAAAGACATAAATGAAACCAAATAGCGAACTTTATCCTCTGAACATCGAACAATTTACTCTATAAAATGGTGAAACTATATCCATACATTTGCCCCTAAATGTCAAGCATATGAATGAAGCCAAATATCGAAATATTTTGTCACTCTATAAACAAAATTTTATTTTCCCATATCTTTATAATACGTACATTAAAGTGAGAAAAATCTTCTTCCTATAGGGCGAATTCAGAGTAGAAAACTATCTAGAAGTTTTAAACTGACTTCATAACCCAAACATTCGTGTATAATAGATACTACCTCCAATTGGAGACAGTTTGTATAAATTAAAGGGTTTGGCTGCGTTGAATATTTGCGCTGAAGAGTATTAAAATAGCTTTACTATTAGTTTTGTAGAAGATTATATAGGATAATGAGCATGAATTTATAATTAATTGTGAACGCCATTGAACTTCGGGAGCTTTAAACCATATAGTTTATTTCATAATATCATTTGATTAACTATAATTATGCATTGTGGGAAATTGGGGAGCAAATAAAAACTGGGTTTTCTTAACTTCTTTACAATATCAGCAACAAGGATTCTGTGGGCAAATTTAAATCTATATTTATTTATTTATGGATTTATATGCTATAATTTCAGGAAGATAGCTTATCATTATATTTGTGAAAAACGCGGAAGTAAGATAATTTAACATCGATCTTATAATTATTGAAGAGGAGTATTAATATTGGGAGTTATTTTCACGTGACTAGCATTGACTATATAAGAATGGTGTTCCTGCTGCCTTTTTCCCTTTCCCTTCTTTCTCTCTCCCTGTTTCTTTTTGATATTTAATGAATGATAATATTTAAATAAGACCATTCCATAGTGTACTAAAAGATGTCCAATAGAAATAATGGGAAGTGTGTTGAAGAAAATGATATCGAAAATGAATTTGAGTCCTGTACCATTTGCTTAGATCCACTAAATTTGGATGTTGACGGTTCTTTATCATTACCACCTTCTGCTTTACAAAATGTGAAAAATGATCAGCTTAAAACATTGGTTGCAAGAATTAATCCATGTCATCATGTCTATCATGATTGGTGTATTAGATCATGGGCCGAACGATCAAATACTTGTCCTAAATGTCGAGGAAAATTCAATAAAGTTGATGTTATAAAATTAAATGCTAGTCCAAACAACAACATTAATGATATCGATAGCATCCATACATCTTATGATGTTGCAGATAAAATCTTATCATATAAATCTGAAGATACAGATATACGACCAAGTTCTGAAGAATTGCCAGTAATTCCAATTGATATTACTTTTATGGGTATATGCTCTTTATGTGATTCAAGATTGAATGGAAGAACAGGTATGGCTATTTGTGATCAATGTTCTGGTATTTATCATCCAAATTGTTTAGGAATGAATCGATCAACGATAATTTCTTCAAATCATTGGGTTTGCCCGTTGTGCGATTCTAGTCAATCTACTTTAAGAGTGAGATTAGGTAATAATGCTCTCAGAAGACAACGCGCGCCACGACAGATACGATCAAGTCCATACGGTGGGTTGATTATTCCAGCTGTAAGTTCCGAACAATATTCTCGGGTTGACCCCCAAAGAAGAAGGCAACAAAGAAGTAGGTTTGATAACGGGACAAGAACGCGAATAACTGAAAATCAACGACCACAAAATACTGAACCCGGAAACTTAACTACAGATTTGCCTCTTGAAATTACAGAATCTTGGAGACAATTAGAACATGCTTTACATGATAATGATGAGAATGGAAGCAGCAGTAATGAAAGAAACAGAAATGAAAATGTAGTTATATTAACTTCAACTTCAACCTCAATCTCACCTTTAAAAATAAATTCTACTGCAACTTCAATTCCAACTTCAGTTCCGATTTCAAATCCAACTTCAAATCCAACTTCAAATCCAACTTCAAATCCAACTTCAAATCCAACTTCAAATCCAAATCCAGTTCCAAATCCAGTTCTAATTCCAGTTCCAAATCAATTTTCAACTTCAAATTCATTTTCAAATACAACTTCTGATAGCTCTTATAATGAACCACCACGTAAATTAAAAAGGCCATCAAGGTGCCACCGATCGCCTAGACATTTAGACAATAATACACCTGATTTAAACAAAACACAAGAACTATCACAACCTTGTCAAAGTGGAAGTTTAAGCGCGTGTACCACAAGTACTGCATCAACTACTACCAATAATGCTCCCTATGTTAGTACTCTAGAAACGTTATTACGAAAGATGAGAAATGCTAATATTAACAATGAACCTCCATTATCAATAATCTCTTCATCAGCCTCGGATGCTATAATGAGGAATATCACATCACCTTTACAAGTTTATACGAATAGATCCCATAGACCTGGAATAGTTTCTACAACTATAGGCCCTAGTTGTGAATGCACTACATCTACATCGGACATTTCTCAATTAACGCCACCGGGAAGTACAAATGACAGGTCTACACCTAATATTGAATCACCACTATTATCTTCACCTGTATCACAATCACCACTCGGTTGTAATATTAATATTGGAACGAGTGAAAGCACCAGTGATAGGGAGTTATCATTAAGAGAGAAAAATATTTTACAATCTTGGGTACGGGATGAGTTAAGACCATTTTACAGAGATAAAGTTATCGATAAAATAAATTATACTAATATTAACAAGAAGATTAGTAGAAAACTATACAAATTGTTAGAGGAGGGGCTTAATAATGATTGTAATAATAATAATGACTATGGTGACAAATTAATGGATGATGAAAATAGGTGGAAAAGTATTATTGTTAGACAAGTCTCAGATGAGATATCTAACTACAAAGCTTGATAATAATAATAATGTATTTTGAAATTGTTTTTTTCTTAAATATGATATATTTATAGGCTTAATGTGAATTGATTTATGGGGTGTTTTCTAAATATTATGTACCTGGTATTCTAGCTAGTCATTGTAGGTTACTTATTGCAAAAGTGTACCGTTATAAGATTTATTGTTCCATCACAAAGCAACCCATATATCCAGATTCTGTCTTTTTATATTACGATTTCCATAGCTACTAAATAGGTATAGTTTTATAATTTTTTTAGAGTAAAAGACCAATTGACAAATTACCCTAGGAAACCGCACGTGAATTCACGTGCATATCTATTCCATTTTTGAGAGAAAATGATCGCTTTTGTTCGCCAATCGCATTCTATGCATCTGTTTAGGGTGTACGTAGATTCAGAGGGTGAACATGGTGGTATGAGGTGCGTGTTGTGGTGAGTGTTTGTGGGGTGTGTATGTGTTGCGTGGATTATGTAATACACCTTTCCTTAGGTGTCAGTTGGTTGACGCTCTTTTTTTTATTCACTCATTTATTATTATTTGCAATTGTTTATATAATATATATAAAATCTTATAGTTGTCTCTTATAAAAAAAATAGTGCAAAACAAAATATATTCATTTCGTAGACAATTTGAGGAGATATGAATAATGACAATATATCTATTATAATATATATCCGAGTATTTATTTCAAAAGTAACATCACAAGACAAATGTATTGTTTAATTTTTAAAATGTACGCATTATATCGTATCGTATACCATATAATATGAACTAAAGATATATTCTATTATTATTATAATTTTCTTTGCTCTTTTTATAGGATGGATAAATGACATTGTATTCATAAATAACATATAGTTAACATGAAAATGAAAATGAAAGATAAAAAGTAAACTCAAAGAAATCAATGACAATAAAAAAAGGACAGTAATACTGGTAATGTATAGAGAGATATAGAGAACACAAAAATCAGAAAATCAAAAAATCAATAAGAAAAGTGATAATGATAATATGGCAAAATGATAGAATGATAATTGCAAAATTAGTCTGAATTATCAGCCAAATCCAATCCTTTAATAATTGCTTTTTTAGCCCATTGCCTTGCAATTATTGAAGCCTTCATAAATCTTTTTGAAGCATATTTTTTGAAAAAAGCTTCATGAGTAATTGGCTGCACCAAATAATCCATCATCATCTCACAAACAACAATTATATCATCAACATCATAACCGCCAGAATAATGAATTAAATTTGCATCCCATGTACCTCTATTTAAAATTTTTCTTGATAAATACATTGCAGCAGCAGAAATTAATGAAGGGTACATCCCAATAAAACGATGATCAACCAATGAAATTTCCAGCAAATATTTACCTAAGGTTCTTGTTTGAACATCATAATTATCTGCTTTTGAGATTCTTCTTAAGAAATTCATCGGATTTGGATAGGACATATTAAAGTCTAAAACTTGTAATACGAACTTTTCAGCTTCTAAAATTTCAGCCTCAGAATAAGTATTATCAGAAACTATAACATAGGATTGAATTGAAGGAGAAAAGACCTCTTCATATTTAGCAGCAACGAACATTGAAGATATAGCTAACAATTGTAATTTATCAACTTCAATCATTTCTTTTGACATAAATCTATCCATAATATTAACCGTTAAGAATAGTGTTTCGGGTAATAATCGAAAACGTGAATGTACTTCAACAACCCAATCAACCAAAATTGATCTCATTTCTGGTTTAATTGTTTTCTGAAAAATTAAGTAACTTGGATCAGGTACAGTTTTTTTCTCCAATTCACGTAAATATTCGAAAACATCAACAACATATTCTGATACCATTAAAGGATCATCAGCATCTTCTTCATCAAGATCATCCCAATCTATTGTTTCTTCAAATTTTGCCTTCTTCATTAACTGTAAATCTTGTTCTTGTTGTTCAAGTAACTGTAATTTTAAAGTTTCTTCTTCAACAAGGACATCACTTGGACGTTTTTTATATTGAGCAACAGGAGGAGGAATATTTTCATCATTTTCTTTGTTATCATTTTTATCTTCATCAACACGAACAGCAATTTTTTGTTTTTGCTTTTGTTTTTGTGATTTTGTTTTTGGTTTAGGTTTAGATAATGGTTCTTTCTTTTCTAATTCTTTCTTTTCGATATTATCTGTTTCAGGTTCAATTTCACTAGTTTGGGTTTGAGCTTGAACTTTAGTCAGTGAGTCACTAGATTCATCTTTAACTTCAAGAATATCTTTGAGCTGAACTTTCGGTTGAACATCAACATTATCTTCAACTTGAGATTTAGCTTGAGATTTGACTTTAGCTTGAGATTGAGCTTGAATAGATTGAGCTTGAACTTTTTTCAATTTTGCTTCGTCAACTTCTACTTTTACAGAAATTTTTTTAGATCGAAGTCTTGTATTTGTAGCATTATTATTCTTTTTAGTAATTTTAGTGGCTTTTGCTTTTAAAGCATCTCTTTTATTTATATTTGTATCATTTGTATTTGAATGTATTTTATTATTTGTTGTTATACTAGCCTTTTGATTTTTAGAAGATGTCAATGTCTTTCTTGCATTACTAACATCGCCAAGGGCGGATCTTTTCGTATTACCATTAGTTAAAGTATTTTTTTCATTAACATCTGTTGTCAACGCGGCAGCTTTTGAACGAGTTAATCTTGAGATAGCATCGGCATTTTCGTCACGTTGTCTTGATGCGTTTCTAGTGGTGGTTGTTCTCTAAAATTAATAATGTTAGGATCTAAATTTAATAAGGAGGTGTGTAAATTATAAACAAATGAAATTGTCAACAAGCATTGTTTACCCGACAATATAATTTTCAAATGAACATGAGAACGAATAAATTTATGTGAATAAATGAATAAATCAAAACAAAACATACTTTAGTTCTCATATTCAATATAGTAGAGAAATTGATGAGGAATTCTTTCTTTATTCAGTTGGATCTATATGTTTGTTAGACTGACTACCTTGAAAATAAAAGCAGTAACGTAACACCAGTAACGTAACAGCATGAAAAAAAAAAAATGGACGTGAAGAAATTAAAAATGAAAATGCCGTGGCATTGAGCAAAAATTAATTATACAGAACATTCGTACCTTTCGGATTCCATTCAAAGTCGCGAAACCGACAATAATCGGGGTAACAAACGCGTCAAGAAAGGGGAGATTTACCAAAAAGGGGTTCGGACGTGACCAACAGAATAGAACACAGGCTGAGTAATGGATAGACTTAATCCAAAATAAACAGGAAGGTGGATTTTTAACGAACCAAAACAAATGGAGGTTTAAAACGTCAAACAAAAGAAACTGATATTTCTATTTTGTAAAGTTGAAGAGGTCAGAAAACAAATCTGCTTTTAAAGACGGGTGTACGGGTGCAGGGGGGGGGGGTTCCATTCAGTTACCCGGCATATAATATAATTATAAGTTATATAACGTGTACGGAATATATTTATGTCTACAAGAATGGATGGAAAAGGAAGAATTTTGACCCACATGAATGCGGACCACGCGTTATCCCTCGAGGATTATTTGGTGGTTTACGGAGAAGTGCCTGTCGCTTCAATTGTCAACCCTCAGCTGGAGGATATCACTCTTACACACATGATCATTTCTTACTCAACCCCAGATACTAAAGCCGTCTCCAAGCAAATCAACTTTGATCCTCCTTTGGAATCCTTAAACGATGCTCGCTCTGTTTTGGTGTCAATGGCAAGGAATGCTGCAAATAAGCGTGGTTTATCAACTTCGCAAGTTGACAAATTCGTTTGGCCAAATCTCTTGTCTTTAGATCTACCTACCTTGGTAGGAGTCTTAGGGACATTAGGACTTGCATTGGCTCCACCCGCCCTCAGAAACAATATTTTGCTGAAATTAGCTCCCATTCTCGGTACAGCTACCACTTCTTTCTTGAATAAATACAGTGCTCATGCCATTGGGACTGTTTTAGCTATCCATGCTCTAGAAACCGTCATTTTATCCAAGAAGATCCGCAAGTATAGAATCCCTTCTCCTGTCAATTATTATTGGTATGTCTCTTCATTGATTGAAGGAATCAGAGCAAAAAGACGTCTTGATTCGCTTATTTCAGAAGCCGAAAATCACTAGTTAAAATCATACAAATAGAATTTAATAGATATTAATACATTTTATAATCTCTTGATCAGCGTTACTTCTCTATGATCACGCGACTGTTTTTCGGCGTACAATGATTCCAATTTCTGTCACCAGTTGAGCTAAATATCAGGCCATGTTGGTTATTAATTATCGGTTTCACCATAACTAGTTTTCGGCTACCTTTAGCCATATAAGGCTTTCGAACTAGATCTCATAATCATTTTATCTTTTTGGGAGCCTTGTATTAATTAGTTCCACGGGATGAAAACTCTTTGGATTCTTCTCATATAACGCCCCTTATACCTTATATGTATAATCATTGTATAACTTATAATTATTGATACATCATTCAATGTAAGATATTTGAATGAACTTCAATAGCATTCAAAATCAATAGACAGATGATGTGAATATTTTAAACGCCTATAGGTATCAATAAAATAGTACTCCAGTTCAGATATCTATCGATATATAGAAGATCCATAGATTGTTGTAAAACTACCGCTTAATGTATTCATTATTTTTTTTAATACTGATATTAAGAAAAAATTAAAATAATCTAAAGAAAATGAGATAAAATATTCTATATTTTAAAAATTATTTATACCTTTACAATTTAGTTTGCTGCTTCATTTTCTGATTGCAATATAACTATAGTGATATAATGCGAGCAATTAATGTAGCACCCCACAATTAGAGATTTATTGGCAGCTGTAGGTTAATTAGCTATGATTCATTGTTGTAAAAATAGTGGAGAAGATTTAATTACTTATAGCCGTACTCACAAAGATTTCGCACAGACCAATATCACTCACATGGCTAGTAGTGGTTTTTTTTTTGGTAGGGTACAGATGCTCACCACGTCCTGGTTATGAAGTAAGAAACTAAAAACTAGTTCTTTTCCAGCCACCATATTGTCATGCTTTGACTACTCTCACTCCCTTATCTCTTGATGCAAGAGCTCTCGGGGTTTCTTTTTGATTTCACCATTGTTGGTTGTGGAGTAGTGAAATAGACTACGGGGTTTACGTTTTGGATAAGGGTGTGCAGGACCTTTGAGACTACTCTTACATTAAAAGGAGGATTATTAATCTCAATTGCAGATTATTAATAATTGAAATCTTATTGTGATGAATGTGTTCCCCTGCTAATCTATGGTTGCCTTTTTCGACCTAAAAGTTAATTAAATATGCATTGTATTATGCAACATTAGCGGACAAAATCATAAGCGCTAACCATGTAAAATCTGTATGTCACTTGCTGCTCTATTAAAGTAGAATTTTTGATCGTGCGGGATGGGAAAACATTACTTTTCTTTTTAGTAAATGAGCAGGCAATTAATGAACATATCCAAGCAAATTGTAAGAATGAGCGAGTTATGTTACCCTCACTACAAGACTAGTTCCTTTTTATTTCCACACCATACTTACTACTTACTATTTACTATTTACTGAATTTACTGTAAAGCTTTATATGGAATTTTATATATATATATATATATGGTCAAGGCATTATGGAAATAATTTATAAACTACGCTAAATAGTCTAAAGACTAATTATAAACTAATGAGCCATTCCGAACACAATGGTTAGGTACGGTTAAAGATTGGTTAGGTACGGTTAAAGATTTTTTGTCTTCAAGTGACCTTCTCGGCTTTAAAGGATTTAATAACTATACTTATAATTATAAATACAAGTACTTTTAGTAACTAAACCGGGAGCAATATATTAGAGTTGAGTATATAGCATTATATGATAACATGCATATAATGACTACCATATTAATATTCATATTGGTACAAATGCATTAGATTATTTATGATGATGATATACGGAAGTTGTCTATACAGTTAGCTATAGATCTGGAGCAAACTTAGATCTTCTTCTAATTCGTTTACCATACTTGTAGAATAAAAATGGAACAGGACACAGTATAAATCCAAGCAAGCCAAGTAATAATCCAGCCCAATTAACTCCCATACCATCTAGCATAAATGTTGCAAATAATGGGAAAATCGATCCACAAAAGGAACGTAACATTGTATTTGCGGCTAAAGCAGATGCTGCAAACATCAAATATGAATCTACTATATAATTCATAGATGGTAAGAAAATTGTAATTAATCCAGCACCAGTGAATATACCAGAAACCATTGGAACTACCCAATGTACTTTGTCGGGATAATTACCTGTCCACATAAACCACATTAAACCAATTGGAAATAAAAAACAACCAACCATCATTGGGGGTAATCTTGCTTCTGGAACTGGTTTACCACCGTTGGCATCAAGAGTTTTGTTATATCTTGGTTCATATAAAAGACAGCCCAAACCACCAAATATTTGACCGATGGCTAGACCAATAAAAGCTATATCGACCAGACCACCTTTCCAGTGATACTTTTTGGCATAAACATAAGGGTAAGCAGTGAATAATAGATATAAAATACCATAAACAAAAGCATTATAAATTGAGATTAAAAAAATAATTGGTTCCGTGAATAGCATACGCATAGGTCTTGTTAAATTATTAGTAACAATTTCTTTGATACTCAATGTAAAGCTTTCGTGTTTAGCCCTTATACCCCAGTTTCCTGTTCTCCTTCTAAGATCTTCAGCTTTACCACATAGTACTATAGGATGATATGACTCAGAATAACAAAAAGTAACTAATAAGAGTACCACCGCTCCCATGATACCAGTAATATACTCTGTCCATCTCCAACCTAGATAGGAGTCAGAAATAAATGATCCCGCAAGTGGTGCAATATTAGGTCCAACGAATACTGTTGAAGCAAAAATAGAAATTGCTATACCTCTTGTACGATTTCCAAACATATCTGAAAATGCAGCAGCAACAACAACCATTGGAGAAGCTCCAAAAAACCCACCAAAAAATCGACATATTAAAATAGTTTGTAAATCTTTGGCAACTGCGACAGCAAATTGAAAAACAGTAAAAAGAAAGCATGATATTACAAGTACAGGTTTTCTGCCATATAATTCAGAGAATGGTGCCCAAACACAAGGACCAGATGCAAAACCAAGAACATAAAGAGACACACCAAGAGTTCCAACAACTGGTGCAACATGAAATTGCTGAGAAATTGACTGAATACCGGAAGAAAAAATACTTGATCCCCATGAAGCAACAAACGACATTGAACCAAGCGCAAAAGCTCCTAATAATTTTTTTTTCAGTGGCCAATTATTTGGATGTAGTGGATCATCTGGTCCTGTAAAATCAACAGTATATATATCCTGATCTGGTAATTGGGGTGGATAATCCTTCCCAAACCCCATTTCTGGGATTGGCTTAGTAGAATCAGTATTCCTGGAATCAATACCCGATAAGATTCTGGATAAAACATCCTGTTCATGTAGCGACGCAACGTTACTCGAGCTCTGTAGATTTTGGACTTCTAAATCTTTATCTTGTACTTCATTTGGGAAAGGAATTGGAGTTGTATCGTCCGTCGTGGATAATGAATTAGTGGATGCATTATCACTTGACTTTTGTGATTGTGATCTCGAAACAGAACTAGATCTGGAGGTTAACTTTAGCATCATAAAGAATAAGTGTAATTGTAGTGATAACTTCGATAAGAATAACTTCAGTTGTGATCTTGTTTTCAAATATCGATTGTAAATGATTATTATATTAGTATATTGTTATATAATAAAATTATGGGCAGGACCTTGTCTTATATACTTTGTAGATTTACTTTCATCATTGTAGTCAAAGGTAAAAAGGAAAAATATTTTACTCTTCTCCGAATAATTGCAAGGACCTGTCACTTTAGCGTAACTTACTTCCTTCACTATATTACGAAATTCATACACATTTAAATTTATGGTTATACACGTACAGCATAAACCTTGATCTTACCCCGGCTTTTTTAGATTTAGATGTATTTTTTATGCCACTTTCGGGTTGATGTACTAACATCTATGCTTATGTATGAATATCCGAATGGTAAAGAAATCCTTTTATCTCTTTGATATATATCTCATTTATTTTTGGATAGGCCCAACATTTAATTATGCGGAAATGTTTTAGATATAACTTATGTGTATTTAAAGACTCCATTGATATTATTTTATAGTGTTTTTTGCCATTTGCTCTCATTTTATAATTATAAAGTGCTTTTCATATCTAACATTTTTTATAACATAGTTGGTTAACCATCTCAATTACGATTCTTTTGCGAACGGCTTTTAGCTTTATCTTGTAATTGCTGTAATATAATTAGACTCATTTTTTCAAAACACTAGCATCCTTCCACTTGGATATGGTTTAAATCTAACTTTTAATTCTAATTCGTTATTGTTATTGTTAATGTTATCTCTCTTTATCTCGTGACATATTTTTGTTTAGATCTTGTTGACATCCTACGTAGATGGACAAGTATCAATTATGTTTATATAAGTTTACAGTTACATATCAGCATCAGAAATTGTAATTGTTACATTAATATTACATATAACTTAATATAAGTATGATTATTATTGATTAATGATCATGAGATTTAAACCATTTAATATTATATAACTATCGTAGAAACATAGAAACGTTAACACATTTATAACTTAAGCATTATGATACCTGCAGATTTACAAGGTAAAATATGTTACAGCCGCAGCTAAGTATAATGTTGATGAAATTTTCTCTTCCCTGACATCCCGTTGGACATGGTTTATGGATAGATATTATTTTTTTCGGATGTCGGTATAAAAAGCTTAATTGGAAAAAACAGTTGGGAAGTTAAGAGGGCACTGTTGTAGAAATTTGTAGAAATTCGTAGAAATATGACCAACTGGTTTAGATATAGGCGCTTATTTTAAAGTTCTTTCAGGATATGTCAAATATACATTAGAATGTTATAATTAGAAGTTAGAACCCCTTTTCCATTAAAAAATCTCTTTGCAATTGCTCCACGGTGGAAATACAAAAAAAGACTATCACTGATTGAAATTTCTAACCAATTAGATGTTTTTAAAAAAAGTTCTGGAAAAGTTTTCAATTGCAATCGAGTATTCACCATCTCTCTAATTAAATTAGTAGAATATACATAGGTGAACTGTAAATATACAGAAAAATAAAGAAAGAATGGAAATCTGCAGTTGGAAAAATAATGTCTATCTATAATTATTACCTTATACATATTCTATGACAATGTTGACATGGATAACGATATTCTTGACATTCATAATTGTAATCAAATTATAGTTGAAATAACTTAATCCGAAGGACAATCCCTATTTTTAATCCCAATTCTTACTTCCCCGATTGGAAACGTAGCTGAAGATATTCTCGAAGAATAAAATGAATACTGCTCAACTGAAATAGATTCATTATCCAGATTCAATTCAAACTAAGGGGTAGAATAATATTCCTAATGAATATCAGTACATCTCACTGCTCCAAATTGTTGTGACCCGCTGATAGCTTCGCCAATGCTTATGTTCTGACGTTGTGATAGAAGTATATAAACTTAAGAACTCTTCTAAACAACGCGTGAATATTTGTGGCCTTTTCTAAATGAAAAGAACTAGCGGAGCGGAAAGATATAATCTAAATATAAGTTGGAGTGGTCTCAGAAAGTACAAACTTAAGCTTCATTACCTCGGTTGATCATGACGTTACATAGCAAAATTGCAATTGGTATAGCTATAGCGCTGTATATTTAGATGTATGTGGTGTGTAGGGCGGTAAGTTTAATGCTGGTAGATAACGTTCATTTATATTAACGATATCTTTGTATAATGATTGTAATTGTCCACCTTTCAAATCATTTTTTTCCTTCTGATATAAGTAGTATAGGAATTTTGGATCTAGGGCCGGATGACAATAGGTAAATGGTATGAACTGGTTAGAATGAATATCTTGATCGTACTTCCCAATATTACACATTGTTGGTGTGTCTCTGAAGTTTATTTTTAATTTATCAGTTGATAAAATATTAATTATAGATCGACGAAACTCAGATATCAAAAGTGTGTATTTGACGTATTTAGAATATGCTTTATAGTTATCCCTTTTATTGTTACTATAGAATGCAGCAAAAATGAAATAATAATTTGCAATCAGTGAAAAATACTGTGCTAATAATAATTCGAATTTATCAGTAATTGTGTTAAAGGTTAGTTGATAGATGATATCATCGGCTGCGATGGAGATTGAGAAATTCATTAATTGTTGGTGATAATCACGTATAATAGACCCATGATTACCTAAAAGAGTTGTATACTTCGTATAATCATCATTTAATGACAAATCGATAGTTGAAATATTTACCAGTAAGCCATTATCTTTTAATGAGTCACAGTCGATTTTGTAATAATATGCTCTAATATCAAACAAAAATTGTTCTGAATTGTAGAGGATTTCTATCCAAGAAGTAAGAAATTGGTTAAACAATTTTGAAAGACGAATTTTGTACTCTTTAATTTCTTCAGATTTTTGAGTATATGACCCGTTAGTTATAGGAATTTCATTCATATCAGTCATATGATTATTATCTGGGGAACTATCAATACTCCTAGTCCTAGAAAGAGATTGATATATTGTACTCGTCGCTTGTAAAACATCAGAACGAGACGGTGGTGAATCGGGGTAATTTTCAACTGAAATATTAATTGATTCATTCTCATCAGGCTTAAAGTTATGACTTGCATTATATTCTACTTCAGTTGCAGCAGCACATGTTTGAATATCATTAATCAAAGGGGATTTTATATTTGTATCACGATGATTTATATTATTATGTTTTGCCTCCTTATTTTCATTTTCAGTAACAATAACTGAAGTAGAGTTATCTCTATATAAAATTAAAGTAACACTGCAGTTATTTACATGATATTCAGGTTTATCTTCAGTAGAATTAGAATTATTAATGATACTCTCATGATCAAGTAACGTTGACACAGGTCTGTGATTATTGCTTGCTGACATATTGCGAGAGTTGTTAAAATTGAAGTGAGTACAAAGTTAAAAATCTTTCTTATATATTCCCCAAGTTTCAAAGCAATATCTGTAATTGGAATTTCCTAACTGAGGATTATAGTCTAACAGAAAAAATTTGCTGATACACGAATACGCAATTGCCGTTTAGGGTATATGCGTACAGGAACCATTTAGTCCAATTTCTAACAGTCACACACTTACCTCATATACCGTTAATTAAACCCAAGTTCAAATTACAAGGAATATAGAGCCTCTTTATTTCAATCTATATCACTAGAATTAATTGTAGCTACAACCGCTATTTATATCCAATTGAAGCTGGATTATGTTGACCTCGAGCTCATACATAAGATTGACATATCGAGCTCATGCATAAGGTTGACATATTTCCATCAAAGAATAGTTTCAATTGCAAAACATGCATAAAATCTATTGTTAGAAGAGGAATGGATAAGCATTTATATTTTTCGTTTTGATAAAGTAAGGTTTCAATCTCTGTTAGTATTTTGTAATTTAACACGAAAAATTTATGAAAGTTTTAACTGTAACCTACATACATATTTCCTTTTGGAATATTTCCAATGCTTCTAATTAATAAAATTAAAGGCCATTTACAAAAGAGGATTCTTTTCACCTGTTTAATTATTAAAATTATAAATCATTTGGCAGTTTTTCTACTCTATCATTTTTATAGATTTTAGGATTTTTATCTCTTATTTAACAAATTTTATCACATTTCAACACTATGTTTAATTATATTACATTTATATAGCTAGTTATATTTATAATAGATATGGATCTCCAAATTAAGATCAATAATCACCAGTAAAAAATTGGGATAAATAGAGTTTCTCAAAAGATTTCTGTGCTTTCTAAAAATATTCTCTCTCATTTGGAGCTGCCTCGGAAGCTCCCAATTGTAACATTATCTTCACTGTCTCAGTTGATTACATGTATAAACAACTAAAAAATACTTCTACAATATGTGTGAAATTATGGCCATATTTATCAATAATCTATAAATTGAAATAAGAATATTTCAATTTTTATTTGATTTGCTTTACACACCACACACTACAGTATTATTTATGATAATGATGATGATGATGATGAAGATATAGTTCTTTATCTCCTTGGTAAGGCTATTTTATAATTCTCTCTTAACTTTTTATATTTTTTAATGCTTTTGTAACTTTTTTTTGGCTCTTCAGATCTTTATAATATAAATTATTCATTTATAGATATATTATAAATTTATAACTTATATTGGGTGTTGGAAGTTAATTCCTAGATTCCAAAATACTTATTCACTTTCTTATACATAGAAGGGTTTTTATAACATTTTTATATATTATAATTAAGTTTAGTTTTTTGATTGAGAATGTCGACCACTAGCTTTCACTTCAATTCCCCCAAAAACTTTTGATCACTTTTCGCAAGCAATGTAAAATACATGTATTACATGTGTATTATCAACATATATGGTCAAACTAAACGGTAAAAATCAGATTAATTTTAGGCCTAGTAACTAATACTCTATATAATATTATTCACTAAACTAACACTCCAATATCTAATAAAGGAGCATCCTTCTTGGATCTTCTATTAATTCTTTAACAGTCTTCAAGAAAGTGACGGCTTCTCTTCCATCTAATAAACGATGATCATATGTCAAAGCCAAATACATCATTGGTCTAGCTACAACTTTTCCATCAACAACAACAGCACGTTCTTTTATACCATGTAATCCCAATACAGCAGTTTGTGGGATATTAATGATAGGTGTTCCGTATAATGAACCAAAAACACCACCATTTGAAATAGTGAAAGTTCCACCTGCCATATCTTCTAGAGTGAGCTTACCATCACGGGCTTTCTTACCAAGATCACTGATTGATTTTTCAATTTCGATAATAGATTGGGATTCAGCATTACGAACAACAGGAGTAACTAAACCTTTTGGAGTAGCAACTGCAACAGAAATATCCACATAGTCTTTATAAACAATAGTATCACCACCATTTGGACCTTCAATGGCAGCATTTACAGTTGGAATATCTTTCATGGCTAAAGTACAAGCTTTTGAGAAAGCACCCATGAAACCAAACTTAATGCCAGTCTTTTCCAAAACGGCATCCTTATATGATTTTCGTAAATCCATAAGATTTGACATATCGACCTCATTAAAAGTAGTCAAAGATGCTGAAGTGTTTTGGGATTCCTTAAGACGTTCAGCAATTCTTAATCTCATTCTGTTCATCTTAACCTTGGTTTCAGATCTGGCGAAAGCTTTTGAAGCTTCTGCAGGAGGAGGAGCAGCGGTTTCCTTCTTCTTTGAAGCTTCTTTCTTTGGGGCTTCCTTCTTTGGAGCTTCTGTCTTGGGAGCCGGTGTTGCATCAGATGATGGAGAAGCAGATGTTGGTGCGGGTGTAGCAGCTTTTGGAGATGGGCTTCCACCAGGGACCAAGACAAACAAATCTTGACCAACAGTAACAGCATCTTCAGGTTTAGCTAAGAACTCCTTAACTGTTCCCGAGAATGGGGCCAAGACTGGGACGTCAATCTTATCGGTTTCAATAGTTGCGACTTCCTCATCTACTTCAACAAACTCTCCAATTTCTTTTTCAAAAGATCTAAGAGTGCCTTCTGTAATAGACTCGGCCATATCAGGAACTTTGACTACCTGTGGTTCACCAGCAGGCTCGGCAGCTTGTGCAGTTTCTTTGGGAATGGCAGCTTCAGCTTTATCCTCAGATTTTTCAGGTTCTGCAGATTTAGATGCCTTTGCAGGAGCTCCACCCTCACCAGGCTCTATTGAAACCAAAGGTTGGCCGACAACAACTGTATCTTCAGGTTTAGCTAAAAATTCAGTAATAGTACCAGCAAAGGGTGCTTGAACCGGGACGTCAATTTTATCAGTCTCAATGGTTGCGATTTCTTCGTCTATTTCGACATAGTCCCCGATTTCTTTTTCAAAAGATCGAAGAGTGCCTTCAGTAATTGACTCGGCCATATCTGGGACCTTTACAATTTCGGCATAGGTACGAATAAAACAGGTCGAAGCCGGGCCATAATGGGACAAAGGGATGGAGAGAATAGGCTTGTGGCTTTAAGGAACAATGAATGCCAAGTTAGTATAAACATTAAATGCGATAACTCGGGGTAAGTGCTTACTTGGGTCTAATTGATCTTTGAGCAATTGTGGAAACGGCTCTGGCCGATTTTGGGAGAGAAGCCGAGAAGGATCTGGCTAATTTCAGACTGTTTTTCCGTAGGGAGCTTTGCAGCATGATTGAATTACTGGGAAGAAGGTTTGTGGGAGAAAGAAATTTTCAACTTAAAGGCTAAAGAGAAAGAGATAAAATATTTATTAGAGTCGGACACAACCAAAATACATGCAGGTGATGGGTATCCGGATGGGTTTATGCTGAGAAGCCAGAACACAGACTCGGCCTGACTGCGCAAAGCAAGCCCTCATCTCCGGTGGGGCTTCATTACTGAAGGACCTGTACCACCTGGGTGTCAAATCATCTCGAAGGCCATTGGACAAGCTTTTGGGGCCCGCGGCCTAATAACTCCACGTTCCCCAGTGCTAGAAAACCCGAAGTCGGATCACACATGACGGGACCCGGCTACGGCTCCGAGGGTATTATATAACGGCTTACTAACGGACGTCACGTGTATCCCGCATCGCCCGAATCTGGTTTTGGCTGCACGTGTTGTTGTCTTCCTCCATCTGGCATAACAACAACAGTTGCAATTAACGCTCTTCGAACAAAATGCTTGCTCCTCCACTGCGTGTTTTGGCTCTTGAATCGCTCGAACAAAAACTCCACATCAGAGGCATCGTTTCGCCTTCGAAAATATCACCAAGAAGTTCGAGCAAATCGATGCTTAACCGAATCCGTAATGAGCTACAAGAACGCTAATCTCTCATTAATCAAACCTAATTGACTAACCATATTTCATTTTCAATGATTTGGGCGCAATTTCATTGTATCTTAAGAGTTATTTAGTCCCTCGGGCTCCTCTCGGACTTCCCTGGACGCTTTTTGACGTATCTTTTCAACTTTGCGATTATGTAATATGTATTTATAGTATGTTATTGTTATTGCTCTTTTTATTGTTGTTGTTATTGCATTAGGTTCTCGATCAACTCTTCTTATTATTTCTGCTTTTTGACTACACATCATAGTATACATTTTATTAATTCTTCGTGATATCGTGGAATTAAAGCTTTTTTTATTTAGTCTACATATCGATTGCCTAACTTTCAATTAATAAATACAAATACTGTTTACCTGTAGCGAAATAGGTTCTTGATAGGTCATTACTCGAGCTCAGTAACAATAACGACGATAGGATCTTAACATGCATCCAACTATCAATCCCTTCTTAGATATCGATCAGTACAGTTATCACAATCAATCAGACAAATCTTCAGTTAACTTAATTGAAAACCCAACGACTCAAGACCAATTGCAAGATGCAGATACAAAATTTAATAATTCCAAAATTGAACCAAATAATTTCAATGGTATTTTGGATGTTGACCAAGTGCTTGCACCTAAAACAAATGACTTGAATTTTTATTCGTTTTATCAACCGCAAACCTTACAATATGACGATCTGCTCTCTCAAACATTGAAAAATTTACAAGACCTAGATATACCAACTGTTAGACACCTTGATATGAGTTTTGACATCAATAATAATTTTAATTTCCAAGATTCCAATTACAAAATGGACAATTATGATATTGTTAATAATTCAATCCAATATCAAAACTCCAACAGGAACAGATCACATACTGCATCTGAAAATATGAATTTTAAAAGGGAACACAAAAGACAGATTACGGGTACCTCAATTTTTGGGATCGATCCAGAGTCTTTAACCTTTAGTGATTCAACCACTAAATTTAACACAACTAACTTAAATTTAACAAGAAATACATCTTTATCCGGTGATTATTCTAAGGAGATGACTTTAGATAACATGAATAGATCAAGATTATCAATTCAACCTTTACCTGACTTATCATTAGAACCATCATTAATACCGAAGAATCTATCACCACCTCGGCCTGTCACAAATAAGAATTTAGAAAATAATATCATAGAGTCAGTTGGATATAAATTTCCACCAAGTACTCCTAAAATTGAAATCCCTTCTTATCAACCTGAAAATGTAAACTTTAATATTTCTGAAAAACAACAAATTGATTATTACAGATTTAAACTTGAATATCTTAACAAATTGTCAAGATTTGAAAAAGGGGATAAACATTTTGAAACTCCTATTATATATCCGGAAATAATAAATATTTCTAATAATGAAGTAAAATCTTCAGAATATTTAACTTATGATCACAGTATTAACGCACTAAATCCTCTGTTTGAAGATAATATGCTCTATCCAAATGATTTTATTCATCAAGATAATACATCAGATCCTACACCATACTTGCAATCAATATCGAACATACACCTAAATATGCCATTACCACAAGCACCAGATGTTGTTACCATTACTCCTCAATTGGGACCTGTAGATTTGGAAGATAGTTTCATATCATTACCTTATGAAACACCTTCTCCAAAGAAACGCAATAACTTCGCATTACCAGATTCGGCTTCTCCATCACCAACTCAGAGACGAAAGCTCGATTCACCCTCAAATATTCCAAACAATTATATATTCAATAAAAGTGATGCGAGTTCATCATCCCCTTCACCAAAACGAAACTTAAGGTGGAGACCTACAATTATACCAAAAACTGAATTCGTTGACTCTCAACAACTTCTCAAGAAAGAAGAAAAAAATAAAAAAAAGAAGTTAAACCATACAATATTTGAATCCGGAACTTTTTCTTCTGAAACGAGCTCAAATATTAAACTGCATCCAGAAATCAGTGCAATGACAATAAAAAAATCTTCTCTCCCACAGAATTGCATAGATAGTTATACAATTGGTCCAGATATTAATGGAGAATTTGTTTGTACTTTTGATCATTGTGGTAAGAAATTTAAAAGACGATACAACATCCGTTCTCATGTTCAAACCCATCTTGCAGATCGTCCTTTTATCTGTACAGTTTGTGGGGCAAATTTCGTTAGGCAGCATGATCTCAAAAGACATTTTACAATACATATGGAATATAAACATATATGTCCATGTGGTAAGAAATTCGCAAGAAGTGATGCTCTGATACGCCATCAACAACGAAACATATGTTGTGGTGGTACAGATATGAACAATGTACCAGATATGCGTACACATGGAAAAGCGAGTGCTAATACGAGTCCAATAAAAAAGATTAACAAGTTAAGTCACTCGAAACATAATTCTAGTCTTAATGACAAGCAACTAGATTTTTTAGCTGACGATAATGTAAATGAACAGAATCAAGAGTGTGAAATAAAAATGCCTTTACCTTCCGATCTGGGCCAAATGGCAGATATTTACAATAGTGATACTTATTCAGATCTATATTGGAATGATATTGATGGACAATAGATAATAGCAATATAGAGATATTAAATAATCTTTCTTTTGTGAGATTCTATATAAATATAAATATTAATATTGAATATTGTTATATGATACTTATAGTCTATATAGTTAAGGTTGTAATATAATAATCTACAACGACTTACAGAAAACTAATTACCAAGTAAAAATTTGAAATCTAGCTCTAGCATAAAGATAGAGCATGCTATTATAACTGGCTATAACTGTTTTAAATAAACTTATAGCTATAAGACTTATATACAAAAAAATAAAAACTCATAATAATCAATGATGATGCAAAACAATAAGAACAAATTTATAAAAGATTCAAGCCATTAAAAACGATAATAAAAAAAAAAAAAAAATACTATATAGCAAAGTAGATTAGAGATTTGTAAAAAAATATCGAAAGAAATACAATTTGTAGTATTTGTATCTTTCATGATTATAAGCAATTCAAAGTGTTCAATTATGAATGTCTAAAATAATAAATCATCAGATATCAGGAGCATAGGCTGAACGACCTCTGATTCTTTTACCATACTTATAGAATAAGAATGGAACAGGACACATTGCAAATCCAAGTAAGCCAAGTAATAATCCAGCCCAATTAACTCCCATACCATCTAACATATACTTAGCAAATAAGGGAAAAGCAGAACCCCATAAGGAACGTAACATTGTATTTGCGGCTAAAGCAGATGCTGCAAACATTAAATAAGCATCGACGATATAATTCATAGATGGTAAGAAAATTGTAATTAATCCAGCACCAGTGAATATACCTGAAACCATTGGAACTACCCAATGTACTTTGTCGGGATAATTACCTGTCCACATAAACCACATTAAACCAATTGGAAATAAAAAACAACCAACCATCATTGGGGGTAATCTTGCTTCTGGAACTGGCTTACCACCGTTAGCCGAAATAACTTTATTATAATTTGTTTCACTCCATACACAACCCAAACCACCTAAAATTTGACCGATTGCAAGAGGAATAAAAACCATATCTGTCAAACCACCAGTCCAATGGTATTTATATGCGTAGACATAAGGATAAGCCGTTAAGAATAAATACAGAATACCATATATGAAAGCATTATAAATTGTAATCAAGAAAATGATTGGCTCTGTAAAAAGCATTCGAACAGGTCTTGTTAAATTGGTGTTAACAATTTCTTTAATACTCAATCTGAAACTCTCATGTTTTGCTCTTATTCCCCATACACCAGTTCTTCTTCTTAATTCTTCAGCTTTATCACATAAAATAATAGGATGGTATGATTCAGGGTATAACATTACAACCAGAACTACGGCGGCCGCTCCCATTATTCCTGTAATATATTCCGTCCATCTCCAGCCAAGATATGAGTAAGAAATAAAGGAACCTGCAATTGGAGCAAGATTTGGACCCACAAATACACAGGCTGAGAATATAGAAATAGCAATACCTCTTGTCTGGTTACCAAACATATCTGAAAAAGCCGCAGCAACAACTACAATAGGAGCCGCACCAAAGAACCCACCGAAAAACCTACATATCAAAATAGTTTGTAAATCCTTGGCAACGGCGACAGCAAATTGGAAAACAGTAAAAATAAAAGATGCGATTACTAACACTGGTTTTCTACCATATAATTCCGATAACGGAGCCCAAATAGTTGGTCCGGAAGCAAAACCGAGAACATAAAAGGAAACACCAAGAGTTCCAACGATCAAAGCAACATTAAATTCCTCGCTAACAAAAGGAACTGCAGATGAATAAACACCAGATGCCCAAGCGGAACATAAAGTTAAAAATCCAAGAGCAACACACGCTTTTAATTTTTTCCCAAGAGGCCAATTGTGAGGATGATACGGGTCATCTGCACCCGTAAAATCTACCGTGTAAATATCTTGTTCAGGTAATTTGGGTGGTAACTCTCTCCCTCCCCCCATTTCAGGAAGTGGTTTGTTTAAGTAATCTTTATTAGATCTTGTTGTTACACCAGATAAAATCCTTGATAATCTATCTTGTTCCTGTATTGATTCAACGTTACTTCGCGTCCTTGTTAACGCTATTGGATGCGACTCAATATCTTCACTTTCTCTATTGGCGCCATTAACACCACTGAATGGAATAAGATTATCATTTGTTGATATAGGCAAAGACGATGAAGAAGTTGAAGCAGAAGGCGACAACTTACCTTCCAAATTTCCGGTTCGATTTGAACGAGGTGAACCTTCGGGTGAGGTTGTCATTTTAGAGCCAATTATAAACTAGAAATATGTGTAATTTCAATATCAGCAACTTCGGAGCTATTTATATTTCTCATTCTCCTTAAAAGAAAAATATTTTTTTGACTTAATATAACAAAAATTGATAATATTTAAATATGTTCCACATAAATATTTCAAATTATTTGTAATCAAAGACAAATCTCATGATCGATTAGTTAAAAATAATGTTTTACATGGTATACTTTATTTTTAATACAAAGGGTTTAGTTTTATATCAGTAATTCCACCAATTAAAAAGATAGTTTTGCGGTTTCAATATCTGAGTTTTCAGGAAATTAAACCTTTTTCTTTTCAATTTAAATATAGCCCCCCCATAAGGAAGCTTAAGAGAACCTTTTAGAAACTTTTTCGGTGTCGTTGTTACTTGCCGTCCAAAAGAATATCTGACTTCCGTGCCGACCGTACTGATTATAATAACACATCCTAATTAAGCGGGTTTTTTTGCAGAACTCTGGATCTGGAATTTAAACTACAACTAAAATAGGATTATTAAAAATAATGGTCTGACCACTATTCACCAGCCACGATCCTAGAAGCGATGTATCTGTTATACCGGTTTTCTCGGTTCTGTTATTTCGTATTGGAGCCAAAATTTCTTCGAATTGATTCTCCTAAAGTGCGATTGGAACTGGAACGATAACATATTCGGATTCCAGATATTTTTTTATTTCTTTTATGCACAAAAATGAGCCAGTTAATGATTAGGTAATCAAATACCCACAAAGTGGAAAGAGACGCAACGAAAACCGTTAACAGAAATTCTCGGCTTATAAACCCCAAACGAATCCAAATTGGTTCCAATTGGAACCCAAATACTTTTTTGCAATTATTGAGCTGTTAGAAGTAACTGGCGCTGCTTAAATTACAGTGCCAGGGCCAGTAAACTTTAAAATTCCAAAGTACACTTTTAATGGGTTGAATCGAACGTTCTGGAAATATTTGGAAGCTATTGCGGAATTCAGCAGAACATTAAATATTAAATTTAAATATTCCCACCGCAGCATTGCAATTGGAAAGTTGATGAAATTTGTTGATTCTCTCTACAAAATTTTCAGATGAGATCGAAATTAATTATTAGTTAGAAGGCGTCATGCTCCCAAATTGTCTCAATGCCTCTCATGTAAGTCATTCTCCCATAAGACCGCTATATCCGTAGTACGGAACCAAAATACTAGATGTGATGATTGTGCCCGAGCACGGCAACGAAATATTGGGATGTCTTATGCATCTCGCCCGTAAGTAACTATAAATCTTTTGAATCGATACAAAAACAAATGTATAACTATAACTCGGATTATTAACTTCGTTTGGGTTTTATGTGTACGCACCTGTATTGACAGTTATATTTTGCCGAGAACCTCGCAAATATAAAATCTTGCAATTGCTGAATCATAAACACTGTCAAGCTACAGTAGTTACGTATAGTTTTGAGAGCGCCAGACCATTTCCAGGTTACTTTCCAGGCCATCCTTAACCTCCCAAATTTCCTCAAGATCTAGATTTAGAACTTCAAGGCCCATAGAAACTGAACCGCTGTTTTTGCCAGTTCATGTACCTCAGTTCCTGCATATACTAATTATTAAAGCTTAGCTGTTATTTACAACTTATAAATACATTACAAGGTATACCGGTCATACAGCTCTTGAATCTTGATCGATCATGATCACAAATTCACAATTGTGCTTGTAATCAATCAAAATAAATATCAACCTATATAGAAATGACTACGCCCCAAAAATAAAATAGGCCTCAAATCTGACTTAGTTTTACGGTTTTTAATACTTTTTATATTATTGAGGTGATCGGTTGTAATGATATACTTCCTACTGCGCAGTGCACCAATATAAACAAGCTGTTAGTGAGCCAATTGACAGGTTAGTTATGGGCCAATCCAAGTATCATATCCGGGTAATCAAATGAAAAAATTCAACCTCTTTCAGTAGCAAATAATAAAGAACACAATCAAGAGATCCAGGATGTCTTTGCGACCACTTGCTTCCCAAGCACCATGCTTCAAGCTATTACAAAAATCAATAATCAATTCTCGATTTACAAATCTTTCAGTGATCCAGTCTCGAAATATTAGTCAAATACCAGAGGGGCCTGTAGATGACGATTTAAAAAAGCAACATCTTGCAAGGCTACAAAAATACTATAGTCCCGAATTATTAGAATCTATCATGAGAGCTGAAACTTTCATTAAACCTGATGATTGGAAACGAAGAAAATATACTAAATTTGAATTTGCACCTCCTTATTTAGATGATTTATCAAAATATGATCCATTTTATGATTTTGGTGTACATGAATGGAAAGATTTCAATGAACCGTATCAACCGGTTCCTCAAGATGTTCCAGAATTTGTTAAAATTTCAAAAGAAGCTGGTAATGCCAGAAAAGAAGGATTCGTAAAGTTATCAAAAATGACAGGTTATTCAGCTGACTTTCTCTCAAAATTAACTGTTAAAACACTTAGTCTTCATCCAATTAGAAATATGACATCAAAGGGTAAATCATTCAGTATGTATGTCATTTGCGTTGTTGGTGATCAAAACGGAATGGTTGGTATAGGTCAAGGTGTAGATAGTAATGCCGATGTGTTTCTTGCGAAAAGTAAAGCTACAGCCAATGCAATTATGAATATGACCAAAATTCCAAGATATGAAGATCGAACAATTTTCCAAGAGATCGATATTAAATACCATTCAATTAAATTATCACTACGCCCATCTCCTCCTGGTGACGGTTTACGGGTTAATCATATTGTTTATGAAATTTGTAAAGCAGCTGGTATTAAAGATTTATCTGGTAAGGTGAAGCAGTCAAGAAATCGAATGAATGTTGCAAAGGCTACCTTAATTGCTTTAAATTCACAAGTTCCACCTGAACAATTGGCATTGGGTAGAGGTAAAAAATCGATTGATTTACGCAAAGCCTACTATAATACTTTATAAATAAACAAAGCATTTTTTTTCTTTAAAACAATTTAAATAGTCATATTAATGATTTGTATATATCTATATAGCTACTATTTGAGTATTTTGAAGAAATCTAAATATTAACGTCATTTTCGTCTTCATACAGCTATAGCACTATAGGGTGAATGAAATAACAACTTGACCCCAACCGCAAGTTCAGAAATTCATCTCTGCTGAACTACACCAGATGCTTGCACATTCTTTTTTAGAAAAAAAAAACTACAAGGTTTTTATGTGTCTCACTTCTATGAGTGCCTTTTATATAGGCAATAAAAAGTTTGTTAAATTTTAAAATGTGTTAGTTATCTGCTCGCGGTTGTTATTCCACTCACCCTAATACAATAGCAGTTGAGGCACAATTAAAAAATAATTAGTTTGAGGACTAGAATACAAAATCAACCCAATAGTTTTCTCTGCATAGTACATAGTGGATATGCACACGTGTATCTTTACAAGTTCTTCAAATAATAGTTATAATCAGCTCCTGAAGATAGCTCTAGATCTAAAATTCGAAAAAGATCTAGAGAAAAAATAAATAAAAATTAAACAAAGGGGAAAGATTCAAACTTTTCCCCATTAAATTCTATTTTCTTTTTAATTTTTTTTTATAAAACCTAAATATCGATTCGCCTTGTATAAGCTATAACAACTCAAAGAATGGTTGTTGATAAAACATACTACAAACTTCTTGGAGTACCTTCAAATGCAACGAAACTAGAAATCAAAAGGGCTTACCGAAAACAAGCTGTCATACACCATCCTGATAAAAATCCCAATGATCCTACGGCGAGCGAACGATTTCAATCTGTATGTAATTCTTTAACAGTCAAATATAAATAATAGAATTGTTATTATTATTTATTAACACATAAGACTGTAATTAATTATGACTTCTTTTGAGAAAATAGATCGGCGAAGCATATCAAGGTATATATATATTATATCAGAATTATAAGCTTATATCTTTAGAATATAAGAAAATACCAAAGTACTAATTTATAACTAAATAACAACAATAGTTTTAAGCAATTCGGAATTAAGAAATCGTTATGATCAATATGGAAAAAAAGAAGCTATTCCAGCTGCTGGGTTTGGTAGGTTTTAAAAAGAGATATAACATAATATATGTATTAATCATATGGTACTAACGAGACACAAAGAGGACCCAAATGAATACTTCACAAAAATATTTGGTGGGAATGCTTTCAGTCATATGTATGTTTAATCTAATTTTTACAATAAATTTCAAACTTAATTATAGGGACTTAATTACAAGCATTTAACACTAATATGTAATAGATTCGGAGAGTTAACACTCATGAAAGATCTAACAAGACTAGCAGAACTATCAGGATATACAGATGAAAATATATCTCAATCTAATATAAGTGATACCAACAATTCAAAGTTACAAATGATAACAAATGGCCATGGCGATACATACGATATGGTTTCTACAAAAAAGAAACATAAGTCATCAGCAGCAAGAGAGGCAGAAATTGATAAATACGAAGAAGAACGACGTAAAGAAAGGATAAAGAGAATTAATAAATTGACTGATAAATTAATTGAAACCTTATCGCTATGGACAGAGACTGACAAACAAGATGATATAACTTTTTCTTTTAATGAAAAAATCAGGTATGAAGCAGAACTATTAAAATTGGAATCATTTGGTATTGAAATTTTGCAAACCATTGGTAGTGTTTATTTAGCTAAAGGTGAGAATTTCATTAAATCTCAGAAATATTTTGGTGTAACCGGATTTTTCAATTCGGTTAAAGAAAGAGGATCTGTGGTTGTTGATACTATAAAAATTTTATCAATTGCCTTTGAAGCTCAAAAGAAAGTACAGGAAATTACAAAAGCTCAGGAGGAGAAAGATGCCGGCAAAGAAATTGATGCCGAACATATGGCTAAACTAGAAAAATCAGTTATGGGTAAAGTGTTATCAGCAGCGTGGTCGGGGTCTAAGTTTGAAATACAAGGAGTTTTAAGAGATGTATGTGATGCGGTTTTGAATGAGGGAGGAGTTTCATCAGAAAAAAAGAAAGAAAGAGCAGATGCTTTAATGATGATTGGGACTATTTACTTGAACACTGAACGGACACCAGAAGAAGCAGAAGAATCAAGAATATTTGAGGAATTTGTAGCCACTACTTCAAAACCATACAAATTTTAATTTATATAAGTTACACTCGTGTAAAATTTACATTTTAATGCACCTCTTCGATGTTTTTGAGCTTTTAGTATGGACAGTTTCACTATCTTGAGCAAGAAGTGTTTTCCGCTCAACTATATAGCTTATTAGAGATTTTACTTTCTATCATCATTAACAGAAACTTTAACGTGACATCGGGAAGCGGAATATATTGTGTTCTTCTCTAATTATCAAATCTCCATTAACTAGTTTAACCATTCTAATTGAAGATTTAGGAGTTGTAATATTAAAGAACAAACATGAGCTAAACGCTTGTAGCTCATAGTCGAGCGAATAAGCAGGTTGAATCCAGTCCTGATAATAAAACAAAGTAATTAGCGATTCGATCCTCGTATGATTTTCTTGACCTTAAGGCTGTTTAGTAATATTGATCCACTACATAAACTTACACATACTGGTATCGTCTCCCTCAATGTTCCTTCAGATCCAAAGATTAGATTACTGGTAAAGTCAACTCCCATGAGGCACTAAATCAGGCAACTTCATCTAACTAGAAGGTGTCGGTAATCACACAAACAAATCACTTAATAATCACAGACAAGTTTAAATAATATAAAGACAACTGGAAATAATATCAGGTATCACCATCTTCGGACGAGCAGAGATATCGGAGAAAAAAAGAAAGAGCATATGATTTGATAACAATTGGAACACTTAAAGACACTAGAAGAAGCTGAAGAAGCTGAAGAATCGAGACTGTTTGAAGAACTAGGATCTTCTAGCCAAAAAAGGCCACAAATCTTAAATTATATGTAATTTATAGGCCTATATATCATTTTTCTTTAACTATAATGCACTTCTTCGATGCTTTTGAGCTTTACCAGCTTCAATACCATTTTTAATATCTTGGGCAACAAGTGTATCTGCTTCGACTCTTGGAGGAATTGCCTTAATTACCTTTTCAACAAATTCCTGATCACCAGCAGAGAGTGTGACAATTCCATTTTCATCTCCAACAATAAAATCACCAGGTTGAATTATTTTGATAGTCGTTTTACCAGTTACGATCTCAATTGGAACATTGACCCCAATTAGTTTGACAGCACTACCAGGAGCAGTCGTTCCTAAACCATAGGACCAAACGTTATAATTTAAATCGCGATGTTCATTAACATCTCTAATTCTCCCAATGATTACAGACCCTCGACATTGTAAATATTGAGCTCTTGTAGACATTAATCCACCATATAATGCATTTGTTACCAAGGTATATGGAGCAAACGGAATTTGAAGATCAGAAGTGGTACCCACAACCACAATCGAATCCTTCGGGGCTTTATCAATATAACCACCTTTAACAGCAGGTCTTGGGTCATCCAAAGGAGCATATAGAGCAGTGTACGCATATCCGGATACTGGTTCTATTGCGGAATTTGATTTGGGGGAGAATTGGACTAAGTTTGGAATGAACCCACCATCTTTAATACCGTTCTTGACTAGGGAATCGGATAGATCGCAAGAGGTGTATTTTGATAGCTTATTAATAATTTCTAGGGTAAATTTGGACATATTATTGGATATTTGTAGACTGATCAGTAAGATTGGGATTGAAAGATTGATGAAATGAATATGAATATAATTGAAGAATATAAGAATGTTAACTACGATCTCGATCGGACGAAGGGCATTCACAAACACAAATACAAACACAAAATACAGAGATATTCGGTTTATTATACATATTTTCATTCTTAAGGAATGTTGATATCTACATATTTATCTATAAACTACACGGGAAATGGACTTTCTTTATTAATCGTGTTTTACAGTATTTATAACGAACACAAATATTTAAATATATAATATGCTTAATTATTGATATGCTTCACCCACAATTCCGGGTAACTCCATCGACAAAATGAAAAATTATCTCATATTTTTTTCTATCAATATTGATTTATTTGAATATATTATAGAAATGGGAAGACCACGGGCTAAATCACAAAAATCGAAAAGAGCAACGACTCAGAATAAAACAAGACAAGTTGAACAACCTATTGTCTCTGATTCGCAAGCCAGAAATGTATCCACATCGATTATTAAACGGACTGAAAAGAAGGAAAAAAAATTTAATAAAGGAATGGAAAAGAAAATTTTAAGACAAAAACTTTTATATGGAAAGGTATGCTGTTTTATAAAGAATGATATCTATATTATATATTTATGACCTAACAATACTATTTTTGATAGAAAAAACCACGTGTGTATACTGAAAAAGAGCTCGATATACCTAAATTAAATAGGGCAGTCGATCCAGGTGTCAAGAGAATAAAAGGGAAAAAGGGAAAAGTATTTGCATCTAAAGTATGTTCCAATTTATTTCTTATTTTTTCAAATTGGATAATCTAACAATTAATTTACTTTAGGATACTATTATGAGGATTTTGAACCAAGTAGCAGATGTAGCAGATGATTCAATTGCATCCAAACTTGAAAAAGCAAGAAAATTGGAAGATATCAGAGAATTAAAACGAAAGGAAATTGAAAAGAAAGATGAACAGAGAAAAATTATTCTAGAGAGTAAAAAATCCGAATTAAAAAATAAAAGAAATATTTCTAAAAAGATAAAACGTTTAGAAGAAAAGACAGCTTCGAGAGATAAACATTCAAAACCTAAGGTTAGCTTTGCTTAAAACTAATGATAGTATTATTATCGTTAACTTTACACTCGCTCTAGAATATTCCAGGACTTCATGTATATTATATTATGTTAATTATTGTCTCTCATATAGCATCATAATCAAAAATTTAACCTCTGTTATAAATATACATGTATGTATCACACCTCTCCTCCTTTAACTCTGTGATACACTTCAACTTCTTCTACGTCACTCATGCTATCAGCATCAATCACATTTATAGATATATTCTCATCTTCCATTTCATTATATTTATGGAAAATTCCCCAAAAAATACATCCTGCTAAAAATGTAGCTATTGATAAACCAGTAAACACCCATACCATATTTGGATCTTTAGCAGCAGGTGAAACGGCCATTCCAATTGCCGATCCAAAAGCATTTGTTAATAAAAACATGGACATAATGAATGATTTCATATTTTCTGGGGCCTTTATGTAAGCATATTCTAGGCCAGTAACAGAAGCAAAAATTTCAGCGAATGCAATAAATACATAAGCAGGAGTTTGATAAGCAACATGTACTTTATTCGGTATAGTACCATTTTCGGAAGCATCACAATTCAATGGAGATTTATAACATGGACCAGAGTTATAAATTATATTCTGGATAATTGCTGCATAGGCCATTGCAATTGAAGAAAATAAAAATCCCCAAGTGATTCTTGTAATTGGTTTAAATTTAATGCCTATTCTTCTTAAAGCTGGATAAAGTAATCTATCACAAATTGGTATGAAGATAATCATTGACAACGGATCAATATTTTGCATTATATCATTTGGGATACCATGTGTTTCCATCGTTGAAGCTTGAGATATGAAACTGTTTACCATTTGCCCATATACAACCCAGTAAATTGGATAAAATACAAATACTTTACAAGCGTTTAAAGCTGTCCTAACTTCCTCAACATATAAATCTGTCCAGGTTACTCTGCTTTCACCTTTTTCTTCACGAATTGAAGGTTTTGCGGCTTCAAAATTACCCTTATTTTTCATTGTAATGGTAATGATTTTAAAACAATCAGGTATAACTGACCCCATTGGTGGCTTTTTAATATATTTGTTTCTACCAAGAAATAAGAAAAGCAAACCTAACGTGAAAAAACATAATGGCAAGAGATAAGCAGCCCAAAACCCAACTTTATTTTCAATTGTTGTTGTTGCAATTGCAGATAATGAACCTATATTAATACAAAGATAGAAAATCATGAAAATTGATTGAATAGTAACATTTGGATTGACTATGACTCTTTCACCAGATTTCAAAACCCTTATAAAATGTTTTGTATTTGTATATTGTTCAGCAATTAATGGAGATACATTTGATTTTATCCCACCAGTCCCCAGACCAATAATGATCATGGCAACGACTAGTCCACCCATTGAAGCACCAGATTTAATTGCCATAGGCAATGAGGTAATAAATAAAACAGCTATGCCAATGATATAAATTAAAGAAAAATATAGAATTGTTTTATATTTACCGAGATATGTATCCGCAATAAATGCACCAAATATTGGAGTTAAATAACACCAGAATTGAAAGAAATAAGATAAAGCGGTTGCACTAGATTGCCCTAATCCCAGGGCACCTTTTGTAGCATCGTTTGGCCCATACATCATATAATTCATAAATGGACCACTTAATCCATAATAAGAGAACCTTTCACAAAGCTCAACCACTGCAACCAGCCAAGCAGAAACTGGTAATTTATCAGCAACATGCCTTAAAGTTTCCATTTCTTGTTCAGATGGTCCATCGAGATTTGAGGAAATTGATACGGATTTTCCCGTATCATTATCAGAGAATCTGTTATCTAAAGGGTCATTTGATCTTACCAATTGCAAGTCTTTTAAGCCATTATCACTTAAAAGTGAATCATTGAATTGGTTTGAATTCATGGGTACGCGATTTTAGATTCTATAGCTATAGATAGCTTTTGAAATTAGGGCATAAGTATCGATATATATAATATACATTTATACATATAAATTTACGAATAAAATTCTCATTATCATCAAACACAAAGAGAATAATTGCCATTTTTTTAACAAGATTACAATTAATCCTTTATCACTGATCAGTGGGCATTATTCCCCACTGGAGCTCATTGGACAAAAGCCAAGATAAGAAAAAATAGTCAGGAAAAACCGGAATCATTGAAATTTCCAATGAAATGGCTAAAAAAATGAACAGTAACTTTCACGTTGGATTATGTAATTCTATCCCAAACTTGCCAACGTTATTTTGGACAAAGCAAATAATCTCATGACATAATTACCCTGTCTTGCTCCAAACCTCCATTTTACTTCAGTTATACGAACCTGTTTGCTTACTTCCGTTCTACGTCTAATTAAACATTATAATCCCATCAGTTTGAAAGATGAAGTTATCGAGCTGGACCTCCATCATTATATCCACTGTTGGGTTTACTACGGTTAATGCCTTGAGAAGTGGTCTTCCCGGAATAATCTTATCAACCTCCAACAAAGACGAATCTCAAAATACAATATCATTTGTTCCATTATCAGATGCTTCATCATTTGCTTCATCAAGTGATGGGTTTATTTCCCTCGTCAAGGATAAAGTAGATGATTTTTGTAGTGTCACTTCAAACTTCATACTTATTGAAAACCCAGGTCTTAATACTGGTGATATTTCATTATCAAAAAATGTTCCCAATTTCTCAAAACTATTAAAAGATGCAGGGAATGATAATGTTGCTATAATTTCAAATGTCGCCCAAAGTAAAGAAGATTCTTTATCTATTGAAGAATTTGCGACCTATATCAAAGAAAATTGTGGTGGTGAAATTATAACAGCAGACACAAAGAGAATTTTTGAAATTGAAAATAATTCCAACGAGAAGAATATTATCGTTATTCGGTTTGATGAACTAACTACAGTTACTAATAACAGACTAAATCAACTGGAAGCACACGATAATATTATTGAAGCTGCTTTGGACACTGTTGGAAAAGATAATTTGTTCGTTGTTTATTTTTCTACTTTCTATGAAGAACCAACATTAGGTAAAGATACAAGAACATGGTCACCATCAAGTAAAATTTTAAGGTCAAATTCAACTAAACCAGTTATTCCGGGTAATGATAATTTGTTTACCAAATATCAATTTTTCACCCCAGGTATTTTCATGGGAACTTTTGTTTCATTATTCTTAGTATCTGTTTTAATTGTTGCTTTATCATGGATATCCGACTTACAAATTAGTTATAAATCATTTGAAAAAAAGCCAGATATTTATACCAAACAGTAAATTAAAAAGGAAGCATTCTCATATATATTTATTAAATATACAAATTTACATTTAATTAAAAAAAATCATATTGTTTATTATTTCTTTTGAAATAGGACTCACACAATGTAACGCATGTATTACATAGCCTGATGATAATAGATGATCAGTGCTCTAGTATTGAGATGAATGCGAAATATAATATAATTATAAGTGTAAATAGTTATATTTAATCTTTTGACTTATTCCGATATTTGCTAGTTGATCCAAATTCCAATTGGCTGAAAACTATAGTATGATCTTTACCAACCCCGGGTAAATAAACGGTTTACATGAAAATATAACTTGGATCAAACAATTAAGTATAAATATATGTCCGATATATATTTCTACTCTCCTTCTTTTTTCACATTCAATTGATCACCAAGCAAAGAAACAAATAACAAAATGGGTCTGAATCCTAAAACAACACATACAGAATTTGGTGGGGTTATTGGTGCGATAGGGATCACCTTTGGTTTACCAGCTTTAATCACTTTAATGTATTTAACATGTAATGATAAGGGCTGCCCAGCATCTCTATCATCCTGGGAATTAACAAAGCAACAGATTTTACTTAAATGGCCAGGCTATGAAGCTGTTTTTTTCAATTTTGAAGCATGGAAAATGTATATCTATTGGTTTGGACTTCTTACAGTTTTAGATAGAATTTTACCTGGTAAACAATTAAAAGGTATTCAATTAAGAGATGGTTCAACATTGGATTATAAAATAAATGGGAAATTATTATTTACTTTACTTTGCGGTGTATTTCTAACTCGGATTTATAACACAAATGGTCAAATCCCCGAATTGATAGTTGTCTATGAAAATTTATTGTCATTAACCGGCGTAACAATAGTATTTTCATTTCTATTAGCGACATATTGCTATATTGCTTCGTTTGTACCATTAATAAATAGTAAAAATGGTAAGGATACAAACGAAAAGATTTTGGCATTGGGTGGTAATACTGGGAATTTCATTTATGACTGGTTCATTGGAAGAGAATTAAATCCAAGAATTGGTAATTTCGATATAAAACTATTTTGTGAATTAAATCCTGGCTTATTATTATGGTTAGTTATTGATTTAGCCCTGGCTCATCATCAATATCTAGAACTTGGTAAGGTAACAGATTCAATGATCATTGTTCTACTTTTACAAGGATTTTATATTTTTGACGGCGTATTGAATCAAGAAGGAGTTATATCGATGATTGATATTACCACTGATGGATTTGGTTTCATGTTATGTTTTGGTGACTTAGCTTGGGTTCCATTCAGTTATACAATGCAAGCAAGGTATCTGGCAAACAATCCAATTGAATTGGGAATACCGTCATCATCTGCCATCATTGGATTATATGCGGTTGGTTATTTTATTTTCCATAGTGCTAATAAACAAAAGAGCTTATTTAAAAGTAATGATCCATCGACTTCAAATTTAACATATATTTCAACTCCAACTGGTAGTAAACTAATCACATCTGGCTGGTGGGGGATGTCAAGGCATATCAATTACTTTGGAGATTGGTTAATGGCTTTGGCAATGTGCCTACCAACTGGATTTAATACTCCTTTGACCTACTTTTATCCTATTTACTTTGCAACTTTACTGCTTCACCGACAGGCTCGAGATGAAGCCAAATGCAGTGTGAAATATGGAAAAACGTGGAAAGAATATTGCGAATTGGTGCCTTATAAAATAATTCCGTATGTTTATTGATAGCCATAAATAGATAAATACAATTTATAGATGGTGAGTATTAATATTATGTATAAGATCTTATATGATCTGGGTTCAACCTCCACCACCTCATCGATATTTCATCACATCCCAACGTTTAAGTATAAAAACTTATACGAGCGATGGTTCAACAATTAAGTCTAGTCTCTTCCTTCACTCCATATCAGGAACAAATTACAATAGAAACACTTGTAGCTTTGACGGGCATGAATCCACAGCCCTATTTCATTCATACTCTGGTGTTTTCATTTTCAGACCCATCTGTAGATTCTCAAACGACAGGACAAAGACGTATACACTTAACATCAACGTCTGGTATTACATCTATTGATAATAACGAAACGCAAATAATAACGAAGAGCTATAAAGATTCCCAAAATTCAATAGTGGATCGATCGTGGTATGTTTGCTCCTTTGAAATTGTTTTACTGAAGATACTAATACTAACACAATAAAAATTTATTCAGGTGTTTATCAATAAGTGATATACCATTAGCTGGCAAAAGAAAAGTTTCATCACAATCGATATTTGAAAGTTCAATTGATCAAGGAAATGCTTTTAATTATATAAAATCATTAAGTTTTAAATTCAGTTTTGAATACTGGAATAAAGGTATTAGATTTTATCATGGTTCAACAATAATTGAAATATTTAAATTATATAAATATTTTGGCAAACATATTAAAAACGATGGTAGTGACACAGATATGATTATTGATAAAGATGAGAATAATACTACAAATTTATCGGAGGTTCGATTAGTTGATCCAGCGAGGACTTTTTTTGTAAAAGCCTATGTTAATGTTGAAAAAATAACGGACTTAGATAGTATTGCAAAAGGTACAAATGAATTAGAAAAATTGAGATATGAATTAATTGAATTATTTCAACTACAAATTCCTGATAGAAATGCAATGCAATGATATTAATATATTTTATGATTGGCTAACAAATCATTTCAAAAGGGTTGTTTAAAAAAAAATACATTATCTAACACATAAAACGAATATTTCAAAAACAAAAATTATATAATAAAATAATAATTATAGTTTATATTCAACTGCAACTTTTCTTCGTCTTCTAATAAGATCTTATAGCTGTAATCGAATATCTAATTACAGATACATTTATTTCTTCTGGTTTAACTTTCCTTTTGTTTTTTCAATCTTTCTTTTCTTCTTTCTCAAATCCTCCTGTCTTGTTTCCTTCTTTTGATTACTATATTGCATTTGATTATACAATTTCTTTTGTTTATTGGACATCATCATCTTTCTCAAGTCTTTTTCTTCTTTTTCTTCTCTAGATAAATTATCAGAAGCTGATCTCTTTTTACTGTTCTTCGATTTATTATCCTTCTTTTCAGCTACCTCAGAGTATTTAACACCAGCTGCTTCAAGTTCAATTTCACGTTGATTTGTAACTGCTTCATCCAATTCTTCTTCCTCTTCATCATCTTCTTCTACTTCAATTTCTTCATCTTCATCTTCATTTTCATCTTCACCTTCGACTGCTTCTAATGGAGCTTCTGGGTCATAACCACCAGAGTCACCCCATGGACTTAAATGTGGGGGTAATGTTTCACCAGGAGCATAATCACTAACAGGCAAAAGTTCACCTTTGTTAATAGAATCAAAAACCCATTGAGGTTGAACATATGTTCTACCAGGTACTTTATTTGGTGCTGAAGGTCTATCACAAATTTGATGAGTAATTTTATCTAAATAACCTCTCATATTTTTAGAAGTTTGGGAAATTTCATCCTCATCTTGTCCTATCAATTCATCTAAAGCACTTTCAGAGACAACAATAGCACCACAACTAGAAATCAAAAATTCTAATATATCTAATGGGACTTCTCTTCCAATATAGAAGACAAATTTACTAAATAGTTGAGCAACTGAATCACTTTCTAAAGTTGGTTGTTCTAACGAATCTGTAACACTTTTACCTTGTACGACAGTGAAAGAATCTAATTTGGTTTCATTTTCTTCTTCATCTTCTTCAATTTCGTCATTATCTTCATTATTGAGATCTTCAGCAATAGCCTTATCCATCTCAATTGATTTAACAGCCTTATCAAAATTATCGTTTGAACCATTTGAGTTGTTTGAAGTTAAAGCTGGTAAAACCGATTCAATGCCAGAAGATTTTGCTTCTAAAACATAGGCACTAATACCACCAACACCAGATATTTTTTTGCTATCAACTGGTGGGGGGTATACTAAACCCGAATCAGTATATAATTTGAATAAAACAAATTTTAATAAAGTTGTATAAAATTCCAAAAATGTTAACATAATTTTAAAATCCACATCATTTGGTAAATTTTGGGGGAATTTAAAAGGAACTAACCACAATACCGGCTCACCCTTGATAACCGCTTGATAATAAGTACCTTTAATACTGACAAATACTTTTCTTAACAAGTGTTCTCTGGCAACATAGGCCATCCATTGATTACATAGTTTTTCAGCCTCAGCAGTTACAGCATGAGAAATTCTTGTTGTTGCAGGCATTGCTGAGAATAAGAATAACATACTTAATGCATCATCAATATCTCTTATAGAGTCCATAAATGTTGGATATCTTTCTTTAATAATGTGATCTAGTTTATATTTTGGTCTATTATCATCTAATCTTTTTGCATCACCAACTTCTCCTCTTCCCAAAGCTCTGGTTAATTTTTTAGCAAAAGCCTTATGCTCTCTGAATTTACCTAAAACCAATTCATGCTGTAAATAATCTATATCTTTTGAATAATAAAAAGTAGTTGCCTTTGTTGAACCTTTATTAGCCTTCTTTTTATTTCTTGGTTCTCTTGGATAGATTCCTTTGAAAATACATAATCTTCTAAAGTCAGCTAATGATACTTGAAGTTTATTAACAGCTTGAGTTCTTGTTATAAAATTCTTGGAAGCTCCAGACTGGTGCTTCTTTTTTCCTCCCGGCATATTTGCTTGATCAATTAAAAAATTAAATTTTAAAGAAGAGAAGAGTTAAATTTTTCACTTTCACTTCACAAAATTTTTTTCCCATAAAAGTCATGTGCCCGAAAATGTTGATGAGTATTACCCGGACTAACCTCCAAATTTCAATCTTAACTACTAGGCATAATTATAAATGTATTGAATTATTGAATTATTCACACTAAAATGTCCCCTTTATCAAGACAAGTAGTGAGAGCCTCTTTCAGATACTCGAAGATTCTTTGCCGTTCATATTGCTTATTTTCAAACTCAAGGATTGGTGAACCAATCAAAACGTCTGAAGATCTAGATAGGTTACTTGAAAGTACAAAATATTCAATAAACGATTTATTTTCATTTAATGAAGATGAATCGCAAATATCAATTGAAAATAGCACTACTTTTAAAGAATTGGAACAAAAACTACCAAAATTAATGAAACTATCTGGTTTTAGTGAACCGTCAGATGAAACTGAAAAGAAACACCTTGTGCAGATTCTATATAATCAATTACAGTTTCTTAATCAGATTCACAATGTTAATACTGATGATATTGACAAGCCATTGAATAGGTTGGTTCCTGATCCGAGCCCATTATCGTTTGATGAAATTGCTGAATCAGATACTAAAAATGCAATGGGCTTAGATGCTATTAAATGGGATCCAATAAAATTAGCCTCTGAACATGAAGCGAACAATTATATCGTTAAAGAAGGTTTAATAAAAAATGAAAATTAATTAATGCAATTAATATTTTATATATGTATATATTTATCGACCCCAAATTCTTAATCTCTCAGCTTCTCGTCTTTTTTGTTGTTCATTATACTTCTTCTTAATCCACCATCCATAAAATATACCAGATATAGCACCACCTAAATGGCCGGCATGATCAAATATTCCTCTTTTAAGTACAATACAAGAAAATTCAAATCCCATGGCACATAAAAATACTACCCAGGCACCGACGGGCAAAGGAATGAAAAATAATGCCAATTTTGCATGTGGAATTAAATAAGAAAAAGTGCCAAAAAATGCATAAATTGCTCCACTTGCTCCAAGACTTGGAATTAAAGCACCTCCAGTTAAAATTGGTGCCATAAATGATGTTAATGATGAAAAAACGGCACTATTTAAATACATTGTAGTGAAGAATTCAGGCCCAACAAATCTTAGAATTGTTGTGCTAAATGAATAAAAACAAAGCATATTTGCTGCTAAATGGAAAAGTTGTTGATGACTGAAAGCACTTCCAATCATACTGAAGTAATTAAAATTAGAATCTTTGTGCAGCAAACCGTATTTATACAGTCTTGATACGATTTGTGAATTACCAATTCTCCATAGACCAAAAACAGCTGTATTTATCCCCATAATAGTAAATATAAGATGATCTGGATGTTTTCTGAAATATTGAAACGGTGGCACATATTGGAGATAAGGTGTTAATAATGTAGAAACCCCACAAAATATAATTGTAAACAATAAAGGGTGCTTTATTTTTGACCATTTACTATTATTAAAACCGTTTGACGTTCTTGTTCTTCCTGTTACTTCGTATGTTGCCATCTTTCTCGTACTATTACTGTAGGATTTCTTTGCACCAATAAATAAATCACTCAAAATGGATGATTTGAAGGTTTTTAAGTTCTTTCCAAGTGAAGTGATTGATGGTTTTCCCGTCGGAAACATTAACAATGAAGCTTTTAGGACTGTTGGTGGTTTAGATTGCCATTTCTTTGATATCGAACTCATGATCGTTGTTCCTAGTCTAGTCGGAGGTTTGACCCCAATCATTCCCATCATGGGCGGATTGCTGAAGAAAAAGCCCCTTCCCTGTGTTCTTATAAAAGAACTCATCTTGTGGTGATAATAAATTCTGCTTAATAATAAATTTTAAAAAACAAATTGAAAAATCTCAATTTTGGAGAAAAATTTAAAATGGGGTAATATAATTCGTAAATTCAAGTCGCAAATTTAGGATACAACAGGAATCTCAAAAACCAAAACAATTTCAAAATTAGCCTGTTAGAATTAATAAGATAATAAAACAATTGCCCAATCATCTTCAATTATTAGTTTCTTACAAATTTATATATTATTCGATTATTCGTTGATGTAAAAAGGTTACAAGAAGAATGGACACAAACAACAACCAATAGACAATATAAGAGAATGAACCACAGGATAATAGCAGTTTATTTGCTAGTGACGTTGACCTAGAATGTCAAAAATGTCAAAAGTTATTTAAAACACAAGATGAATTAATCGAACATGCCGATTGGGATATTGCGTTTCATCTTTCTCAAAAAAAAAATTGAATAAATAGAGATACTCCATCAATCAAAAAATATATAAACTTGACACTCTTCTTGACCACTCCACGGTGGTTGGACACCCAAAACACAAAAATCAACCACCAATATTACCAAAAAATTTGAATTCATTGGGTATTTCTTATAGTTAAACAACTTATCCTAATGTAATATCCTGACATATTGCTTGTTCTTTTTTTTCGGTTCAAAGTTGGAGAGTTTATTCTTATTATATACTTTATTTTTGATTGTGTCTATCGTGAGCCCTCCTAGACATCACCAACTACTGGATATTCAATGAGCATATTTGCCTTGGATCTGCTACCCTTACTTGACTGCTTTATTCTGTTTTCCAAGAGCTCTAATTGTTTAAGGGTGACAGTTGAATTATTTGTTGATCGTTAATAGTGAACTCTAAATCTAGGATACATCTCCGAACATTGTGTTTTCAGTCATTATCGCCACCAAATTTTCCTGGGAAAGAACCCCAATATTCTAGTAAATATGAAGTAAATCCTGTTCTCCTTGTACAAATAATGGGCGGTATCGAAGTTCTTCTTTTTCTGTCGGTGACTTAATTATGTTATGTAGAAGATCGTTTTGTTAAACCTGTGGAACGCCATCGTCTACCCAATTGAGGACTAGCAGGCTCCTCTGTAGGAAAAATCAGTACCAGTTATCCGCTGTCTCACTCAGCTTAAAGCCCGTCTCGTCAAATTTTTTGAATGAGCTGTGGTAGGTAATAATTTTGGGCCATTACAGCCAATGCTACGTACGCCAACCGAATTGGCACAAACATGATGGCCGATATATTTGCTTTTGTTTGAAGGTTAGTGATAGGGTGCTCACTCCTCTGTATTTAATCGCTCCCTCAACTAGTCGACGATGTAATAAATCGGTTCTCTGTTAGTTCCCACACCCCATTTTTGTGTAATAAAGTAGCAGAGTAATTAGCGAATCCCCTTTACTATGGTCAAAGTTGGGAACACTTCTTCAACTGCTGCTTCACCATTGATACTATAAGAGTTGAGCTGACCAACACAGAGTCAGCTAGGCAAGATACAAAAAACAAAAACAACGAAAATAGAGATTTGGTGCAGTCGCCGTGTAGTTGGAAACAGTTTTTGTTGTTAAAGTTCAAAGTGCCTGTTCCCAGTTGCGCCAAAAAGCCAATCGACTCTTTAGTGAACTGTTCTAAGAGTGTAATATATCCAACATTTGCAGCTTATGAGCTGATTTTTGACACAGAGGATTCATCTCAGGGTATTAGACGTTTCCAATCATCTACAGTCCAATTAATATGATCTATGGCAGATTCGAGCATCCGTTTTCTATGTTCTGCATTTAGCATCGACTTCAAGGCAATTTATTTAGATTTCTCTGAATTTTCCTGGAGGGCACCCGAAATCTCTCCACAACGGCCGAATATCGCGTGTTTTTTGTCGGACTTTTTTACACTTTCTTATTAGACCCCTTTACCTCTAGATCATGACGATTGCATATTCAAAGATAATGCTGGCTTTTAGGTGGTTGGGACACAACTATGCAAATTTTGTAGTTCCTTCCTTATGGGTTTTTAAAATAATTTTGTTCATATCGATCTATATATATATTATTTAGCCAATTGAAGGATATCTTTTGGTTGATCACAGTTGGGGTGAGAGATGAACACAAGCTTAACTTTGTGTAGCCGTTCCTCTTTTTATGCATATGCATGTTCAATATACTAAAAATATTTTTAGCTATACTGTTTTTTACTGCATCATGAAAGATGATATTCAATACATCTGTCTACATGACTACATATCCTCATCACCTTCCAGTTCAACACGCTTTCTATTGGACATGTTTTGAATCGAAGCAATCTCCCTTCTGGATTGTTGAGATCTGACCTTCTTTTGCATTCGTTCAATCTCTTCTTTTACATCAGATGCATCATGTTCTGCGTATTCCATTATTAGTTTTCTTCCATATAAATGTGTTCCCTTTAATGAATTCATGGCTGTTTCTGCTTCTTTGGGTATCATAAATTCAGCAAATGCAAAACCACGAGTTGTCTTATCAATTTTCTTAGGAACACGGACGTTCTTAAGCTGTCCAAATGCTCCCAAAAGTTCAACCAATTCTTTTCTTGTTGCTTGAAATGGCAAATTCTTAATGATAATCTTAGATTGTAGTCTCTTTTTAGATCTTCCTGAAGATGATTCTTGAGTACTACTCCCTTCTCGATGCGATATTTTAATTTGAAGTTTATGGCTAGCCAAAACGAATCCATCCATTGCTTTTAATGCTGCTTTAGCCTGTTCTTTAGTTCTGAATTCAACAAAACCAAAGCCCATGCTTAAGGGTTTACTTGGATTTTTAGTATTTGGCTTCGTCTTTACCTGACACGTAACAAATCCTTCCAAGGGCTTAAAAAGATTTTTTAAATCTGCAGTTGTAGTAGTGAAATTGATGTTCTTGATAAATAATGATATAGTAGGACCAGATAAATCTTCTTCAGCGTCCTCTTCTTCCTTGGCGGATGGGAAAACTGATGCAGAATCTTCAATTTCTATGATTTTACCATCTGTAGTCTTTTCCACATTGTCAGATAAAGAAGCTTCAGCTGTAAACAAGTCTTTTGGTCCCTTTTCAAGATATATGATAGAAGTTTTAAACCTTCTATATGCTAATCTTGCGAAAGCTGTTCTAGCATCTGGTGCGTTTTTAAATTCAATTATAGCAATGGTACCTGATGGTGGGACAATTACTCTACTTAATTGACCATGTTCACTAAACAACTCACCCAATTCTCCACTGGTTGTGCCAAAAGGAATATTTTTAACTAAGATAACTGTATCAGATTTTTCCTTTTCTGAAAATTTTGTTAAATCAACTTTATGTGTCTCAAAAAAAGTTCGTACATCATTGATTATACTCGCTTCAGCTAATGCTTGTCTAACAGCACCATTTGTAGTGTCCGGATTTATAATATCAGTTTTATCAATACCCATTTTTGCAGCAGCTGCTTCTAAAACAGCTTCTTGATTTAAATACAATGAATTCCACGAAAATTGTTGTTTTGCTGCTTCATATTTCCTTTTCAATTCATTTTGTTTTTTCAATGGTAAATTTTTTAATTCTTCCTCATCTAATTTGTTTTCCCGTTTTTTCTGTGCTGGTAAAATATGTAATAATCTACCTTGAAAAATCTGTTTATCTAATTCATAATAAGCTTTACAAGCATCATCGAAAATTTTAAATTGAATATATGCAAAACCTTTTGATTTATTTGTTTTTGTATCAATTGGTACATGAACTTCTGTTAATTCGCCATATTTTTCAAATAAAATTTTAAAATCATCTTCTGTTGCATCATATGAAATGTTTCTTAAGAATAAACGGCCATTTGTTGAAATGACTTTTATCGCTTTTTCTTCTGGCGTATCTATAGCTTCAGGCAATGGAGATTCTTCGATAGCTTTTTCGGTAGTTACTTCGGTAACTTTATCTTCTATCGTTGGTTTACTATTGTTGTCTTCTTTAGCTTCTTCATCTTCATTTTCTTTGATTCGAGTTCGTCTTAATTTTAACCATTCCAAATCAGATATCGTATTATCAACTGCTGCTTTATATCCATCCTCCTCCTTCTCTTCCTCTTTTTTTAATTCAATTTCTTCTTTCTCTGTTGTCATCTCTATATCAGTTTCATTCCTATTCACATCTTTGTTTGCTTCTTTATGAATTTGATGATCCGCTACCTCCCCTTCTTTAGAAGTATTCACTTCTTGATCATTATTGAAATCCTTATCATCACCGTATTTCCTCACAGTGTTTGGATTCATTGTTGTTAAAAATTCTTTTAATTTTTCATCTTCATCTTCATCTTCATTATCATTGAACTTCTGCTTCTTTCTTCTCCATTTTTCCTTTTCCATTTCTTTCCTATGCTCTTCCTCTTCTTTAATCCTCTGATCCCTTTCGGCATCTCTCATTGCAATAGTTCTTTTTCTCTCTTTCCAAGATCGTGGTACAGATACATCAGCAAATGATTTCGCAGATTCAACAGCAATTCTAGTTGTATCAATAAACGTCTTATCAAAGTATTTGACAGCATCTAAGGCAAAATCGTCTGATTTATAACCAATAAATGCAAAACGACGAGATTCTCCATCTCTTCTTCTCATTAATTTGATATCAGTAATTCCTCCTTTTTTCCCAAAATGTTCTCTTAATCTATCCTCCGTAACATATTTCGGTAAATCTTTTACTATTATTCGTGACCTATATTTATTAAAAAGATAATTAGATATATTGTATAATGCATTTGTAAACCCCAATAAGTACTCACATTTTTGAATTCCCACGCTTTTGTAAAAATAAAAGTTTTTTTAAATTTAAGCTTAAAGTCGCAGCAAAAAAAATATTTATTTTGATCACGTGGGTGGAAATTTCTTTTAGTCTTCACCGTTTTTCCTCTCTTAATTCGTCACATTGGAGAAACAATTTCGTCAATCTAATATGTATATTTTCAAAATATTGGCACTGAATAATTCGTAACCCGGGTGACTACGTTCTCGTCTTTCCCATTATCAGTGTTTGCATTCATCATGGCATTTTATATGGTATAGAACTTCACTCTACAATATTATAGATCCTGAAATATTGAAACTGGTCAAGTAATCCTAAATTTTAGAAGGAACTCAATGTTTATATTAATAATGATTTAAAAATAAAACTTGATATTTATCTGGACAATGTGAGTTTTCTTTACAAACATGATGAAGATGTTAAAAAATGAAAAGAGGAATTCTTTCAATACATGCATAAAATGGCCAAAACATTGTTGGCCTTGGTTCGTATAATTTAACGAAATTAAAATACAAATCTCTTGTTCTACAATAGAAACTTTAAATGGTAATTGTCACAAAAAATAATATAATTCCTTTAAACAAGATCTTTATCTTCAACAAACAGTGGTACTTTATCCATTAATAATTTTGGATTAGCGCCTTCAATTAAATATGTTTTCTCTGAATTTTTAAAAAATTGAATTGTTGGTATTTTATAAACCTCAAATTTTTCAAATAGTTCTGGACTCTTATCACCATCAATTTTATAATATTTTGCACCTGGATTCTCAATTGCTAATTTTTCAAAAGTTGGTGCTATCATTTTACATGGGGCACACCAATCTGCATAAAAATCAATAATTACAAATTTATCAGCTTTGAGGGCTGTTTCGGCTTCATCAACAGTTGTAAGATATCTGTAAGGAGTTGTACCAGTGGAGTAGAAACGTTTAGATTTAAAACCTGCACCGAGTAAATTTAAGGAAGAAACAGTCATTCTTGGAGCCATTTGGAACATTCTGCCCGAAGGCCTGAATAAATTCATTTGTAGAGTAATCTTTTGTCTGGTGAAAACCGAAACAATCGCATAAGGTTCAAAACCCATATACCCGGTATGATGATTACGCAGCTGGTTGATAATCTTTGAGATGGGTAGGCTACATCTTGTAACAACTTGTATAATTATAACATATAATATAATATAATGGATGCCTATACGGTTCATGTAGGTAAGTACAACCCAATCTACTCATAGCCTGTTCATCATATATTCTAACACTATCTCACAAAAGCAAATATCGCCGAAACAACAAAAGAACACATTTATAACCACTTTTTAACGTTTGGAAATATTCTTGATATTCGTATTCCTTTAACACCAGATGGTGTAATCAGAGGTTATGCCGATATAGATTATGAAGATGAAGATGACGCCCAGGCAGCTATTGAAAATTATGATCAAAGCGAATTTTTAGGAAAAACACTCAGTGTTACTGCTACGAAAAAATCAAGAGGTCCAGGTTTAATTTCAAAATTGCCAATATGGGAACAAGATTCATATTTACAAACACAGAATTAATAGTTCGTTATTTATAAACTATATTTATTTATTTGATTAATTTAAACCTGCAAAAATATTAAAAACTGACATAATAAGATAGAACCATGAGTTAACCTTCAACTACGAACTCATTAACATTCCACTCTCACTTCCGGGTACCACTATACTTCTACCTCATCCTTCCGGTCTCATATCAGGCATTAAGTAGATTAATATATAAATAGGTAATAAAATCATCTGAATGTCATTCTTTGCAATTCATTCTTATAATTATCTCAAACCCCATTTTTGTGTAAATAATGAACAATTTTGATGTTTGGATGTTTGATGGATCATTTTTGGATTGTTGGCATTCTTCTGTCTGTTTTTTTTTTTGCATAATTTTTTTCCCCAAAGGTAAACATATTTTAAATCGATTACAACTATAAAATTAAAATATAAATGTCTACAGAATCAACTTCATTTTCAGTAGGAAGTATAAATATTCATTTTGATACATATGAAAGTGTTAAATCAATCTCAGATGAAATCAAAAAACTATCAAAAGTTACAAGTATTGATTTAAGTGGTAATACTTATGGTATTGAAGCATCTAAAGCTATTTCTGAAATTTTAGTACTCGATAATGTTAAAGATTCCTTAAATTCAATTAATTTTGCTGATATTTTTACTGGTAGATTAAAAGAAGAAATTCCAGAATCTTTAACTTATCTTTTACCAGCATTGTTGAAATGTCCAAAGTTGAACACAATTGATTTATCTGATAATGCCTTCGGTTTAGTAACAGTTGGACCTTTAGAAGATTTTTTATCAAAACATGTTCCTCTTAAGAATTTAATTTTAGAAAATAATGGATTAGGACCAAATGCAGGATCAAGAATTGGTAAAGCGTTAACAAAGTTGGCTAATGCTAAAAAAGAATCAAAAAGTGATATTAAATTAGAGAAGATTGTTTGTGGTCGGAATCGATTGGAAAATGGATCAATGGAAGCATGGTCAGAAGCACTATCCACACACAAATATATTAAAGAATTAAGATTAAAACAAAATGGCATTAGACAAGAAGGAATTGAGTTATTAATGGAAAAGGGGCTTTCTTATTGTCCTGATATTGAAAGATTAGATCTACAAGACAATACATTTACGGTGAAAGGGTCTCGTGCTTTGGTTAAAGAATTACCAAAATGGACTAAATTAGTCGAATTAGCTATAAGTGATTGTCTGCTATCGTCCAAGGGTGGTAGATTATTGGGCCAAGCATTGATCGATGTTCCTGTTCCTACATTGGAAATTTTGCGTTTACAATTCAATGAGATTGATTCCAAGGGTGTAAAGCTAATCTTTAATGCAATCAAAGAGAACCTAAGCAAACTACAAACCTTAGAGTTAAATGGTAATTACTTCTCAGAAGATGATTCTACAGTTGAGGAGATAACCAATCTATTTGAAGAAAGAGGGTTTGGGGAATTGGATGAATTAGAAGATATGGAAGAGCCCTCAGATGAAGAGGATGAAGAGGACGAGGAGGTTACAGTATTAGCAGAGAAGGTCGACGAGACGCACATTTAAGTAGAGATATGGTGATGTTGCTGCTGAAGAAGGCAGTCAGGCCACAAAGAAGAAGTAACAAATAAACAAATAAGTAAATAGATACATAAAATAAAATAAAATAAAATAAAAAATAAACAAGAATAAATATTCAAATGCTGCAGCTTATCGATTACGTAGTTAAAGTGATCCAGATGCACGGTTGTTACGACTACCTTTCCAACATTTAAAATCTCCTTTTCTTCTTCTTCACCACTCGCCAATCCCTTATAAACTTCCCTCCCTCCGGACATGACTAATGTTGCTCCTTATATGAAAAGATCCATGTCCGATCGTGTCTTTTCAAAATCAAAATCGGCATCTTCTCTTCCTGTTTCAACATCCACCCCTAGCCCCTACTCTTATCAAACCCGTACCACTTCCGAATATAAGTTAACCTATCATAAAAATACAGCTGATAATCAATCCTACGATTACGAATATGATGACCAAATGGAAGGTGGCCATGAGGATTTTGATGGTGAATATGCTGTCCCTCCCTCCCCTCCACATTCCTATCATGATAAACCTACCAAAAGCAATCACCTCAAACAACCATACATTGAACACTCTGAAGATCTTCCCGTCGAACCCCATGGTTTTCGTTATATTCTGAAAAAACCCTTGGGTAAAGGAGCATTTGCAGTCACTTATATGGCCGAGCAGGTTCCAATGGGTTCTCATGCTCCATCACCACAAAAAACCCTTGTAGCTGTCAAGAAGTTGAAAAAAACTTATGCAGAGATCGGTATGCAAGAAAATGAATTTTTAAAACAAACTTTTTCGACTTTATCAAATTCTCAATATATTGTTCATCCAATTGATTTTTTCACTGATAATTTAAGTGTCAATGTTGTTTATGAATTATTGGATTCCTCGCGTCATTTACAAATTACTTCAACTACAGCAAAAGGTAAATTAAAAGAATTAGCTAAACTCGCTGTTCAACTATTCATGGCTCTACATCAATTACATTCAATTGGATGGGCGCATTGCGATGTAAAACCTGAAAATGTAATGTATAAATTACCTAATTCTTTCATATCAAAGTCCCACTCACCTTCAATTACCTTAAATCAGCCCGTTATTAGTGATGGCGCAGGTATAAAATTAATTGATTTCAGCAATACCGTTAGAGTTGATAATTTCCCCATTTATTATGATGATTTTAACTTACAAACTATTGCTTATCGCGCACCCGAAATTTTTGCTGGTGATTCTTCATTTACCCCTAAAATTGATGTTTGGAGTGCAGGTATTGTTTTATTGGAAGCTTTTATTTATTCTTTGGGATTATCTGAGTTACCTCAAAATTGGAAATTATTAGCCTCTGAGAATGAGGAAGAAACAATTTTTAAAATTATTAAATTTTTTGGTGGATTTGATTGTTATGCTGGAAGAGGTTCAATTTATGATTCAGATGTCGAAAGATTTGCTGTTGATGAAGAAGATAAAACTCCAAAATTTACTTTATTAAATCAAGTTTTTGTTCCTGAAAATTTTGATATTGAAGATGAAGGTGAATATTTACTTGCAAAAGATTTTTTCATGTATATTTTGGAACCAGATCATTCATTGCGTGCTTCTTCACAAGATGCTTTAAGACATCCATTTTTGGTTAAAGAATTACTTGGTGACTGGGGTGATATTATTCTAAATCCTCCTGTAGACAAATATAGTTTAGGATCCATATTCAGTTCAAATCAAAGTGTTGCTGATTCGGAATTAACTAAAGTTGAAACATATTTATCAGATGGTGATGATAATGAACAATGGGAGTTTAAAGACAAGGTGAAAGAAAAAGAAAACGAAAAAGAAAACGAAAAAGAAAAAGAAAAGCATACAAAAATTACAAATAAAATAAAAAGGATTCATCATAATAATGGTGATAATGAAAAAGTTGAATTTAACTTAAATGAAAATGATCAAGAAGAAGAAGTTTTACCTATTATTAGTGATTCAGATGAAGACATGCCACAAAGTCATATGTTTACTATTAATGATGAAGATGATGAAGATGATGAAGATGAATTACATATCACACAAAATAAAAAGAATGGTAATGCTTCACCATTGAACAATCTATTTAAAATAAATTCATCCACTGAAAATCTTTTTCAAGATTCAATTGATAATAAAGATACTTCCATTACTAATATTGTTGATAAAGAAGCTTTGAATAAAGTTGACACCGATAATTATAACTCCAATATCTTAGAATCGGGTAAAGAAAAAAAAAATGATGCCACTTCACATGAAGCTACCAACAATTCTAATGTTGTGAAAGTCACGGAACAAGCGAAGAAACCTGCTGATTTATCAAAAACTGATTTTAAATCTAAAGAGGTTCTAAAAGATGATGCCTTATCATTGGTCATAGCTCACGAAAATTACAATATTATTGATCATGTTTCCGATGCGGATAATAAGCATGCCTCCACTCCTGCTTTAAAGGACTCAAAACCGCCTTCCTTAAACACAATGACATCATCCCCTCCTCCTGATTGTAGTATCGATGATACGACGGCGGCTGTTACTGCAAATGCAAATACCCTCAAACGTTCTGGTACTAGGCATGATGGTAATGATTCTAAAATTATTAAAAAAAGATTTCCAGGTTTTGGTAGAAATTCATCTTTAATTAGTTTAGATGCTAATGATGAATTAACTAATCTTGTTGCAGATTTAACATCTGATTCTGGTGAAAATACTTCAAACTCAAATATTAGCCTTGGAAATGGTGTTGGCGTTGGTAGTAGAATTGGTATTGGAATGATCAAAACACCACCTCGCTTAAAGTTGGAACCATTCTTATCTAATCCAGATGATAATCATCTTAAACATAAAGATGATAAAAATTATAATTTTAATGTTGATGAAAATGAATAATTTTAATGATGATGACTGTGTAGCTTTTTTCTTTATTTCCATTTTTTGATATATATATTTTTTTTCTAAAATTTTGATGATGATTCATGTTGCTTTTCATATATTTAAATTATTTTTGGGATTCATTTTTTTTTAGCTATAGATTATTATATACGACTTCACCGGAGTATGTATATAATTATACATATATATGGACTTCTCTCATTTGTTCATGCTACATATCATTTTTTCTACTCGCAATTTACTATACTTTAAATTTGCATATGATTTGTTTTATTGCTGGTTATTTTTTGTTTGCAATTGCTGGCTATAAGGGGCTTATATATACACCTTATATATTATATGGTTTTCTAAAACTTGAAACTGGTCATTAGCCTTACTATAATAAAGTTCTTCCACTAGTACTTATACTAAGTATTAGGTACTATATACTTATTGATATTGCAATTGTTAACGATGTTTTCAAAAACTGTTAGCGAAAGGTGTGGGAATTAATTAGTATTCAGAATGTCCGAAATTAAGTCAAATCACTATAGGTCGCAGCCCTAATTATAACATATTATAATTACAGTCTTTCTGTTTCCACCTATTAAAGATAAGGCAAATTAATTTGCGGAAATAACGTTAATTAATTCCCAGGTATATCGCTAATTAATTTCGGAAATAGTACTATTGATAGGTGGAACAAAATCTTACATAATGACAATATTGAATTCGATCGAACTTTGTTTATTTTCCTAATTGAGAAGAGTGAACATTTTGTTCATTTTCCATCTTTATCTGTACAGTGCATGTCTTAATCATATAAGAAAAATAAACATTTTGTTCAAATTCCCACTCTATTGTGAACATTTTATTATGTCCTAATTGAGAAAAGTGGACATTTGCCAAATGCCCAAACTCTATTTGGTGCAATATACTTAATATCGGACATTCTTATCACGAATTATCGGACACTCTCACAACTATTTTTCGGACGAGTTTCGCACCGAAATTGCTCTATGTTTGGCATAGGCCTTATAAAAACTTTACTGAGTGAGTGCAGTAAATAAGTTTTTTCCTTTCTTTCTTATAATTGAATTCTTTAGTTTTTAGTTTTATAATAGTTGTTATTCTTGATATCGCTTTAAGATCGTGAATCGGCTCCTAATTGTTTAATAGTACAAACGTATATTAACACAGCTGTAGTATAAGCCAATCTCGGCCAAACAACCAGTACCCGTATGTACTTTTGGAGTGATCGAATTCATTGTTTTGGACCGGTACCATTTTATTAATAAGGGTACCCGTACCGAACAATAAACTCGGCCACCTAAAACCACACGGGTGAATTGATCACTGCCCCATCGTTTGGCTGAGTTTGAAATATACACGGCACAGAAGCTAATTAATTGATTACTTATTACATTCTGTGAATTGGCAAATTGCATTTAAAATTGAAAAATATATTGTTCGGAGAACAATAGCCATTGTGCTTAACTAGCACAGATGCATATGTCAATTAATTTAAAACCATTAAAATGACTTTTCTGAGGAAACACAAACACATTTGAGGTGTATCTTTAATTAATTTATTACTATAGCATTAACTAATTAACGACGGCCAGGGCCACGTGGTCTAGCAAATCTAGTTTGAGAAGGTAGTCGGCCACCGCCTTCAATCTCAAAATCTGAACTTTCAATCTCAGAAGGTTCACTTCTTTCAAGCTATAAATAGAGAGCGTTAGTGAAATAACATCTTTATATAATTTGTTAGAAATGAAGGTACTTACAATTTTTTCAAATTTAATACCATAAGATTCAGCGATTTTAATAATTGGTTGTCTATTTGAAGCATAGATCATTCTTTCTTTGATTTTTGAAGATGAAGGACAAGTGTAAATGAATATGAATTTACCATTAAGTTTATAAAAAGTAAATTGTGGAGATGAAGATGATATGATTGAAGGGATTTCATTCGTTGAGATATTAGAATAGGTATCATCTAATATGATTACTTCTTTTGAAGTATCAATTTTAGCAGATAAAGCAGAAATTGAGTCTTCATCTTTAAAATTTTGTAAATTAGATTGTAAAGATGGATCAACTTTAAATCCAACGGAATTAGAAATTGGTAAATGATTTTTTCTTGAATTTGTACCTAAAATATAATCTTGTTCTTTTTCTAAAACTTCCTGTAAAGATTCTTCTTCTTTTGTTAATGGTGGTTTTGCATTAACATGTTTTAAATGATTTTTCCAACCCTGAATTGAAAATTCATTTTTATTAGTTATAAAGATATTTGAAGAGAATTGTTCGGAACCGCCTAATTCATTGATTAAAGAATTAGTTGTTGAAGCGTAAATCATTTTACTTCTAACTTTTGCAGTATCAGGGACATAGGAGAAAAGAATTGAAGACACGTTTTCATCTCTATAAACGATGTAAAGGGGTTGATCATCTTTAAGGATAGAATTGACTAAAGAAAAATCGGCAAGGAAATCGGAGGTCCCTTCGATTAATGAGAATGGTTCAAGGGATTCTAGGTTAATGACAATGTTAGAAAGAGTGATAGTTAAGTATACAAACGTGTCTATAATTACCATTTTTGATTTCAATCAATAGGGCTCTCTTTTGTGAGGAGAGGAAGTCAGCGTAGGCCGTCTTGAGATCTCGTGAAGCTGAGAAGAAGGTGTTAATGGGACACAGTGGCCGTATCTGGAGAAAAGCATACCTTTAATACCGGACTGGTTGGACATTTTGGAGGAAAATCAGAACCAAAACCCAAAAACAGTAGGTGGTTTAACTGGATAAATAGGGTTGTAAACACTTACATAATCCAGATAATATGCATTACGTAAGACCGATGGCCTGTCGGGTGCTCCCTGGCCGGGCATTCTTCGCGATCGGGTGCGTCCAGGCGTGTTTTTGAGTGATGTTTTGCCCGAGCAGCGCGACTACCCTCTTTCCTTTTACACAGCAAATGTCCCCCCAAGCGAATGAGGATTCGCACCCACCGCAGATCCGGCAGCCCCGGCAGTCCATAGCCGAATGCTCGCAAATCAACCTATCGGTGCTGTTCAGGGACTCGTCCCCCAACCTGCTACGGTTGAGTCATCATGACCCCCCTGTCCTGTCCGCCTCCTCCGCCAAGGGCATCGTGGCTCACCTAACCTCCCCGACCGTTATCGACTATAAGTTCTTATCGGATTTCTTTTTGACTTACAGAATGTTCTTCAAAGCTCACGAACTGTTAATAGAACTGATAACTCGTTACTTATACGGAATCCACTTAATGCAGCAGATGACTCCAACTGATATAAATAATCCTACAACCCCAAGAGATTTCGGCAGAATGATATGTGTTCGCATTTTTGTTGCTTTACGACATTGGATACTTAACTACTTTGCTGATGATTGGGTTCCTTCTTTAAAACTACGCAAGGAGTTTACTCATCTTATAAATTTAATGTCTGAAATGTCTGAAGTGAAAGAATGTACCTTAAATTCGAGGATTATCAGTGATTTGAAAAAATGTTGGATTAACGCTTGTTCAAATTACTGGGTATTGGATGAAAATACTGAAGAAAATCTTAATACTAAATTATACTTATCCTTACCAATAACTCCCGGTGGTAAAGTCGGTAATCCAACTTCTAAATCCGCTGAAAATGCAATTAATAATCCTAGTACTAGACGGTCTCAACTTTTGTCCATTTATGGTGATACAATACATCACCAACAACAAGACACTCATCTTTCATCTTCAAATCCAATGGATAATGAAAATGAAAATCGTCAATTAGAAGATGATTCAAGAGTAATGAAAACAATGCTTCAATGTTTTCCAAATTCTTTTTCAACCTATAAAAATTACTTAAATAAACCAATTGATACAACAAGAATGACTATAGGTAGACAAGAAAATAATATTTTAAATTTATCCGATACAGCAACTAATAGTTTATATGATATCACTTCTCAAAGAAAATCAATTTTATCTGATATTAATGATGATTCTTCTGATAATCTATGGTCTTCTTCAAAATCGTTATTAGGAACTTTAATTCGTGGTGATTTACCATTACCTTCAAATTCAAGCATTGATACCATAATACCTCCTACTCCTATAGATACTCCTGATGAGACTGAAGATGAAACTGAAACTGAAACGGAAACGGAAACTGAAGATAATGAACAACGAATAAATACTATTGCTACTACTAATAACAATATCAATAATGACTATGAAATATTACAGCCAATTGAAGAAGAATCAAAATTACACCATCATCATCAAAGAACTGGTTGGAAAGCAACAATCTCAAGGAAAAATAAAAAATTATCAACTTTCATTGCAAAAGTTGCATCAATTGAGCCTCAAAAAAAACAAAAAAATTTATTAAAAAAAAATTCTTCTTTAAATGCTGAAAAACATAAACATAAAAGGAAAGAAAGTGCTTTAAATGATTCAGTATCTCCAAGATTATCAAATGATGAAAATTTTGAACTTCAATTACCCGAGCCTGAACTACCTGAAGCTGAAAATGATGAAGAAAATGAGTTACAGGTAGATGGAAACCAAATTGAAAATGGATTACAAGTAGATGAAGATGAAGATGAAAATGATAATGATAATTCAATTAATAATTTAACAAATACTGAAATTGAAAAACCAAGACTTGATGTATTAGGAGCAATGGTTATTCAAGAACTGCAATTATTAATCGCAAAACAAGAAGAAGAATATCAACTTGAATCAAATAAATCGATATTAACACGTGATAATAATATTACTAATCATAATCCTCATATAAGTGGTGAGGTGTTACCTTCAGAAGACTATCACATTAGTAATGTTGCAACGCCAAAACAATTAAATCAAGATACAATAAATCATAATTATGTTAATAATAATTTATCACCTCATTCAAATTCATCATTATCATTAATCACTCCATCAAATAATATTTTAAATGACGTAAAATTAAATGACTCAAATTTGAGAAATTCATTTATTGATTCTTTGAATGTTTCTGAAATGACCGATTTTTCAATAAATTCTCAAAAACCAAAATTACTTTCTTCAATTTATCAACATAATCAACAGCAACTGCATGGGGCAACCTCTTCCTTCAGTACTAATAATAGACAAAGTATAATGTCATCAAGAACAATTTATTCTCATTTATCTTATGATTCTGTATTTTCAAGACAAACTTCAAGTCCTGTTGATGAACAAATTTCATCAAAATACAAATCTCGTGATGATTCATCAATATTTGATGATACACCTGTAAATAGTGTCAATATCGGAGGAGGTGGTGGTTTGAGAAAAAGAACTGGCATAACTAATCTTCGTCAAAATGCAGATTTTTCTGATATTAGTTCAGAATATATTGGTAGTGTTCATTCTGTTCCATCCTCTTTATTTGAAGCTGCAAGTTCATTTATGGTTCCAATAGATGTTGAAAATTCAAATAATATAATACATAACAATAATATCATATCAACAATACCAATTGACTTATCATCCTCAGCTTCTCTAATGTTAACTCCACCAGGTGATAATCAAAATAGAAAATCATTATCAAATATAAGTGTTTGTTCTGATACAGTATCGGATTCAAGCCCTTTAACTTATCCTCCCGGTGTTGATGCAAACGCTGTTGCTAAATTAGCCGCTATTCCTGATGAAAGCCTTGATGAAGATGCTTTAAAAGTAACATTAATGAAATTAGAAGGTACTTATAAACAGCAACAACAAAAACAAAATGATGAATTGAAAAAAAATAAAAGTTTAAATGAAACAGCTTCTGAAGAAGAAGAAATTAGAGATTCGAGTATTTCAGAACCTGATGGTGAAATTGAAAATGAAGAAGAAGAAGAAGAAGATGATGATGATGATGATACTAGAAAAAAATTATTATCACCTCCTTTAATGTCACCACCCGTGTTTAATTATAATAATAATAAATCAGAATTAAGCTTTGGCATTGGTTCAAATATGAGTATATTAAGTGTTACTCAAATTATGAACGAAAATAGGCATGTTCCATTTATTTTAAGTTATAGTTCTGAAGATTTAGCAAAACAATTTACACTTATTGAAAAAGATGCATTAGCTGAAATTGATTGGAAAGAAATTATTGAAATGAAATGGAATCAAAAAATTGAACCAATTCAAAGTTGGTTGGAATTATTAATTGAAAGAAAGTCTCAAGGTGTTGAATTAGTTATATCGCGTTTTAATTTAATGGTAAATTGGGTTATATCAGAAGTTTTATTGACAAAAACTTTAAGGGAACGCATTCATACATTATCAAGATTTATTCATATTGCTCAAAGAGCAAAAGAATATCAAAATTTTTCAACTTTAATGCAAATTGTATTAGGTTTATCTTCTGAAAGGCTATTGAAATTGAAAAATACTTGGAAATTAATTAATAATGAAGATATGAAAATATTAATGGAATTGGAGAAAATTGTTTGGCCTTTTAAAAATTTTAATAATTTAAGACAAGAATTAAAAGATATTAAACCTGAAAAGGGTTGTATTCCTTTTGTTGGTTTATATTTATCTGACCTTACTTTTAATGCCGAAAGACCAACTTATATAACAAATCTTAATTCTTCTGAATCATTAATAACCACTAAAGTAGCAAATAATGTATCGGATCCTACTTTACCGTTATCTCCAGTTAATTCCATAACAGAAACCAAATTAGATCAAAAACAATCAGAAACAACTGAACCTGAATTTGAACTTGAACATGAACGTGAAACTGAACTTGAAACTGAACACAACATTCAAAACAATATAGAAATTGAAAACGTATCAAAAGATTTGAAAAAAATAGACTATGCTAGTTATCCAAAAGACAATGATGATAATTTAATTAATTTTTCAAAGTTTCAAAAAAGTGCATCAATAGTTAAAACATTAATTCAATATATTGAATGGTCTAATTTTTATACATTTGAAAAAAATGAAGATATTTTATCAAAATGTCTTTATATTAAATCTTTAACACAAGAAGAAATGGACTTATGTTACGGATATATGATTGATCCATAATTTACTATCTATTATTTTACATTATATTAATTTAAATGTCATTGATAATATTTATATCACCTTTTCCGTCTTATTTGCAATTTATATAAATAAAATTTATTTTACTATTTATTATTCGCTTTTTTTTTTCTAATTCTCATTATCATTTCGCCGTTTTTAAAAAGTTATCTTCATTTGGTTCTTAATTATGTTTTAATTTCTTTATAATCATCATAAATTTTTGTTTACTTTATGAGTTCATTCTTATATTTGGAGTTTATTTTCTTATCTTGTTCAATAATGTAACATTTTCTCTCGAGTTTTCATCTCCATATATACTAATATAATTGTATTATTATTTTAAATCTAAAGAATATCTGAATGTAGTTGGAGTAGCTACACATGTACCATAGTAGTATAATGGTGTTCCAATTGTAATCGGTTAGACTAGGGACCGGACTTTTAAAAATACCCGGTTTTCTTTTTCACAACCGCCAACGGTGGGAAAATCGAAGAGTTATCTCAGAGCACTTGCATCAAGAGACAAGTAAGTGAGAATGCTGAAAGCCATGACAAGAAGTACTAGTCATCCTTAGCTGAACATACAGATTAAATATATTTCTAGAGATTATCCCATTTAATCCTCCAATGTTGTAACAATGTAGTGGATAATCCCCATCAAGAGCTAAAGAAGCTTCCAAACTTCGACTGATACCGAAGGGAATCGACGAACTAACGTGGTTCTCTACTATGCAAAAATGGCCGACAAAGAACTGATTTATTGTTTCGTAGGTTAGTTGGTTGATCGGAGCACGCTGTACCCACCACCAAAAAGCTAACAAAGAACATATCATTATTACCAATTATGTGCTAATTGGGCGGATAGCTATCTAAAGAGGAATATGAAGATTGGTATAAAAGAAATCAAAGGGATTAGACGCATATCGGTTTCTTAGTATGATAAAGAAGACCTTGAGCGGTGGTATAAAAAAAGGTACAGGGGAGCCTTAATAGCGAGTGTCATAATCGTGATGAAACAAGGTTTTAACTGTTACTGTTTTTTTCCTACAGAGGAGGTTGTTAGTCTTCAATAGGGTAGAATATGACGTTCCAGAGTCTCAGCAAAGAGATTCTCTACAGATCAGAAATATTTTTATACCAGCGATAATCTATGCAAGAAGAAAAGGACTATATAGATTTAATATGGCATTTTTGTTGTGACGCCTAGAAAGAGGTGTTGATTTACCCGAAACCATACTAATATCATGAAAGTCGTAAATTCAACCCCCAAGTTATAATGGTGGTATCCATATACCGTATGGCCATATTACACATGAAACTTTTCACATGACTATTATTATATTATTCAAGTGGAATATTCTAAGAAATAATAAAAATAATAATGATATATTCAATGGAAAAGGCGCCTTTGTAATGGAGCCAAAAAAAAAAAGACAATTTTCATTTCAAATGCAAATGCAAATGTTATATAGAGTCTATAACTAATAATCCGGAATTCATCCTTTATCTTATTATCTTTGAACTATTATCAAGTTCCATATAGTTTCATCATCTGTCCTCTAAATCAATTAATATTAATGCTTAACTTTTCAAACGAAAATAAGTCAATTGAAAAAAAATGCGATCGCAAGATGTATTCGAAACCAAAATCTTTCTGGACTAAACTGAGCCAGCTAAATTTAACTATTGTTATTATAATTTCATGTTTTTCCTAGAATTCAGATACTTCATTAGTGTCTCTCATTTCACCATAAATTCCTCTCTTTTGTGTAGTGTCATAAGCTCTAATAATTCTCTCCTGTCCTTCATCTGCTTGGGAAAATGCAAATCCCCTCTGTTTACGCATTCTTTGAACCTGTCTAACTTTTCTAATTGCTTTTTGAAACTGTTCCATTCTTGGACGATAATCAGCAATATTAAATTTCTGGATTTCCTGGACATAATGATAGGGCGCCGGTCGATACATACGCCTATAGTATTTCCATGCAATATCTCTAAGAAGACACAAGGCTGGTAAAACAATAGAGCAAGCCCAATATACCCAGGATCCAAAGGTGTAAGGTACAATACCCTCATATTCAGTGGAAACATTAATTAGAGGAGCCACAATGGCATAAATAGGAAACAACACTAACCAAAGAGCGATTGAACCTGGGATAGATAATACCGTAAATTTCGTCCAAACGGTGGTCACCAAAGCAGCTTTTCCCAATGCCGTAAAAACACAAGCAGTAAAAGCAGCAACACCCCAAGCCCAATGATCCATAACCAATCCATCCGATCGCTGAGCACCATAACTATATATGCAGAAAGACCCTACATATATAATAAAAGAGTGGTAAACGCCATTTATAATCCAACCCCAAAACCCTCTAATGGTCAAAAATTGACCTTTCTGACCCAATTGATAAAGTTGAGGGTATCTATCTAAAAGTCGAGCGTTTACAAATTGATCAAAAACTCCCATAACAAATGGTGGGAAAACAGTAAAGAAAACATTATAAAATGTAAGAGTCCAAGATTCATAAATAGATTGACCAGAAAACCCATCGTGGAAAACAAACCAAAATTGGGTCAAGTACAAGACAATATTTTTGTAAAAAGAATATAAAATACATTGACTAAGTCGGTGATAACTCCAGGCTCCATGAACCAAAAGAAGTTTCCTCAGGTATTTAAACTGACCGATAGCAACATCGGCGCTTCTAGCGGCTTGCATTCCTTCCATACCACTAATACCAACACCAACATGGGCGGCTTGAATCATACTAACATCATTAGCACCATCCCCTATAGATAGTAGAACCGATTTCTTCTTGTATTTTTTCACGAGCTTCACCACTAGAGCTTTCTGTAGAGGAGAGACTCTACAACAAATAACGGCTTTACAGGCGACCCCTAGTTCTAACAAATCTTCCTCGATATCAGGTTCTAAGGCATAACCAAGAGATTTACCATCAATAACTAGAGCTAATGAATTTTCTTCGGATGTTGATAATTGATGACCTTGAATTATGGAAACCTTTTTTCGTATATTTTCTTTTGTTGCTTCTTTTGTTTCTTCATTAACAATCAATAAATTCATATCCTCACTTAACAGTTTGCAACTCAAACCAATGTTAATAGCGGTTTCTTGTCTATCTCCAGTCAAAATCCAAATTTTGATACCCGCTGTTTGCAATGTATGAATTGTTTCGGGAACACCATCTTGTAATTTATCTTCAATGGCAGTAGCACCAAGTAAGTGGAAATCCTTTTCAATTATTTCAGCAACCTTTTCCAATTCTTCACTACGATTAACTAAAGTAGTAGAAGCTTTTTCATAAAGTTGAGACCATTGTATATATTCTTCTTCTGCAACAATTCTCATAGCTAAACATAAGGTTCTTAAACCATCAGCAGCAAAATCCTCCAAATGCCTACTTGTGGCTTCAACAAAATCACTATCTGCTACTAAACGTTCAAGAATAACAGTATCAGCACCTTTGCAATATATTCTAATTCTACCATCTGGACATCTAAATATTGCAGACATTCTCTTTCTTGTAGAATTAAATTCACAAATGTTTAATAATTCATATTCTAATTGTTTTTCATCTACTTTAACTGTTATTGTCTTTGGTCTTCGAATAATGAATTCGTATCCTAGGTCTTTAGCGCCCTGAACCAATGCACCCTCATCAGGGGAAGCAGCTTGATATTTGATCGTATCATCTTTAACTTCTGGAATAACGGTATGACAGGAAGCCAATAAAGTAAGAAATTCTCTTATGTAGCCGCCATTTTCTGAAAACTTATCTTGTTCTAACTCTTGAAAGGTATGAAAACCTGATTCGATTCCATCTACAATGACTGCCTTTCGATCCTCGGCAACATCTTGAATATAACACCTTCCAGCAATTGAACAACATCTAAATTCCATGATATTTCGTGTTAGAGTTCCGGTTTTATCAGAAAAGATATATTCAACTTGACCTAGTTCCTCTACTAAACTTGAAGTTCTGCAAACCGTAGGGGTATCAGTTTCCTCATAATATATGTCTAGGTCAGAGCCGATAAGATAAGCCTGGTATAATTTAACACACTCAACGGTGACAAACATACTGATCGGGACCAGATTTGAGTAAAGAATCCAGTAAGTCAAGATATCCTGAAAAAAGAGTTTAGCTTTATTATAATTCTCCAATTCCAAATACCCCAAGTGATCCATTTTAGTTGATAGAGTAATGACGTCACCCATACTTGAAATAACAGATAAAAATATTAAAAGGGCAAAAAGAGCAATAGTTTGTTGGTTAATAATGTGGTCAACAGAAGTAGTCTTGATGGGTGTCGCAGTCGCATTTCTCATTAGCTTAGTTTCATGGCCAGTGAAAACAACAATACCATGAACCCAGGGAGTATTTCTTAAAGTTGCACCTCTTAAAAGTAATTGATCGGGGCTTAGAGGGATTTGTTTCACATCTGTACTATTTTCGTTCTCTAGTTTTAATGTGGCTTCATATGTGTATAAACTTGAATTAGGAGGCTCTGATTCTAAAACACCTCTAACACGGGAGAGGGCTTCTGGAGAAATCAAATTACTCGTTTCAGAACGAGCTTGTTTGATTTTCAAGTTTGTTTCACCATCAAGATTAGCTGTTTCTACATAGCATAGGCCTTCTGGTTCAGACGAGGTGAAAATTACAATATCCGCAGGAAGAGGTTCTTCGGATTTAACACGAACGATGTCACCCACGGCCACTTTATTCCATTTTGTAGGTACAAACTGCCCGTTTATTAGAACGTCAGTTGAAGATTTGTTGAGTTCACTATCAGCTTTCGCTCTTTTAACATCCTCGATGGACTCCTTAACAGCTGAAACTAACAGCACAACGAGCAAAGTTCCAACAGTTGTATATTTATTTGTAGGGGAAACATTGGGGACTTGTTGAATAATAGCAGTTAATAAAAAAAACAAATTGGAATATTTGGAAAATTGTTCGAACAGAAATTTGGGCAAGAAAGTAAAGGCATTATATTTAGTTGTACTAATGTGGTTATCAGCAAAATTAGAGGCTTGGTTGGCAGCTTGTTGATTCAAATAGACAAACCTCGGACCATCGTCTTGGTCCGAGGATCTGTGTAGCAGGGAGCCAGCCCAGGCTAGGAATGATAGAGATGGTTTCTTCTTTTCTGGGTCACTTCCATTCAAAGGGACGTCCATTTCACTCGTTGACGGGCCATAACCAGCCCAGGAGGCAGCAGATGCATTTCTTGAAAGGCCACGAGTTTCATCACTATCAACTGAAAGTCCGTCCGAGCTTTGGAATGGGTTTTCAGGCCTTAAATGTGAAGGATCAGCAAACGGATTCGATTGGGGAGAGTCTTTAGACATCACAATTGCAAGGAGCTAGTGGAGTTTGTGGACAAAATGAATATGGAAAATAATTAGTACTCGTCCCATTAATATTCTACGTTAACATTGTTTTTTATTTTGCGTGTCAGGCTGACATCCGTACATCTTCATGTCGACTAATACGAAGAAAATGATTTACTAATTACAATAAATATAATAAATACAAACAGTACTATAATACACTGAGTATCATCGAGATAAGAATACTATATGTCATGTTGTATTATATTTAAGTTTAATAATAGACTAAACCCAACTTTATATGGAATTGTTGTATAACAAATGAAAAATAATTTACAGCCAAAAGAAAAGATTATGAACAAGACGAGTATAATCAAAAGTCAACATTAGTAAGTGAAACAGGATTTGCACTTCTCTCGTGCTCGTTCTCATACTCAATCTCAACTCGTGAAGGTCCTTTTCTCTGTCGTTTTCTTCTCTTGCTGACTTCTTCCTCCGAGTCGGAATCGGAATCGGAATCAGAATCAGAGCCGGCTTCTTCACTTTCATCACTTTCATCCCCGAGCCATTGTTCCAAATCCTCCATATCAACTAGTTCGTCTTCTTCTTCCTCGACAAACTCGATTTCTCCAACATCACTATCTTCTTCATCTTCATCCTCGTCTTCATCTTCGTCTTCGTCTTCATCTGCTTCTCCCATTCCAGACAATACTTTCTTCCATATCTTTTCATCCACATTCAATGGCTTTTCTCCGTATGCACCACTCTTGAGCCTGTCTAATAACTCTTTCTCAATTGCCTTTTCGATTTTAGCAGCAGCGAGTGCTTTTCTTTCTCTCGTAGCTTCTCTTCGCTTTACTTTGTGTTTTACACCAACATAATGTCTTTCCTCGTCTTTCAATGCCAAGCGTCGTTCAGTAATAGCAACCTGTGTTAATCTTGTAAGTCTTTGTTTATTTTTATGAATCAGAAACTTTGGCCAGTAAATCAAATGTTCATCAATCTGTTCTAAAGCCCTTGAGTATTGTTTTGATAATTTAATCCTTTCCCATAACCTATTTGGTGTATGAGCTCTTTCAACCGTCTTCATATAAAGATACAATTTTCCATCAACATTTTTCACCGTGGCATATCGTGAACTCGCCAAAGGGCATGATTGTCTACTACATAGTCCAGAAACCTTTTATTCACATGTTAATATCGTCTTATTTTATTGATCTTCAATACTGAATACTTACATTATATTCATTTCTGCAAAAATTCTGATTCTTTGTAGTTTTTAGCTTGAAAGAACAAAATTGATTATTGATAACTTGCCATATTAGCTATATGATCATTTATTAGTACAAAATTCCAAACCTCAACAAGAAAACAACTATAGCAAGCATTCTTTAATACTTACATCGTCAGACATCTTCTATGTGATGCTATAACTGGAAATAATATTTGTGCCTAAACGTGGAGAAGAGTTTCTTCAATATTAATTAATATGATATGAGTTAAACGTAAAAAAAATTTCACTGTCAATAGGAAAAAAATTTCAAAAAAATAGTAAGCAGGGCATCTCGAAACACCCAAGCACCCAAACAACAACAAACTTTCTTCTTTTTTCACCAGTAAAATTAATTTTATTATTAATAGATTGCTTAAATGATTACTGAGACTAATATTGATAAACAAGAAAACAAGAAGAGAGATGCAACTGGTTTAGAAGAAGAAAACATTAATATAGTTATTTTAAAAAGGCAGAAGCTAGATAAATTAAATGAGTTTGGACCAGTAAATATCTCAAACCAAGAAGATTCACAGAGGGATTTACGGATAGAGGGAGATTCAGAGAGAAATTTACAGATATATTCACAAAGAGATTCTCCGAAAATCTCTCTCGAAAATTCTCAACGGGAAATTGAACCTCAAGATACGTCTAATACGTCTATGGGTATTGAGGAAGATAGCAACAGCAATTATAATGATCAACCTATCATCAACGAGAATAAGGCAAATTCGAAATGTAATGAACCTATTTTAACTTCTAGTTCTATGACAGAAGAAACAGAAAATAAAATGTCAAAGGAATCTACAATAGATTTGGAATCAAATCGTATAAAAAAACCTATGAGTCCAGCTTCGGAATCTATTCCTACAGAACCCAAATCAGATAAAATATACAAGGCACAAATATCAAAGATTCGACAAGAAGAAAAGGGCCGAGGTAAAAGAATGTTTGGGCATCTTCTAGGAACATTGGGTAAGATTAAAAAATCCACCTCCTCTGATTCTGCAATATCAAAGGAAAATCAACGGCGAGAAATTGAAGCGAAAGTACGAGAAAAGCAGAAACAAGCCGCCCCAGCTTTTACAGAAAATTCAAGGCGGCAGTCTAAGGATGATAAATGGAGACCTGGCGATAGATATGATTCATATGAACCAAAACGTCGTCGTAAAGCTAATGTTGACACTTATGATCATGATTATAAAGATGACCCAGATGTCATTAAAAGTACCAGATTTATGAGGGAGAACCGGTTTTTATATACCAAAAGTGAACCTGAAATTTCTTTTTTACCTGCTTATTTAACAGAAATAGAATACGATATCCTCACTGATCCAAAACCCTAATTATGATTCCAAGATTAATTTGTGATATATGCATATGTTAACGCTTCAGTGACTCTAACTATTGAACACTGATCATATTGTATAGCGCTTAAACTTATCTCTTGTCCAAAATATTGTAAAAGTACTTATCATTTTATGAATTATAGTTAATAGATAAGTGTTCAATTGGGATGCAATCGTTATCAACCATATAAAGATCTAGGGACTGTTGAAGTTATTCCAAAAGTTCCTGTTTCTTTCTCTTCATAAAGGTTATAATCCTTATACTTATAAAACCTTATAAGCTCTATATGTTTGTGTTTGAATGATACAGTTTTCTGCGTGGAGGGGATATTTCGACAAATTAGTGTGTGCACTTTGGGGATATTTAAAGTTAAATATTAGTAATCCCGGGTGACACATAGTTCGCTCTTTGGCTTAACCTTGGGTTATGTCGTCACAAAATTGAACAGGTATGAATATACTTTCACCATTTTGCGGAGTAATTGCAAAGGGTTCGTAATTTCATTTTTATTGTTTCGCCTTCCAATTCGGCATATCTGTGAATATATTTATATTTTAACCACACTCTACAATATTCAGTTCTACAGTGATACATATTTCGTTAATTCTCTTCAAACTATTTAGTCATTTGGGCATTTTGTTTAAGATAATTGCGTCATTTGTCTTACAATTATTTCGTTACTTCGCTTTTGAATTGGTAGCCCAATATTTTGTGCTTTCGAAAGTTATTAATTTGCTGCTTCGTAAAGTAAATACGCCATTTTAGAACTTCAAAAATATACATGTGTAAAATGAACGACTAGTAGTTCATCACCGACTTTTCCCTGACCGTTCTCATAACGAAAGATGTTACTCATGAGCAATGATAATGGAATATATGAAGAGATAGGAATACAACATAGTGATATTTAAGGGGTTGTACCATGTGTAAATTTCACCTTTTCATTGATTAAATTATTGACTATTATCTCACAAACACAAACACAAAAATCAATTCAATTCATATCAAATCAATTCAATTCGATTCAATTCAAGTCAATTCAAACAGAATAATAAACGCAATTCAAACTCAATTAAAAAACAAATACAATTCAGATAGAATAGAATATCAAATACAGTTCAAACACAATCACAAATTCAATTCAAACTCAATTCAAATATAATCACAAATACAATCACAAATACAATCAGAATAACAAGCTCAGTTCAAACTCGAATAAAACAATTCGTTACTAGCTTCCTACTGTAGACACTTTTACTCAATATGCTAAATTGTAGAAGAACGCTCACACCACAACAAGATTTATAAAAAACCTATATCACCAGAACTATGAGATTAAGCATGTTTTAGTAATTTGATACGCGCCACTGTAATTTCACAACTTTTTTCTTGTTCGAAAATTTTCATGTGCATGCAACTGTATAAGTTATACGCCATGAGGAAATATTTCAATTTATGCACTAATCTAAGTAAGGTAACATTCATGCGTGATATGTGTGATTATATGGAAATTTTTTGACAGAGAAGTGCCAAAACTATTTTGAAACGAAATGATTTGCATTTGCCATTTATCTATCTTCTGTCGTGTTAAGTATATAATTGAAGTGATTCTGGTGTTGTGGTCATATTTTCCGCAAGAGGTGTTAAAATATTTTTGAATTTCCTAAGAGTTGTCATTTTCAGTGTTTACCTACTTAATATCTAAACTTTTAAAGTATATTGAAATTTCAAAATCTAGGGGAAATGATCAGATGTTCGTATTGTCTGCAATAAGCGAACCCAAGTTAAAATTGAAAGTGCTCAAGAAGTAAGTAAGGAATGATTATCATGATTCTATCTTGAAATATTGTGGTTTAATCAGAAGTACAGATGTGTTATAACATAATGCAAAAAATAACTGATCACATGATAACCATTTTCATCTCTTCTTATACTATACCGGTAGCTAACCTAATAATCAAGGAATTAATAAATTAATGTTAACATTATGACGGCTTTAAATTTAAAGATAATATTAATACTACTTGCAATCCAATTGAACAATAGCTATATATATATACAGATGATATTATTACTCTAAAATGTCTTTAATGATCTCAAAGCTCAAGAAACTAGCTGCCATGGAAGGGACAACTTTTAAAAGGTTAGCACTTAAACCTTTATAAATACCACGTATCCCTTCGTCTTTTACTATACAACGTAGAGCATGGCCTACAGAATTATATCTAAATCCCAAATCTTGTTTTGCTCCGTTCAGTGTTTCTGTTTTCATACTGAGAACCTGAAATCGTCTTCTTAAAAGGTCAAAAGGGTAGGTGATAGTCTGTGCAATACCACCACTTATAGCGCCACAAGTTAACTTCCAAAGGTTGGAAGGTTGCTCATTATTCGAATAACCAAACATTCTCAATTTCTCATATACAGCAAAGTTAATACCAACATAAGGAGCAACACCCATCGTCGTAGGGATTATTCCTCGATATAGAGCAAAAAATCCACCTTCTGTCTTGTATATACTCTTCATTACTTCCATCATACCAGGCGGTCGAACTTTTATATTATCCACGGAACCTTTAAGTGGAGCCAATGAGGCGGTCTGTATTGACAGTCTTGTTCTTATCAAATCTAAAGGATAAGTAGCGATAACACTCACCGTACCACCAACCGCCCCTGCTACTAATCCTCTCATTGCTCCAAATTCACCATCATATTTTAACATTTGATTTTTCAAACTACTATAGCAGGAAAATTGGACAGCACTATATGGGATAGCCCTTATGCAATTCATGCCATTTCCTCGCATCATACCTTTCCAACCTTCTTCTTTCCATATTTTTGCCAAGGTAGGGACGATTTTATTGTAGGCACCTTTCCCGGGTCCTTGAACTTGGAATATAATTTTCGTTCGTTCGAAAGGAGAAACAATCGTTCTCGATATAGCACCAGCAGCACCCCCGGCAATGAATGAAATGGTTGAATTTGAGGCAATTAATGCCTTTGGTCTACCGGTTATGATTAAATCTTTCTACATTATCTCAAATTATCAGTTAATAAAATCAAAAAGTGGAGAAAGTGTTATAATTTAAATTTAGGTTCTACTCACTTTTATGCTAATGTTAACATTTTCTTTGGTTGAGGGTATCGGAAGTTCGGCCATATTTTTATACAAATATTATTTCTATGATTTAGGTAGTATAAGATTGGTTAATATTCATGTCCATAAAGAATGTCACAATTTCTGTCTTTTGGAAAATTTAAAACGTTAACCTTTTCCGATTTTATTTTTTTGATGGGCATGTCTGCATCACGTGTCAAATTACTCCAATTGCAAAATTTTAAAAAATTTAAAGGTTTGGAAATATTATTTGTCAACGTATGTCAACATTGCCGGTCCCTGCAGCCTTTGTGCGTTTGATATTCTCGATTGGAAACGCGTGCATCTTTTTGTTTTTGTTCTTTTTCTTCTCCCAAACAAATAGACAAATTGACAATATAAATTAGTCACCCTGATTGAATAATAACTGGTGGTACAATGTGCGAGTATCCAGGCGTGAATGCTCAGATCAGGAGGACCTGGGCAAAAAAACCGTGGGGAATATAGATGTATGGATGTTATGGAGACAATTCGAAATGCAAACTGTTTAGTCCTAGACTCCTAGGGGATCTAATAGGGGTACTAATTTGAACTGTTAGATGTGCCACTTCCCCCTCATTTTCTAAGTAAGAACTATAGTCTTATATAGGCCTTTACAAAAGAGTGACCGCTATGAAAAAGACTTACATGTGTTAATATCTTACATACCTATAAAGTTTAAATAATTATGGGCTATTCCAATGCATATGAACACTCAAATCCCAACACAATTGCAAACAGAGAGCTTTTCAACAATTAACTTAAATCTAGAAGAAAAATTCATTAGACGCATACATTTAACAACATAAGAAGACTTCGAATATTAATATAAATTGAATAAGAAATGCCAGTTCTTCTTTCATATTCATTTTAAACGTTCTTCTCGCCTTACAATCAAACTTCAGAATCGAAGGTATCTAAGCCCTAAATTTTAATAAAGGTTGATGAACTTAAGCCTTTTCTTTCCGTATATAAGCAATGATGTATTAATTATTAATATTGGATTCAAATACAGTTCTAAAGATTATCACAACAGAAATTTTTGGCTCCATAAGAGTCCATATAGTGTTATGCATAACTTATTCATGAACGAAGCATCGTATATTTTGGCCTGTGGCTACAGAATATTATATCTAAGTGTAGACTCTAGATCTGTAGAGAATTAAAATGATATCAATGTTAAGAGAAATGTGAACTTTAAATCGGATGATTTCAAAAGGCTTTTCAGGCATTCCAAAATCCATTTCATAATTTGTGAGATCTTAGAATATAAAAGATGTGATTGGACAAATTGTTTCAACAATGATGACCCAAGATAGAGGTTTGATTTCTATTTTATTGGGATATAAAGTTCTTAATATTTAGTTTGTAGCAATTTTGGGAAAAAATCATGCAATTGAACCGAATAAAGTAATTAATTTAAGGATATGCGTGCATATGCGTATTTATTTTAGTCTCCGTTCCGTGAGATGTTCTAAAATCTGGTGATTGATTTATTTCCTATCTAGTTATTGTGGTGTTATTTTTTTTAACATGAATGCTCCGCAATTTTTATTTTTAGGATAATAATGAGGATGAGGAGTTAGGAGTCATTGATTTTAGATGCACATAGCTGTTTAATCCAGATATAAAGCACGGTTAGTTCCCTTCTCTTTTCCCTTCTTACCATCCCACTGATCAAATAAACCATTGATTACACATTTACCTCAATAAACAAACAGATATAACAATGAGAGTTTCGCCAAGCTTATTTAGCGCTTTAGTATGTTGTCTTCAAGGGATATAATCGACTAGAGAGCTATTTGTACTAACTTTTTTAGAAAAAATCTACCACTAAAGGATTTGGCCTTAATCCCCCAATTGAATTGTATCCCCTTTTTGCAGTCATGGGAATCAGCTTCTGTTCCGGTATATACTTTTCAGTTAAAAAGTTTAGGGGAGATAATACGCTCCGTCTCAGACCCCACCAGAAACCACTGGACTATCAAGTTAGATGATGGAACCATGTTAGACTATTAAGTTAGGTGGTCATTTTAATGTGTGATGATCATAGTTATTTATATATTAATGAAATTGAATTTTACTATATTTTGCTGTTTTTGATATTTATAAGATGCTACTTTCAACAAAAGCTATAGTAGAACCATTATCTCCTTTACAACCAGTGATTCGTGATATATACAGTTTATGATTCCTCTTCTAATTCTAATTCTGGCTCCATTTCTAGGTTGTTGTAGATATTAGTGACTTCACTATCATTTTCCAATTCGTTCATAATTCGGTCGTGTCGCCTTCTGTCCTTTTCGGTAAGCTGTGAACCACTAACCATTGTGTCTTCATTTGGGCGATACTCAATACCAATTTCCTTAATTTCATAGTCAAGTTTTTTCAATCCTTCTCCCATCTGGTTTGTTTCTGTTACAGGGACAAGTACTTCTACTAAACCTACGGGTTCCCCAGTTTCGTCATCTGTAATTTCCTCTACATCTTCAGCTCCTAATTCGATTGCACTTTCAAAAAGAGTATCAAATGATTTATCTGTATTATCAACAATAACGTATCCAGTCCTATTAAACATATAGGCAATTGGACTCGAGGAACCACCAGTTTTAGTGAATAGCAGTTTAATCTTCGCAACGGTTCGTGCCTTATTATCAGTTAAACATTCGCTTTATAATCAACTTTGTTAAAGAGATATTCCCATAAATTAGCTTAATACTCAAGAAACTTACATGATATATGCAATACCCGAAGGCCCAGAAAACTCATATGTACATGACACTAGTTCACCTTTTTCTCCTTGTCCTGTTGCCCTTTTTATAGCATTCTCGATTGTTTTCTTTGGGACATTTGATTTTCTAGCCTCTTCGAGTGTGGTAGCTAAAGTAAAGTTTGTAGTTGGATCTGGCCCTCCCTCTATAGTAACATAAAGTTAGCAAAGTATATTCAGATTAGATGTTAATAATCAATGAGTTTACATGCGTTTTATAGTCCAGGCAATTCTGCTTGCGTATTTTTCCACTACTTTTGACTTCTCAGTATCACTTTTTGCTTTATCATGCTTAATGTTGGACCACCTACTGTGACCACTAAACACAGCTGAAGTTGTGTGCAAACTTTTTAAATATACAGACAGTATAGGAGAAAAACCCCTCGAAGTCTTCGGTGTAGTGAGCTTAGATAGAAAAGTAATTGGAGTTGACATTTAAATGATTAATTAGCGAATAATAGATCTGTGAAAAAACCAAAATGAAACTCAATTTTAATGCACGTGATTTGGGTTAAGGATACGCCAAAGCCGGGTAAAAGATGTCTCCAACTCCTTCACAAACAAAGGATTGTTCATCATTTCCCTTAAAGGTAGCAAACGAATTTAGTAAGAACCAACTTTAACTCAGATAGAGATATTCCTCTTTTATTTAGATGTTGATATTAATTGACTAATTTAGAACTTCAATTCGGGAAAATCTGGTTCAGGATGACCACAGAACAATATAAAAATCGAAACTTTCTTGCCGTGATAGGAGATGAAGACACAGTTACAGGTATGCTCCTAGCTGGTGTTGGTCATGTCACTCAAGATTCAGAAAAGAAGAAAAATTTTGTTGTTGTTGATGCAAAGACTGCAACCGAAGATATTGAAAAGGCCTTTGAGGAATACACATCAACTAGGAAAGATATCGCCATTTTGTTAATAAATCAACACGTATGCCCAATTAACTCTTTTACTTACAATAATAAGAATATTACTAATAATTTCTAGGTTGCTGATAAAATACGTTACAGAGTTGACACATATACCCAAGCATTTCCAGCTGTCTTAGAAATACCTTCTAAAGATCACCCATATGGTAAGAATAGCTTTTCATAACTTGATTATTATTATCCAGCCTAACACCTTCATTTATATAGATCCTGAAAAGGATTCAGTGCTGCGAAGAGTTCGCAGATTGTTTGGCGAATAAAATACTACTCTTATCGTGAATATATATTGAATAAAGACCCTCAAATAAATTAAATTTTATTAATACAATATTTGAAGTATATGTCATATTAGATATAGGCTATGGCCGAGTTAATTCGATATTAATTTATAATACTCTAATTCTTAAATAATCACTTTGAAAGGAAGCATTTCTCAAATAGCAATAAAAATTTATAACCATTCATGTGCAAACACATATATAATACAGTTAATAAATGTAGTTGCTTTATTAATATAATACTTATTATTCATTTCTTCCCTTTTCTCTTCTTTGTCTTTTTTGGTTTATTTGATTTATTTGTTTCTTTGTTCTCGGGCTCAGATTTTTGTTTATTATTTTCATCATCTTCTACCGTCACATCTTCAAGAATCTCCTTATCAATATTCTCTCTAATTTCTAACGATTTCTTTTCCTCGATAGCAACTGGTTCTATTGGAGAAGTGGATTCAATAAGACTTGTATTATCTATTTGCTCAAAGGCCGTAGAACCCAAATCGGCGGTTTCATCAAAGGATTTAACATGATTAGGAACTTGATTTGTAACTATTGGATCAATATTATCATTTATTGGAACAGTCGTTGAGCTCAAATTGATGGTTCCTTGATCAGAGGATCCAACCTTATCAGGAACTTCATCAACAACAGTAGACCCCAAATCAATGGTTTCAAAATCTGAGGATTCAACTTGATTTAAAATATCAGGATGTTTAGCTATTTTATCAACAGCAGTAGAACCCACATCTGTGGTTTCATGATCTGAGAATTCTTTTTGATTAGGAATTTCATCATGTGTGACTATTGGATCAACGGCGGTAGAGCTTAAATTTTTGGATGTATAATCAGAGGATTCATCTAGATTAGAAGTTTCATGGGGTATGTCTAATGATATTGGATCCACTTTAATATTATCATTGGTAAACAGGTCGATATCATTTGGAATTATATCTTCTGTTGTTACTCCGAGGTCTGGGCTGGTTGTTTCTTTTTCAACAATTGGTTCATTTTCTTTTATAGTCAATTGAGGTTCGTGATCAGGCTCTATTTCTTCAACAATTGGTTCATTTTCTTTTATGGTCAATTGAGGTTCGTGATCAGGCTCTATTTCTTCAACATTTGAAATTTGTTGTTGCAGAGTAATAGATAATGTTTCATCATGTGAATTAATTTGAAGGGGGGCATCAGTTTCGGCAGGATCATCCGCAATTTCATCTTTTGGTGATACAGCCTCTGTATCAACAGGTGCAACTGTCGTGTCGTTAAATGACTCTGGCACAGCTTTCTTGCTAGTATTCACATCTTCAGACGTCTCTTTTTTCAATGGTTCTGGTTCATTTTCTTCATCCTTTGCGATTGGAGTTGGTTTCACTTGTTGAGCAGCGGCTCTTCTGGATTCCCTAGCCTGTTTAGCCAATTTGGAATAATTTGTCAATTGAACACTATCTTCAGCCCCCACATAAAAAGCACGAACACCAACAATTCTTCTCTCGGATTCACATGCAATTAACCACTCAGGTCTCACAACAGGGATATTGGTTTCCACCGCTTTTTTCCATTGTATGCCCTTTGTTGTTGTGGCAATAAAATGTGTAGTATCAACTTTGACTTGATCTTGTAATGGCTTAGCACCCATTTTTGTTAAAACATCTTCGATTTCAGAACGTGTGAATTCTTCATCATCCACTGGACCAAGGCAAGCAGTAATACCAGATAAATCTGTCATTTTATGAGTCTTTAAGGTGACTTTTTCAGATAAATATACACCAGCTGTAGTTTCCAATCTTAAATAAAAAGTAAATTGAGTATCAATTGGTAAACCTGATAATTTTGTTGTTGTATTAACCAAAGAATTTGGAATTTGACCTAATCTAACATCATTTTTATATAATGTTAAAGATATTAAAGTAGAAGTTGCTAATTTTAAAGGATCCCATTCTAAAACAGCACTTGTTTGAGTAATATTTCTAATTTTTAAAGAAGGAGAACTTGGAGAATTTAAACCAAAAGTTTCATAAATTTCCTTTTGAACTTTTTCAAAAATTTGAGTGTTTTCATCTTCTAATTGTTTATTTTGTTCACATTTAATTTTAACAATGGAACCTGCTTCTATTCCATCAGGTAATAATATTGTTGGAAATTCAATTAAATGATGATCTTTGGTTAATAATAGAGCCAAAGAAGCATCTAATTTTCCAACGGTGAGAGATACTTCTACCATTGATAATAAATAATTATAAGAACAGATGTTTGGAATTGAAATTGAAATTGAAATTGGACTCGATAAAGGTATTGGTAGTAAATCCAATCACCCATACATACAAATACAAAAGAAACATTACCGGTGTACATATTATTATTCGTAATTAACATTGATAAAACTATTTATTTATATAATTTTTCTTTCCTTTTCATCTTCATAAATATTTACTGAGAAGCTAAAACTTTTTCCAAAATTGAAATGAATAAGTCAGCATGAGTTTCATTAAAAGTTAAAGTAGGACGTAATCTAATTGCCCGTTCACCACAACTTCCAACATTAGCACCATTTAGTCTTAAATCATTTAAAATTTTAGCTCTAGCATCTGGTGAAGGTGTATCCCAAGCAATAAAAGTTCCTCTATTTTTGCCTCGTAAGCTTTCAATGTATTGTGGATATTTAGTAGAAAGTTCAGCTAATTTACCATATAGATAACTACCTACTTCTGCTGTTCTTTCAACAAGATGATTCTTTTGGATTTCTTGATAGATGGCTCTTGAAATAATGGCACTTGATGGATTACCACACCATGTATTGAATTGTCTGTATGGCAAATTTGGTGTTAATTGAGGGTTGGAATAGTAATAACCAGCAGATTGGAATTTCTTAGAAAATGTAACAAGATCAGGACCTGGAGATAAATTAAAATGTTCATGAGCCCAGAATTTACCAGTAGCACCTACACCAGTTTGAACTTCATCAATGATGTATAAAATACCATATTTAAGTGTTAAATCTCTTAATCCTTGATAAAATTTAGGAGAAGCATGGTTATCACCACCTTCAGATTGGATTGGTTCAATTATGATGGCGGCAATTGGTTGATGCCATGTTTTAAAAATTTGTTCAACTTCATCTAAAGATTTTTGTTCTTGAATAGCATTTTCAGTTGCATATTTATCAGATGGATATTTAATGTTAGGGTAATTAGCCTTTGGCCAGTTAAATGAAGGGAAATCCATTTTGTGAATTGGTTTAGATCTAGTAACAGAACCAGAAGCAAACAAACGACCATGGAAAGAATGGTTAAAAGATAAGATTGCAGCATCAGGACAACCTGGAGCAACATTATTCATACAAGATTCTTCTTCTTCGGTTGAAAAAGGCTTATCGAAGCCTCTCTTTTTGGATTGTTGATAGATGAAAGCAGCTTTGAAAGCCAATTCATTAGCATCAGCACCTGACAAACCACACCAGACGTGATCCATACCTTTTGGAGCAGCAGCTAAAAGACCTTGACTTAAAATATCAGCGTAATCGTTGCTTGGGAAGTTACCAGTAGCTGGTCTTTGTATCAAAGCATTAATCATTTCTGGAGATTTAGCAGCATCAATTAGAGCAGGATTGTTATAACCAAGAGCAATAGAAGCAATTTGTGAGTACATATCTAAGTAGACATTTCCATCAACATCTTTGATGAAGTTACCGGTGGAGTTGTAGTAATCAGCAACGAAATAAGCAGGACGGGCATCAAAGACTTTTGCTAGTTTTTCGAGTTCCTTTTTTCCCTTTTCGCCAAGACCTTTTGTGACGATGGTGGGCTGGGAAGGTTCGTTTGGATAGTAAACTTGAGAAATGTATTTAGACATTGGAATTAGATGATAAATAAACGGATTGATATTTTTGGGCAGATCAAGACCGTTTTATATTACTTTTTTTCAACGGCGGGGAAGCGGCTATTTCAGATCCGATTTTACCCGCCGAACAACTGTAAACAGATAAATAACGACTCGGCTAATTACCAAACAAATACACATAAATATTAACTATTAATTATGGACAAACCTCATTGGAGTTCCATTGATCCCGCTCCACTCGCTCAAACAAAACCCGCCGTCCGGCTCCATTCGCACCGTCCAAATCGACAATATCCACATTGTCCACAAACAGCAAAACTACCCCAAAATTATTAAGTCCATGATCATCGCTCTCCCCATCAACTCCCCTGGAAATCGCATCCAATTGTAACCGTTTTTCGTTGGTTAACGCACTGCCGGGTGCTGGTTTCCGGAAACTGGCTTTCATTCCACTGCTTAAATTATTCCAACTTCTGTGGATTTCTGCGAGCCATTCTTCCTTGGTGGGTGGTGGGATGGAATCAACGTCAAAGGAAATGCTACTCAAATATGCATCTGCTGAGGTGGTGGATGGCGAAAAGACCCTATATGAATCATGACCTTCATTATACAAACTAAAATCTGTTTCTGGACTATTCTGAAAATCGACTTTTGAACTCTCCGTCCCACGTAGTCTATCAACCACATTTTTTGAAGTGTTTTCACTGTTAGCAGTAAATCCTAGTTTTAAATCAGTTGAACTTCTAGTTTGAATCATATTAATATCTTCCTTTGTTTTTAAAAAATCCAAGTCGATAATTTTAGTAAAACCTGAAAATCTATATTGTTTATTACTTTTACCGAAATAAAAACATGCTTCATATTTATTATTTGATTTCAATTCATCTAATTTTGCCATTCTTTTATCCGTACAAAACGTAAGAATATTTGTTGATTCGTCATCAAATAGAAACCCACGAAAGACGCACGTTCGTACTTTTGGTAATCCATCTTTGGAGATTGTAGCTAAAGAAAAAGGAATAAAATTTGCTCCTTCATTGGAGATAGCCGATTTAAAAGGAGGCACCCAGGTCGCAACAAATGACATTGAAATTGTATTGGCTGTTGGTGGTTATGATATTAGGTTACGTGATATCGATTGTGAGATCTTCCAAGTTGTATTGGAGGTAAAAATTAAATTTAAACAAGGAAAGAACATACGCACTATAATTTATACCCCCATAACATTTTTATCTTAGTTATTTCTATATTGTATGGGTTTATCGGACTGAAGCATTTTTCAAACTATTCACAGTAGCAACCGATCCATTCTCCGAAACCAAACGACTCTTAATTTCTTCTTCTGGATTTGTTAAATAAACAACATTAAGATTTTCTTCTGTTTTAATATTATCAAATACACTCCAAGCAGCATGTTTAGGTGTCAATTTTTTAAAAACAGTATCGGGTTTTGGTTGATAACCTTCAAAGAATAATTTATCTCCTATTTTCGATGTTTCTGGTGGATTAACTAATTCAACAATTTCATTTATTCCATCTGAAGAATTAGAAGAAGCTGCTAATAGCATTGCTTCTGAAACTATTCCTCTCATTTTACTTTTTTTCAAATTTCGTAATAGAACAATTCGGCGTCCTTGTAGCTGCTCAATAGGAATTAAGTTAACTAGCCCACTACAAACACTCAATCCATTAAGAATTTCATCTTCATTGTCGTTGATTATAACTTTTAAAACATACAGCTTATCCGCATTGGGGTGTCTTTCAACATTTGAAATATAACCTACTTGTAAATCCAGTACTGATGGATTACTGGTCTCTTTTTTTTAATTTATCATTAATATTAGAAATGTTATAAGTTACAAGTTTTTACAATCTTTAAAATAAAATACACTTACTTTTAATATCATTGGTAACTGAATATGATCGTGTCCATATATCTACCCGTGGAGGTGATATTGATTGGCCACATAAGAACTTCGGAATTTTTGAGTTCTCGAAACCCAACTTCACAGCCAATTTTAAAGGAGTAGAACTTCCAATCACAGAGAGTTGTCGAAGCATTTAATTGAATTGCAACTGGTTACACGATACTTTGATCTTTGTTTAATTACAATATTAATATAAAATCTTAACTGAAAATTTGATATCGATGTTTAGAGATGCACGTGTTTAAATATTTAAATATTTAAATATTTAAATTATATAAAAATTATAAAAATTATAAAATACTAATTGTAAAGATAGTGTTGCACGATAATTAATGTCATAATGGTATATTCCTAATCTAAAACTAAGCATCTAATGGTAAAATATTTGGAATTGGACCCAAAGGTGTAATAGAATATGGATTAATTTGTGTATGACTTTTAGCATAATGATTTTTAATATGAACAAAATCAGTAGTTTCTTTAAAACCAGGCACTTCCCAATATAAATGTCTTAACCATTTATGAATAAAAGGATAGTTTGAACGGATTGTACCAATATTACATTTAAAATGTTGAACATAAATAGCATCAAAACGAGCAATTGTTGGATATAATCTTAAATCTGCCTCTGTAAACGTTTTACCTAAAAGGTATGGTCCACCATTTGATAATATTTTCTCCACTTTATCTAAATGACTGAAAACATTTGTAACTGCTTCATCATAAGCTTCTTGTTTAGTCGCAAAACCAGCTTTATAAACACCATTATTAATATTATCATAAATCCAATCATTAAGTTCATCAATTTTAGATTGATATTCCTTTGGATAAAAAGTTAAACCTTTATATTTTTCATCGATTAAATCATCAAATTCAGTATAAAACATTCTAATAATTTCACTTGATTCATTATTAACAATTGAATTTGTTTTAGTATCCCAAAGTACAGGAACAGTAAAACGGCCAGCATATTCAGGGTTAACACTAAAATATATCTCACTTAATCTTGAATATCCATTAATTTTATCCTTTGCTGGTCCTTCAATAGTATCCAAATCAGAAAATCTCCAACCTTTTGCATCTAAATGCCAATCAACAACACTAACTCCAATGATCGAAGTCAACCCTTTAAGATGTCTGGTAATTAAAGTACGATGAGCCCTGTAGAACAAGAATCAAGATTAGTATTTTGATAATTATAACTGATTAGATTATAACTTACCATGGGCAAGCAAGGGATACATATAAATGATATCTATTCGCTTCTGGTGGATATTGCGCTCCTTCTTCTCTTGAAATAGAGTTTCTAAACACAGACTAGTGTAATTGGTTAGTGATTGATTCACAATTGATATAATCATAAGAAATGGTATTTACCGGCTTCCGCTCGAATTTTCCAGATTTACTAGCCCAATCAGTTATTTTAAAGCCTTGTGAGTGGGACATTGCAATTGATTGTCTTGTGAGGTTAAGTGAAAGAGGATTTAAAGTGTTTAACTTTGGAACAATTGATCTAGAAATAGAAAAAATGTTTTTGATGTTTAAGATCATGGACAATTTCACATCAGAAAATGGGACATTTTATATTTGGTTTTGCTTAGTAATGAAGATGTGTCTAGCGATGTCAGCTTACTCCACATTTTCAGTTGATTGATTGAACGCATTCTGACGTTTACATACAATGGATTCATGAATGGAATATAAAAGAAACAAAATCCCCATTTCCTCCTCTTCTTCAATTTCAACTGATTGGCCGGAAATGATTCGCTCTGTAATAAAAAGGAATTTCACTACTGCTGCTATTAATTTCAACAAATCTAAAGGTTCGAGTTCGACCCCCACCGTTAACACCAGTAACGGCACTTATCAAAACATAAAAACCCATTCAGAGGTCAACGTCACTGCTCCCGTTTCTGAACCTCCCAGCAGACCAGATAGTAACATTACTGAAGACAAAGGTGTTTTCGAGCCTGTCATTTCTTCTTATGGCGACTCGGTCAACACTATTTCTCCTGCAAATGTCACCAAACACTAAAAAAGTGATGATTTATGAATACACTCGGATACAAATGAAATATATAGCCCCTACGAAATATAACATATGCAACCTTCTTTTATAATTGAGATTTCCTTTGTTTTTGTAGATCAAATCTAATTGTCGGTATGAATCTGTATGATATCGATATCAATGGAAATGTCCAGAACATTGTTACCCGGCTTCATTGTCTTCCTACGTGTTTCGTGTCTAATTATAACACTTCCTAAGCCTTCCTAAGCCTTCCCAATCGCTTTAACCCAAACCTCTTTTACTCAGTAATCTCGAGTTTGCTAGTCTGTTTATTCTATCTAATCAATTTCTATAAAATGTCAGATGCCACCTTCTTTGAACAAATGAAACGATCTTTCGTAGACGTTTCAATCACTCCTGATACTAAATATATCAATACTACTGAATTCTTGGAAGCTAGTGAGTCACTTGTTAAATTATTTGATTTATTAGGTTCTACGGCTTTTTCTGTTGTTCAAAAAGATATGTCTGGTAATATCGAGAAAATTCGTGCTCGTTTGTTGGCAAACCCAGATAAATCTGAAACTTTACAAGATTTAGTGTTGAATGAGAAATCAATTGATAAGAAGAGAACTGCCACCCAAGGTTTATTATGGCTAAACAGGTATGTCATTTGTTATTACTCCATTCTTTTCATAATCGGGCTATGTTATACTAACTTTTTCTTAGAGGTCTTCACTTCACTGCAACAGCACTTAGAAAAAATGTCGATTCAACTGAAGAATTAACCATTTCATTCCAAGAAGCTTATAAAGTTACTTTACAAAAATATCATAGTATGTTTGTTAGACCTGTTTTTTCATTAGCAATGAAAGCATGTCCATATAGAGCAGAGTTTTATGCTAAACTAGGATCTGATGCTGATAAAGTTAAAGCTCAACTACTTGAATGGCTAGTTGCTTTGGAAAATGTTGTTTCTATTATTTTGGCTTTCTTTGAATCTGGGAATTATGGAAAAGGTTTATAAATTATAAATTTATGATTAATTATGCTTTTATATAAAAATGAGAATAAAATATGAAGAAATATAGTCTTAACTTTAAATTATTAAGTGATTCAGTTAAATGAATTACGTGGCATTCTTTTAATTAACATATCGATGTTTTAATTCATTCTTTTTTCTATGCATACATATATTTAAACATCTAATTATAAACTATTAATTTGGGTTGAATCAATTGCAATGCTATTTAGAATCGAGATCTAGTTATATTGTATCATGATAAAATTCTATAGCTGTTAACGTTTGTTACTCAAATTGTCTAGATTTTTTATTAAAACTGGGGTTATAATATTATAAGATTTAGATGTTATAATATTGATTAATATTTGTAAATGGCTCAAACACCCAGCAATTTATAAATATCTCATTGCCATTTTACACTAATGATGGACCGTGGCGAATAGCAAAGAAATAAACTGCATTGGACATATAACAGTTAAAACAGAGTGAGCATGAAACTGTTAGCATCCTGCCAGTGCGAAATAATTGGCTCTTGATTATAAATTATTTGGTGGTGAATTAGAACTTAATTACTCCATGTTTCATAAATGGGAATACATGTATTTTATATTACCATTAAACTTGATAAAGATGTGTTTTCTTAGGAAATATACTTCTTCAGGATCAATTGCCGAATTCTTTTGCTCTTTCATTTTCATTGAAGATACATAGGTCTTTTAACCCACTTTCATAATAAATATTTTCCTATAGTGGAGTCTATAGTTAAATTATGGGAATATAGAAAGATGTCGAGAGTTGTTAAATTATCAATTTTAAATAACTATTCATAAGTAGTGTATTTTTTTACTCCACACTAACTATATATTTATATTAAAGTTAAACTTGAACTAACTGTTTTGCGTTGGCAATACCAATTTGTTTTTTTGTGGTTTTAGATTCATCGCAATCTATTTGTTTACTCCACACCAAGGTCCATAATTAGTTTCCTGGCTCTATAAAGAGAGCTGGTCGTAAGATACATTGTATGTTTTCTTTAGTCGCGTTATATTTTAATAATTTAAATTTTCATCATCGGCTGTTTCAATTCTGTCAAATAAAGCCATAACTTTCGATCGGTACATTAATGAACAATGACCGGCGCATGAATATGACGTTAAATACCGTGTGAAATTTGAATATTCCACTAAATATTCGTTATAGAAACGAAAATTATATCTGCTAAAGATTTATTCGTTTTCCGCCGATCTCTTACTCAATATTAATGGAGTTGTAGATAGTAGATACCATACTTGCCGATATCCCAAGCTTAAAATTCTATTGTATGAATTTTGATGTAGGTAGATAATGCGATCTCCTTGATCTGTCGTACAAAATAGGATCAATAACACCTTCATATTATTAATTATGAGTGTAGATTGTAAAGATAAGCCGCAATAGAAAATCAATCGATTAACGCGCGGTTAGCACTCTATGGACCGATTTAAGCGCGAAATAATTGGAACAATATGAACAAAAACCAATTAGTTTAATTTGAAGTTCGAAGACAAAATATAAGATTGGATATGAAGACCAAACAATAGGATCAATAAGAAGACTAAATAAATAGATACAATCTCCAATATCAATAGTATCCACAACAAATTGGTCTACCTGTATTAACTACCTTAGTCCATTTTTTTGCAGATTAGTACTACTCTTATAATTATATTTTAAGTACATTTATAATTCATTTTCTCAGTGTTCCCAGTATCCAATTGTATTTTTCTTTTATCGCTTCATTTGTTTATTGTTCACTCTCTCAGCTTATTATAGTTATTATTAGTAGCTTATCCAGATCTGTTTATCAACTACTGCCGTGTTCATTAAATACTCAGAATACTTAATAATTAAATGTACTAAGCTTCTCGTATATCCAGTTTTAAATCTCGGAATATAATTTACTTATATCAGAAATTATTGCATTTTTTACTTCCTGATATGATCACACAGATCATTATAATCAATATTGGCATAGAGAAAAAATAATAACAGCTTTTCGGGTGTCTATTTATTGAAGTTATATCTAACATTATATTCTTGAATAAGTTGTGTAATTTTTACTTTTTCCTTCCCATATGCACATATATGATATCAAGAACACTAATATTACAGAAACAGAGATCTAGAGTTAAGAGCATACAATTTCTTATATTCATTGATGCTTTAGACGTCCGTGTTCTGAATTGTACACACAAGAGTATAGTTATATTAGAAAGAGTAAAATATAGAAATAAGCTATACAAACGAACGAAGAACATGTAGTATAATAACCAGATTATGAAAGAATATATTAGGTTAATAAACCGATTGGTTGCTTAAAGACGATACAACAGTTATTCTATTATATGCTTGTATGTAAGAAAGAAACAAAACCAATATTCAAAGAGTCGAAAATTTCCAAAAATTTCCAATCTACATGGAGAGTACCTTATTCCTATTATACCACTACCGTATAAAATAATTTTGAAGAGCTCGTGTTTGCATCTTTAATGATGTATATATAGGTATATATATAGTTCTTGATCGATCTGCTCTTATGAATCTACTTTAGATCTGATGGCTAGCTATAGTCTCAGTTTGAAGCGGCCGCAGATCTAGATAGGCAAATTACTTTTTCTGTTTGTGCAACGTTTTTCCATGAAATTGATTAAGAATAACTATTGTGCAACCCACTCAAAATGATACATCTAGTATGAATTACTACGTAATACGGTATAAGGAAATATCTCATACATATCTATGCACTCATCCATAAAGTAAGATTTGTTGTTATGCATAGTTAAGAAATAGGAACAAATAATTTGACAGTAGTGTAAAATTTAATTTGAAATGATATCACTTACATTTGACATTTATCGACCTTCTGTAGTCTTTAATATATAAATGATGTGATTTTGGTGTTATGATCACATTTTTCACAAGGGGTGTCGAAAATTTATTGATGTTTCTAACAGTTTTTTTTTTTTCGTGGGGCTTACCTAGGTTGAAAAGTATCTACATTTCTATTGTTGTGGCTTGCATTTAACGTTGAATAATTTATTCTGAATTCTAAATGATCCTAGAGCCACGTATATACACATATTACGCACAAAACCTAAAAAGATACACTAAGCTTTTTAACTACGTTCGTTGAGTGCTAATAAATGTAAAATCAAGTAAGATTAAGCAGAGAAAAGAGCATTCAGTAAATTATAGTTACAGCTAGTCAAAAAAATCACATTTATCGAAACTTTAAAGGAATTTTCAAAAAGACTAAAGATGTCAGTCAAGATCAAAACAGCTATACAATCTTTTTTTCAGAATATTGTTATTAGTAGAGAAAAAGGGTTTTAAAGGTTCTGAAATTTAAACACTATTAATATGGTTATGTTATTTATAAGAAAGAGATAACAAGAGCGGCAACAGCACCAAGGAGTGTGGATGACTGGTAACCAGAAATACCAGCTGCAGCACCAGATGATTTAGCTTTGGAGGTGGAGGCGGAGCCGGATGCTTTAGAGGATCCTGAGCCAGAGCCAGAACCAGAAGCTTGACTGTCAGATTTTGAAACAGCTTTACAAAGATAAGCACCTTGGACAAATGACTTAATTTCTTTGATATTATCACAGTCAAAATCCTTATTTCCGCTATCAACCTTGAAACTACCAGTGACAGAGTCTAAAGCTGGGAGAGTAACATTAGCTAAATCACCTGTCAAAGTGATGGATCCTCTAACAACTTCTAATTCCTTAAAACCATCAATTGCTTCTAAAGCAGTGTTATTTGCAACAGTCAAATCACCAGCTAAAGTGGTGACATTGCTAAAATCAAGAGAAGTCAACTCATTGTTATTGAAAACTGCAATAGTTTGGCCTACCTTTTCTACAGATGACAAGTTCAAAGTGGTGAATGAATTATTGTTGACACCGAAAGAACCATTAACAGCTTGTAAGGAAGCAAAAGAAAGGTTTGAAGTTTTTGAAATAGTGACGTTGTTAACCCAGATCAAAGAGTCAAAAGAAGCGGCTAAATTGCGTCCATTATCAGTAACAATCAAAGCATTTGAGACTGTTTGTAAAGGTGAAACAACAGATTGTAAATAATTGTTGTTGTTTAAATTGAAAGTGTCAACATTAACTGGATTAATACCTGTCAAGGTGGTTACAGCAGTGTCAGAGATTTGAACAGTTTCAACCTGTGAGATACCATCTGTGAATCCAAACTCTCTTAGAGCTGGTAAGGTAACGATCTGGATAGATCCAACCTTTGTTAAGACTGGGAAGGTTAAAGAGGTTGCTACAGTCAAACGGGTGAGGTTCAAAGTGTTGTCGACAGAAGTCAAGGAACCAGCTGAGAATGAGTTCAAATTTGTAGCATCACTAATAAGCAAGGAACCCTTAATTTCTTGAACGCCGTCGAGATTAGCATTTTGTAAATCGTCACCTGTGACAAGAACATCACCACTGATGGCAGCACAGCTGCTAAGTTTGTCCAGATCAGCCTGTGCAGTAGCAGTTACAGTTGCGGAGAAAGAGCAGCCTGATGCAACAGACAAGGATTTGGTGGATGATTCACTGTTGGAAGCGGCGGAAACTATGAAAATGGTTATGGTTAGTATGAAAAAACTTTATATTGCGTGTGCTAGTTTTGAAATTTACGAGATCAGCTCGTATAATCTTGCTCTTTGATATAATTTTACTCGGGAAGGTGAGTATTCCAAAGACAACCAGTAGATAATTTGCCAGTATGTCTGCTCCTCAAGTTTCATTCGACGAGTTTTAATTTTTTTTTTTCAATTTCGAGCCTCAAATTGTTTTCATTCTTCGATCAGCCGAGATTCAAAGCATTGCTGAGCAGCGTAGATTGAAAATAAATAACTTACTGGCAGTAATGAAAGCTGCAATGAGGGCGTAGTTTGGCAACATTATAACGAAGGAATATGTCTGGGAAAAAACAAAGGAGGTAAAAAAGATAAAGAAAGAAATATAAATAAGAAATACTCAGTTGGTTAAGCCGGCTTCAGCCGCATGCGTGATTTGTATTACCTTAAAAAGGAAAAATGCAAACATTTCTGCATGAAATGATTGCTTGAGGCCTCTATAGAGAACGCGCATATATTAACTATTTCTTTACACGCATGAAAAATAGCCAAAATATAGAGAAATAATCTAAATACGCTTATGTGTATAGCTATATAGCTGTAATTATGTATATAATGTTAAAAGCTAAATTTTACCTGGTGGGCTCTATTATTATAAAGATATAAGTGGATATAGCTAGGCTATGCCTATGTCGATGGCAACGAATACACACTTGAAGATATGAAGTTTTTCCCTAATAGATCCCAGAGCCTTTAATGTTCCAATTTTATTTAACATTGGAATCGTGTCTTTTTATTAACGCTGGAACTGTTCCGTTGTTAAGGACGGATATTTGTCATAGACTCATGGTAGATTGTTGATCTTTGGGTTCTTTGTCATCTCTTCAATGTCTTCATATATAATCATGTTTAGTTCTAGACAACTCAAGCATATAATTGCGATTAATTTGTCTTATCTCTAGAACCACACTCTCTGATTCATTCTCCTTACAATATTTCACGGTGCTTTAAAAACATTTTAAAGTGTACACATTCTTTATAGCTATACGCATATCAAGTTATCAAACGTGTTGCTATAACTGAGGTAGCTGTGATCTTATAAGTAAAAATGATTGTAATTGTGTCAATTAGGATGAACAATATTAATACTAATACTGAATATTATTGATTTTAATTGTTAAAAATTATGTGAAAACCTAGGAACGGTACTTTTGAGTACGAACACCGCCGTCTTCGTCCTTATTACAACCAGTTGCAATTCTAAATTCAAACAAAATTTAAGCCTAAAAAACCAAACATATGGAAGATTGGAAATACAATCTAACATGTGTTGCCAATATAAATATAATGTTGGCTCTATGAATTTTACGATTTTGTTTGAATTTATAAAGTTTTGAATATTTGTCTGAAATCGAAGTAGAAAGAAAAACATCGACCTAGCTAAACGTTAAATAGATATATAAAATTAAAGCATAATTAAGTTATAGTATTACCGTAAGCTAATATGGTAGTATTACTCAAATTTTTAATGTGCCAGTGTACCTTATTACAATGCGATCATCCAAGTAAATTGCTATTTAACAAAATCTACAACTTCATTCATTCGGTTTTAATACCAATGTCTCTAGATATTTCGTAGTATTATTATATCTCAATAATCTCATGGCTGAAATTTGAAATTACCTGAAAGAAAACTAGTGAAAGTAGTAGCGATACCTGTTGTTCCAGTATAAATCCTAAAGTTAAGATCTTAAGGTATGAAATACTAAGGAAAGATATGTAAGTTTTATTTCGAGTTGTAAAAAAGTTAAAAAAAAAAATACTTTCAATCAAAAAAAAAAAAAAAATTGCAAAATGTTCTCCTTTAGATCTCTTCTAAATGGTTACATTACTAACTTACATGTTTTACAATATATTCATTAAATTCATCATAGATTAAGAGTCCCGTTTTTTTCACCGATATCGATACATCTGCTGTCACGTACACTTATATAGGACAGTCATCCAACACACTAAACCGGCCACTGGAGTTGAACACTTTTTGTTGGATATTGTGTTAAGAAAGACATTCATTTGGCAAAAACACTAAGCCAGCACCAAGATCTCATGTCTTCACTACAATGCTCGAAGAACCCTTAAAAAGTATTCAAAGTGGAATTCAGACTTCTAAGAGGAGATGGCACTAATCACACATTCCGAGATAACAAATAGAGATGTGTGTTGGAAGTTTGGAAATAGGTGAGGTGAATAAACTACAAGAACGCGCTCACACCATAACAAGATTTACAAGCTAAGATATCGAACATATATTATCAGAATTATAAAATGTACCCAAACAGATGATGAAACAGGTTGCCACTCGTGTAACTAATATATAATTTTCAAAAACTGTTAATGTATGCATTACGATGACGAAGTATTCTTTCCAATATGGCTAATTCAATGTACAAGGTTATAAAAAGGAGGATCTATGATATACCGGTAGGTTCATTATCTAGTTGCATTTCAGGAATTTGCTTTATTATTTAAGGGTGGATTTCGTGTTTTCATGAAAAATATTGAAGCTTTGGTAACTTTTTCTTATGCTTCAGTTTATAAATGTTTGGTAATCATTGTAATTATGTATTTAAAAACATTATAATTTTATTTAGCCGTTAGAGACTGTACCATATTTTTATTTTTACCCGGACAAATGAGTCAGTCAAAGCATGGTATTTTAAGCCTGTGTAAATCTTTTTTTTATTTCAGCAATTCATAAAATGTCCCTCACAACAACTAATCTTGACGGAAATCTTCCTCTTCTTGCTCAAGGAAAAGTCAGAGATATATATACTGTCTCTGATAGTTTACTGCTTTTTGTTGCAACCGATAGAATATCTGCATATGATGTTATCATGAATAATGGTATCCCAGCGAAAGGGAAAATTTTAACTCAATTATCTATTTTTTGGTTCAATTTATTAGCTCCATACACAAAACATCACTTGTATCATGGTGTGACAACCAATGAAGAGTTATTTTCTCATCTTCCAAAAGAATTGTCCAACGAAAAGTACAAAACTCAATTGGAAGATCGTACACTTTTGGTTCAGAAGTTTAAGTTGATCCCGCTTGAAGTAATTGTCAGAGGTTATATCACTGGATCTGCTTGGAAAGAATACAAAAAATCTGGCACTGTCCATGGTATTAAAGTTAAAGAGGGTCTACACGAATCTGAAGAATTTGATACACCTATCTACACACCATCTACGAAAGCAGACCAAGGTGAGCATGATGAAAATATTTCACCTGAAAAAGCGGCTGAAATTGTAGGAAAAGACTTAGCTGCCAAAATTGAGCAATTGGCAATCAAACTTTATGTGGTTGCTAGAGATTATGCAAAATCTAAAGGTATTATTATTGCCGATACAAAATTCGAGTTTGGTCTTGACGAAGAAGGTAACATTGTTCTGGTTGATGAAGTTTTAACACCAGATTCTTCAAGGTTTTGGAGAGCCGATTCTTACAAACTCGGTCAAAGTCAAAATTCATATGATAAACAGTTTATGAGAGATTGGCTGACATCTGAAGGTTTAGCTGGTAAGAATGGGGTTTCTCTTCCTGAAGAGATTATTTCCAAAACCAAAGCCAAATATGTTGAAGCTTATGAAACGCTTACAGATAAAAAATGGTCTGAATAGTGTAATGTTTTGTTCTATTATCGTTATTTATACGCGTTTATAAGAATAAAGTATATACAATTGATTTCTTTGTTATGATTCTTCCAATTCTTGAGCCAATCTAGTAAGATAAAATTCTCTCATCTCCATGGGAATATCTCTAAATAACTTCTTAATATTTCCGATCATCGTTCTACTATGTTCATATGCCGCAATATCTCTATTAGCGTAAATATCCTTACCAACAGCATACAAATCACTAGGCAAGTCTTTCCAAAATAAATTAATTGAGATCGAGGCCTCGATCGGATCTGTGGCATGCAACCAGAGTGGTGGTAGGAACAAAACGTCTCCAGGTTTTAAATCATATTCACATGGGGATAATAGTGATTTGAATGGTGGAGTTAATTCGTCATCTTCAAACACATTTTCAATAGTAGATGTTGTTGATCCAGATGGGAACTTCAAATATTTGATATCTGTAGGAGGGTATAGTCTAACTTTTTTTTGTCCTTTTACTTGACAGAGAACATTAGATGTGACATCATAATGTAGCCAAACAGAAGTATTAGCACTTGATATTCTTAGTGGAGTAGAGAACTGTTCGTCCAGTAAATATGATAAAACACCTGGAAGTTTGAAATCAGGACTCAGTTTAGGAAAATCTAAAGACAACGATGCTGGTTTATCCCTAGGAGCATCAGCAGATAATGATCGTAAATAGTATTTCCATGAACTCTTTTTAGAGAAAATCGAATCAATAACTTCTTCAAAAGAAACCGTTTCGTATTTGAAATTCTTTTTTTGAAAACTTAAAGTAGATTCTTTACAGGAAGCCTTATGAACAACAACTTGTCTCTCCGATCCTACTTTATTCTTAAGATATTCAGCTGACCAGTCGGTTAAACAAGAGCCCAAATCACAGTTTTTGAATACAATAGGTTGTTTACGGGATTGTATCAATGACCATAGTGACTCAGTTAAATCTTTGAAATCAATTGATTCAATCGGAATTACTTTTTCAAAGGAAGAAACACCTAAAGCATTTGAGGAGTCTATAACGGGATTAATGCTTCTTTTTACTACCCGTGTTTCATTCTCAATCTTCAGTCCATAATTAATTTTCCCTAGTAACTGCGTCACCCCTTTTGGTTTGTTCAATTGTTTCTGAGATAAAAACAGAATATTATTCCAACAAGATCCAAATGAAAAGCATACAGCCCCACCACCAATGCAAGAGAGAATGTTATATTGATCACTAGCCGCTTTTTGTAATTGAACAAGATTAAATCCAACCAACAATGGCATTTTATTCCAAACCTTTTCGGAAATAGGGATTGGCGAAACACTTCCCGTAGTAGTATTAAGTGTAATTAATGTGTTGTATCGATTGAAAAGACCTTCACTGGATACACCACCAGAAACTAAGAGATTTTCGTTATCTATAAATTTTGTTTGACATCCAAATCTCCCTAGCCATGTAAGTGGGGCTCCTAGAGATGGTAAAAGGTTTATTTTTAATTTTGATTCAGATACAAATTTCACAATATATACTCTTGACTCAATTTGATGATCAAGGTTCATACCACCAATAAGAACACCCATACCTAATTCTTCATTCCAAGTGAATGCGCTTGATTTTTTAGATCTTAATGGTCTCTTACCATTATATTCAAATGATAATTGAGTCCAAAGTTCTGGATGTTTACTATCCCAAAGTAAAAATGGCGACTCATCCGTATGTCTTGAGTTTAAACCACCAAAAACAAGAACTTTCCCTTGACCGATTGAGACAGAAGCATGCCGGCTTCGGGGCGATGGAAGAGATCCTACGGTGATCCATTCGTGTATTCCAGTGGAAGCATTGTGCTTCCATAATGAACAATCTGAAAGTGATTTAGAAGGTTTTGTTCTTCCGCCAACAAGTAAAGCCTCATGTTTGGAAATTGATGTAATAGTGTGACACAGTCTTGGAGTAAGTGAATGATGTGCAACTTGGAATTTATCATTAGCCTCTGGTTTCTCATTTAAATTTCTAGAAAGAGGAGCCGTGATAAGTACACTATCATGTAATCTAGTAGAACTAAAACCTCCAGTAACCAAAATGGAAGAATCTAAAATAGTATCAGCTGCTGCAAACTTCCTTTCTAATTTATCAGTTTTCTTCAATGAGAATTCCCAGTTTGGGGATCCAATAGTTTCATCAGGTTTATATTCACTAACTCGATGTCTACCATAATTAAAGATTTTATGGAATATTTCATCAGTTGAAGCATGCAAAACAATATAATGTTGACAAAATAGATAGAATTCTTCCCATTCATCAAATTCCTCAAGATTCTCAACTTTTTGCTTAACGTCATCTGAAATTTCGTTATCCCAAATCTGTCCAAGATCCACAGCCTCGACATTTCTATAACCTAAATGTTTGAATCGGTTTATTTGGTCTTTCATAGACGGATAGGTTGAAATACAATTCAAAGGAGTATTCAACTTACTGAAATGGGACAACATTGTTCTTGCAAAAGGATGATAACTCCCAGCAGGTAAAATTTGCTCTTCTAAGATAAAATGCGTCACAGATCTTGGGAATTTGGTAGCTACTTGTTGTATAACTGAATCTGCATCTGTTGGCTGCATATAAGTCAGTGATACTTCTGCTATAAATACATTAGTGGTGGTTTTACTTAATCCAAGAGATTCTAAGGAAGATGTAAACAAGTCCAGCTCTCTCAGATTACAACCTAAAGCAACGTAATTTGTGGATTTAAATATAACACCTGATGACGGGCTATTAGCAGAGGTTTCACCAATGATATTCAGAAGCTCCGAAGATGAGTTTATCATCTTCGCTTTTTGTTCAATTAAATCGGGATAATCAACATCAATAAATGTAATGTTCTTTGAAAACTTGTGTTTATCAAGTAATTGAAATGGAAGAGGATCACTTCATATATACGAATATGAAAACGTTAGACTTGTAATTATCACTTTTCATAAATTATCCGAAAACATTACTTACAATCCGCATCCAAGATTGACTATGAATACTTGTTTTGAATGAGAATCGTCAATAATCTATATGACTTTCTTGTTAGTGTGAAGGTCAAATAAAATTTAAAATGCAACTTTCCTACCTTTTCAATTGATCTACTTATTGCTTCCATTCTTATCCAGTACCCACGATTAATGACAGGAGATCTCCTTTGTGGTTTTTTAACAAAATGCCTGAAGAACTCTATTGGTTTACCACCGTTTTTTTCTTTATTTAACACATTTGTGTATATCCTTTCCACTGATCTCTTTGAGACTATTGATGAATTATTTGTTCCTTGAACAAGCTGATCCAGGTACTCAATGTGCCTTTTCTCTTTTGAAGACGTGGGTGTTTGTTCCTTCACAGCTGAAGATAATACCGGCATTGTGTTTGCTGTTTTGTGTGTCCTTTCAAGCTTTGATTATCAGTGTCAAATTAAAATTTTATGGAAATGCTTTTAATTTTTCATATGGGTGTTCCCTATAAATAAAACAACGTGCCAAATATTAATGCATGGTGATCGGGAAAAAAAAGCCTTACGACCATGGACAACTTCAATTACAACAGCGAGCTAGGCGAGCCCATGGGATCATTGGATGGATCAGTTCCTCAATTTCCAGATCTTTCAGAGAGTGATGCTGGAGAAAGTTCAAGGAGCTTGCCGATACGTCAATTGGAAGAGCAGTCCGAACAGCCTGATAAATTATTTGATGATTCCAACCATCGCAAGCCCAAATTACAGAAGTATACACTATATGAGACAAGAACTAGAATGTACATCGTTGGCTCTAATGCCAGAGAATCGATGTATCGTGTACTGGAGATCGACCTGACTGTCCCTAAACAAAAGCTTAGTGTTATTGAGGATAACGTTTTCTATACGCGGCACGAGATCTTACAAGTCCTCCAGGGCTTGAAAGAAGAAGCCGAAGCCGAAGGTGGGTTGAAGAATAGACTGACGGGATGGGGTCTTTTGGGATTCATCAGATTTACCGAATGCTACTATCTGAGTATAATCACAAAAAGGAGCACGGTTGCTATTTTGGGAGGGCACTATATTTATCATATCGATGCTACAGAATTAATACCCGTAGCCTGTTCAAGCACCTACAAAAAACCAGCACGAAACTCGGAAGAAGCAAGATTTCTTTCAACATTCCAAAATCTTGATATAAGCAAAACTTTCTACTTCAGTTACACCTATGATCTTACGAATACACTACAAACAAACATTACAAGGGAGAAACAAAAAGCGTTGGGACTTGTTCCAAAGGGAACAGTGTTTGAACACAATGAAATGTTTGTTTGGAATAATTCCCTATTAGGACCGGTTCTTGAGATATATGATCGTGTTTATGACTGGTTTCAACCCATTATTCATGGGTTTATTGATCAATCGAATATATCGGTGTATGATAGACGGGTTTATATCACGCTGATTGCAAGACGCTCTCACCATTTTGCAGGTGCAAGATATTTAAAACGTGGTGTTAACGACCAAGGTAACGTGGCAAATGAGGTAGAATCTGAGCAGATTGTTAGTGACATGCTAACTACTTCCTTTCATGATCCATCAACTGGGTATTATAATTCCTCAAGATACACTTCTTATGTTCAGCATCGGGGAAGCATACCTTTATATTGGTCTCAGGAAGTTTCCAATATGACTCCAAAGCCTCCAATAGAAATAAACATAGTTGATCCCTATTTTAGTGCTGCTGCATTACATTTTGACGATATGTTTCGAAGGTATGGAACGCCGCTACTCGTTTTAAATCTCATTAAAGCAAAAGAAAAAACCCCAAGAGAGTCAAAACTTCTAAAGGAATTTGATCAGTGTATCAAGCAACTTAATACATTTCTTCCTAAACATCACAAAATCCTTTATACAGCTTGGGATATGAGTCGGGCTTCAAAATCAAGAGGTCAGGATGTTATTGAGTATCTTGAAAACTACGCTGATAAAACTCTGCAGACAACAGGATTTTTTCACAATGGCTATAATTTATCGGGTATGTCATTTCAAAAGGGGGTATGTAGGACAAATTGTATCGATTGTCTTGATAGAACTAATGCTGCACAATTTGTTATTGGGAAAAAAGCATTAGGATATCAATTGAAATCATTGGGAATAATAGAAACAATAGAACTAGAGTATGACTCAGACGCTGTAAATCTACTAACTGAAATGTTTCACGATCATGGTGATACAATAGCATTACAGTATGGAGGCTCACATTTAGTGAATACAATGGAGACATATCGTAAGATTAACCAATGGAGCAGCCATTCAAGAGATATGGTTGAAAGTATAAGAAGATTTTATTCAAACTCATTTGTAGATCAACAGAGACAAGAAGCAATCAACTTATTCCTTGGAAATTACGTATGGGAAAAGGGCCAACCTATGCTGTGGGATCTTTATACTGACTATTATCTGCATAATGACTTTTTTGCTCGAAATAAATATAAAATAAGTTATCAACATTGGTGGACAAATGGAAATTTACATAACGGTGCTCAGGACTTTGAGTCGCTTGATATATTTGAAAAGCAGGCAGGCCAGTTATTCAAAAGAAAACTCGAGCCTTTCCCTGGAATTGGGGATAATTATTGGAACGAGTATTATCGTCCAAGATTATTAACTTCATTGGAAACAAATTTTGAATATAACATGAATTCTACAAGTCGATACATTCAGCCAATTACAAGCGCTGATGATGACTTGTCTCAAAAATCACTTGTTGGGCCTTTTATATCAAGAAAGCCCAAATGGAACGAAAAAAGAAAGCATCATGATAGGGACAAAGATAAAACAAACCTGAGCTCTGAGCCATTGAATTATCAAGATAGTGATAGTGCTAGTATCTCACCGGACAGGAGCAGCAATATTAGTATTGCCGAAGAAGGAAATTTGCATCCTCTTGATGGTATTAGATTTCCAAGTGCCTTTAAAGCAAGTCCGGTCGTTTCGACCAATAATAAATCCGATTGGGGTTCTATCTCCACTGTCAATAGCTCTAATTCTTCATCTCGAGGATCCTCACCTTCTAGATATTTGCAAAGCAAAGAAACAATACAGTGGTTATTACATTCCAGAACTCGCTCCCACTCTAATACAACAGAACAAAAAGGCCGTAAAAATATATCACTGACTACAGAGAAGCCTCCTATGGAAAGTGAATTTCCAATGGTTAGTAATGAAGATTACGTTTCTCTTACTCTCAAGTACAATAGCGAAAATATTGAGAACTTAGTGAATAAGTTAACCTCTTTGGAAGTAGACTCAAGCGATGCCGAGATTTACGGAAAAGCATCCAAGATCTCCAATGATCCCATCAATAGTTCTGACTACCAGCTTTATCATAGCCTGACAACCCCATCATGGTTTAAAGCTAATAATAGGAAAACGCGGCCTAATTCTAAAACATTGAATAGCACTTCTTCCACAAAGACGGTCAGAGATTCTAGTAGCAATGATACACTTGCAAGTTTTACAATACCGGATGTTTACACACCCAAGGTCTCGGTAGAAGATTGTAATATTTATTCTAAAAGCTATTCCGTTGGAGTGTTGGATCACCTTGATATTGATGGATTCATGAGTTAGTTAGCTTACTATTCGCGATTGTATGACGTTATCTGGAAAATGTTTAAGGATGAAGATGTTTAAGGATCGATAATATGTAAAGATATAGAGAAAGATACAGATCAGTTCTTGTGAAACGGAAATTATAGCATTTCTTACTTTGAATACGCTTGTAACCCTAAGGTATAGGGTTACTTATAATATACATAGCTATAGTCATATGCATATTATTTTTATAGACTTAGGCTTAAGCAAAATATAGGCTCTTTTTTCTAATAACTTTCATAAAAATTTTAATTCTCTTTTTTTTTTAGCTTTTTTATATATATTCACTCCAAACAAACTTAAAGGAAAACATGCAATCATCAAACACAAATAAGGATAAAATAAATGCAAACTACAAAAGTAATATATTTGAATACTCCTTAAATGATTAAAAATGCAAATGATAAAGTTTTAATTATCCCTTGAAAAAGGGATTAATTGCCCTAACAGTCAAACAAGGTAAGGCCATGCCAATTTCAGCACGAAGTAAAACAGGAACTTGCTTCAATTCCCTAATCTCTTGGATATAATCTTCATTTTCAACTCTTGTTAATGTTGATTCAAGATAAGAACTCAATGGGTTGGATAGTGAACCTGGTATTGAAAGACCTGACTTTAGAGTCAATGAGGAAGTTCGCTGTGGTGCATCAATAGGCGATTGTAAAATATCAACCTGAGGAGTAGCACCATGCGCAGGGGAAGAGGGCATGCTCTTCGAGTGGTTATCGTTTCCAGAATCATCTGGAGATCCAGAAGTAGATTTAGAATTCAAAGATAGATTTCCGATATCAAGATTCTTTGTAGCATCTTCATTTAAACCCAACTTACCCTCGATACTAGCACGACCTTGAGCAGCCGCCGATGCAATGCTCGATGCCCGATATCTATTCTTAATAGATTTATGATAAGCAAATGGAACTCTTTCATCTTCAGGAATAAAAGTGGCAGAATCAACATCTTTCTCCCAATACAATTCTAAAACACGAGAGGACTTATCAAACTCTGCCTTTTTCAATGGTAATTGATCACCATGAACTCTTTTTTCAATACCAAAATCTGGAATATATACATCAAAGGCAGATTCATAAACTTGAATGATAGTACCCATACAAATTAATTGTCCAGTTGTTTTTGACATGTCATTTATTGTGTGAGACAGAATTAAATGAATCGATTGATCCTGAGCAGATTTAGCACAATCTTTCTTAAAATTGCAATAATCAGCAGCCATTTTTAATGAATCTTCAGTTTCCTCGTAATCCTCCACGGTGTTCAAAAGAATAGCCTTTAATTGTCTATGAACAATGTGATCCGCATATCTACGTAGAGGACTTGTAAAATGTGTATAAACAGCCAGATCAAAGATATAATGATTGGTGTTCTCAGCATCACATTTACCTGGAACAAAATATTTACCACGAGACATACATTTAATCAATAATGTCTGCAAAGCATTTCTGATAGTAACATCTTTAACTTTAAAGATTCCATTTTGTAAAGTGGAACTAGATGCTGTATTCAGATTATATCCCAATGCTTTGGCTTTCTTAATGAATGATTGAGCAGCTTGTAAAGTTGGTAATGGTTGGCGACGCAAGAATGCTTTATTTCCCAATTTTGCAAATAATTTCTCTGCAACTGCGGTATTAACTTTAATAAGTATTTCATTAATTACTCTTGTCGATGGTTTAGTTTCATAAATATTCAAGCTTAAAGAAACTGGTTCATCATCTAATTGATCAAGTAATGACAAAGTATGAGAATCATCCAACTCTTGATTGTGTAATCTTTGACGTTTGAATTCTCGTGATACAAGCGCCAAAGTCTTGATATAGTCAATAGAAGCAGAATTTAATTTATCTTTTGAAGGCACATCACCCTTCGAGATTGCTTCATTTAATATAACTTTATCGAGAAGATTATAACTTAACAATTTTTTTGGTTTAATCACACTTTCTCCAATCCAGACATCTTTAACTTCAAAAGATTCCGTATCAATTTCAAAAGATATAGTAATAGCTAATGATGCTTTAGATTCAGCAAATGAAACCAATTTGTTCAATTTGGAAGGCAACATATGAGCAGCTTTTTGAGCTAAAAATACAGTGGTTGATCTTTTCTTAGCCTTTTTATCTAGAACTGATTTGTTATCAATGAAACTTGTAACATCTGAAATATGAATAGCCAATTCAATTCTTTCTTCAGATATTTTTTTAATGTGAAATGCTTGATCGGATAATAATCCATCAGCGCTGAAAGCTAAAACATATTCATCGCTAAAATCTCTTCTCTTTTCAGAAATATCTTTTGGGATTACATAAGTTTCTGGATCAGGTATCGTTTCTAAATATTCCAAATCTTCTGGACGAACTACCTTTGGCTCTTCACCTTCAGGTACATAATTTGTATCCAATTCATTAGGATATTCATCACACATGAAGTTATTATCACGCATAATTGAAACAACTTCCGTTTCGCGATTATCAATTGTACCAATTTCACCAACCAAATTACCAAATGGATGTAAAGAAGTAATGGGCCATCTTTTAATTGAGGCAACAAATAACTTATCAGCATACTTTTGATGATTTTCAACAAAATCTGCAGGAGCTTGTTCTGTTGGAATAGCAATTAATGGGACTTTTTTATCAGTTGGTTTGAACCAAACAATCTTTGGCTTATCATTTTTCTTATTATCATCATTTCTCTTACTAGCTTGAGATGGACGGAGTAATCCTAAAGTACCACTAAATAACTGACCTGGGATTCTATCAACAACAGCAACAACATGACCAGTGTATAAAGGTTTATAATCATCACTGATTTCTTCTTCTTCAACGAGGAGCAAACTTTGACCTTCAACCTCAACATCGTCATTTTTCTTTTGTGTTGGACGTTGTTTTAAACTACCTTTTCTTTGTAAACCTGTAGAACCATTATTACCAGAAGAGTTTGAATTAGTATTGGTTAGAGTACTGGCATCATTTCTAATATCAACGTTTGAAGAGGAAGAAGCCGCATCTTTTCTTCTTTTCTTCTCCTCTTTGGTCTTCTTTGACTCCCATACTTCATCAACAACTAATAACTCTATAGCAACTAAATCACCTTCCAAGGCTCTATTTCTATCTTTAGAACCACAAATGAAAATATCAGCATCTAATAAACCATCGGTAGCAACATAAGCATCAGATCTGTTTTTCTTATTTACACGTAGGATACCAGTAACCAATTTACCTTCAGCTATTAACCCAGGTAATGATGATTGGGGCAAGTAAGGGGCAAACAAACTTTTACGTTGATTACCGTATCCTCCTTGGAAACCTGATGAAGATGAAACCGATCCACGTCCCGCATGACTAGGAGTAAATGCAGAAGCAGTAAGATAATCTTTAGATTGAAGATTCTGGGATTGTCGCCAGTTATTACTTGAGCTTGAACGGCCATGACCATACTGATTTGAGCCACCTCTCACATGGGATGGAATAGGGCCAATAGTAGGTGTGGTTTCTTTCATGGGTGGGAACTGGTAGGATGGTCTTTGATAGGATGATCTCTGGTTTTGGCCATAAGCCAGGGATTGAGATCTGGAATGAGCATTTGGCGGAGGGTTTGGTGAAACAGGAGTGTCAACTTCCTGGATAGGAGTTGGAGGGAATTTGAAAGATGGAGCAGAAGTTGCATTTGAAGTAGGAGCAGAAATCTGGATAGGAACTGGAACTGGAACTGGAACCGAAGCAGAAGAAGAGGAATCAGTACCTGAAGAACGTTGTGACTGAACCAAAGCAGCAGCTTTTTTGGCCTCTGAAATTCCCAGGGAGTGTCTTCTGCTATGACCCATTCCATGAGCTTGGTTTTGATCATTACTATTGTTATTTCTCCTATCAAACATATTTTGAGGAGGACCTAATGTTCCGGGAATTGATGACTGAATTCTGCGATGGCCGGTGGGTCCAAACCCAGGTGGTGGCGTAGGAGCAGCAGAGGAGAATTGACCAAACGTGCCTGAATTTGACATATAGCTTTGAGGAGCATTTGTTCCTGGAACGTTCATCATTGAGGGCTGCTGGGGGATGAAGCCACCCTGGCTCAACTGTTGTTGCTGAGCTAGAAGTTGTTGGTGCTGGGCTTGAACCATCTCCAACTGACGTTGAAGATTGAATTGTTCAACTAAAAAGGGGGAAAAGAGCAAAGGTTAGTAATTTATCATGTTTTATAAAACTAGCAGCTAAATAGAAGTACCTACTCATCAGAGTGGTCAATTCAGAAGGAGATCGACGATGAGCAATGTGAAGATTTCTGGAACCCCTGTGCTGCTGGCCTGGAATGGCCAGATTAGAAGAAGCCTGAGATTGGTTGGAATTTGTTGCTGAAGGCCCTCCCGAGCTTCCTGAGGTTGGGCCCTGTGAGCTACTGGACTGGTCTTGATGATTTGAGGACATAAAACTTTATAGCAAACGGTAAAGAGTCAAATCGTTAAGGACCAAGGTGTTGAAAGAAACAGCGAAACGGAGAAATGAAACTAGAAAAAAAAGATGGAATGGAGGTTGGGTCTGTCTGTGGATGAACCTGTGATGGGACCTGTGATGGGACCTGAGAAAGAGTGCTTGTTTCGTAGAGAAAGAGTGCAACAAAAAGTATAAATCAGAAAAGGTTTGCAGCTGTGACAGGCGGATTCAGCAATTTAAAGTGGATCAGCACTAAATAATTTGATCCAATTGCTACAACCTTCACTTCTGAGACCACCTACAATCTCAACATTTAAATTTTACATCTATTTTTGGCTCCTCATGATCAATTGCCCTCATTGGTCTCAACGAGTCTTTTCTGGTCTCGCGATCAGCTTCTGTTACGAACTTCTTCACACAAAGAGTAAAATCAAAATTATACATGCAATTATTTCAAAATATTAAAATTATATAACTTATAGATCAATCGTTATGTGGGTATTTGTAATTGGTAGCCTCTACAAAGTTCTCCTTTATGCTTCTAATAGTAACAAATCTACTCAAAATGTTACCTGATCCACTCTTATCATTAGTGCCGGATTGTCTAGAACCACCAAACCATTGTTGTCCAACAACAGCTCCAGTAGATTTATCATTTATATAAAAGTTACCTGCAGAGTACAATAATTTATCACTAGCAAGTCGAACTGCTTCCCGATCTTGGGCAAAAATAGAACCTGTCAGGCCGTATTTATTGGCAGAATCAACCGCAGTTAATATATTTTCGTATTCTGAATCTTCATATACATAAATCGTTAATAATGGTCCAAAAAATTCTTGTTTGAAAAATTCATGGTTAATATCCTTTGATACAAATATAGTAGGATTCACAAAGTAACCTTTAGATTTATCATAATCACCTCCAGTTATAAGTTCCAATTTTGGATCTTGTTTACCTTTTTCAATTGCACTTGCAAGCTTATCAAAAGAACCTTCATGAATAACTGGACCCATGAAATATCCTAACCCATGAGGACTTGTTGTATTACCAATTGAAATATCTTCCACTAAATCAATCAATTTCTCTTTGAATTCTGGCCAGATGGACTTGGAAATATAAACTCTTGATGTTGCTGAGCATTTCTGTCCTTGATATTCAAATGCTCCTCTTAAAGTTGATATAGCAGCATGATCAACTGCTGCTGACTCATGAATAACGTGGAAATTCTTACCACCAGTTTCACCAACAATTCGAGGATATTCAGCGTAGTTTTCAATATTATTGGCAATTTTCTTATACAAGTCAACAAAAACCCCTGTTGATCCAGTATAATGCAATGCACTAAATCTAGGGTCTTGAATAACAGGTTTTGTAACTTGGATGGGGTCTCCAGGGAGAAAGTTAATAACACCATTTGGTAATCCTGATTCTTCTAAAATCTTGTACAAGATATAGTTTGATAAAACAGCAGATTGGGATGGTTTCCAAACAACAGTGTTACCCATTAAAGCTGGCGCACCTATCAAATTTCCTGAAATAGCTGTGAAATTGAAAGGTGTAACTGCATATACAAAACCTTCCAAGGGTCTATATTCGGCCCTGTTCCAGATACCAGGAGAAGATTCGGCTGGCTGAGTATTGTATAATTCTTCAGCATATTTAACTCCAAATCTAAAAAAATCAGCCAATTCTGTAATACAATCAATTTCAGCTTGGTAAATGTTTTTACCTTGACCGAGCATTGTAGCAGCTAGCATATCGTATCGATATTTACCTGTAAGTAATTCTGCAGCTTTTAAGAACACAGCAGCTCTGTCCGTCCATGGGGCTCTACTCCATTCATACTTAGCATCAATAGAGGCTTGAATTGCTTCTTTGACATCTTGTTCTGAAGCTTGTGAAACTTTTGCAAGCACCTGGTCATGATTTGCAGGATTTACCTGATTTATGGTATTCTTATCAGAAAAGATTCTATTACCATTGATAATCAAAGGAATATTGAGATCTTTATTAGATAACCTTTCAATTGAACTTGCTAATAACTCTCGATCTTTAGAACCGGCGACAAAATCTTTGATTGGAGCATTGGTAACTGGTGGGACTTTAATAGCTGATAATTGAGCAACGGAACTAAGTCCTCTTGCAAATAATTTACTTCCAGCGTATCTTGCAATAGTTGACATTGAAAAAAAGGTTAGGAAAATTTTAATCAATTGAGAATTAACTAAAAACTAGAATATAAGTGAAAAGTGGGGAATCTGTAAACTTTTATTGTTGAGTTCTATATGGTCTCGGCCGAGATATACCCTGCACGTGATATGTAGCATAAAAAGCTAGTTAATATTTATTTTACTAATTCCTCACAATTCCTCATAGTTCCTCACACTTTCCCCCAGATTAGAAATGGAAAATAGTGCAAAAAGTTTTACAGATATTGCATTGAATCTAGTATAATTAGGTATTTACTGCCATTGAAGGACGATTAATAAATGCAAGTATGAAGCTTATAATTAACTTCTATTGTCTATGCGCGCATGCATATAACTTATAGGATACAATGACAAATTTGTAAAATATTGAATGACTTGAAGACGAGATCTTCTAATGGGTAAATAGAGGTTATGTTTGATAGAGTAGGCAGATATATAATTGATGCCAGATATTTGAGTTAGGAATGTGCATTGAGCGATGTGTATTACTGGTAAGGAGAAGCGCGATCGCGATGGAGATTGAAGAAGCATTCGGAACTAAAATAATTTGATTCATTTGCTTCCTATAATTTCTTCATCAAAAATTAAAAACATATAATCGATAAATGAATTTGTATTTAAGTATTCTTAACATATAAACTGCTTACAGATCTTCTATTTGTACACCGCTCATTTGTTGAAGCTGAGAAATCATTCTTCGTGTTCAGACCAATAATTTCTAAATTAACAAACATTAATAATTCCTGAGTTATAAGACAAAATTGATGAAATCTTATTTGTAGATCGGTGCTCCTGGGTAAATTATGATTATGTGATCCATTAATATTAGGGGAACAAGCAAGTTGAATGTTAACAGGAAGAAAAATATAAGGTTTATGCGATACTCGAGTTTCTTGAGAATACAAATTTACAATCGCCAAATCACTGATCTAGATGATGAATATGATCCGATGAAATTTCTTTGGGCAAATATTTTAGGGGTTGACTCAATAAGAACTAGATCTAAATTTAGAATCAACACAAGTTCCAAGATCAAGATACAGAAAGAACAACCCGATATTAATATGCTCAAAGAAAGGTCTCGATATCATGATCAATGAATCATACTAAAAAGATGTAGGAACTCTTGAAGAAGGCTGAAATGGACCAATTCATAAAAGGAGAGATTGATACCAAAGCTAATTGTTAAGCGCTGGATTGAAGAATACTTAGAGAAATAAGAAGACGAGAAATTAAGGTGGGATGAAATAAAGAAAGTCTACAAAAAAATCCAGGGTCAACAAAATAGGTTCATTTGTCAAGATTAGGATACGTCGTCCATTTGATATACTCTAATAAGAAAGCAAAAAGGTGACACATGCCGATGACGTTTATGGCAACATGGAAAAGGTGGCAATAAACTTTTTTTGGTGAATGCACTACTATTAACTTATTTAAAATGGATGGGAAGGAACCAAGGGATTGATAAATAAAAATTATTTTATAGTTAACAATTTATGTTCTATTGGAATTCGGAATAGAGAAATGCTTGATGAAGCATAAGGCTGTTCATGGCACGTGTATAATTGTACGATGGTCCTAGGCCTTGACTAAGCGCAAAGATATACTTATCCATTTAAATATGAAAGCCAGGCTTATCCTTTGCTTCTACTCGACAGACACGATCTCCGGCAATATTAATATTGTGTTACATTGTTTGAGCATCTTCATTAATCACTTTCAACATCGATCAACATAATTCTATATGTGTAGATCAATTTAATTCACTTCAACATCGAGGTCTCATTGGAGACATAACTCAGAAGATATAGAATTTATGAGGTTTACCAATCTAGTTATAATAATAAATAAACTTGATATGTATAGTTTACTAAGTTTACACATGATGATTACTAAAAATTATTATCTATACCACAATAATTATAATACTGTAACAGTTTTTTATCAGCAGGATATCTTACTTATCAAACCATCAAATTTAATTAAATATTTGTGTCAAGTTCATGTATCCAACTTTTCGGCATTGCCCTAAATATTTCAATTTTTCCAGCAGTTAAACATTTAATGTTAACCTGACCTCTCTTCACAACTTTTATTCCACCTACGTTCTGCTCTACAACCTCAATGGTATCACGCCATGGATCCCCAGAAACTGATTGTTGATTGTTTAAAGAGGTAACTATACTCGTATGATTCGGTGAACCCATTGTTATAGTCATGTTCCCATCTTTAAAAATTGCTGATGTAAATTGGATTATATCTCCACGTTTAACTTCAACTTTTAAAGGTACATCAACTAATATTCGGCCATTTTCAGAACGAACCTGATAAATTAAAGCTCCATGTTTATATCCCACAGGTCTCATTGCATAATGCCCACATCCCTTATCGATGGCGTCAGCTGCTAATGTCCAACATTCTCCATCACCAACTTGTCGGCCTAATTTCTTTTCAGCCCAACTAGCAATATAATTACCAAATTCATTCCACGAATTATTTAACTCTTCTGTATTTGGTGATTCAGGTGGCGGATTGTCATGCCTTTCAACTGTAACACTGCTCGGATCACCACGTGTCCATCTTAGGATTAGTTTAGCTTGTGATAAATCTTTGATTTGTAATGCTAAAATAAGGAAGGCTTCCTCATTTTTGTAACCATACGACAAGAGATATTTTGAGGTTACTTCTTGTAATGACGATGGCAAGGCGCATGAATTGCCTTCTACCGCAAACCAGCCACTTCCTAAGTCTAGATCAAGCTCCATTGGACGCCACTTTGCTGCTCTTGATGGTGGAGGTTGGGGTTTAGCACCTTTATTAGAAACTGGTTTTGTACTCTTGTTTATGGGTGGAGGTGGTCCAGCTGAATTTAAAGTTGAAGTAGTATCTGCATCGTGTGAATAAATATTTGAATGTCTTGGTGGGGGTGGAGGAGGTATGGCTCCAGAACTTTGTTGCTTGGTTGGCGGGGGAAGAGGTGACGACTTTGTCTTAGATGAATATGACTGATCATTATTAGATATCGGCACAGCATGATTGTTCCTTTTAGGGACGGGAGGTTTTGGTTTCTGTCCAGGGGAAGGCGAGTATCCTTGAGAATAACGGTTGGGTTTAACTGAATTATTTCTATGTGGTGAACCAAAAGATGGAGCATCTGTCTCGAAATTTTCGGCAGTTTTTAACCTTGAAAAGGCTGAAGCTAATTCTGAACTCACTCCATTATCGGCTGGAGAACTGGTACTATTTATATCAGGATGTACCTTAGAAATTATAGAGGAATCATAAATGCGTGGTTTTGGTTTTGGCTTTGGCTTCGATTTTATTAATGTGGGTGGTGTAACGTAACTTTCCGAATATGATGAGAAATGATTTAAATTTGATTTCACTGGTATTGACTTAAATTCAGTTTCGGGTTTGGTTTTAGTTTCAAAGGCTCTAGCTTTTTTCAATTTTGCTGCCAGCTCTAACCCGATATCATTAGACTCATTGTTTGGTATATACGATGTTGTATGGTGATGGTTCTCTTTTTTCGGTGCATTTTCATTTCCGGTCTCTCTTGCTCTTGCCTTTTGTAGTTTGGCCTCTAGTTCTGAGCTCATACCACTTGAAATGTTATCAAAATCCTGGTGACGGTTTAATACATTTTGATTTTGATTTTGACTTTGATCTTGATCTTGATCTTCGAACATTCTAGCTTTTCTTAGTTTTGTATTAAGCTCAGAAGTCATTTCATCAGAATCATTAAAATTGGAACCAGTACCTATATTTGATTTGCGTTTTATAGAAGGCTTAGGTTTTAAAGCTGGTGGTTTAGGTTTGGGTTTCACAATAGGTTTTGTCCCTTCATTAGAAATGTAACTTTTAGATATACGTTTGTTAGTCACATCGTCACATACATTTGGACGAACAGGCATAGGAGGAGGGGTTGCACCATTATCAATGTTAGATATATTGGATGGTGGAACATTAACAGTAGCACTAACATTGTTGAGATTTCCCGGCATTGGCCTTGTGGGCATTGGTGGTGGTGCCATTTCTTCGTCATCTAATGATTGTAACGTAAGTGTTGGGTATGAAGTATCATCACCAGCCGAGTCATCAGTAGTCGTTTCATGATATATGGGTCTTCCAACATCATGCTTCTTAGGAATTGGTATTCTCCTTGGTGGTGGTGCAAAGCTATCAATTGAGGCCCTAGCTGGAGATGCAGCATGTGATGAATTCAAAGATGGTGAATAAGACGGCGGAGCAGTATTTTCTGGATTATTTTGTGCTTTTTCTTTCTTACGATAATCGGGCATTCCAGGAGGAGGCGCAAATGCATCGGGATCAAATTTTGTAGTATTTAGAGCATTTCCTGTTTTTCTTTGGGGCAAATGTGGGACTCTAACTGGTCCAGCTGCAGGTGGTGGTGACGGTGATGGATTGGGAGATGGGGAGCCATATTTTGAATGAGAAACAGAATCACGGTTGGATTTAGGGGTTTCAATTTGAGATATCCTAGCCGGTCCACGATAAATAGGAGGAGGAGCAAATGTTGAGGGATCCGGAAGACTTGGTTTTGGCTTTTCGGAGATTGGTGCCTCAGACGAACCTACCCTATTAGGTAAAGTTGGTGGTCCAACAGATACTGGAGCAGAAAAACTTGGAGTTGTAGATTGAGCAGTTGTGTAATTTGTAGAATATCCGCTCAATTGTGAACTTACTGGCTCTGGATATACTGGAGGTGGGGCAAACGAAGAAGGAGCTTGAAGATTCGGGTTAGGAGCAACTGGAGATTGATAGCCAGTCTGCTGAAATGCTGGAGAAGCCGATGTGATAGGAGGTTGATACAAAGATGTAGTTGGGGGTTCATATCCATTTACTTGACTAGTAGCATAATAATTTCTTGCCGGAATGCTTGGAGAGGCGCCGATAGTTTGTTCTACAACAGGAGTACTAGTTATTTGAGCAGCATTTTGCGGTGGGTTTCTGTTAAATGCTGATGAAATGCCCTGTTTCACAGCTGCCTGTGCACCAGCTTGAACTGCATTTTGCATTGTGGGTTGCAATCTATTGGCAAGTCTAGTTTCAAATGATTGATTAGCAACAGGTTGTCCCATAGTCTGAATTTGAGACTGCTGAATAGGTTGTTGAATAGGCTGAGCCAATTGTTGCTGCTGTGGATTGCGGTTAAACACCGAGGATATACTTTGTGTCACGGCAGCCTGGGTAGCATTCTGTACAGTATTGTGAATAGCAGGTTGCAGACGATTAACTGCTCTATCTTCGATGGATTGATTTGCCGGGGGTTGTTGCCCCAATTGAGGGTTGACTTCTTGCTGCTGAGGAGGAGCTGAATAATACGGATTCGAATATCCGAGTTGTTCACCCGGTTGTGGAACTTGAGCTGCCGGAGGATTATAAGATTGAGCCTCAGTTGCCCTTGGAGGTGGAGGAGGAGGATTTTGAAAATTGGGCTGTTCATATACTACGGGTTGTTGATACATAGCCGGTTGTGATTGAGCGGGTTGTCCGTACACGGGTGGCTGCTGATAAGTAGTAGGCTGGGGTTGAGTTTGTTGATATTCATATTGAGGTTGAGGTTGAGATGGAGGTTGAGGCTGTTGTTTATAATTCCTAGCTGGAAGACTTGGCTGGATTGGTTGAGCTGGTGGGGGAGCTTGAGCTTGCTGCTGATATTGATATTGATACTCGGGAGCAGATGGTTGTGGTTGAACTGCGGGACTAAACCCAGAAACACTCCCACCACCACCGTGCCTAGGAGGGGCAGGGAATGCTTTTGGGTCGGTTAATGCAGATAAAGGCCTAGCCTGTATGGATGCGGAGGTCTCATCTAAATAAATATGTGTTAACAATAACTTTTAGATGACAAGTATCAAATTTGAAATTCTTAATATAGTGTACTAACCATTATTCCCATCACCACCCATTGAAAATGAAGAAGGTTTATAACTTCCATTTTGCTTCATTTCCTTCCCTTTCTTAGCTAAGCTCTTTGAGCCTGATTTAAGAGCACTGAAAGCAGAATCCATTTTATTATATTAACTTATGAAATCTTAGAAACTTAATCTGAAAACTGAACAAAATAACAAAGGTGTTGGGAGTTTAAGTTTGAGCATGGTACTTCTTAGCAAATGCCCATATTTAAATTTGATATTGACATATTAACTAATTATAGACAGTCATATTACTTGACACTATTTATAAATTCTTTATATAATTGAGTATCCTTATCAGCTTGCAATTTAACTTCTTCAGATAATCTCCAAGGTATATCCAAAACATCCATAACTATTTCAATTAATTGAATTTTATTTGATTTTAAAAATTCATTATCATTAGATAATAGTGAATCTAATTCATTTTTAGTTTTTATAGTGACTGAAAAAATATTAATACCATCATCGCCTCCAAAAGCACTTAATAACTCGGTCCATTTCCATTTTGGACATATATTATTATAAGGCATTTCAGGATCCCAATGAGAATGTGCTCTTTCCATACTATATCCATCGTTATTGATTAAAAAAATAGTAGGAGTTAACCCTAATTTTATCATTGTACCTAATTCTTGAATGGTCATTTGTGCAGAACCATCACCTTCGACTAATATCACTCTACCTTTCCCGTTTGTTTCATGATTTGCAATGGATACACCTAAAGTGGCAGGTAATGCAAATCCAATTGAAGAGAAGAAAAATTGAGTGATTGATTTTGTATTCTTCTTAAATTTAACATCAGGTAAGGAGTATTGGAAAGTACCTGTCTCAACGACAAATATATCATTTGGCATTAAGAAGTTTGAAATTGCCTCGACAAAATAAGATTGGGATATGTCAGCTTTCGAAGGGATTGCGGGGGGTGGAGCAATTGAAGGTTTTAAAGTATGACGGGGTAAACGGGAGATATCTATATCACTTAATAGAGCGGATAAGATGGGGATGAAATGAACATTATCATAATGTGTAGAATTGATGGATATATAATCAGGATGTAAGGTGACGGTAGCAGCAATCGTGTTATCCGTACTAGTATTAGTAATAGTCTCAGGGGATAATAAAGGGCCAATGTTAATGATTAAATCTGAAGACAATACAGTTTCTTTAATACCAGGTAGAGACAAAGAGCCATTATAAACTCCTACGAAAGATGGATTGGTTTCATCAATGATACCTTTACCCAGTAGAGTAGTGAAAGCATTGAATCTTGTTTTGTTGACCAACTTTCGAACCAGGGAAGTCGCTCTGTGCCTTTCAGCCAGGGTATCCACTATGAATATTGGAGTTGTAGAAGAATAAATAAGTTTTAGTATTTCATCTAAGATCTGGGCATCTAGCCCAGGTTTGTCGTTATTAATCGTCAATTGGAGTGGGGATTGTAAGTTTTTACCGGATACTTTTAAAGCAGGAAGGTCCGAAGGAACATATAAGTAGGCCGGTTGTGATCTTTTCCAACACTCCAAAATGGTGGAGTCGATCAGATCCGGTGCACTTGATAGAGTCGTGTAGTTCAACACAGCACAAGCACAGCGAACCGGAGCGGACATCGCAAAATAGGCATCGATACTGGGTCGTTCTCTCCCTCGTCCGGGCAGGCCGTGTAGATTGGAAGCCGCTGTTGCTGCTGAAGCTGGCGTCCCAACAATATGTAAAATAGGCGAATGCTCGGCAAAGGCACCGGATATTCCATTTAGAGCAGATAATTCACCAACACCATAGGTTGTGATCAAGATCCCAGGGATCCCTCTTACTCGACCATATCCATCGGCTGCATATGCCGCATTTAGTTCGTTACAACAGCCAATCCAACTAATGCCTAGGCCTCTGTTCCCATAAAGATAATCCAACAATCGTAGGTTCGATTCTCCTGGTACGCCAAACGCCGAGCGGACCCCAATTTGCTTCAGGCGTGTGAAAATATACTCTCCTAGATCGACCTGCGATTCCATCGACTTGAAATTGCAGTTGAAGGTTGGAGATGAAATCTAATTTTGATTAACTGATCGATCACAATTCTTGAAACTTTGGCATGTCCGCATCACGTGATGATGTGGTTAATTGAGTATTTTAAGTTAAGCTTCCATTTATTGTTATTTCCGTTTTTAAATTATATGAGCTACCCTGCCTTCATTTAGTTTGAATAATCAACCTCTACGTATACATTTCCACCATTCATACTAATTATGTCCCCGTCAAGAAAACGTCTTCATTCTGAAGACTCGGACGTGTCAGATAATGTCTATGACAAGGAAGATACTTCAAATGGCTCTCTAGAAAATGATGTTGAGAATGAGAATGAACTCCCGCATAAGAAGCAACAGACTAAGCTGAGCGACGATCAAATCGAATTTAGAGAATTGGAAGATGAACTAGACTCACATGTTTTACCAGAATATAGAAAATATAGACCCCGTGGGTTCCCTTTTAATAACCCTCCAACTGATAGGGCAATAAGAATTTATGCTGATGGTGTTTTTGACTTGTTTCATCTGGGTCATATGCGTCAATTAGAACAATCAAAAAAAGCTTTACCTAATGTTACTTTGGTATGTGGTATCCCAAGTGATGAAGATACTCATTCCAAAAAAGGTCTCACCGTCTTAACTGATGTTCAGCGATGTGAAACTTTAAATCATTGTAAATGGGTTGATGAAGTCATACCAAATGCCCCCTGGTGTGTTACCCCCGAATTCTTAAAGGAACACAATATCGATTACGTCGCCCATGATGATATACCATATGCATCTGGTGATTCTGGTGATATTTATGAACCTATTAAAAAAGCTGGAATGTTTTTAACAACCCAAAGAACTGATGGTATATCAACTTCAGATATTATAACTAAAATCATTAGAGATTATGACAAATATTTAATGAGGAATTTTGCACGGGGTGCAACTAGAAAAGAATTAAATGTATCATGGTTGAAAAAAAATGAATTAGATTTCAAAAAACATATTTCTGATTTTAGAGGTTATTGGGCTAAAAATAATATGAATGATATGTCAAGAGATTTATATTCTGAAGTTCGTGAATTATTGAGAAAAACTATTATTAATAATAACCAATTAAGATTGAAGTTGAAAAATTCTAGGAATAGCCGTAATGGTAGTACTTCATCATTATTCTCTTTAAAAGATGGTCTTACTTCACCTGCTTCCGAATTTGCAGAAAATTATACTGGTTCTCCATCACATTCTACAAATGGTAGGAATGGCTCCACATTTTTAGAAAAGGCCAAAGTTTGGGTGAATCGTGTCAGAGATAAAGACTCTGAATATTCACCGGTTCCTTTTAATCCATTTTTAGATATATATGATAATGATGATGATCGGGATAATGATAATAATAACTCTGATTCTCAATCTCCATCGCAATCAGAAAAAGATAACGAAGAAGAAGAATATGAGATATTTCAAAGTCCACAATCTGAAGAACCTCCTATGGCTAGAAAAATAAAAATTCCAACAAGCATTAAGCAATCCAATGGTAAACAACTCAATTAAAGCTTTTTTTTTTTTTTTTTTTGGTGGATCACACCACCCCTTCTTTCTTTTGTTTAAAAAGCATACATCAATAGCAAAAAAATATGATTAAATCATATCAAGTATTAGTTTCATTCCATTTGAATTCAAGATCAAAAATTTAAGATCAACATTTGAAGTTTTAATAGGAAACTTTCTTTTTTTAAGCGTTGTTCCCTTTATATATAACGAAGAAAATGAAAGTTATTAATAGCTAATAGTTTTATATATATTCATACAATCGCAATTGCATCGGTTGGTTTGATGGTATATGTTTTATTTTAAATTTTTGGTATAAATTAAATATCATTGTTTGTTTTATATTTCGTTAAACTGTTCTTGTTATTGCTTTTTTTAAATCAGCCAACTTATAATTTTTAATTGCATTAATATCCGTTTTATTTGTATGGTGCATGTACTTTAGCTACGGACTCAGTAGTACGGAGTACATGGGGTTATTAAGTCCTGACATGGTGTATTTGATCTGTCGAAGATAACAAAAGATAACAAAAGATATCGATCAAAAGATTAAGTTAATACCGGTAATAAATTTGATGTTTAAAATTGATTTTCGTGCAGGTGGAAGTATATTCGTGACTCTAAAGTCATGCACATGTAAAATTTCTTGCATGAACACTTTTATTCCCAACGAAAATCGACAACTTTCTGTCATCCTTGCCCATACCAATATTCGAAATTTTAAACGGAAACCCACAGGATTAAACAAAACGTTAACGTTATTTTCGTTTACTCATACATATGACAATGGATAACTTCAATGGTGTTTCTGTAGATTTCCATAATTCTAATGGAATGAATCTGGATGGATACTCTCCTTCTCCTTCCTCTCCTTATCCTTTCTCAACTTCGCATAAAGATAAGTTCCTTTGGACTGAGGAGATGAAAGACGCTTTCGCAGACTTATACTCGCGTTATTGGAAAGAAGGAAAGAGAAAGAAAAAGGCTATATTTCAATTTATTACTGATGATCTACAACAAACTTATCCAGATGTTACCTTAACGAGAGTAAGGAACTTAGACACTGAGGTAAGTCGATACATTTGCATACCATAATGTGTGTACATCATTATGACCAATTGGGATTGCATTTTTAACTTCCTTTTCTTTTAGACCTATAGAAGGTGGAAAATATATCATTGTATTAGAAACCAACCTGAATGTGGAGGGTTGACCGACCAAAAGTATTTAAAGATTTCTGACACAACCTGGGACCATTGGTCAAAACAACGAAGCAAGAGGAAATACTTATTTTTTAAAAGGAGTTGTGTTAAAACATATGAAATATTTGATGGTATTTATAAATATAAAGATAAAGAATCTTTACAATTATCAGCAAAAGATCAGAACAATAACACTTTAGTTATCCCCTCTAATAATTATGATGAAAAAAATGCTTACAATCATCAAAATAAAAGACAACAAGTGGATGAACGTTCCACTCCTCAGATAGATGCTAGCGCTAATGGTATATTATCCCCCTCGCTTCATAATAACGAGGACAATTACAATTATAATTCGGTTATTTTGATGAAAGAAGAATATAAATTCAACCTAGAATTGAAAGAAGAAATGGCAATTTACTTAAGTCCATTACTCATTGAAAGTTTAATAACTGATGATGAATGTGATCGACTATTCTCAATGGATACGAAAATTCTTTGTAAATTCGTAGCTTCTTTGAAATCTATGTCCAAATTTCGTCCTATAGATAAAATTGGCAACTTTGCGAAATACTACTGCAGCACCATTGATTATAGTGCTATTTCTCATGATCATGATCAATTTTGATTATCAATATTTTCATATAATAGTTAGATAAAAATATAATCGCTACCCTTAATTAATTATTCATACTTACCAACTATACACATAAACATTTAACAAATGCCAAATTTTCACAAAAATTGCGACTTTCTATTTAAGCCTTTAGCTCCCTACTCAAAATACAAATGTTTGAAGCTAGTCTACAGACTCTACACTACAATATTACTTGTACCATATACATATCCCTATTCCCTAGTCTTTCTTGAGATAGAAGTGGAACTAGTCCTCTCTACCCGCACAGACATCATAAGATTTTTTCATAGCAGAAAACTTCCCATTTGAGTTTATCAAATTCTTGTTTCTCTTTCGAAATATTTATGATTAATATTTCAAGTGTATCCAACGTCTCAAGTTTTTATTGCACGAAATGTTATTAGTATTGCATGACGATTTTGTTCTGCAGCTATACCCATATCTAATGAGGTTTAGTGACTTCACTGTATAAAGTCAGCTTTTCAATTACTATCACCAAGAAATTGCAATTGCCTTTGGTGGCAATCATGACTACATGCAATTGCAAAATAAAATGTGATACCAAACGTATCCCTTCAACTATATAATGTCAAGGATCGCAGATTCTGCGAGAGTGATATCAAGTAATTCTTTTGAATCAGTTGAAGAAAAATAATGGTATACTAGAAAATGGTAAAATGCTATTAAATGCTATGGACTCCACTATGCTTTATATAATATCCTTGTAAACATCCCGATACTATTCGTACGTTATTTCCGGAAGAACACACCATACCTAATGTTAACTAATTTCAAATTTGAAGATAATAGTTTTATTATAAAACGGCAAAACCTTCAGCTCCCCATGATCACACAAAAATGTCAGCTTACTCGAAGGACCCCGGATCGGACGAGGATATTGTTTTAATTGTATGTCCATATTTTGGTTTCATTTAATCATAAAAGTACACGATTATAACTAACTTTTTAGCCTACTTATGTGCCGGTAAAACAAAGCAGTCGATTCTCTAAAAGGTATGTGAATTTGGTAAATGAAATGAAACAACAAGCTTCTAATCTTATGACTTTCGACCATAGGAAACGAAAATATTCTGGATTTAGACCCATGAATACATTAGAGGATAACGATCCGATACAAAAGCCACGCACAATATCAAGATCAACTCCATCAGAAGACAACCTTCCATATGACACACATGTTCCAACTACAGATACACCCCTAAAAGATTTAGAAGCAAAAAATATTAAAATACCTTTAAAATCGTTTATTTCAGATAATTTCAAAGTAGAAGAAAACTGTTTAATAAATATCAAAAAAAGGCCCAATAATTATTATATTGAATTTTTGATGAATGATTGGAAAATCCCTAATTTAACTTTACAAACTTATCTCACCAAAGAATTCAAGTACTGTCGAGCAACTCATCATTTATATTTTGGTTTAAGTGCTTTTCTGCATCATAACAATACTATTATTAAAACTATATGCTATGAACTTGATATAGAACAGGAAATGTTTGACAAATTAGTCAAAAAGTTAATATATTCCGTTGATGGGGACTTGAAAGGTAATACGCATAAGACAAATAGACAAGAAATGCTACAATTAATAGCTTCAATACCGCACGATGAAATGAAGCAACATAAAATTCCACATCTTACTTCTTCTTCAAAATCAACAATACCAGTGCTAGATACTTCATCTAATTCTTACAGTTCATACAAGGAACGGGAAAATATCTCTCATGATGATAGAGTGCAACGCAACAGCGTGGTAAAGCGACAAAATGAATCTATTCCAATCCCAATCCCAAGAACCAAGTCAAAAACTTCTTTTACTCCAGATCCTGTAGCTGTTCCAGAATTACGTCGTGTTTATAAATCAAAAACGAGACAATCTCTGGGATCAGAATCAACAACATCTTCAAGTTTATCTGATATCAAAATTTCCTCGAAAAAGGATCTGATTAACCGACTAATAATGCCAAGACCGGAGTCATTGAAACAACAGTCAGAGCCAACTAAGAAGCAAACACCCAAATTTGGTCCAACAGTTATTTATACTTTCAAAGATTCAAAACAAATGCCGATTTCAATTTCTGATTTCAATACACTTAATAAAGATCAATTTTTAAACGATACCGTAATAAATTTTTTCCTAAAGAGGATTTTAGATGAAGCAAAAACACGAGACTCAAGAATTGGTGATTCAACATATATTTTTAATACTTTTTTCTATGAGAAGCTAACTCAAGGGGACCTTAACACTAACACTACATATAATGAAAAGTCTTCTGTTGCTAATGCAAAATTTCAACAATATTATGAAAATGTTAAAAGGTGGACTTCAAAAATCGATTTATTTAAAATGAAAAATGTTATCATACCCATACATTTAAATTCACATTGGTTTGTTTCTATCATCTATAATTTACCGGCTCTAGAGCGGAAACTAGATCACGATTCAGATGATAAAAATGAATCCAATGAAGACAAAGATGGTACAAAAGAAACTCCCATTAAAGTTGATAGTTCAAACGCTGGTGCATCGCTTGATAATTATATTGCTCCAATTAATCCTGAAAAGGAACCTGTTATTTTCATTTTAGATTCTCTTAATACTCGCCGTGGTGGTGTTGCAAAGAATCTCAGATCGTATATTACAAAAGAGGCACTTGATAAAAGAGGTTTACATGTTGAAAAACGAGATATTAAATATAAGCTCTGTAGCGTTCCAACACAACCAAATTTTTGTGATTGTGGTGTTTATTTAATTCATTTTGTTGAATCTTTTCTTAAGAACCCGGAAAGAATAGCTAAATTATGGGCAGAATCTGATCATCGTGAAGATATTTCGGAAAAATTAAATATACTTTTCGAGCCACCAGTTTCTAAGAGGGAAGTTCTACAACGGTCATTGTTAGAATTATATAAAGATCCAAACGCAACGATTCGAGCACCAACAATAACTGACAAAGGAATTGATTCCAATGATAGTGTTGACGACGAACCTGATCTTGAAATTATACAGCCAGAAGAAACGGTAGATGATTCAATTAAAGAAGATGAATTTCAAGAAAAGGAAAAAATGCAGCAACCTACGCTAACACAGCTAAAAACCAAGTTAACCAAAGGAAGCTCAACTGACGATTTCCATATAGGGGGAAGAGATTTAGATATGTATAAAAATCCTCAATTACAAAAAAATGAAAAGGATAATGAACAGATTTTGGAATATGATGAAAAGGATATACGTTCCTCTTACTTTAAGTCAAAACCTTCGGATACAATTTCTATCATTAAATCGAGATCCTTAGATATTTTTTCAAGAGATGAAAATTCCCACGATCGGGATAGAAACTATAATCTCAAAGATAGTAAGGAAACAATATCAAAAAGACACTCATCTCCAAATAAAAACAATTCCGATATGAGTGGTATTGAGAACACTACAGGTCCATCTACTCGACCAAGGATACTAAAACAGTACAAACATAAAAATCCTATTTCACTTGATAGTAGAAACGAAAATCCACAAGTGAGCACAAGCAGAGATAAAAATCCAGAACCTTCAACTTTCGATTTTTCAGATGATAAGGATATTTTATTTGAATACGGGAAATTGTCTGAAGAAAAACAACAACTTGAATCCCCATCTCAAATCAGGTTTGGATTGAATATCACTGATTCTGATACTGATTCTGGAGCTGACGTCGTTGAGGTTGAAAATGGTTATGAAAAACGGCATACAATTAATAAAAATAAATTACAGAAAGTCGAGAAGGATAGTCAAACTATCAGTGATAGTGATAGTGATTCAAGTTCGGAAGTCCTGACGACTTCACGAAAACCTGATAAAGAAAATTATCAGACAAGTTCTTTATCGCCGCAACACAGAAATTCATTAAACGATTCTATATCAAGACAAATATCGTATAGAGGATCTCTAAACAGAATAGAAAAGCCACGAGTGCAGCCTGAATATGATTATGAAAGGAAAGATGCCCTAAATACTGAAGATGAAAATGAAGATGATGACGGTGCCGAAGATGATGATGATGAAATTCAATTCATTAAAAATGGTATGAGTTATAGTTCTCCTATGCCACAGAAGCCGCATTTAAATTTGAATTCGCGGATAAATTCTAATTCTACATCATCCTGGCCATCATCTGTAGGTCCCGAACAAAAATCTACAAGAAAATCGAATTCTAAAGACCACGTTAATCTTCAATCACGTTTAAAACGTCCTATATCTCGAACATCCAATATAATTCCTCTTGAAAAAATGTACACCCGTTCATATTCTTCAGAAAGAGATAGAAAGAGTTCAAATAAAAAGAAAATCCCCCAAATTCATACATTATCAGATGACGATGATGATATGGTAGCAATTACATCTACCAACCCAACTAGTCGGCAACCTAAAAGAGCTAGAAAATCAGCAGTTTCATTTTTTGATTCCCGCTTAGAAAATGGTACTTTACCATTTAACTTGAACCGCAATTAAAGACTTTTCCGTAACTGAAAACGGCATAGGAAGTGGAAGTTGGAAAACCAAGGGAGAAATACTATCTTCGCTGATTGCTACATAGTGATTAATTATTGATTCATTTACAATTAATTGGATTTCCCCCATTATTATTATATTAGATGCTATATTATATTTTGCATTTTATTTTTTGTTAGCGAAACTTATCATGCTGCTGTTTATCATAGTAAATTCATCATTAAGATATATAAGTTTTTTTATATTTATATAAAATTAACCACTTTCGTCACTGCGAAGACCAATTATCGCTGTCAATATTTCGTCATTTTAAGTATTAATTATCATTAAAGTCCCAAAATCTTATCGAAGGATTTCTAAACAATGTTCAAGCGGACTGGCGACAAAAATTTCGGTAGTTTGCTATTAATATTGTGCCGGTATAATTACATCATTTCTCTGATTATTCCTGAATTTTAATTATATATATAATAGGCCCATAGCATCAGCTTCTGTATTTATTATCTGTAGCTGGGGATCCGTAATATTTTCGTATAGCCTATGTATATGCATATGCATAGCAGCTTTATATTATTATAAGAGAGTTCTATTTTTGTAACTGTGAGTTTTAGTGTTAAATAACAGTTCAAATTCATTTAATTGTAGTCGTTCTGATATTTCAATTCTAATTGGTTATTTATATTATTGTCAGGGAAAACTTTAAAATTTGTAATTGGTTAGACGGGGGAAGCTTACAACTTACAACAAACAGCAGCCGCGATTTGCATATGCATATGCATATAAAATTTATAAATTAAAATCTACATGTCAGATATGGATTTACCATAATTAAGTAGCTCTACCTAACCAAAGATATACATTATTATATACACTAACCCTAAAATAACAAAATCAATAATGCACCTGGCAATTATTATTCATTGAGAAAAAATATCACTCACTGAATTATCATAAGTTCATAACAGTTATCCTGACTGTCTTGATCAACACAATAAACACAATAAACACAATTAACGCGATCAACGCGATCAATACAATAAAATCACCATGCGCCATAATCAAAAGAATCAAAATCAAAAGAATCGACATTATCAACATTAGCAACGTTATCATTATAATCAACTAACGGTTTCAATTCTGAAATTATTGTGGTACCTTGTTTAGTTTCCGTTGAAAGAAAATTATTTGTACCAGTAGGGGAAGGATTTGATTGAATCATATTATAAGAAGATTCGATGTTATCCTGAACCACCCGTGGTTCATATCCGATTAAAGGAATTGTCAGGGATGAAATATGATTATTTGGACTACTTTTTAATGATGATATTGCAATTTCACGTTCTGGAATTATTGCATGTTGTGATTCATTTATGATTCTTGTCTCATCATCTCGATCAATATTGGTAAAATCACAATTATAACCTCGTGGTGATGGTAAAGAAGAGTCAATTGCTGTCACTGATGATGATGATGATGATGATGATGATGATGATGATGATGATGATGATGATGATGATGATGATGATGATGATGATGAGAATAAAGATGAAGAAAAAGGAAAAAGTGATTCATTTCTTGCTATTGATAAATCTCTGAAACCTTGAAATTCCTCAAATTCTCTATTCTGCAAGTTAAATGTATGATCATATGTGCTTGTACATCTTTGAATGATTGCCTGTCCTTCATCTGACACCACCATTCGCAATTTGGGATAATTGGAGAAATTCGATGACCGAGAACGTGATAATCTTTTAATAGAGCTTTTAAAATCTTTTGAATATGTATTTGAGTTTAAAGAAAGCATTTCTGTCGAATATCGTTTTAACTTTGCGTGGTGAGTGGATCTTGACGAAATTGCAATCCTTGACGGAACCAGTGTAGCAGTGCTATGATGCTTATTTATTGATGAAGATGAATCAACAAAAACCCATTCTTGTGGGGGAAGAGATAAATAATCCGGATTTAAGCGAGCAATTTCACTTAAAGATATGGAACTTTTTGTTCTTTCAGGAAAACTAGGACGAGATGTATATTTGTAAAATCCAGATTTATCCTTTTTCTTAAATTTTCTTGGAGTGCCAATTGAAAAGTCTTTAAATTGGATTTTAAATGTTGCACTTTCAGATCTTGAATGTCTTTTATAAACTGAAATATCATCTATTACATTTAGATTATTTTTTCTGGAAGAACTTTCCGACATTTGTGGGGAGGGATTCTGCTGAAAAACTGCACATGTAGGACTGTTCGGTCCAAGCTCCATATCAGTATCTCTCATTGAAATAAAATAAGCACTGTTCCGACCATCTTCGGGTTCACGATAATCCCAGTCAGCACCGATAGAATTCTCCAATGATTCCAAGGATGGTTCCATTATAGATCCGTGAATGAAATTTGAAGAAAGAAAAAAAATTAGATATGCGTGGACACCAATATTAATAGATAATTCTGTAATATGTATATTTTATATATAAGGTTAATTATTATGTTAGGTGCCGTTATTTCAAGTCGATGAAAGTTCCAACCTGAAATAGCAATGAATCTACGATTGGACAAAAGTGACATTAGATTCTTGCGTTAATACATGAGCTTTGAGGAAAATAATCCTATTGGTCCATCTGAAATATTATTGAACGAAACTATATCTCACTATCCACTCCTCACAATACGGGGGGCTAAACTCCACTGAACTCAAAATCCAAGATTTGAAATTAATATTGGATAAAATTATGACACAATGGCAAACTTTGCTTGACAATAACATAGCTAGTAGATTTCACATCATTACAAGGAGAGAAACGAAAGACAATCGGTATGCTGACACAGTTGAGGACTGGGCATCTTCAATCCTATGATCCAAATAGTAAACTTTCCGACAAGAACTCGAGGAACTGCTTTTGTGATCCTTTGAAGAAACCCATTGGATGTCAACTTGACGACTATACTCCATTTTAACGCCAACGCAGGATTTTGTTTATCCCGCAAGATAGTGATAATACCGTCTTTGCTACTCCAAACTTTCCAAAGGCCTAACAGAAAGTTCGTAGAAAACTTTATCTTCGTGGCCAATACTTAATCTGTTTTTTTTTCAATCCCTTCCTCCTCCCGATAATTCCTTCACTCTTAATTGAATTGAGGCACCAAAAAGGAAATACACCCAGAACCGCCATTTCAAGACTGATAACCGCGATTTAAACATGCTATTAAACTTTTTTGATATGTAGGCCTACCGCCAAAAAATGTATATTTTTTTTCATAGAACTTGATCAAAAGATCACTTCTAAATGAAATATTACTAAATAAAATATATAAAACGTTTTCTAACCTATCTGAATATTACTGGAAACGATTTTAGTAGTTTATATGCCCTCATTTTGCTTCTGAAACTCGGTTTAGTCGTCATGCGATCAGCATATCAAAATAGGATTGATCTAGACTACCCCATAACTCTAGTAATATTTCTAGAATGTGATTCTTGATATTCTTGATTACCACCTTCAATTGTAGCCAATTTTAGGTGCTGCTTTACTACTTCAATTTTGAGCATGTGGCACATGTTTTTCAATGGGATTTAGGTCTCGAGAGCTCACAAACCAAAGTAGTTGTTTCAGTTGGTGTTCCACCTCTATTTTTTGATTTATAAATTGGAGTATTTTCTCATAGAAAAAAATGGCCTTCAAAAGCTTCAATGGAAGATATTGCTACCGGTAAGATACTTTTCTGATATTGACATCTGAAATAGTCCTTCCATGAAACTTCTCCACAACAGACGAATATTATGCCATTTTTTCGGTCATTTTTGTGTGATTCTGTTATGAGACCCCTACGATCTCTCGAAGATAACTTTGACTTTACATCATCACTACAAATCCAGTTTTATCGTAGGGGGGTATGACCTGATCCGATCAAATGAACCCGATACTACTTTTCCTCTGAAATCAGACGAGTCAGTTATATTTCGAATGGTCGAAATATATGAAAGGTTCGATAGATAAGATATTCTAAAATAAAGATTATAAATGTTTTACGCATAACTTCCTACTTCACTTTAAGCCAATTTCTCTATTCTAGAAGCCATATACAAATGATAAAGTCGATTAATATATTTTACTTCTTCAAAATCAATTACAGCTTTAAAGATGTTAGAACCAACGGGATCTGATAATAAATATTCCACAAATGCTGCTTCTTTTGGATCTTCTGGATCATCGACTCCATTAAATACAACATGCCAAAATGGACGTTTTTTTATCAACCTAATACGAAAAAACATGCGAGAAGGTGAGAGGAGCTTATTATAATTATAGCCCCATCACAACTGCTGTGACGCACTACAAACCCTTTCTAGCCTCCACCTTTGAATTTCTAATCAACTTCCGATAAGTATCTGTGATAATATTATCTTCTCCATGCCGTCATAATCATAAGCTTCTACTCCGGAATCAAGAGCATATAAGTTATATCATTCACTAATACTTCGACTCAATCTCTTCTATTTCGAAGTAGATCTATTTCTCACTGGACCTCTAATATATTAACACAATTTTCCATAAATAAGGATTACCACTCTTACGACTCTTCACATCCCAGAATAATCACTATTGATATAAACAATGTATTGATGATGGGACAAATCAATCTTACAAGTCCGAACTAATGTGATATCACCAGCTCCCTCTAAAATAAAATATCATCACCAAAATGATATCAATATAAGTTGATAAATATGTTTGTATCTAAACAATTAAGTTTCATATGATTCATAAACTTGAATATGCTACAATAGGTCCTATGTTTAAGAAATTCTAATTAATTATTGCCAACTATGAATGGAATTAAGCCTAACCATATATGATTATAATGCATTATTTTAGCTGGTAAAACCCTTAACTAGCCTATAAAAATATATTACATATACGATTACTAGTAGGTACAAGCGATGCATAGAAAAAAAGAATAATAAAAAAATGAGGAAAAAAGTCAAAAAAGCACACAAACCAAAAAACTAAAAACACAAAACAATAAGATGGTAAAATAAATATATCAAAACCAATTCAAGTTTCATGTGTGAAATCATATACATCATATATATCTTCATTATTTTATTAATTATTTCTTTTCTTTTGATTGATCGATTTATCTATTCTTCTTCTGAACTTGATTCATCACTTAATTCACCATCATCGCTTGAATCATCACTTGAATTAATATCTGCTTCACCCCCATTGCGCACTCTATCAAACGCTTTTATCTGCTTCTGTATTTGTTCTATTTTACTATTCTGTTCAGCTTCAGATAATGGCTTTGCCTTCTTTTTGTTTCTGGGCTTAGGATTATGTTGCGGAGAAGTTTGCTGTGGAGCTCTATCGATCTTTCGAACAACATATTGATACAATCTGAGAACAGTTGAGGGATCTAATTGATCAATATCCAGTTCAATCTCATCATCTCCATTGCTTTTTAAATCTGGCATGCTTTCGTTAATTATATCGACCACATGCATTAATTTCTTTTCAGGTAAGACACTAATTTTATCTGACAATTCTTTCTTCATTTCATATGTGACATGAATTGGAGCAACTGATTTATTGGTCTTATGCTTTCCAATGGCAGAGATTGATGATTTTCTTCGATCATTTTGTTTGGCAGCTTTTCTCTTCTTCATTCGTTGTTTTTTCATTAACTCAAATTGTTCCTTCTTCATCTTAATTAGATCCATTCTCATCCTCTCCAGCTGCCGTTCTAGAAATTGAATTGCTGGATTTGTAACTGTTGTTTCATCAAAATCTAAATCAGAACCATCAAAATCATCATCAGAACCTGAATCTTCTAAAATTGGAGGTGGGCTTAGTGCAGGTAATGGTTTCTCAACCCATTTCTTGTCAAAAACAGCTTCTAATCTATGACCCATCATATTAACAGGTGTTCCCTCTGGATTAAATTTATAACAGTTTCTAAACATGAGTCTTATGTCATCCTCAAATTCTTTAGCATTTTCATATTGGTTTGAATGATATTTGCCTGCAATTGTCGATAAATCCATTGGTTCTTTGATAACTTTAAAATAAGTGGGACAATCTAATGCAACAGGATCAACGGGTTGAATAAAAGGGAAAGAATAAGTTTCATGTCTCTTATTTTGTAATTCACGTAGCATAAGACCACAAAATTTAAGTTCTGCTGCAAACTTCTTTCTTCGTGGTTTCATATCAGTATAAGGAATATCCTTGGGCTTCGGGGGATGAATTTCTCGCTTAGGCCTTGAATCATTAGCAGATTCCCGCCTTATTGTAGGAATACCAGAAGGTTGTAAAGCAAACGACTGAGAATTACTACGATTATGACTTGCTCCACTAGGCTTCCGAGATTTAAAAGATGGTTTGGAAGGAGTTGATTTGCGTGACTTCTTAGATATCTGTGGCACAGCATCATATGGAGGTAAACTTTGTAAATGTCTAAGGAATGAAGTTTGAATATTTCTTGCCATGTGAGAAATGATAGCTGCGGAACCATTAAAAGCAGTGCAGTTAGAAACAATGAGTTCAAAATCGGCAACTATTTGTTCTATTGAATTGTAACGATCATCACGCAACTTTTGTTCAATCGTAGTTAAATCCATTGGCTGCTTAACAAAATTTGGATAATTTGGATACTGGGTGACATCAACAGGAATTATGAATGGGCCTGCATCTTTCAAGCGTTTAACAGACCTGATAGACGCCAGAAGATGACGTTGTTGGTGTTTAGGCAAAGGCCCATTGATTGAAGAAACAGATGATAATGAATGGGGTCTTGATTGAATCAAAGAATTCGAATGCGACTGGTATGCTGGTTGAGATTTCATTTGATGAGGTTGAGGTTGAGGTTGGGATTGGGATTGGGGTTGAGGCTGGGGTTGAGGTTTTGGGAAAGAAAAAGGTTGTAATTGAGTGATAGGGGACTTACTAACTAGACCAACAACGGGATCGTCAGTCAAGCTGGAAAAATTATCAGCAAGAATATCGGTATCTAGCTTCATTCTTTTCGATTCATCTTCGTGGATTTCGTAATCCCTTTCGTGTTTTAAGACATCTACAGGGGCATTAATGACCGAAGTATCCTGGGAAGAAAGCTCGTGTGCAGAGACTGGATCTGAAGCTCTTGGAGAAGGGATTGGGGGTGAGATGGGGGTCTCTCCAATCGACTGCTGGTTCTTGAGAGTAACCAGGCCAACTTCACGACGGTCCTCATCTTTTGTGAACGGATCCTGACTGTCGTTTCCCGTTGAAGGAGTGTGGACAGGGGTGGACAGGTCCAATTTCGGGTTACCCGGCAAGAAGTCGTTCATGGGTGGAAGGAGGTAAAATGTAAGAACTGGAAGAAATTTGAAAAAGAAAAGCTGGCGGTTGGTGGGATTTAAGTACTCTGCTTCTGGCAACCGTGCTGACAGTTACGCACAAATCCACATACCCATGCCTTGCACCTCCTCGCCACCGCCATGCCACTGAGGGTCTGCTGGGGGTTTCCGCTGGGTTGTGGGGTTCTATTCGTGGATGGCACCGACTATTCCTGGGAGACCATGGGCTTGCTTTCGACGACTAGGGGTTCTGGAGAAGGAAACGAAAATTGTAGAACATTGCTGATTGCTGACTTTAGGAAAGAGAATAGCTCCCAAAAACCACAATGACCTATTGGCGTGCTCTAATCTACCCCTGTGTCACGCCAGCCACGCGTATTTTGCCGTCCAGTATCGTGGAGTGGCCGCTTCTGATTGGCCACTTGGGCAAGAAGTGAGTCAGAGGCGTCCTTGTTAACACGCAATTGCCGAGGTAACCGAAAATACTAACAGAGTGAAAATTTTGTTTGCCTGAGCCTTTACAAAACTTTGGGCAATTGAAAATTTGCAAATTTAAATTTAAAAGTTGTTGTTAAACATTTATTATTCATCTATTCTACATCATAAATGGATGGCCAGAAGATCGCTCTGCGAGTACTGCGAGTTGCACACAGGGCATCTTCGGAGCCGGCTCGTAAGTCTCTCTTGTGCACAATCAAGACAAAAAGCGTGTCCACACACCTTCAAGGCTGTGTCTTTCCAGTTTTTGCCACACACTGAACACAGCGCTATTGCTCGTAGTGCATCCAATTGTTCCCCATCAATTGACCCATTTCTTTTCGAAGATGTCATATTTTTGATATCTACTTGTTTCTCCAGTTTCACGATTTCAACCTGTTGTTCTCGTCGTGACCTTGCTTCATTTTTGTATAGTTCTTCCTGCTTCTTGATCTCATTTTGATACATCTCAATGGTTTTGGTAACTCCATTCAAATTGTTACGTTGTTCCACAAGTTTTCTTTGGGAATCTTGTACTTCTTTTTGATAAACCATATGTGCCCTCTTCATTTCTGAAATCTGCGCTTCAAGGATCGCTACTTTATCACTTTTTAATTTCTCACTCTCCTTCAATTGCTGGATTAGTTCGCCGCCTTTTGAAATCTGCTGTTTTAATACTTTATTTTCATTCGTTAAAGCATCTTTAGACCTCATCGCTGCAAAATATTTTTGATCGGCTTTACTTTTTTCCGTTTGCAATTTCACAATATAAGCCTCTTTATCTACTATTCCATCTATTTTGCGTTGTGCTTGGAGGTTAGCTCGTTTAAAAGCTTCTTCAAGAACTGGAATCTCTTTTGCTAATGATTCGTTACGTCGCTCTAAGCCTCCTACTTTTTCTTTGAGTTGTTCTAAACTTAAACTATCCAATGGAGTTTCGGTCTCACCTTCATTATTATTATTTCTAGGTGTTATCCTCAATTCTTCCATACTAGAAAGTTTATCGTTTAATATTTGGTTTAATGCTTTTAGCTCCTCGAAGCTTTTAACTCTTGAGTCACTTGTTGATTTTAAAACACTAATTTGAGCCAATAATTCATCTCTTGCACTACGTATTCGACTTAAATCATTTTCAGATCTTTCTAATTGTTTTGTTAAATCTTCCTTTTGTGCTCTCAATTGTTTATCTAATTCTGTTTTAAAACTTTCTCTTTGACTCTCAAAATTCCCATTTTCTGTCATTAATGAATCTCGTAAGTTTTTCAAATCATCAATTTCTCTATTTGCTAGCGTTAGATTATACTGTAAGTTCTTAAATAATGATGTTGATTCCATATCTATATTAGAAGGATTTCGAATTTTAACGGAAAGTTCTGTCATATCCTTACGCAATTGAGCTACTATATCATCTTGTTCCATTAATTGTTGTTTCTGAGTCTTATTAGTTCCACGTAGTTGATTTAATTCTTTTTCTAATTCATCTTTTTCTTCATTTGTTAAATTTGACGATGATTTATTATTTGTTTCAGAATGTGATTTATTATTTTCAGATGTTAATTCATTATCTGATTTACCATTTATCATTGAATCTTCTTTAATTCTTTGTAAAGTTTTTGATTTATCTCTTTCTTGTCTTCTAATTAGATCTTTTAATTTTTGATTTAATATTTCAATATCATTATTTAAATTATCATTTTTTGATTTTAATGTTTTATTTTCAATTTTTAATTCAGATATTTCATTTGTTGTTTTATTTATTTTTGAAAAAATTTCATCTGGATTTGATGTTTTTAAATTTGTTGAAATATGTGAGAATAATGGTCCAAATATAGAAAGATATTTTTCTTTTCTTGATTCTAATTTCTCCTCCAAATTAGAATCTGATATATTTACATTAATAATATCATCAAGTTTGATTCTATCCCCATCTTTATTATAATGATCTTCCAACGCAAGAGCTAATTTTGACGTAACGTTAGACCACCATTCATCTAACAAATTAAAACTTATAATTGTTGAATTCAACTTTGTTTTAAGTTTAGAAAGTTTTGAATCATTAAGTTCTTTTTCATGACGATATTGTTTCATTTGACGGAATATAGCCTCTTTTTGAAAGTACTAATTATCAAAATAAAAATTAGTAAACAAATAAAAAAATAACATAATATGAAAGAAATAATTATATATTCAATAATAATTTCAAACAGAAATTTATAATCTTAATCATTTATTACTTACGATAACATCTTCCTGTGTTAAAGGTCCTTCATCGCTTAATTCATCCAAAGGAACTCTTGCCTTTTTAACAGATCTCCCTACATCATTCTCATTATCACCAGTGATAAATCGTTTTCTTTCTTCTGATGCCATAGCCACTTCCATAATGTAGTGTTCGTTATCCAGGATAACTAAATCTATACCCACACAATCAAAATATATTTAAAGAAAAATAATAAAATAGATACAGGAAGCAATAACACTGTGTATATATATACCCACGGAATATAAATAACAGATAAAATTACAGGATTGTAAGTGTTATTATTCTAGATTTTTTAAGAATGAAAGATGGTGAAGAACAACGAATTATGAGGGAAAAGGTAGTATTTACTCAGATTAAACACAAATGAGGGAAAAAATAAAAAAAAAAGAAAACATCCGTACATTTTATTTTTCTAATCAAATTATTACCCGGATATCGATTTTACGTTTTAAAAATTATTTTAGTTTAAATTTATAACTAAAATAATGACAATAGAAATACCAGAGATTATTACACCAGGATCATTAATTTCTCCTTTATATGAACTAGATGAATTAAATGGGAAAATAATAAAAGAATTTATCCCAGGTTATGGGTGTAAAATTGTTAAATTACAAACTAAAGATGGTGAACATGGAGAAATTCCAGTTATTGTTGGAACAATATTAGGGAAAGTTATATTAGAAGAAATGATTGAAGAAGAATCAAAATTAAATGAAAATGATCTTGGTATTATTAAAAAAGAAACAAATTTAAAAAAGTTGAATAATTTGAAAAAATCACCAATTAAAATTCCAATTTTTCAAATAAATGTTTATAATAATAATATATCTGTTTATGAAAAAAATTTAAAAACCAATTCGTTACAAAATAAAAAATTTCACAAATCATCTCTTTTACCAGAAGTTTTAGATATAGTTTTAGCTAAAGTTACAAAAATTACATTACAAAAAGCACATGTTGAAATCTTAATAATTGAAGGACAAGGTACAGTTTCATATGATTCTGGTATTGGAGTAACAGGTAGTAATTCATCAAATGGAATTCCAACATCTAGTAATAATAATAATACAGGCGGTACAAGTTCTGGATTATTGGGCGTTTCAGATATTGGTGAAAGTTTTAAAGGTATAATTCGTTCACAAGATGTTCGATCAACAAATCGAGATCAAGTCCAGATTGCTGATAGTTTTAAACCAGGTGATATTGTAAGAGCAATAGTTATTTCATTAGGTGATGGAACCAATTATTACTTATCAACAGCAAGGAATGATTTAGGAGTTGTTTTTGCAAGAGCAAGTACAAGAAATTCAAGTGGAAAAGGAAGTTGTGGTGAATTACTTTATCCAATTGATTGGAAAAGTATGGTTTGTGGAACAACCGGGGTTGTTGAAAATAGAAAAGTAGCAAAACCCTTCACTAATAAATAAATAATTATGGAATGTATTATTACAATTATCTACAAAGATATTATGTTTTAATAGTATAATATATCTTTAAAATCAATCATATTTAAAACTAGTTATAATATAGTACAAAAGAAAAAACTTTCAAAATTTAAAAAAAGTGTTAAAAACCAAGATCCGAACGGGAAGAAATAAGTGTATCAAAAAAATAGTGATTAGTAACACCTTTTATTGAACGTTGCATATTGATTAAACATAGATGTTTTGATGATGATCATATCATTTAGAAAAGTAGCAAAATGCTTTTCCACATCAATAAAATATATATGTTTAACTTTATGCCTTAAGAATGAAAAATTGAAATGCAAAAACAGGCAGAATTATGGGGGGGTTGGTAGTATATATCGATGATTTTGAAGTCTTTTAGTTTTATTACCTTTTATTGATGAGACTTGTGGTATATAAGAAAAATGGTCCCCATAATTAAACAGCCAATTTGGACAAATTTGTTTCAACTGCATTCAAATTAATATCTGCTTTTTTGTTTAGTGTGGTAGTTTGGTATGTTTCAGTTGCTGGAGAATCAAGAATTTCGTTATCAGAAGTATTTGATGATGTAGTAGACTCTATGGATGTATCAGCTAAATCCGGTTGGATATTATTTTTAATAGGGGCGATATTCAAGGGTTCTTCGGAGCGTAATACGGCTTCGCTAAGACCGACAATTCCGCCAAGTTGTTGAAATCTTTGGATGTAAAGTTTCTGTCTTCGCTCGGCAATATCGCACATCACATTCCAATATTTATCTTGATCATACTCAAATTTAACATCACCACCAAACTCAGCATCTAATTGTTCTTTAAAGACATAATCAGGGAATGGTTTATCAAATATTAATTTTTCTCTTGTTAGTGGATCAATAAAAGGATGGATAAGTTTTAAGAAAGTCCAACCAATCCAAGGGATATTAGTAAGACAAGCTCTACCTAAACGTTCAGGATAATGAGTTTGTAAAATAGTTAATACTTGTCTTCCAATACCAATTGGAGGAATTCTAGAAACATCTTTATTGTCAATTCCTTTAATTTTTTTAGCTTGTTTAAAATCAATCAGTAAAGTAAGAGAATCTTGACCAGAAGGCATAAAATCAATGACACGATCAAGCATAAAAACAAGTTGTTGTACTTGACGATGTGAATTTTTAGTGTTTTGTCTACCAGGTTTTAAGTATAAACAAGGACGACAATCTTTATCAAAACCTAAAATAACTTCTTTTCCTGTTAAATTCTCCGGAGCCACTAGATCTTTGGTGACTGGAGGGATATCCAGACCGTCCACTTGACTTGTCCCAAATTCACGTCTCCAAGCCAAAGTTCCAACAATTCTCTTAATAGCATCATCCACGTTCCATTTGGTGGCCCGTAGATATCTTAAGAAGCATTCTTTAGTAAGCCATGCTTTTTCATCAGAGGTTAGTGGTTTTGTCTCCTTGTGGTTTTTCTCAGATATAGGAACATTTTTTATAGTTTGGAAGTGTGTAAGGACTTTATTGTATTTTTCCTGCTGAGATGCATCAAGTTCAGCAGGAGGGGGTGGGACAGCACCTTTTGGAGGGAATTCGAAGGGAGTGTAGCGAGCAGGCATAATGATGGAGGAAAAGAAAACAGAGGAGAATGGGGAAAAAAGAGTTTATAAAGCCAGACAGAAGTAAAAATTAAATGGAATTAAATAAAAATTAAATACATGAAATGCGGTTGCCTTCGATCAGTCAGCCGGCAGCCGGAAAGTATTTTCAGCAGCTGCCGGACCTGCCAGTTGAGCTGTTATGCCTACAACTCCTTCGGATCTTTCGGCATGTCCCAATTTTCCCCAGCAAAGCACAGTCTTTGGATCCGCCCTTCTACGACTGCCTGCGCTCTATTGTGTCAAGTATATGGTGGCAAGAATTGGCTCTAAGATCGCTCGCACGGGCAATTCTGCTCTTCCAGGCCCGCTCTTCCCAGGCCTTACCACTCCACGACCCAGAACAGATTATAGCAGTTTCGCACCTGTAGACCACCCCAAACTTCTTTTATCCTGCAATTGGAATTTGGACACCGCTCAGTGAAATATCACAACAATTGCATTCTCCAGCTATTCCTTCATCAGATCTAGATTCTGGATATCCATCTTGCAATTATGTGTTACCACGTGACTGTATGACGGATTTAAAATTAAATTCAGCCGCGAAAACCATATCCTAAAACTCGGAGAAATTGTACCAGGGTCCAGGTCCGTCAAGTTTCTCTCAAGTAGATCAATTGAAACTCCTTTCCGGGATTATTATCCTTTGAGTTTAAGTTTGATAGTGCTACAAATTACAATAGTTGTTTAGTTAAGTGGTGAATTTGATCCGAGATGAACCTTTAATTTAATATGGTGCTTGATAAATCGTTTGTTATATTGTTTTATAATTACAAAAAGAGGTAAGTTTCGTAAAGTGTATTGGGGCTAATTAGTAAGAATCTTTCCACTGTCATGTGCATTCACCCCACAACAACTAAAGTAGTTAGTCTAGTAATCGACACAATTCTAAACGAATTAATTACTCCTTCGCAAAATTAAACTAACTCAATTTGTTTAAATTCAAGAAGACATTTTATTTTTAAATACACGATCTTCATGATCAATTTTCAATCCATCATGAAAATTATCGATTATCTTAATTTTTTGGTTCATAGAAATTAAACTGTTACTAGATGAAATATTATAATATTAAACAAATGCCTTTTAATGTTCATGATTGGACCTTTTCATGGTATAATTAACTCCATTATTTCGTCTAGATCTCTTTTGTGAGTTGTTTATTTTTATTCAATTCAATTTCTTTAAATAATTAACACTTGCAATTGTAGAAAATTGTACCTTAAAATGTCTCATCGTAATACCCTAGGCCTGTAATGAAATCAAGGAGTTAATTATATTTCTGAAATATTAATACTAGCTACTTTACTTATAGAGAAAGTAGACTACGTAAGGATTCTCTACTAAGCGCCAGAATCTCAGTAAAGGTATCCAAATGGGTCGATAGAGTGTTTTGTTAAATAGTCACTCTAATTTTAGTCAGATAGAAGCTGAGCTTGACCTCCTCTAAGGTTATACCCAATATATTTAAAGGTTGAACCCATTATAACCGGCTGCCCCAAAGAAATTGTCTGCCTCCGTTTTCTTTTTCACCGCTACAATGGCATAAAACAAAAGATTTCAAAGCACTTAGCTTACACCAATAGACAGGGAAGCTAGGCTACTGAAACACATAGGAAGAAGTTTCCTTGAGCAGAACATGTCGAATAAATAGATTTCTAGTTAGTGGCGGGTTGTCCCTTTCAATAATCCAATAATCTATCAATGGCGGGTAATCTGCATCAAGAGCTAAGGAAGTGTTTTAAACTTCTACTGATACTGAAAAGAGTCGGCTAACTAACTTGGTACTTTACTATGCACAGGTTGGGATGACAGCTTACAAAGATGCTTTATTGTTTCGTAGATTAGTTGTTGGGTGAAGCTGTTTATAATTGGAACATAATACCCACCACCAAAACGCCAACAAAGGACGCCATTACTGGCTATTATCTGTAAATTAATTTGGTAGATGGCTCTGTGAAAAGGAATCATATCAAAAAAACAAAGGGATTAGACATATATCGGTTTCTTAGTAGTTATAAAGAAGACCTCGAATGGTATTGTACGTAGATAGTTGGTGCCTTAATGACCGAGTGTGTACTTATAATTATAAATTGGATTTCAGCTGGATGAAACACTGGATAGCTGGTACTGTTTTATATTATATGCACAATGTTAACGCTAGTTACCTGTAACTAGCTTTTGAAATTATTTATCAAAATATTGCAAGTTCATATATAATCTTTAAATTTATACTTAATTATTGACTTTAATTAAAGTTAATAACGTCACTTATCATTGTTCATTATTTTCTTTTTGGTTTTTTCCTGAATATGTATATGGATATCTTGTATTTTCGCAGCCAGTTTGTTTATAAATAAATCTTGAGCTCTTTCACAATTAACATTATACTTGTATATTCATAATATGTTTAGCATTCCCACCTATGATACCAAAATTTATCAACCCAATACGCTTGTATTCCATCACTGTCACCATAAACATCATTTTTAGACTTTTCATCAAATAATGCTTTTCGCTTCTTTAACCAAACAATAATATCTTCAATCTCATCATAAGTTAAAAGTTCTTTATAATAATTGTATATGTAAGGTTTTGTAATTCCAGGGTGGATAGATATTAAATATAACAACGATGTAGTTAAAAGTCTCCAAAATGTCATGTTTTTATTCCCATTAATATCAATCCATATTTTACTACATTTTTCTCCTCCTGGAATATCAGATATAAATTCTTTTAAATCTTGTTCAATCAATTCACTGCTTTCTTTATCATCATTTGAACCTTTCTTCTTTACTATAACATCAAAATAGGTTCCAGGTTTAAAACCCCTTGAATGATAACCATTTTCCAAAACATGTTGCGGAACTCGATTATCAAGTACCAAATCAACCTGATTTCTTGCAATCAAATCAAATATACACATGAATGAACTATCATGTATGACTCGAGATATTAAAACTCCCTTTTTCCTATCAAACATGGGGTTCAATTTATGATAAAATTCATTCGATAAGTAGACAACACTATTTTTTAGTATAGCATTTGATGAATTTACTGATGGATTAGCTGCTTGTAATTTAATATTTATATCATTACTGAAATTAAAATTTCGTGGTCTAACATTTCTACCTGAAAACGAAATTAAATGATATTTTTCAAGTTTATTAATAACTGGAGTAACTACCCGATCATCAAATTGAGCTAAAATATTGGCAGCAATTTTTGGTTCATAGGATATGGTTTCAGTAGCAATAATTGACTTCATAGCAGTAGCAACTTTTGTTTCTTCTTCACCTCCTTTATCATTTTTAGGATGTTTAAAAATATCTGTTGATTCGTTTAAATCTGATTCTTTATAGGTAAAACTCAATTGACATGATAATAAATCTCTTTGAATCATTGATTTTGAAACAAAATAATTCTCCACTGTTGAGTTTTCTTCACGATGAATAATTGGAAGAAATTCATATTCTTTTTCTAAATCTTTGGAATCTGAAGGTATATCATCAAAATCACTATTTCTAGTTTTTATTGTTTCAAATGTATCATGTTCATTCCAATAATCTAAACAATATTGAAGATCTGTTTCTTTTAATTTTGTAACATCAAAAGTTTTATCACGAACTCCTGCTAAAACAATTTCTTCCCATTGTTTTGAATTTTTATAACTTCCAAATCTACCATCATATTTTTTTATAACTCGTATCCATAATTTTTTAAATTCACTTTTTGAATGCTTATTATTAAAAAAATTTCCAATTAATTCCCAATCTGCATGATAATTATTAACTGATCTTGAAATTAAAACAATTTTAAAGAAAATATCTTCTGGAATTTCATCAAAATTTAATTTTCCACGTTTTGATTTCTCCTTTACAACTTGATCTTCATCTTGTCCATTTTCCATTAATTCTTTTTGATAACTATTTAATGGTCTATGCCTACTTATAACATAAAGTGGATCATTAGAAACTTTATTTTTTAATTTTCTCCAGACTGCCGTTCGAGCTCTCTGTTTTTCTTCAGGTGTTTGTTTAACTTTTTTAGAAAGAGGGTTATTGATACTAATACTAGAACTGGAAAGACGCTTTGGAGTAGAAGGTTTATCTTTTGATTCCATTTCTTTTTTCTCCTTTTCTTTCCTTTTTGCTAATTTTTCATCTCTTTCATGTCTCAATTTATCAAGAGTACTTGTTCCTTTATCATTCTCAAATGAAGGTAATACTCGTCCTTTCTTCTTTAAATCAGTCTTAACTTTATTAGGATCACGATATTTTGTATACTTTGCATTTGTATCAAATATTTTAAAATCAGAAACAATAACTTCTAATTTCTTAGGAGGAACTTGAATTGCTTTTTTAGAAGCTTTTAATTTTTCAATATTTTTAAAAATTAATTCTTCTGGTGGATAAGTTTGTTTATCAATTAATAAATAACGGGATTTTTCTGTACCCAACTCAGTAAAAAATGTAAACCTATGTTTTTCTATTTTTCCTTTTGAAATTAATGAATCTATATCTCGATCTAATGTTTTTCTATCAAGTTTACTTGGTTCGTTACCTGTTAATAAATCATTAATTGCTTTAATTAATGGTTGACCACCAGCGGTTACTCCCCCATTTTTTTTAACTGTCTCTAATAATGCATCTTGTCTTTTGATAGCTTTAATTGAATAGGCAGCTCCTGTTGGAGTTGGAGTCGATATACTTCTCGACTTTCTCCTCGTTGGCGTTGAATTCATTGGAATATGGATAGGTGATGGTACCCCAGTAGGGGTTTGAGTACTTCGGTTTCGTGGGTTTCTCCAAATACTTGGGCCAATTCTTTTATTTTCTCCTTCTTTATGTTGTTTTTGAGATGGCTCGGTTGGAATTTCCTTCTCATTTGTATCAATAGTTGAATTGTTTATTTGAGGGTGTGGTGAAACAAGCAATGGAGTATTAGTAATTTCACTAGGTTCCATAATCACATCCTCTTCATGATTTTGTCCAATATTAGCTGAATTGATTACCTGAAAAGCGGGAGTTACTTCTTTGGGTTCCATATCTACATCATTCTCATTTGGGGTAGACGCAATAATATCTTCTTGTACTTCTTGTGGCTGTTGAACTACAACATCATTAGAGGTCTCCACAACTATTTGTTTAGGTTCCTTCTTTTTTGAACCGAAACTTAAGACAGTTTGGGTCAACCTTCTAGATTTTCTCTTAGCTGGTGCAATAATTTTTGATGGACTAAGTTTCTTTAAGGTTGAAGGAGTTGATGAATGAGAATTTATGACTAAGGATTGAGGAGTTTCTGCTGGTAGGGCACTTTTGGAGCGATGGGCTCCTGATTTCCTACCTGGTGTTTCTGTCTGAATTAGTGATTCAACTTCTTGTATATCTGAAGAATGGGTATCCAAAGAATCATTATCATTAACAGAGATTTCCTTATTCTTGCCAGTCTTATTGCTAGCCTTCTTGGAAGACTGTACTTTCTTTGAACGACCACGACCTTTTTTTATTGTTGGGGTTTGCGTTTCTACTGGCTTTACCTTTTTTGGACGACCACGACTTTTCTTAACCGGTGTTTCATCAGCAATGTCATTTTCATCAAGCTGAGATATAGTTCGTTTATTTTCATTTAAAGGAGTTTTCCTTGGACGACCAATCTTTGGACTCAAAATCCTTTTTAAGTGATAAAAATGATTTGCTTTAAGATTATCAGTTAAATTTTGTTTAACCGTCCACAATAAATCTTCAACACCATCTTTATCTAGATATATTAAAGCGCCACCACCAATAGGCGTATAATTGGCTTTGCTAAGTTGAAATAAACTTTTTTCTTCTATCCCCAATCTTGATATTGGTTTAAATGTACCCCAGTTTGGATTTGGTGGTTGGCCTTGTAATTCTTTAATCTGTGAGTTTGAAAAATATCTAAAGAATTTGACCTTTGAATTAAAATCATAACTTCTTGTAATAGTCAAGTGATCTAAATGAGGGGGTTGATTTGATTGGAGTTGTTCGGTAAAACAAAACCCATCCAACACTTTTTGGAAAATTCTGTAGAATCCAATTCCAACAGAAGCACGAACTATTTTCATTGTTGATATACCATGTTTATCTTGTTTTACTAGTTCATATAATTGATTCTCTAAAGGGTAAAAACGATTATAAAGCTGAAGTGAAGTTGAGTATTGTGGGGAACTTTTATTTATATTTTCAATTTCTGGTGCAATTGTAAAAGAGTTACCTAATGGAGTTGTCTCTCCTCCGGCATCATTATCATTGTCATCAGCATTTTGTTCTTCATTAATTAATTCTTCATCTTCAATATTATTATCATCATCAAAATCACTTTCAGATTCTAATTCGTCTTCCCCTTCTATATCACGAATTAATTGAACACAATAATACTGACGGTTTTCATTTGGTTTTCTAGCTCTAACTCTTTTAAAAAATCCCAATCCTTCTAACCTTCTAACTGATTTTCCAAATTTAGTAGGATTTGATGGGTCGAAACCAACCTGCCTTTTAAGATCGGAAAATAATATGATTTGATTTTCACTAGATCTAACAGCCTCGTAAATCTTTCTTGTGTATTCGCTCCCACCAGGAGCAGCTGACTTTATTTCCTTTTCAAATGTTGAATGATAATATATAAAAGTATTAGCTTGTTTATAAACAAACGGTTGCTTTGTAACAAGACCATAATCAATTAGAAGTTTTATTCTACTAAATAAAGATCGAGGATCTTGACCACTTTGTGAAGCAAGCTTAATACCGCTAATACCTTTTGGGCCTGCACTGGCTATATGACATAATAAATGAAATGGATATGTTCCGATTGGATTTCCTTCCTTTTGCATATATGTTAACGATTTCCATTGCTTTTCTTCTGTTGTAAGAACACGTATATTTTGGCCATATTTTAGTATAAGATTATTCACATCATTTATAAGTTGTTTATCTTCAATCTAAGATAATTGAAATTAGTATTAGTTTCCACAAACTTACAAGATAGAAGGAAAACATACCATTTTGTCATCGTTGAAGACAAACACGTCTCTATATTGAGACACGAGTGCTCGCCATATTACACTTTTGAGCCAATCATCTAGGTCAGGCACTTTTTCTGAAGTAAAAGACCATAGTTTTTCCAAGGAACAGCCTAAATGTCAATAATTAGTATCATCAGCCTAGCACACAATTACACGATGGTTACTGGCATACCCTCATATCCTGTAAATGCCACAGCTTCCAATAGAAAGTCAACAAGCTCGTCTATTGGAATAACAGTATCACTGCTCATTTTATGTTAGTTTTTAATTTTTTTAGTGAACCTCTTTTGTTTGCGAATATATTCCTGATGGATGATGATTTAGGGCATCCAGTTGCCGGGTAATGGGTAGTGGATATAAAAAAAAGCATTTTAAGCAGTAAACAAAAACATTCGAAATCTCTTCTTTTCTCTTTCTCCAAGCAAATCGATATCTTAGGAAAATGAGCTCTCGAAGAGTCGCGTCTACTTCACGGTACGCAGACAGATCCACCACGCCTTATGATTCTCCACAGCCTGCTGCCCGTTCGTTCTCTGGTGGCCTTTTTTCCAAGATTAAGAGCATCTTGTCTCCTGTGAAAAAACAGTCTGGGACGGATGAAAAAAGTCAACTTCAGAACCAGCCAAAACAGAACGGATCCTCTCCATCCCGTTCATTATACCCGAGTTTATCAGATGGTGGCCATGACTTCAATGGCGAGAGCAGTCACGAGAAGAGTCATGCTGTGAAAACCCCGGCCACGCCAGCTTCAAAACTTTCGTTGTTGCATACATCCACAGACAGGTTTAATCACGGGGAGCCCGAGTTGTCCCCAAACGTGCAGCTAGCTGAATTTTTCAAGAAAAAAGGTAGTGAACCATTGACGGAAATTGAAACTGAGGGCGTGTTGTCTTTAATTCGCAAGGTACACAGTCCTGCTAGTTCAGATCCAACTGTTTTATCTCCTCCAACTATTAATCCTGTTAGTTTTTCACCTGTCCAGAAATCTCCAATCAAACTTAAGACAACTCCTCAGCGCAGAAGTACCATTGTTCCTCAAGAAAACTTGGTATCGACTACTCCTGGTTATAATCCTATTTATACTTCTAAACCTTCCCCAAGGAGAAGAACCACCTCGCCTGAGAAGAGAAGATCTTTTAAATATTCTTCAATCCCATCTCCTTATCGTATATCCCAAAAGCCACAGCAAATCTCCGATAAACTTGAACTTTCTCCATCAAAGAGAAGAGCTGTCGAGGATGAAAGCAATGCACATGATAGTACCAAGCGGTTAAGTCAAACTGCAAGTACACTTCTTGCTTTATTAGAAAATACCGACGAGAAAGAAGAACCAAAGAGAAAGTTGTCACCTAAGAATGCTCAAAAGCCATTAACGAATCCTTATGCTTTGAGCCCTGTTTCCAGACGTGATAGAAAATCAACGCGGAGGTCTCTTGCTTTACATAAAAGTCCTTCTAAACAGACACCTTCAAGGACAGAACCCAAAGCTACTTCAAAAGCTGTTTCTCCAATTAGTAATACCAATTCTACAAATAGCAATGGCAGCAGCAGCAGCAACAATGATCATAACAATAATAATAGTAACAGCAATAATAAATCCGCTCCTTCTCCTCGTTCTAGTGGGATACAGGAGGTTATACGAACCTTACCACATGATAAATCAAAAGCATTGTCCTACAAACCAGCGAGATCGTCTTCTTTACGTAAATCATTTATTCCTATTCCTAATGAAGACAAACCTAATTTAAAGGAACACAAGGAATTGTTTAAACCCCATACTACTCTTGAACAAAAAACACCCAGTCGATTCAGAAGTAAACCTCTTACAACTACACATTCTACTCCTGCTCTGATGGCTCCTCAAATCCCATCATTGTCGACTCTTGACTCCCCTCAATTTCAACCTTTTGATAAAACTCCTCCCGTTGCCTTTTCATTTAAGCCTACTACAACAAAGGTTGCTTTTGCTCCTGCTCCCGCGCCGGTCGAACATTCATTTATCAAACCTACCACAACTATTAAGAATAACTCGGTAGGTAATGGCGCTTCAGTTGTCAAAGATGTTGATGATTATGTTTTCCCTTCTGTTGCCCATACTGGATCAGATACCATTTACGATAAAACTGAAGTTGATTTTTATAAAAAGGAATTTGTGTTTTAATTTGCAGTTACATATTATTTGGATTAATTAATTCTACATGATGAAAGGAATGATCGTGGTGAATATCACAAATGCAAATGAAAGGGTGAAATAATCAAGAAGTGTTATTGTTCATATATTTCATCAATATAATATCTCTGATAATAATAATTAAACAAATCAAATCATATGTTTATGACAGTGTTCATTTTGTCGAATCTTTCACAATTGGTCGGTGTGGTTTTATTGTTTTGTATTTTCCCTTTAAATTTTAAATTTTAAATTTTAAATTTTAATTAAGCTTTAAGCTTTAAGCTTTAGCTTGTTTGTTATTGATGAGAGAAATATCGCGAGTTAAATAAAATGAATAAAATGTAAATGAAATGTGAATCTAGATATGTTTTATAATAATTCAAAGTCAATTAATCTAATTGTTAACAGAGCAAACTATACAAAGGAAGTTATCTCTCTGTCCTAGATTTCTCAAACATTGTAAATGATAAATATGATTACATTTAAATAGAACAAGTTGACTTCCATTTAAATCTCGAGCTGAAATTGTACTTGAACTGTTTGAAGTTGCCTTTGAGTTTACCGATTTTGAATCTTGATCTTGACCTTGACCTTGACCTCCATCTTCATTTAAAAGTAAATGAATAGCAGAACGTTTTTTGTCTTCCCAGGCACAAAATACAGATTCTTCAACACCTTTTCCAAGTACCTTTTTGCCACATGCTTCACATTCTGAACTATTAACTCTCCAACCTCTTACTCTTTCAGATGTTAAAAGAACCAAATCGCGATAAATATCTTCATTTACAAGTTTTAAAGTGATATTTAGCATATGACTTTCATAAGAATATGCAAGAAATATTTCATTTAAAACTGTTCGAATATCACCTAATGTTGCACTTATTGTTTTCCCATCTTTCTCAATTGATGATTGATTTAAAAATTCTGAAAAAATTCTTAAAAATGTTTGACTATGTGTAAATTTAATTACTGTATATCCTGTTTTTTCAGTTAATTGTTTCATTGATTTATCAAGATTTTGTGTATAAATATTAGATTTACTATTAATTAATCTTGTAAATGTTGTTTGTAAAAATCTTTTTGACATATCATGGGCTTTTCCACGTAATTCAAGGTTTGTAATTGATTCTTTAGATAAATTTGTTACCTTGTTTAGAATGCTAACGGAATGTTGCATTAAACGTAACCACATATTCTCAGATGGATAAAGAGGTGTTATAGCGTTTTCTGATTGCTTTGATTTCCCTTTACCTTTTCCTTTACCTTTTCTTTTTCCTTTATTAATTGTTTTAGGTTCTTCTTTATACTCTTTAAATGTATCTAGTGTGCAAAGTTCAGCGCCAATATCTAAATATTTCCATAAACTTCTTTCAATAGAACTAAATTTGTAATCCAATGTCACAACATCATCATTGGTTGTGGTGGTTAATAAATTCATCATATTAGTCTCACTAGTTTCTAAAAATATCACAACTTCATTCATAGCATCCGAGATTCTATTTTCAGACCGATACAAGAATACAATCGATTCAAGATCCCTCGCTTTTCTTAATGGATCCAATAATTCATCAACTTTTAAAGTCTTGAGAGTTTGTTTTTTGATAAAACTATAGACACTAGATGGGTCATATTGACACATTAACCCAATATATAAAATAAGAGTTCTATGTATGTTCTTAGGAGTTTCATCTTTAATGAAGTGAGTTTTATTGCTTCCTTCCTCTAGTATTGTTTGAAGCTCTTTTAGATAAATATATTGTACGAACTTATTATCTTTAATATTAAAAATTTGGAGATGAAGACTTGGATTATGTTGGTTAAATAATCGTGCAAACGCACTTGGGTACAGCTCTACCAAATATTGAAATTTATCAATCAAAATTTTCTCCACATCTCGACGTTCTTGACTATATAAATCTGATTCTGTATCAATCAACGATGTTTTAATTGCTTCCATTAAATTAGAAATCAGATCTTCTTGAAAAGGCCCATTTAATAAACCTCCAGCTGATTGTGTTTTAAAAGAAAAATCTTCCGCAAGCATCAACTTCAATAACTCAGAATAATGTTTTTCAGTTCTATATATTTGTCTTAGAACTTGTGTGAAATGAGCTTCTTTAAATAATCCAATAAATGATTCTAGATCTGATGGATGATATCGTGTTAATAATCCAAGTAAACTCAATTCACGATCTTCTTTTCTATCATCATTTGAACACTGACATAAATTTAAAAGTAACTTCCTTAACGTTGAATCTCCTAAAATAATAAATTGTGGATATTTAGGATAATTTCTTGCGATGAATATTGATAAATTGATATTATCATCTTCACTAAGTATTTCGGAATCTTCAAGCACAAGATCAAGCAAAATATTTGTGATATATTGTCTACTAACAATCATCCCTTTTTGCTTTGTATCATTATTAACATCATTAATCTCTTGAATTTGATCTTCATTCATTAATTCATCCTCAAATGCTTCGTTTATTGTTGAAAACATTTCCAGACTATTAAAATTCAATAATAATCGCAAATATGGGAAAGAAGTTTGTTCTTCAATACCATTTATTTTATTTTTATTATTATTTTCATAAATTTTAGGATGTGGATCGAATAGAAGGTAGAGTAATTGAGTCTTAGCTTTGAATCTTATTTCTGGATCCTCGATAAGTGATTCCTTTGGATATTGTCGACCTGTTAAAATAAAAGAAAGATAAGAATATATTTTGTCAGCTTCGTAAATATTTTCCATTTCTTCAATTGATATATTTTGTTTGCTGTTTTTCGCCCAATTTGAACGATATATTATATTAATAAAATCTGAGAATGGAGTAACATAATCTTGAAATATACTATTCCATATATAACATTTTGTATCTGTTAAATGATATTTTAAACAAATTCCTAGTGTCATATCTATATCCAGTGTTGTGATATCAATTGAAACAATTAATTCTTCTAATGTATCACTTTTACCGATTGATATGTAAAATGTAACCAAATCACTTAAAACCGTTGGTGGTAAAGTCTGTATCCTTTGTTCCAAAACAAATGATTCTAAAATATTAAAAAATAATTCTTTTCTTCCAGAATTTTCAAATAATTCATAGATTTGTTGAAATAGAAAACCTTCAGCATCGATTTCAATACAGGCTTCAAAACAAGCATTTAGCAATCTTGCAATATCTGATTCATCTCCATTCTTAATGTTGTAATTATTATTATTATTGCTGGTATTATAATCATCGGTAACATTTACTGTTAATTTGTTATGACCCATTGCATATTGTAATGATGCAACAACCATTTCTAATAAATTATCATGAACAACCTTATGTCGAATTTCATCTTGTTGTGAAAGACCAACAACTGCTAAATCACCCACCCCACGATAATACTTCAACGCAAGATTAATAGCCGTAACATAGTCCCCTTTCGTCATAATATCAAGTAATCTATCAGCCCAGTTTGATAATACACCGCTAACAAACTCATATTTACCTAATAAAAATAATCTTCCTTTAAAGCACCGGAAACAATTGAAATAACAATCCGCTATTGCTAGATGATGTGGTTCTATAGAATTCGAATGTGGCTTTAATTGTAGATCGTGCAATTGAGGACTGAAAAAATCAAAATGTAGAACATGTTTAGGTAATAAATCAACTGTTGCAGCTACTTGTAAAGTTGTTTCATTTAAAATTATCAATTGTTGCGCTACTGTGAGTAACATGAGGATTTTTGTGTTCGACCATTGAATTGAAACGATAGATTCGGGTGCAACCCACCTTTTCTTTGAAGTAAAAGAAAGCGTAGGCTCACTGTTACCAACGTCGCTTTCTTCAACATCCAAAATGGTTAAAACATTCGACCAACAGTATGCTAATTTGGGATGCTCTTCTGATGATCCGACGGCATTTGTTTCGTTTGATTTTGGTCTAAGAGCTGGTAACCATGCAAAGCATCCTGTAAACCCAGAGCTGTCAATCATATTCTTAGGTCTTCCTACTTTAAACTGCGTTCGGGGGGTCGGATTTGTAGATACTATCACCAAAATATAGGGGGTCATAAGGGCTACGAGTCCCATACTATCCATTGCTTGAACTGCAGTTCCTAGCGGTAATGGAGCACATGCAAATACAGTTGTAGGCTTTCTTGGTCTCTTTGAACTCAATTCTTGTAACTCTGGTTGTTCAATAATATTGATATATCTCCCCAATATCCGTACAGTCCGAGTTTTCCTCCCAATTATTGTCCTTGAAGATTCATGATAAAAGGCCATTCCTTTAACATCAGCCGAGACCAATGCACTATGCCTTTTACCAATAAACCCCAATTGATGTATTTTTGAGCCTTCAAGGTGACCCTGTTTATTTGCTGTCACAATTTTTGAAGCATCCGTTATTGGATTAATCTGTAATATCGGCTTTAAAGAGTTTTCAAAATCCCAGGTTAAAATACGGCCTGAGTCATAACCTGTCGCCAGATACAGAGAATCAGCAGAAACAGCTAAGGCACTAACAGCCCCACTTTCAACTGAAATTGTATCCTTTCCTAAAATAACTTTCAATGATTGATGATAATCAAAAATTAATATGAACCCCTTTGATGTCCCAATGCATATAAAAGCAGACGGTAAAACACAGGTAGGTGTTCCGTATAATAAAGTCGATGTTTCTGAATATATTTGTCTTGATATTTTTCGTAGTTTAATCCATCTCATTGTATCCCAAGGTTGTAAATTCCCATTAGATGATGCATTTAGCAGCCCAAGATTAGTACTTGAGCCTGTTCCCGCTGTACTCATATTAATCGAAGAAAATTCATTTATTGATGACACAGGAGATTTTAATTCATTGATAAAACTTGGAGCATTTTTAGGTGATCTTATACTTGAAAGTGAGCCGATTCGGGTTTGTGCTCTATCATCAAACATCCGCCGTCGAGATTGGGGTGATAATACACTCTGAATGGAGCCCTGTGGCGAAGTTATCCTCGATACTTGTAAAGTTGGAGTTGATGGTCTTTTAATTAGCGTGTTCTATATATAAAAATGATTTTAGAATGAAAATTAGTGGAAGTTCAATTAAGGTATTTTTAATTTTAAATTTGTATTTAATGATAATACATACAATTGGATTTGAGAGCATTGAGATTGAAATATCTGGAGGAACGTCTTCATCGCTTAGATCGCTCATTTTAGCCATTTCTCCTTGTGGTGATAGTAATGGGTCCATTACAGACAAATGTTGTTCGTTTGGCTTTAACTTTATATCTCGATTGTTTATGGATGATGGTTCATCTATATCATCGCCACTTTCAAGTTGTGAGACTAATTCAGCAGTACTCGCATCGTCATTGTATTCGTCCAAATTTTCTATCTCCTGATTAAATTTGTTTCCGTTTTCCACCTTGTTTGAAGTCTCATGTTTCGCATCATTATTTCCTATTTCGTGTGTAGGAGTTGTGGTTAAATGTGTAGTAATCACTATACCAGGCATAACACCGTCAAACTTTGTTATTTCTTGTAATTCTCGGCCGGTATCACCATTCACCATTGTTTTATTGGTATTGACACTTTCATTGTCCTCATTCGTAGAACTTTTGGATGTTGGTTCATGCCACTGCATTAGTTGTAGACATACAATGATGATAAAAAAAGCAAAAATAAAACGTCAATAAATGTTCAAAAAAAATCAAAATCCGAGAGAGTAATTGGATCCCCTTATATTCTAAATTAATATATAATTAATTCCAAGAACTTTTGTAACCAAAAATACAAAATTAAAAGAATAAAAAATGGGTTGAAGAAGTGAAGTTAGTTGGTTGTAATTGTGTATGGCCGCTATCTACAATACACCCTTACATTTTCTATAATGTTAATAATATTAGAAATAAACTAATGTAAAAAATTCAAATGCTAAGTTAATTAACGAGTTCATTCAAATAAGAAAATAAAAAAAAATTCAAATGTTTAACAAGCCATTCAAATAGGAAAATAAAATAAAATAAAAAAATTAAGGAAATACTAATGATTCATCAGTACTTGTAACATCTTCTTTAATTGAATCTCGTTCCATCATTTCTTCATGAGTAATAAATGTCTTTTTCCCTTGGACTTTCCAATAAATGACACAATATAAAACATATCCAAAAATCACAACAGAAGCATAATTCATATTATCTTTTGTTACTGGCATAGTAAATGGGAAACAAAAGAAAATCATTGTGAATATCGTCCATGCAATAAGCACCACATTAGCAAATAACCCAATTTTACCAAGCCAAAAAGGGCCATGCTTTATACTATCTCTTCCTCTATAAAGTAAGCAAACTGTTGGTACAACATATGAAAGCAATAAGAACTCAATACAGCCAGTAACCATTGAATTAAAAGCAGTATCCGATGCCATATATAAACAACCCAGAATTAAAACAAGAACGCACGCCATAATATGGGCATTTAATGGAACACCTAAAGTAGGATGAATCTTAGCCCAATGTTTATGACCAGGAAGTCCCCGATCTCTACTAAAAGACCAAACTAATCGTGCCTGCCAGGTATGACATGATATATTACATCCTAAACCTGTTAGAAATACTAAAGTACCAAGACATAAAGCCCCAGCTCTACTCTGTAAAGATTGGTAGTAAATATCTAAGATTGGGACACCAGTATTTGAGCTTAAAATTTCACTTAAATTTCTAATTGAAAAAAACATTGAAATAGAGTAGCAAAATGATGTAATGAAACCAATGGCAACTGTGCCCATAATACTAATTGGTATTATACGTTCTGGTTGTGCAACTTCTTCGGCTAAATGTGTAGCAGAATCTAAACATGAAAACGCCCAGTTTGGATTAATTAGACCCACAATAAATGCAATTCCCGCTGATTTCCAACCAGTTGCATTATTAAATTCTGCAAATACAAAGTGTGCAGAGTTGTAATTACCACTTGAACATGCTAAAACAGTAATAGTAATAACACCAAATGAAAACAAAGAAGTATATAGCGCGACTTTTGCAACATGTGGTAAAATTCTACCATAACAATTGAAACAAAAAGTGAAGACAGTAAGACATTCAAAACAAACAAATACCATCCATTTTTTTACCACAAAATCTTCCCTACCCATGGCATAGAAACCAACCAATATTGCAGCACTTGATAAATTGGTTGAAGCACTTGTGAAGATTGCACCAGCAACAGATAATGAACCACACATATATGATAAAAAAGGTCCAAATCTTCTTCCACCTAACTTAGTTGTCCAATAATACTGACCACCAGAATTTGGATATGCTGAACTTAACTCCGACAGTGTAACTCCAATACAAGTAGAAATAGCGGCAACAATAATGATTCCATAAACAATTAACAAAGGACCACCTGAAGATATACCTGTGACGAGAGAAGCAGATATACCAAACCAAGAGTTTGTTAGACCAAAACCAACACCAAGAACAGACCATATGGAAAATGATTGCTTTAACTTAGTTACCTTCACATCACCTGCTACATTTGATTGTTGTTGATCAACCCCATCATTTTTAGAATCTAAGTTTTTTGATGTTGTATATGTCAAGTTATTTTCCATTTTGATGACTATTTCATACTAGTGAAAATGAAGAAGATGAGAGTATTATTTAAGTATTTTATTGATGGGAAGTTTAAGGTTTTAAGAACTAAAATTGGAGATGTGAAAAATTTAATATTTTAGCGAAAGCTGTATCATTTATCCTTGTATATATGCAGGAAATATGTAATGAAAGGATAATATTTATAAATACGGTATATGCATACCTCGATATTACTTTATACGGAATTTTTCAATGCCATGCATATGCTTATGGGCCGGGGTCTGATCTGTAATTGCTTCGGCAGGAATTTACCAAGCATATCGTGAAAAATATAAAAATCCAACAACTATGCACATGGCCAGCGTTGGATCTCACTTTTCTTGAAAAATTCATTGACAGCTAACAAAATACTCAGAAAATTATAAGATAATGAATAAATCAAGATTCTATTCGACTAGGATCAGGTGGGGCTCGAGATAAATAAAAATAGTAAAAAAAAAGTATCATGGTCATTATCATTATCATTATCATTATCATTATCATAATATTAATAATCCATTATAATAAATTAAGCGACAGTGACAAACACATTCACATCTTTTTCTTTTAAGCTCTACATATAAACCACTTTTTGATATACTTTTAGATTCGTTTTTAATATAAGGTTAAGGAGATCATACCGATTTTGTTGGAATAAATCACTATCACATGCAATTTTCAACAATGTTTATGATTCTGCATCCGTGATATACATTTAATTTATAACATATCATATAGGATATATAATATCAATTACGTTGAATATTAATATGATATTTTAATATTCGCCAGTGACAAATTGACAAAATGAAAATATCTCCACATATCGATTTGTTTTGTTTGACTGAATGAAATAGGATGTTATTTTTATATAGAATAGGATATTTGTTTTATTTGTAATAAGCCTGGACAAAATCAATATATAAAATAATTTTTCACTTTATTGATTTAAATAAATTCTAATCTAATATAAAGAAATACCATTTGCTATGAAAACTCCAATAAAAGCTATCAGAATTAGATAAAACATTGGCAATCTCTTTGGTTTCGTTAGAAGTGGAAAAACAAATCTATCCCATATATGCTCAAACAATTGTGGGGTAACTTCGCCGAAAAATCGAGGAGTTGCTTCAATAAGGTATGTCATCGCATGCCTCGCTTCTTCGCAATGTGGACAAATTGTATCTTTACAATCAGGTATAAGGTTTCTTCTATGACTTTCACTACATGAACATGAAATGGTCGGTATATCCAATACTGTAGAGTCTGAAACATATAATGGGCTTTGAATTTCTTCTAGATCTTCCTTGTTTAAGCAACCATCACTACATGTGGAGTTATTCATTGGAAGAACACCGCATATCCTAGCTAGTCTTTTCATAGTGTCCCATTTAATCTCTAAATATTGCCTCATTAATATTGTTGAGTCATTGATCCATTTTTTAACATCATCATCTGTAACTTGAGGGTATTTTATAATGTGTTGTTGCTCTTGGTATCTTTGAGTAAAATATTTCTGTTCAGGACCACGTTCCCAATCGGAATTGCAACTGTCGGATATGTGTGATCTGGCGCCACAATCGATATTATAATTTGAATTCATATTTGAATGACATTTAATGCTTTCATTTTCAACTTGTGATCGAAATTGAGAACTTAGTATCCCAAATAATTTATTCCGTATCTCCATTAAGAACATTTTTGTTTGCATATCGATGGTCACAGGATTCAATGTATCCGTTGAAATATATTATTGGTTAATCTAGTGTCCACCGTTTCAGGTGCGGTAGTGATTATAATTTTGTTGCAATGGAAGTTTGTGTTAGTTTGTGTAACGATTGTGAATAGAATAGCAATGAACTCAGCGGCTAACAAATCGATGGATCAAAAAGGTTAAAATTTTTGCAATTGGATATTTTTGCGGTTAAAAAGGCTTTCAATCCTTATTTCCGGTTTTTTGTAATTGATATCTTCGGAGATAAAAACTTTTGTGAGTATATTATATTTTAACGAGTTTAAATAAATATTTGTGAGTGAATTTGTATTGTTGTTAAATATGTTTTAATGCCTCCCAGCACAATCTAATTTAATTTTATCTTAGTATTTGTGTTTGGTGGGGATGATAGATCTTGAATATCAATAGTATTATCTTCCATATATCAACCTCAGATGACAGATCAGAATCTGGGGAATATTTTGTGTGTCGTCATTTTTATTGCTGATTATGTAATACTTGCAAGGGTTGAGTTGTTATCGGGAGTATGCAATACGGTGGGTATAGAACGAACGTGATCCTTTGTCGAACGTTAACATATAACCTATGCATTGAAATGTACCTGAAAGACCACTTAGACCAGAGAACCAAATAACATGATTGAATTTAACCAGAACTATACATATATTAAAGTGATTACTGTTATTGAGTAATGGAAATATGAAATATGTTCTACCATGCCATATGGTATAGCGCTACATGGCAAATATTAATGTCCTTCCATCCGATTAGATTACATAGATATAATCATAATAATCATATAACTTATATCGCCTACTAGTATACTATAGCTAGAATAATTTTGTAACTGTGAATATAGTTTTAATGATCATCCTATCATACTAAGAGGGTAAAAGGAACTATGATGAGTCATTGGTGAGCCTAATGGTGACACAGAAATTTCACAGATTTGTTTGGAAACAACCTGGTCGTCAGAGAATTATTCAAGAGAAAACAAGGTGTATTAATGTATGCTTCCACTTTTTTACAAAAATTGAACTGATCTAATAACTTCTTGACTTTATCTTCGTTTTTTCAAGGAGAATGTGGAGCGGTTAACTACAATGTTTCGTAGTATGTTTAGTTCACCAAATAAAATGTAAATAAAAAATTTTAGTAAAATAGAGCGAAGAACCAAATCCAAAAGTGAATCTTGCCTTCTTTTATATTAAAAGATTGAATATATAATTATATAAAATATACAATGATTAATAAATATTATTTCTATAATGCTTCAACATATAGTGTCATATTTCGTATTCATTATCGGCACCGAGGTGCTTGCAAGCTTCTTATCAATGATTGACAACAAATTTTGAGAGAGCTTAATCAAGACAATCGCATGACTGACATTTCAATCTAGGAGTAAATGACTTTCGCAAATGTGAACATAGTTCATATATTACCCACAGCTTGATTAATCGATCCAATTGATTCAATGTTTAATAAATCAGTAAGGACATGATTCAAATTGATTTAATACATATACGTAACTGTAATGCTGCCTTATAGTAGTTCTAATCTAAGGAATAAGGATTTACAATTAATATTGAGAGTATAACATCGGCTAATAAAACAATTACAACCTATTTAACTGATATTGATCATAAATGCCGAAATGCCGAAACCAACCGGAGTGAAATTTGTCCATTATAACCCTTACATATATTTAGTAGAGAACATTATACTTCGACTCTATTTCTCAAAGCCTAATATTAAAGGTATATCCCCACAATTGAAATTTATAGAACGTTTATTGATGATTGAGAAACCAGTTATATTATTAGTGCCCCCATTGCCTAATCTTCTATATTTTATATCAATTTTAAGGTTACATCGCGATATTTAATTATAAACCATTTGTAATTGAAATTGTTGCTATTATATTGTTGAAGTTTAAGCCGATTGCAACTAATTATACACATGTGTCTGTAAACATTCAAATATGCTTGGAACGTTAAATAATTATATTAATATTAACGATTAAACTAATTAAGATCAGTTAATCAATAAGATCTCTGGCCAATTACAATGTCGTTCCATTTATTATACAAATTTTCTACGTAAAATCCCCACAAAAACTTTAACATTATAATTGTGCCATATATGTATGGTTGCAACTGTATATTTATACAATTCTAAAGTTGCAAGTTATAACTAAGAATTTTAGTGAATTTGTGGACAGTCGAGAATTCAATTGCAAACCTTTAAATAAATTTTAGTGAAATATACGTTTACAGCTTAAGTATGAATACGCGTGTACATCCGAAATGAGATTTATAATACATCATCGCTAGAACAAGGTAATATAAAACGAAATTCTCAATCCAATTCTGATTAATTATGAATAATTAACATTGCGATGGAAAAACAGCAACGGTCCGCGGCCGCGGGAAATTTCCAAAATTTTGTGACCATTTGAATCTGTATAATTGGTGGATATTAATTAATAGTAGCCGACTACCCGCGAATATAAATTCAAATGTCATATAATTCTACAGCTAGAAGTACCTGATAAGTTATACGAGATTACGTCGGTTTAACCGGTTACCATTTTTGATAATATAATTATGTTAGTAAGTAGACCCTGATAACGATTACCACACCGTTGAACAAGAGGAAGTGCACCAGTATTTATAATGGAGGATTCTAAACATTATAGGAAATATATTGCCCCTCCCCCACATACCAAATGGGGGGTATAGTGGGTCCAAATTAATTGTTTTATATGCATTGGAAGATACGATACGTCAAAAAGTATATCAAATATGCATATCGTAAAATAGGCTGGCATGAACATGCATATATATTCGCAACAGAACAAACAAATTTAAAATAAATAACCCAGAGGCCCGTTTTAAGTTTCTTGACCCCACGATACAACAGCCAATGACAATCCGCTAAAAGTGCAAGTATCAACAAAAGCGCACTTCGGAAACTTCAAAGATTTAAAGTTGGTTTGAAAAGTACACCATGTTTTTGTGGATTTGAAATTCTCTTATTGTTCACGGGACTGTTTCAACTCGCCAGCACCGTGGATGTCCCTGACTAGCGGTATGAGCAGCAATAATGACGGGTATAGCGGGCCAGTGGGACGGACCCATGTAGTAGCTAGTGGCCAAATGAACCCTAACGGACCTAATGACCCTTGAAACCCAACCTAGTGATCGCTTTGTATCCGGGTAATCTTTACAGCGCGTGCAGAAATCCAAACCTCCTGCAGACATTATTTAAGCCATAGATCCCCGGATTTTATTTCTTTTCTTCTTTTTTACTTTCTGTTTTTTCATCTTATTTATTATCATGTCTTTCCGTTTAGCCACCAGGGTTTCTGCCAGAGTTTCTGCCACAGCTTCTTCTTCAATTAGAGTTGCTCCTTCTGTTGCCTTCAACACTTTGAGAGCATACTCTACCGCTAAAGAGCCAGTATGTATTCAATTTCTTTTGTCTCAACGTTTTCCTTGAATCTCTCAAATCCACCGAAGTTTCTCTCTTGTTCCTCTTCATCTTTCCTTTTTTGTTCCTCATTTTTCATTTTTCGTTTTTCACCCTTTTTTTTTGTTTGTTTACGAATTTTTATTGCTCAATTGCAAATCTATCATTATTTTCAATATTGCCTGTTTACATACATTGATTATTGTGAATAGTCATATAAAATAATGAGTCAGTTATAGATTTTGTTCCATTGTTCTATTTGATTCACTTTCATCAAATGTATCATGGAGTAACGAGATTCAACGGTTCCTTCCTCTTATGGGCCCGTGCATTACGTTTCAAATTCCGAATATAGTAAAACTAACCAATATTATTTTAATATTTTAGACTTTAAAAGAAAGATTTGCTGAACTTTTGCCAGAAAAAATTGAAGAAATTAAAAAATTAAAGAAAGATTACGGAAAAACTGTATGTTCAAATTATAATAGTCTTAACAAAAATATTTTAATTATGGAAAAATTATCAGTTGACTAATTTATTACTTTTTGTCTAGGTTATCGGTGAAGTTTTACTTGAACAAGCCTATGGTGGTATGAGAGGTATCAAAGGCCTTGTTTGGGAAGGTTCTGTTTTAGATTCTGAAGAAGGTATTAGATTCAGAGGTAAAACTATTCCTGAAATTCAAGCTGAATTACCTAGAGCTCCAGGTGGAACTGAACCATTACCTGAAGGTCTTTTCTGGTTATTATTAACTGGTGAAGTCCCAACTGAATCTCAAGTTAAAGCTTTAAGTGCTGAATTTGCTGCTAGAGCTCAATTACCTGCCCATGTTGAAGAATTATTGGACAGATCTCCTACAAACTTACATCCAATGGCACAATTCTCCATTGGTGTTACTGCTTTGGAATCTGAATCTGCTTTTGCAAAAGCTTATGAAAAAGGTGTTAATAAGAGAGAATTATGGAATTATGCTTATGAAGATTCAATTGATCTTTTAGCTAAATTGGTTCCAATTGCTGCTAGAATTTATAGAAATGTTTTCAAAGATGGTAAAGTTGCTGCTTTAGATCCAAATGCTGATTATGGTAAAAATTTAGCTTCTTTACTTGGATATGGTGCAAATGCAGAATTTGTTGATTTGATGCGTTTATATTTGACAATCCATTCTGATCATGAAGGTGGTAATGTTTCTGCCCATACTACTCATTTAGTTGGCTCTGCTTTATCTTCTCCATTTTTATCCTTAGCTGCTGGTTTGAATGGTCTTGCTGGTCCATTACACGGACGTGCAAATCAAGAAGTTTTAGAATGGTTACAAAACATGAAGGGTCAACTTCCATCTAATTATACAAAAGCTGATATTGAGAAATTCTTATGGGATACTTTAAATTCTGGCCGTGTTGTTCCAGGTTATGGACATGCTGTTTTAAGAAAAACTGATCCAAGATATACTGCTCAACGTGAATTTGCTTTGAAACATTTACCTGATTTTGATTTATTTAAACTTGTTTCTGATATTTATGAAGTTGCTCCAGGTGTTTTAACTAAACATGGTAAAACTAAAAACCCATGGCCAAATGTGGATTCTCATTCTGGTGTTTTATTACAATATTACGGATTAACTGAATCTTCATATTATACTGTTTTGTTTGGTATTTCTCGTGCTTTTGGTGTCTTACCACAATTAATTATTGATAGAGCTGTTGGTGCTCCAATTGAAAGACCAAAATCTTTCTCAACTGAAGCTTTTTCTAAATTAGTTGGTGCTAAATAAATTCAAAGTTAAATTATTTTTATGAACAAATTGTTTTTAATTATAATATTTAATTAAGTTTATTATATATTATGTATACTCAGCATTATACTGTAGGAATAGTGTGTACAATATATTATTTATATAAGATATAAATGTTTTTATTTATGATCATATGATGGTTATAAATTTGAATGAAATAATAGAAAAAATTAGTATTTAATATGATAAGTTAGTTATAAACGTAACGTTAACCGACCGATATTACACAACAGCATTCGTGTCACTTGATCAAATATTAATTAATAAAAACCTTGCAACGTTATACTTGACCAAATAATATCGATTGCAAGAATATTAATTAGTTTAAATTTTGATCATGAAAAATATTTGAATTTAATTTAGACCATTGTCTTTTAATCCATGAACTAATTCTCCAATGCATTTTCTCATTATCAACTGCAGTTTCAGCATCATTAACATCATGTTCCATAATATTTAGTAAATCCATTATATCATCAGCAATATCAACATCAAAAAATGGTGATGCTCTTGTATTAATTTCAATAACATTTGGATTTATAAGTTTAGTAATATCAATTATTAAAGGTTCATTGATTAAATGCATATATGGTGGAATATGATGATTATCATCTTTCAATTGTAAAATAGAATCATTATAAATTCTAATAGAGTATGGCTTTTCAATATTATTATCACTTCTGATCTCTGACTCATTTTCTTTTCGATAATCCCGTTCAACATCCAAGTTTATATTTTCAAACATATCGGTGTTATTTTTCATAACTGTTGATTTTTCTTGGCTTACGCCTTCGGAATTTGAATTCTTTCGTTTAGACTGGGTATCACGATCAATATCAAGGTTATAATTATAACTATCATTTTTATTAAAGAAATTATTTGAATCCAATAATCTTTCAGAACCAAATGTTGAAGTTGGTGTAATTCTTAACTCAGTATCAATCTCATGATCCGTATCAATTTCATGGAATAGATTTTTAATCCAAGTTTTTGATTCTCTAAAAGTTCTATCTCTTCTTGTAAATCCTGACGTGAAATTAACATAGTTAGAAGTAATATCTTCATTTCTTGTAGTTGCAGTTACTCGATCTTTTTCATTGATATTTATATTTGTAATTGATTCTAAATTTTCAGTTGAGAGTTTAACATTTTTGAAACTTTTAGTATCATTCGCAAAATTTAAATTTGATGTTTGGTTTTCCTTTTGTTTTTGTTCTACTGAATTGTTCCAAGTCTTATCGATATGAAGCGGTGATCTATGAACTGGCAAGATTGATAATATTGGTCTTGAATCCGGAACTTTTCCAATTGTATTTTCAAAAGATGATGATAATTTTTGGCTTTGCAATTGATTATTAAGATTATCATTATTAGCTATATGGGTAATCAACTGTTGTGGATCTAAAACTTAAGTATTAGATAAAAACAAGGTAAATAGATAATATAATGAAAAACAAATAATAAGTACCGTTAAGATACCCCTCAATATTCTTATTGATGTGATTATTGCTAATATTTTTATTTAGGATATTGAGACTTTTTGAATTCAAGAGAAATTTTGATAATGATTGTGATTGTAAATGTAATTGTAAAGAATCATCATCATCATCATCATCATCATTATTTTCATATTCATATTCATTTTCATTCTCATTATTTTTGATATTTCTGAAGTACGATTTATGATTTTGAGAATCCAATGAGGTTTTGTGAAACGATTTCATTCTGGTTGGAAAATAATGTGATGATAGTAAAAGGTATAAGCGCTGTAGGACTTAAGTGGTATAAAAATATACAACGAAAAGCAAATAAATAAATGATAATTTTTATTAACTTAAATTATTTTTCATATTAAATAAATAAAATATTGATATTAATATGATACAACAAAAAAAAAATCCCTTTAAATTTAAAGTCGTTCTGAATATAAAGCAATAAAACAACACTAATCATTCAATTGAAAGTCCTAATTTTATATTTAGCTTGTTATCGTTTACCTCCTTTACTATTCATTAAATTACTTGAAGACATTAAATTTCCAATATATTCTTGTAAATATTTATTTTCATGACTCAGTTTTTCATAATTCAATTTAGATTGTGATATAGCATTAACTAATGTTAGTAAATATTCTTGTTTTGATATAGCTTCATCCAATAGTTCTTTTTGTGTACCTTTTATATTTGTTTCTAGTTGTATAACGGAGTCTAATTTAGGTTTCAATTCTTTTTGTTTCAATTCTTTTTGTTTCTCTTCAACTTTTGTTTGTTCTTCAGTTACATCTAGTGGAGATGGTTCTAATGTGTGACGGGGCTGTTTTACTCCTTCATTGATAGCTTCTGGGTCTGTTGAATGTGTATCATTGGTTTCTGGAATTGGAGATTCCCCAAGTGTTTTGACAATAGTATTAGATGTGTCCTCTGTTTGTGGTTCGTTGGAATTTTCTGAACTTTCTGAGTTTTTTGGGGGTCCTGAATTTTCTAAATTTTCTGAATTTTCCAATATCTCAGGAGATGGGCCCAATTTATTCTGTTCTTCGGGTGTCTCTGTCGACATGTTGAAACATGAAATGTATAATGAAATCTATAGTTTGGCGTTTGTGTTTCTATACAATTGTGATGTAAATTTTGCCCAGTAGGAGAATTACTCTTTCCTCCATTATAACCCTCAGTTACATAATAATTTGGCACTTACAAGTATTAAAAGAAGTTCATAATAATGTCGAATATTATCATAACTATAGTATAATGTAAAACTCATCTTGAAATATAAAATACAATTACGCCGTCCCAAATATTGAGTTCAGACACACTTGAAGAATCTACTATCATTTTTGAAAATCCTACATTAATATTAAACTATTAATTATACAAATATAATTAAGTATGTATCAGTAAGCCTGATGACAATGCCCATCAATTTATCATCCCAAAAGATGATACTCAAGAGTCTATGCGCAAACTTAACTGAAACGTTAATCAAAGGAGCAGGGAACGGAAGGTAACCTATTGAAACTTTCAATTTCTAGAAGAGACCAACAACTGACGCATTCATTCCAATCCAATACAAATTGAAAATTTTGAAATGATATGCTAAAGCTCCTTGAATAATAATTATATATCTTGTAAGATAGTATAACCACTACTGATGTTTGGAGAAAAGAAAAAGGAAAACTGGGAGAAATTTTTTGTTTTTATAATGAGGAGTATATTGGAGCACGGTGAATATTGTAGCATGACTCACCAAGCAATTGCTTGAAATATTTAGGGCTTAATGAGAAAATATTACTATTATATCGAAAATGAATCTTAAAATGACAATGATAATGTTTTAGACTATTTACAGAATTTCTTTATATTGGTCAAGTCTCAGGATGCGGAGGCTTAATATCTGCTTCTTTAGCCTCAATTTCTGCTTTTATTCTTTCCATAGCTCTGTAAACCTTGGATTGGATATAGAAACTCCCTCCCTTTTCTTTATCGTTTATATGGAATAGATATTCATAACGTTTCTGTATGACCTCCTGGGTAATTTCCCCAGGTGTGACATTGAGGATTTTCATAGCTTCACCTAAATCAATACCTCCTGCTGTTGCAGCTCTTGATGGATTTTTGGCAGCCTGTTTTGCACTTTCTTTGGATACAGTGGCAGCCTGCTTGTATGCCTCCGTGAAGGCCCTTCCAAATGCCTGTGTGCCTGTGATTATGAGTTGAAAGATGATACGATGGGCCATGGTTGATTCTGTAGTATTTTTTGGAGTATCAAAATTGAAATTTGGTTTTGCTGTGCCACACACGTTGTGAGTGTTATACATCCATACACACACAACTTATAACAAACACCAAAAACAAAACCTCCAAAAAACACTCATATCGAAAATGGAGAAAGACCTGTTAGAGGATGCGACGGCTCTGCTGATGCTATCTACGTCTGTTGTTATACCTCCTCAGGCTCAGCAAATGCCTCAAGTGTCTCCTCCAATCGCACAAATTACACAGATTCCTCAGCTCCCTCCACAGCCTTCTCAAACACCAATACAACGACATACTGAAATCACAGACCTTCCAGACCCTCGGATATTTACCAAAACTCCGAACCCACCTCTCACAAGTACCCGAAAACTTCCTACTACCGTCACACCTTTCGAAATATTCCCTGAGGACGCTGGTATAATCCGGTGTATCTGTGGTGTAGACGATGACGATGGCTTCACAGTTCAATGCGAGAAGTGTTATCGATGGGAACATGCCGTATGTGTGGGTATAAGAAGTGTAAGAGATGCCCCGGAGGTGTATCTTTGTGAACAATGCAATCCAAGAGCACTAGATTCTGAAACGGCTCGAAGAAAACAACTAGATAGGAAACGACTTCAATCACAAGCACGGGCTCAACAGTCATCTCAACAAGGTCAAGAACGGCGGAGAAAAAGGCGTAACCCATCGGATGCCATTAATAATAATAATAATACGAATAATAATCTAAACTCAAACTCCAACAACAATAACAATAACTCGAATAATGTAGAGAATAATAAAAAGGTTTCTATTGATGAAAATGCTAGGTTTTATGCTGAATATTGTAATGATGATACCCTATCAAAAAATTATAAATTCCCACCATTATCAACTCTTTTTTTGAATCCAATAGAGAAACCTTCACAAGAAAATCCAATACCTCTTAAAATAAAACAGTTACATACGACACAACCTCGTAAACAACAAGCTAAATATGCAGGGAAGCCAAATATTATATTACATAGTCCAACAGAAATTCAAGAAGATCAATTTATAACGATATATAGTGGTCAAATTTCATTTTTAGATGAATATATATCAAATAAAATAAATCAATATGATCTGATTCACTGTTTAAAACCACATGTTACTTCTATACCGACAAATCAAAGTTTGGATAATCCTAATGTTACAGGAAAATTTCTTGTTATAGATGCTAGAATTCATGGTTCAATATCTCGTTTTATAACATCTTCAATTTCACCAAATTGTGTAATACGACCTATAAAAACATCATCTAATGATCTAAAAAATAATATTCAATTTGGTGTTTTTGCAACGCGATATATATCACCTTTAGAACCATTAACTTTAAAATGGCAATTTCATCCAAATAATCCGATATGGTTATTCTTAACCACAAATATTGATGATACTATAGGAAGTTGGGATAATATTATTAAACGTTTACCAATAAAAGTTCAAGTGAAATTACTCGAGACATTAACTGAAATTTTACAATGGAATTGGAATTGGTATATTGACTCCGAATCAAAAGCAAAGTTTGAAGCAATTACTAAATTTATTACAAAATCTGTTAAGAAGTTTCAAAAAACGGCGGGTACTATAAATAACAGTAATAATAATAGTAAGAAAAATAGTTCATCTGAAACAAATAATGATACTAATTCTACTATTAATTGGATAATAGCAAGAAAAGATGGATTTAAAAGAAAACAAAAACCAATTGAAGAAATTGTTCATGAAGACAAATATAAATTTGTTAAATTAGAAATTCCAAGACAAAACTCTCATGATATATATAATAACGAAGATCATGATGTTATTTATAATTCTAATGGTAAATTCAATGCAGATGATTTAAATGATAATATTATTAATAATAATAAAATTAAGAATAATGATACGATTACCAAATATAATCTGACAGATTCAGAAAATAATTCAGATCTTGTTTCAATTACAAATAATCAAGATTTGAAAACTCCTATACAGAAATTTAGGGAATCATTATTAAAGAAATATGATAATAAAAGAATAAATAATGGTTCTAATACTCCACCTGGGTACGATTTAATTGAAGATGCTAACTATAATACAAATTCAGAACATGAAGATGATGATAATGATAACGATAATGAAAATGAAAATGAAATCGAAATCGAAAGCGAAGGCTTGAATATGAATGAAAATCAAGATAAAGATCTTAACAATGATTTACCTATTCCAATTGATATCCTACCTTCCATGACACGTGATCCCGTATATTTTGATTTAAAAACCACAACACCATCATCAACAGTCACTTTTGAAACATCAATAATTGCAAACCCTACTTCGCCGTTGACTCCATTACAAAGTCACACACCTAATACTTCATCAAGCATTTTATCACATATTCCTAATGTAATAACGAAAACAACAAGCACTACATCATTGGTGTCCGCTTCGAATTCAATTAGTTTATCAAGGAATTCAAGTATTGTTAGTATTGCATCTTTAAATACACAACAAGGTGGAGGTTCAACAACTCCTGCGTCTGGAGTGAATGAGAGCACCAATGGTAATGTCAGTGGTAATAATAATAGTGCAAATGGAAATGGAAATGCCAAAATGGTTAAAAAACTAAGTTTTGCTGATTATAAGAAGAAACAAAAAACTTAATATATATTTTTGAATTTAAATTTGATTAGTTAAGATGAATTTTTAAATCTTTGACTAATTATAATGAAAAGGAGTATAATAATGTGTATAATCTCGTGATTTGATTGTAATTAACATGTAACATGTACGTACTAGTTTTGATATTAATATTATATTTGAATGTCGAGGTCTTTAAAAAAACATATAGATTTCTATAGCTAGTTTTCTATAGCTCGATTAATAGTTTTAATAAATATATTGACAAATATATTAACTATTGATTCCAAATGTTTAGCCTAGAATAATTCTCAAGCATTTCCTACATTAAAATAGGCCCATCTTAACAAATCGGGATCGTGAGATGCATATACGAGTATGAATAAAGGTTTGAATTAAATATGTATCCGAATAGACATATTTCAATCTACCCTAGATGGAACAAAAGATTCAAATATTCTCGAAATATCTATAGCCACATCTCTTAATATTATAAATTATAATGTACTGTAAATATTAATACAAAAACAACTAAATATTCATATTTCTCTTCTACTGAACCAAATATATACATAATGTAATTATAAGGTATCATCTATATGATTATTAATCCCAAAATTAAAAACTAAATAGTCCAGTTCGTTTCTTCCCTAAAGGATAAACAGCAATAGCAGCAGCAAACAGTCCAACCGAAATACCAATACTAACTTCAACCATCGCAACACCAAATGAAACACTACCACTACCATAATTATTTGAATCAACACTAGTTGCATTTGTTCTATTCGAAACAATCTGATCAGCATGTTGAATTCCTGCTAATAAACTACCCTGTGATGCAATACCTCCAGGAACCTGAACGAAAATAGCAGGTAACATTGCTCCAAATGCTAATCCATGACCAATTCTAGAATAAACATTGCCAATAACACCAATTATAAAAGCACCAATCGAAGAAGTAAATTCAGATGCATTTGTAAAATGTAAACCTGAGAAATATGTAACAACATATCCTGCTGATGAAATGAAAACCATAATAGGTATCTGACTTATTCTAGCTTGATTGATTAATGCTAGGCAAATGGTGAATCCAGGCACAAATAAAAATCTAAACCATGGACTTAATGGATTGTTACATTGAGTAGTTGAAGTTGCATTGTTGTCAATCCAACCGTATAAAGCAGCACCTAAAGTAATACCAAATCCAAGAAACAATGAATAAATTATTGCATAGAACATTCTTACAGCACCAGCTACGATATTTCTCGATTGAAGCTCTAGTGAACCACATAAAATTGTATAACCAGGTAAAATAAGAGCTAAAGAACCCTGAACAACTGCTCCAAAACAAAATATTTCTTTATTGTTTCCATGGTGAATAGATCCTATTGCCCTTCCAAGAAAACTAACAACAATTGATGCAGATACTTCAAACACATTAGAATATAAACTTGATCTTGGTGCAACTATTAATTGTAAGAATCCAACACAACCTCCAAGAGCAAAACAAATTGGCATATCTAACCATCTGGCACCAAAAGCAAAGGGTGCTACCATACTTGATGCAATTCCCGAAATAAAGATACAAAGCCATGCTGGATATAAAGGTCCTTGGGCTAATATAGCGTCAATTTTTGTAGATGCTTCTTCAACTCCCATTCTATCGTGTACAACGGATTTATAGATCTGGTGAACATCATATAATTTACTGAGATTAACACCTTGATCACATTTAACAAGATGCATTTCAGAAGTTCTTGTTGAAGGATCGCCAAATGAAACAATCATACAGCCTGGGATATAAAGATACTGACCATCAATTTCTAGAACTCTAGACGTCAATTTCATGTACTCTTCTAATCTATGTGTTGGAGCACCGTACATCATTAGAGCACGGCATATTCTTAATATAAATCTTTGTCGTTGTAAGAGATCTGCGATATGAACAGTAATTCGTGCCTCTGCTTCCATTCTTTTCAGTTTTGACAGTTTGATTCCACCTGATGATCTTTTAGTAGGTTTCGGTCTTGATGATGAAAATTTTGGGATATGACTATTTGGTGAGGTGGTTTTATTATTATTAGTACCACCCGCTACATTCGTTGAAGAAACTATTAAATCCCCAATTCCAAGATTAGGTGATGAAGAATTTCTAGAATGTGACCCTAATTTTCTTTTTAATTTTCCTAAATCAAGACCCGAAACAGGCTGCAACAATTTTGGAGTTGTAGCCCCACTTCTGGATGGCGATGTTTGACCAGAATTAAGTAAAGTGGCCGAACTTCTTTCAAGAGCAGGATTTTGATAAAGTTTTAACAAGCTACTTAATACACCTGCTTTAACACGAGTTGGTGCTTCTATATCATTCATAAAAGAATCATCATCGCCTTCTACCATACCCCCATTAAGTTCTCTGTTCTCATAAATTTCGCCTTCATCTCTGATATAATAATAATCAGGATTAGGGACAGTAAAAGACGATTCTGTTGGTGTTGATTGTAAAGTCGAAACAGTCGATCCTTTTCCCTTGGTATGACCAAAAAGAATGTCTCTTGCTTCTTTTTGTAACTGTTCTTCCTGTTCTAAAGCTCTTTGTGATTCATCAAATTTATCTTCTGGTGGCTCAGATGATTGTCGTTGGAAAAACTCCCTTATTGTTTTGTTTCGTCCTATCTTCGATCTACTAGTACCACTCCCAGAGCTTGAATTTTTTTTTAATTCTGGTCGAATTGATTTAGATTCGGTATCCTTATGTTCATAACTTGGTTTAGAATTGGACGATTTATCTTCATTCTGTTCCTCTAGATTGTGAATAACTCGTCTCCCCCTATCTTTATCTCGGTTTAAATCAAGCATTGGTATTTCGTTTGTAAATTCGTTATTTCTTTGATGTGGTAGAAAATCTTGATAATCGTTACCTGAATATCGTAATCGACCTTCTGAATCCTCAAGAATTTGAGGAACTTCTCTTGTTGCACCAGGTGCAAGACCTCCCATACCGATATTACCCATTGCAAAAATATTTGAAGTTAAACTATTTCTTATATCTGAATCATAAGGTTGTGAAATTGGGCCATTGGAATGAGACATATTATATACGGGTCTAAAATTTGGCGAAGAAAGCGTTAATTGTGGTGATTCCGCAGATGTGACCACATCATTGGATTCCTTCTTCTTCCCATTTCTATCACTATATTGCTCTCCAGTAATATTCATACTACCGCTAGAAGACCGTTGAGACTGTGCCGGTGTAATTGATATAGATGGACTAGTAGCTTCACCATCATATACTTGGTTTCCTGCTGTTGATGAAGATTTGGGAAACCTAGCGGCTTTAATACCAGCAGAATAATTTGAAGCTGGGACCCTAGTTATGACAGGTGATACTGATCTAACATGAGGTAATGGCTGCGATGGCGAATTAAAGCTTCTTGTAACGAAAGACTGCTGTTGTGGATCGAGGCTGGAATTTGATGATTTTGCAATTGGAAGTGGGGGCTTCAGTTCAGATGGACTAATAATTGGCATTTCAGCTTCTTCGTCTGAATCATCAGACGAAACGGTTTTTGCACTTTCAAGATCCGAGTCATTCTTAGAATCATCGTGTTCGTGTATTAATAATTCGTCGGTTTCCCGTCTTCTTAATTCTTGCGCCTGTAATCTAGGTGACTTATTGAAAGATGGTAACGTAGTTTGCCGATGAATTGGGGGCCTGGGGATGCTTGTGCTTCCTTGTTCCTCATCGCTTGAATCGGTATGATACCCAGAAGAACTAGATTTCGAATTTTTCTTTGAATGTTGACCTCCTTTTTGTTTCTCAGATTTTGGGAGAATTCCTTTCAAAGTTAAAAGGGATTTAGAGGATGAAGATCTTGTGTATTTAGGTTTTGATGGCATGTGAATGATATATGATTTTTATATGATATTTTGTATACTTATATTTTATTGTAGATGATTTCAAATATTGACATATGATGCTAAGTTTATGAAGTTGCTATTAAAATTCAAACCACAATGTTTTTTACAAAGAGAAAATGATGATTCGTAAATATAGGAGGAAAAAAGTGTGAGAAAAAAATGAAGAGGAGAAAGCTTCATATGTAATGTAAACACTTTACTTGGTACGTACTAGGCACTGCATGATGATTCAACGGATTTTTTTTGCATCTCTTCTGCATGCATATTATAGTGATTTTTTTAAAATTTTATAGCGTTGTTTATTTAATCGTGATACTAACAGATTAGTAGCTACAAGTGGTACATAATTTATGTTATCCTTAAATTTTTACCGTTTCAACGTTTTTTAACTTGGTTTATAATTGATTGGATTATTGCAAGACAGCGAGCACAACGATATCATCCGAAGTTCAAGCTTAACAATTGATGTAGACTTGTCAAGTTCGGCGTAATTGCAATCCAATACTATTTTTCACTTAATTAGTTATAATTATTAATATGTAACATTTTTATATAATTGCATTTATAATTGTATTTATAATAAATACTTATCAGCAACCGTTGTTTGTAAATGTTGATGGCATATTTCAAATGGAAGCTATCACCATTAATGGATTATGCTTATCAGTCAAAACAATTAACTACAACCCTTAACATTATTGAACTCCTCTAAAGTATCATAGCCTATTGATTGAAGTTGCTATAGATATAACTTCTATATGAAACTAATGGGCATTGGTGGGCGGTAATGTTAAAGTAAATATAGAGCTATAACTAAGCTATAGGTAAAGTTATTTTTATACGGGCATTAAGATCTAGATTTATCTAAACCCAAGATGTTTATATATTTAAAGAAGTTGAGCATATTTCAAATCTCAACTCCAGCCATATGATATGATATGTGTATATAAGCTGGAAATGAATAAAACACTAGTACTTGGATATATTCATACGCGTAAGTATATGCTCTTTCAATTGAGGTTTCGATCGTAACTTTTTTTAAACAACTTAAAAATGTTGAAGCGTTAGTTTTATATTTTTAAAGCTGTACCTGCTACACATGCAATCAATATGCATATATTTAATTACAAAACATTAAATTTATTTCTATTATAGATGAGACATTAATAATATTTGATATGTCATTATAAGATTGTTAGTATTTATCAAAACCAAGCATTGGTGATTAATTATAGCCGTGGGTTGATAAAAAAACTACCATTAATATTGTATTACTTTTTTTTCTTTATAATTAGGTTTATATTATGATGATATGATCGGCAGAAGGTTCAAATACACATTGATTGCATTTTTACGTCTAATACCATAATTATATTTTGTTAATTTTCAACTTTTGAATTATCAATTATAGAAACCTATAAATACAACTAGATGTTGCTCGGGTACACAGTCTTATCCCCACTTAAGATTTTATACCACCGTTTTACCAGGCTTAAAAATATTCTGCGCTAGAATTACTTATAACACAAGAATCTAGTAACTGGCTGTAGAGCAAATATGATGGAAAAAATGTAATTACAGTTGAGCGTTTATATATCTGATCTTGTCCAATCTTATATAACACAAGGACAATTGTTAATGAGAGAAATATACGTAACTGGGAGGGAAATTCGATTATGCATATACGAGATCTGTTGTATACAAAAAAATCTGTACATGTAGCTTATCGAAGCATGCATCAGGCATTACAAATTATGGTGATCTATAAGAGGATGCCTATAATAATAACTGTTATAATTATTTGACCATGGTACTACATATAAAAGGTCTAGAATTATTTCTTTGAATCCGACGAACAGTTTTCACCATCCCCCATTTGCTAAATGTAATATTTTAAATCCGTTGACAATTCAATAGAACTGAAACGTCTATGGAAGAACTATGCCATGAGGCTCATATTTTTTGTGAGATTTTACAACATTAATTCCCTTATATTACGTCACCATTACTAGGATAAAAATATATATCTTTACTTGATTCTCTAAATCTTTTCTTTCTTTCAAGTTTACATACATCATTATTTTATCTCTTATCGATCTGAAACCCTCTGGCATGATTTAACACTATATAACTGCAGCGGTTTTTACCTCTAGACCCGAGAAATACCTACTAACACCCCAGATGTTTTCACCATAAGCACTTTAGTGATGGCTTCTCAACCAAGATGATATACGTCTAATAGTCTTTATTTGGCTGTGCTAACTTCCTAGTTTTTTTTTTCATCAGAATTAATTTTTATTTTAACTTTTAAATAATTTTTTTTTAACTTTTCATATATATAACTAGAAACAAATTCTGAGGAAATCTCTACTATATATAGTGAAATAAAAACCTCTCTTTCTATTCTTCTTATTTTTGTGTATTCTTGACACTCTTCTTCTTCCCTTCTTATGTACCTAGACCACCTTTAAAGTAAATTTTTTTTTTTTTTTTAGATATATTTTACTATTTCAAGTTTTTAGATATTAGATTCCCCCCACTTAGGGGAGCATTTGCTGACATCACGTGAAGAATATAGTTCCACTATATGTTCGGCCGTGTGGTCTAGTGGTATGATACTCGCTTTGGGTGCGAGTGGCCCTGGGTTCAATTCCCAGCTCGGCCCGATTTCATTTTTAGATTTAACACTTGTTTCTTCTCTTTTTAGCAGTAATGTTACAACTCATGATGAGAAACCAATAGAAATCAGAGCGTTCAGAAGAGCGGCATCAAGATACTATCAGCAAATGGATGATCAACCGATCATTCCTAATTTTCCAACTAGACAAATCAAAGAACGTAGCACACAGGACTGGTAAGAATGGTGGCTGCTCTTACATAGGATCAATAGGGAAGAACCAGGGTCGGTAGATTTTATTCATAGACTAAATCTCCGACACTACACATTACTGGAGGTCTTACCTTAAGTGATCATAAAAATGGTAATATGAATAAGTGTATTCTTTGCCTACAACCAAGGATCAATACAGAAGATCATGTTTTCAATAATTTTCAAACAAAAAGAACAATTTTCTTACACTTCTTAGGTAAAGATATAAGTTTGGATGACTTGATATGCCCAACGTATAAAAATACTAAAATAATTCAAAATCTAAGCCTAATTTCAGAGATTTTATGGCAGATGCGAGTAAACAGGAGATTCAACTCATGTGATCCCAAAATAGACTCAGATGCTATTGTTCATTTAGCAAATATTGAACGACGGAAACTGATTCTTAGATATAAATAAATACAAAACAGACATTGTTGTACCGTCAAGGTATAACACTTTTAAATAATTCTATACTTACGTTTAAATTTATAATAAAATGATAAAATAAAATAAAAAAAAAGGAATTATTCACATCACAGGGATTTTAAATCAAACAAAAATTTGAATGGTTCACTAAATGCATACTGTGTTTACAACCAAGTATAGAAACAGAAGAACACATTTTTAATTAAGAGGATGGTATTCATCAAATTAGTAGGGATATAACAACTTTGGAAGATTTAATTCATCCGAATATACAAAGTCGTTCATTCATTAATTAAAGAGTTGATATATCTGAAATTCTTTGGAATATACAAGTACATAGAAGATGTAGCGATATAGATAGCTATAACGGTACCGTGGTACAGGTAGAAAAATCTAAAGATTTGGAAAATATCATGATAATGGTTAATAGAGAAAAAAATATATATATTTTAAATGTAAATAATTTTCAATTACATATTAATGTTCTACTGGTATACAATTTGTTCACTCTGATTTAGCCATACTCGAGAGCCTATTTCGTCACTTTAGTATGTATTTATTCGGAATTTTTAGGCTAAATAAAACTGTATTTAGAGAGATGATAATATAACAATAATATTAAGTCATAAGTTAAATAGATTATAATAAAATATTAATATGTTTTATCGAGTTTAAGGGTTTTATCATGATCAATGACTTTACCATATATATAAAAGAATACGAAGATATAGTTAACCGTACAGTTCATGATTAATTTACAAATAACAATTTCAATCAATCCTTTATCTTATTTAGAGTCTGAGTTAACTTTATTTAATAATACGTCTACCTTGATTTTCCCTTCAGTTGAGCTACCTTTAGATATTTTCTTCAGCTTCTTCTCTAAAGATTGGATTCGACTTCGCACACTATACGAAGCAGTTCTGAAATCATTATCTTCAGTCTCTATTTTCAGTTTCAAAGAAACATTTTTAAATTTTCTAGGGCTAGATGTAATAGAAAAACCATTGTCATTCTCGACAAGTTTCAAAGTTAGTGAACCTTCATGAACATTCCCACCAGGATAAACACCACAAATAACATGCATCAATTTCCCACAATATCTGGCCCACCAATCAGAATTATCATCTGTATTTGAACCGCTAATCATTTTGCAAATAGCAGATCGTACCTTTTTGTCAGCTTCAGGTAACTCGCCTCCCCATCTTTCACAAAGTGCAAGTCCAATTAAGCCTCTATCTCGATGAGTCAAACCATAAGTACCTGAAATGATCCCTGTAGTTGCTATATAAAGAGCAGCCGAAGACTGGAGATCTTTTGGATATGAGCAATGGACAAAGGCAACATTAACAAGTGCCGGAGCCAATCTTTCTCTAATTTCAGATGGAGCATTTGTGGGAATAGCACCCAATAGTAAATCAAGATATTTTTGAGATAAAAGTGGACCATAAGGTTGTGTGGCAATAATCAATGGATCTTGATTTTTAATATCATTTGGTAAATCTTTGTAGATAACACCTTCTCTAACACCTCCTTGAGCGAATTTCACATTTTTAATCTTTGGAAGGGCTTCAAGAGTTGCGCATATCAATAATGATATAGCAGGTAATTGTTTGGCTCGTCTTTCTGAAACTCGAAATACCTTCTTTTTGTCGAACCCCGTGTATTTATTTCCAGTTTTTATATAGTGATATGTTGCTAAATCATGGAATTTTTCACCTGATGTCGAAAATCCGTTAATAACAGAAGGAATTGGATAATCGTCAGAATCAGCTAATAACAGATGACCAAACCCTCTGAATCCACCACCACATGCTAATAGATCATAACCACCTTGCTCTTCAGATTGCCTTCTTAATTCTTCTGGAATATTAATTGAGGAAACAGCATTTTCCATTGCCAGTTGAATTTCATCTCTTAGATCTCTTTTGTTTTCGTTTTGTAGTCGTAGAGTTAAAGCAGCAGCTCCATATGGTAAAGAAACGGGGGAATTTGACATTTTTAAGGATCCATTTTTGTTTATGATCCAGGAGAGTTGAGTACTACCACCTCCAAGGTCAAGAAAAAGACCGGAGATGTTATAAAAAGAGGATGCGACCCCATATGCACCAATGGTCCCTTCTTCCACTTTGGTGAGAAGTTTAACTTCCCAACCCGTTTCTTGTAATATTCTTTCTCTAAATTGTGCGGAATTGGAAGCTTCTCGAGTTGCTTCAGTAGCAACGACCTGTACTGAGCTAGCAGCCACCCCAAAGTCTTTACAGACGAGAGCAAATCTCTTCATACCGTAGATGATTTCATCGATCACACTGGGATCAATCGGCTGTTTTTCAATTGTGAAATCGGATTTGTCATCTTCTTTGTGTGTTTGATTCTTCTTTTGCTCTTTCACGGAGACGGAGTACTGTGCATCGAACAACGAGATACTTAATCTATCCTGATAAACACAGGGGATGATTCTAACGTGATGAGAAGCCAAAGAAGATATACTAAAGCGAACCCCATTGGAGCCAATATCTACGACTGCTGCCAAAGAACGGGCGACGATTTCTTTTTCCTTTTCTTTGCTTCCCATATTTTTTATAATATAAGCAGGATGGTAGTTGAGAAGGTTGTATGTAAACTTCCTAAGATCTTCTTCTTCCACAACACAATCACCGCACATATGTCTGTCCAAGAAGAAGGATTCCTGTCATCAGACCCAGTAGCTCAACTCTCCGAGAATTCAACAGAAAAAATAGCTGATGAACTGATATCAGGAAAGATTGACTCTGTTGATGATGAGATTCCACCGGCTCCAGAATACCTCTCCTTGACTGTTATCCTTAAAGAAAACAGTAGTGTTATCCTTAAATATTTATCTAGAACTGCCATTAACCTGATATTGCCATTCATAAATGGTATGATGCTTGGATTTGGTGAGATTCTGGCTCATGAGATTGGCTTTAGATTTAACTGGTCTGGTTCAAAGGTATGTTGTCATTTTTTTCCAATTGAGATGTTATATTCTTTGCTAACCTTCTTTTTATTAGGCTCATCCACGACGACAAAGATATCTGTTAAGAAAACAACAATAAAAATATGCGGACAAATAAATAAAAATATGCGAACAAATAAATATAAATATATATGGCTATAGGCTACAATTACTTGCTCTAATTTTTTCTAATGTCAAGTAAATTAAAGTACACCTATATTTATTCTATAACTATAGGAACAAAAAGAAATATGAAACTTATAATACATTTAAAGCAGAAATAGAGGTAAATAAGACAGCCAAAATAAGCAATATTTTAGATGCCCACCAGACATGTTGTATCATAAAAGGGCAAAGGGTATAATCATACTGCCAACTTTCAGCATCGTTATTCCAATGTGCTGTTAATAAACCACTGTTTCCAGAAAACTCCCCCATTTGACTTCGTACTGTTATTTCTTGAACCCTAGTATTTTTGGTTGGAGTTTTAGTTGGAGTCCAAGTGTTATATTTTTCATCATACTCATGATAACTTAAACATCCTTCATGGTCATGTCCTGTTAAAATCACACCATGTTTATCGGAGCTTCCAAATACCATTTTTAAGACATCTTGTGATGTGCCATATTTCAAAAAGTTCTGAGATCTAAGTTTACCTGCTTTTTGATGATCTGAATAATGGTTTGAATAATACCTATTTGAAGGTCCATCAAAGCAATAACCTTTTGGTTTCTCCATTGGGACATGTGTAATAAGAATTGTGGATCCTTTGAAGTTTCTGTCCTTAACCTGTTTTAAAAATTCCCATACCCTGTCTCTAATATCCTCCTGTAAAGCTGGACCATCTAAAAGCATATCATTTAGGACTACTATTCGCCAAGAATGAGTAGTATTTGTATTGTATTCTATCCAATAATTATCTTTTCCAAAATATTTTGAATATCTTGCCATATGTTGCCATGTTGTATCACCAGAATATCCAATATCATGATTACCAGTAATATTAATGAAAAGAGGGAAATCTGAACTAAATCTATTTTGTGATATTGATGTTTGTTTCCAAGAGTAAACATTCTCATAACCATATTGAGGATTCTCTTCTGATAAAATACTCTCCGCATAGGATTTCCAATCAATAGACTTCATTGTATATGTATCTTTAATCAATTCGGTATTAATATCACCAGGTTGAGGATATAATCTTGTCATTAATCGTCTTGCACGTTTGAAATATTCTTCATCATCGATCCATTGTGATGAGATTAAATCACCTAAAACCGTTATAGCATGAGGTTGTAACCGATCTTTCATGACATTATATATATGACCAAGGTAAAAATCATTACCAAAAATATCAAGTTTTTTAGCATATGATGTGTATTTATTAGTTCCAGGAATCTGGGGGTCACCAAATAGTAAGAAATGTTTATCCTGAGTATCATTGTTGGTATTATTACTAGTATTATCTTGGTCTAAAGAGTAGTTTGTTGTTTTCTTGATCATACTTGAAATTAAATCTGCAACTATATCTGCCCGAGGCACATATAAACTATTCAGCCGGCTTTCTAACCTTTTTGTGGGAGAGAGTGATAAAGGAATCTGAGTATCATCTGAATAAGATTTCCATGAACAAACATCTGGTCTGAAAGATGGATAAAAATAAGTATAGAAATTAAATAGAATAGCTGTTGCTATTAGCAAACGACTGAGAAAATAGACGATTTTGGATGCTAAACTCTTTCTGGTTTGTATCATGATTCATGAGTTTCATATATAGTTATAATAAGCAATAGTTAGAACAACAATAGAAGAGCGTTAGAATATATATTTATACAGAACTTTAAAGAGTTAAGCCTCGAGGAAGAGACATTATTTATAGGCGATGAGCTATGATTCCACAATTGCGAGCTAAGGCGCTACGCTACGATAATTATAATATAGGTATGTATTGCGAGGCTGAGAAAGTAGAGTTATATTTATAAATTTTATATCCTTTAATTTATAAGCTTGTATCAAAAGTTAATATGAAATTTATTTCAGGATAATAAATCATTCAATATTGTTGAGATGCTATATATATGTGATTTAAAACGTTTAGTCATAGCTTGGAACTGTTACCAACCTCAGCAACACTAGAAACAAAACAGAATTTTTTTTTTTTAATTGTTAGTAGAAGAAAAGCTCAAATGTAAGACGTTCAAATCATACCATTCTATTTCAATTGTAACGTCTGGGTTGGGAAATTGAACACTAAATATGCAAATGTCATGATCAACTAGTTAGTTAAATTTATTGGGTTCAAAAAGTTCAGAAATGCATACATTATCAAACTTCGAGCAGGCTTTTGAGGAAAGTACTATATTATATTATCAAAATACGTGAATGTTAATACGCTAGACTGTATCAGAAACAGCATATTGACCCACCTTAGCATATACTTTGTTAAAGATGGATGCGTGTGAGGCATGACTAACAAATGCCAAGACCTTGACCACCATGCCCAGGTCTGAACCACTGGCTTTCAAAACTCTTTCGAGTTGGGAAATAGCCAACTCCTAGTTACAATAATCAGTTACAAAGAGCTCGACGGACAAGTTTGTGGGCGAAAAAAGAACTAACAGTTTGTTCCTCAACTGAGACCCCGAATTTTTGTGCTTCAAAATCATAACCAAGTTGGCCACTGGTAAACACTAATCCATTTGTAATATAGGCTGGTGATAACAAATTGTTGGTTGCCTTTTGGCCCAGTTTCTCTGATGTTACTGCAATCGCCATTGTCAATTGTTAATGCTGGTATATCTGAAGTTCAGTTAATTAGTGTTGGGAATAATAATCGTGATCTACAGAGAATTCACGAAATTAATAATCCTACAGATAAATCAATGAACAGTGAACACCGAGTGTAAATAAAAAACAAAATCGTTATATGTAGCTAATTATTAACGGCAATATGTATAAGATTTCATCAAAGCAGATTCAAATTACAATATAATTAGCTGTTAACTATCATGAATTTGTTGGAAGTATTCATTTTTGATCAACTAGATATGGCTTTTTGGCCCAACGGGTTCGACAGTCTCTTTGATAATACGAGTGATTGCAATTCATATTTTAAAATGCAGTAATTTCCTATTTAGGTCTATCTTACTGTTTGCAATTATAAAAAATTTTAAATTTCTAAACTTATAATTGAATCAAGAATATTTCGAGGCATAACCTTATAGCTGAAAATGACTATTTTGTTAAATCTCAGGCAATTCAACAATTTATGATTATGCTGATATCAGATAACGAACAGTTAAAAATGAAGATTTGATTATGAATATCTACACGCTATTAGTTAGTAACCATATAATTTATATAATACTGCATTCTCATTAAGAATTCAATCCAATACTTCAACGTAAACCGACTTCTCATTGTTATCCGTCCAATATGGCGTACCATTATATCTTCTAACCAATCTAAGAGGATCATCTCCATTATCAAATCTCAATAACCATGTATTTACATTACACATATGATTTCTATTATCGAATTGTTAGAAAGGTGTACATCAACAAATTCCAAAATGTATAGGAAACTACTTACGAATCCACAATTTGCAATGCCTTTTCTTCATTGTCAATAAAGTTACATTGGTATAAATCATTCATTATCATCCTTCTATCAAATAGTCTCGATACTCCAATTAATAAGGCACATGTTGACCTATCAACACCTTCTAATACAGGTATGTCAGTTTGTTCGTGAAATTGTTTCTGGTTGATAAATTTCAGTCTCATGTCCATGCCATTCAGAGATTGAAGCCAAGTTTCTAGCCAATATACAGCAGCCAATTCTGGTGAATTGAATTTGAGACAATATCGCCCTGTGTGAAATAGTTTATCTTTATGTCTAGAATGATATAATTTGAAATTAAATTCTTCGTCCTTAACATCATATATACGGGAGTTATAATGTGGTAAAATACGAAGGAAATCAGACTTCTCTAAATTCATACTACCAGAACTTAATTGTAATATGCTTGATTTTTGAGCCGTTAACTCGTTCTCTGGAAGTTCTGATAATGCTTTCTCCACAGGTTTCATGAGAGAAGGGTAAGGATCTCTGCCAGAGAAAAGTTCACTAGAAATAGCTGGACCCGGCTTCATGAAACCTGAGTTAAAAACCGCAGAAGCAATAGATGATACCATCTTCCCTCTACCTTCCGTTGTGTATTTCCTGAGCCCAATTTTCAACATTATCTTCCTTAAAGGTTTTTATTCAAAATTTGTATTTGTAATTTAAATTAAACATCCATACACTTTTATATCAAAAAATTATTTATTATATATGCATATACATTAAACTTCTCTATCTAATATATTGTCATTACTACGAAATGACTATATTATGTATCTTCTTTAAATTTATGTTTATTTTCTTGGACCCAGTCAATGGCATCGCCCCAAGCCGAATTTTCAAGACGTGAATTTAAGGTAGATAGATCCCCAGATTCCATCAACGAATAATCAGAATGGCCAATGTTATCTACTCTGGATCCTGAGCGACTGCCCTTATAAAAAGAGTCATTCGCTTCTTCAACATCATTCGAATAGTTAACTGGCTCATAATCGGTTTCTGTCCACCGCATGGACGCTCCCGTCGATATTAAAGGGGTGTACGGGAAACCAACTTCATTCCCATTTGAGTAACTTATACCTTTTGTTCTAGATCTGGATCGACTATGAGATTGACTGAAATTATAGGGCTTCTGTGATCTTTTAGGAATGTAAGGACTAGTACTAATGGTAAGTGTATTGGTATATTCCATCGTATTATCATCTTTTGATATTTCATCCTTGTAACCCGACACTGTGATTGTTGGATTAAACGTATCTGTTTTGATTCTTAAAATAGGTTTTCTTTTGTTTATATTAATGGGTAAATAACTCTCAGCCACTTGATCGGTAATATCTCTGTTATGGAGATATTTAAATCTGCATGATATAGTTCTAATTGCACTCAACACACGCTTATCCTGTAACCTCTTTTTAACCTTTCGGGTTAGTAAATGCCTTTCTAAAAAGTCTTCAAGCTTCAGGCAATTAGTTTCATCAAACATATTGTATAAAGGAATCTGCAATAAAACATTGGTAAAAGATATACCAGGTTCATTGGCCAGCTCCATCTTCAATAGCGCCTCCTCGATAAACCTTTCATATAATGCTCGTTGTGTCCTAACCGCTTCGATATCACTCGAGGAAAGCGAATCTTTGATAGCTTCATGGCTTACAACATCATATGGATCATTAGATTTTCTAATGAACCACCTTTTTTCCAGCTCTTTCACCGATAACACCCCATCATAGATTTTAAAAGAAAGGACTCCATCGATATTTCTTAGGAGAGTCGGAAGCTCTGACGGTTCAATATATCCTGTTCCATTTTCATCAAATTTGTGCCATTCTTCTTTAAATTTTTGAATTTCGGAATGAGTCAAACTAGATCTTAAACCAGAATGCTGATAGACATAACGAAAACTCTCTGTAATCAAAGAAACAAACAAATTAAGAAAAATATACATGCTAATAATATTCCACGAAACGAATAAGAGATACGCCCAAGGCCTACTACCACAATCTGTGGAATCAATATCATCAGAATCAATGCAATTTGGCGATTCGACCATATAATCAAACATAATGTCATTCCATCCTTCACCAAAACTCATCCTGAAGAGCACTATTAGAGCTTTGGGTACTGTCCTAAAATTGATGTTCCCGGAACCATTGGAACCAATCTTGGTGAGACCAAATATTTGATTCATAGCTATAGCCCAAACTAAAAACAAAACGGCCCAAGTAAACAGTAAAGAAATAATTGACGGCAAGCTTGCCGTTGCAGTTTTCATTAATTGATCCAATTTTCCAATTCTGGGAATAATTAAAAATAAAATTCCGAGTAGGAACAATTTGTTAAAATTCGCAAAATAAGTATCTCTCGATATAAAAAAAGAACATACAGACATCACAAAAGCACCTGTGATAATCGCCGACTCAAAAATATTTCTCTTATTTGTGAAATATCTTTTAGGTCCTAAGGCAATTAGTCTCATCAAATTGGAGACAAGAAAAGCACTAGATGTAACAATGTATAAAATATATCTTGCGTCGTCTACACGATCATGTTCAGGAAAGCTTTCTGACAACAACAGAATAACATGGATACATAGAACTATATCAAATGAATGTCTCCAAATAGGAGGTTTTAGAACCGCATTCTTATAACAAAACCTTTGCAGTATATTAAGCTTATCCAGTGTTGGGCGTTTATATGGATTTTCCAATTTCAAAACTTTTGCTATCTCATACCAAGACCGTTGTTCATCGGTCATGTATGCTGAACCTGTAGTTTTAGAGTAATTGTCGATGATTACTGAAATGAACAGCGTCAAGATAAAAACAGTTGAAACAAGGTTAAAGAACATAATAAAAACACCATTGATTGGAGTAGCAAAAAATGCTTGAGGTGTACCAACGCCAGTGCTATAAAATGCAGCTTGTAAAACATCGATCCAACCTTCCAAAGAAACCATTTCAAAGAAAATTTGAAATGAAGAAAAAAAAGTATCAAAATCGTAATAGCTATTTCCCCAAGAAGTTGGACTTACGATGTTCCAATTAAATACCTCTGCATTATATTCATTAATGCATTCTGAAATGGAAAGACTATTGTCAACGCATTGAGATAGTCTCCCATTTAGAACGTTAAGGCCCCAAATAGAAAACGGAAAAAGCAAAGTTATTGCAATCATAGCGGCACCGAAAATTTTACCTCCCCCGGCTACTATGATGCTATGGAAAGTGTTCTTTGCTCTCTCACTTATTGTTAACAATCTCAGGGCTCTTAATGCCTTGAAACCTCGAACAGCTCTAGCAAGCTTGCCGTAACCAAGGATTACTGCCAGAAAATTGATCCAAAGAGTGATGAGAACAATAAGATCAAATATATTCCATGATGACCTCATGTAAGCATTAGGCGTCAGCAAAAATCCATCAGCAATAACTTTTATCAAAAATTCAAGATTAAATATACCCAACAAAGCAATATCTACATATAGTGTCCAATTGAAAATACTATAGCTCAAGCCATTATTAATTCGATATAGTGGAGTTGTGATACAGGCAAGAGTTACCAAAGCAACAGTTGCACAAAACATAAAGACTGAAAATGCTTCTCTGACTCTCTTATTGGGATACACACCATCTTTTCTATTATTACCAGTACTGGGTCTAACAATTAGTTGGCAAAGCCGACGTAATGGATGCTTCGGAGGAAATAACCACAAAACTACATTGAAGTTTGGGTTGTTCTTGAGGTATTTATTCCTATCAGCAGCCATATTAGCATTTTCTTTTACAACATCTTGCATTAATGTTGAAGGATTAATAAAAGTTTTAGCAGCAGTATCTTTTTTTGGTCGATAAAATGGATTTCCTATAATGGAAAACATAGTATAGCTTTTCCAATGATGAGGTGAAAAGAGCCTCTTCCAGGATGAAGTGAGTTGAAAAATGTTTTCCCCATTACTATCTTTGGTATCCAAATCATTTTCATCATGCTGTTCACCTTTCAAAAAGTCATTTACTGCGAGACCATTTAGAAGAAGATTAATGGCTGCCTGATTATGGGCTTCACTGGGTTTCCTTTTAAACACTCGGTTTTTCATTCTTGAGAGAACGGACTCCTCCGGTATAGCTTTCAATTTTCTTGAAAAACTGATCATAAATTGTTTGACCTGTTGTCTTTTTTTTTCTTTCTCTGTTACCTCCAAATTCTCTGCAATGACAGCGATAAAAATATTTAATACAATGTTTTGAGATAAGACAAACCAGAGAACCAGAAGAATGGCGCCAAAAACTTTAGCTTGCCTTGATGATGTGGCTTCTTGCATGCCGTATAATATGGTAGTCCAGTTTTCTGTGCTAGATATTTGATAAAGTCCCACAAATGTATTTGGTAGAGTGTAAAATGAAATGAAATTATTTTGAATTTCATCCTCGTCATATAACCTAGTAAAATATACTGATGTGATGATACTGCACAAAAAAGTTATTAAGATGTAGAAGAATGATAAATTAGCAATGCTTTTAACATTTCCCAATACTTTTCTCCATAAAGTTCGTGCAAATGGAATTGCAAGAACAATTCTATAGAACCTAACGATTTGAAAAACCGAAAGCCAGTAATAAGCATGACCTAAAGTTTTCCTGATATGGGGAATAGCAATAATTCCTGTTATAATCGCCAGGAATAAATCAAAAATATTTCTCTTTTCAAGATAGAAAGATCTCCAGTCCGGAAGATAACTGAAAATCCTTAACAAAATCTCTAGACAGAGAACATAAGTAACAAAAAGTTCTATAAGTAATAGTCGTTGGCTGTATTCTTCACTTATTGTAGAAGTACGGAAGCACTGAGTAATAAGACTAATGGTTATGAACACCAGCCAAATCCAAGATGTCTTGAAATAAAGTTTGAGTAAAGGGCTAGGTTTCTTCTTTGTCTTAAGCTTCTGCCTTCGTAGAGATTTCCTCAGCAGGTTCATTGGAGCGGCTGATCTCATTTCGTCTCTAGTAATTTTGAAACCTGATACAATCACAGCAATAAATAAGTTCATGATCCATACACCAAGGAAAATTATTCTAGAGAAATCGGTTAGTAAGTACATAACAGTTTATAATTGAGTATAACATACCCAAACATGAAAACTAGGAAAAGCAGTTAGTTATTAAACCAGTAAAAGAAACAATTACAATGTTGAAGCACTTACATAGACACGCGGTCGTATTATCTGAATCCATTGTATAATACATCAAATCAGAAAATGTATTCAGACTCATAATAACAAAAGCCAATTCAAACGAATGTGCCTAGTTCACTGATTAGTTTTGTTATAAACTGAAATTTCATTATAAAACGGTCATCAAACTTACAAAGTTGTCAAAAGAAACTGTACCACCATAAGGATTATCGCGTGACTACAAATGATGGAGTTAGAGACATATAACCAGAGATTTTCAAGCGGCATATAACTTACTTGACAGATCGAATTTAACGGGCACATAAACCCTTTTATAATTCCAGAGCTAGTTCCATCTGAATTCAAATAAGGCATCATTTGGATCTCATTAGATGAATCCATAGCTAAATAACCCCCACAAAATTGGAATTCATGCGTATAAGTGTCCTGAGAGTCTTCGGGGTTTACCCACATACATTGTCGTCTAAAAGAACTTTTAAAACTCTGCACACCTATGATACCAAAAAGGCCAAGGAAAAATAGCATGAAAATGCTCATATCTATTAAGAAGGGAGCGGCTGCTTTCATGCTATTTAAAATTGCGACAGTTCCATGCGTGACATTTACCAATCTTAATATTCTAAGACAGCCAAGCGCTCTGAATACATAGAAGTGATGCTTATCATCAAAGTGGTTAATTGAAAAAAACAAGGATAGCCAAAAACTTAGAACTGAAGTCAAATCCACACGATTCCAGCTATTTCTCAAAAATGCCCTTTTCCGTTGTTTATTATTTACTTCTTTATCCACCTTTTGTTTGATATGAAAAGAATGTGATATAGGTTTTTCAATTTGATAACTTTGTTCTGATTGTTTTTTAGTTTGGAAATATTTTGAAAATGTGGATCCACGATGAAGACCAAGTTCCTTAAACATTTCTCTATCGTCCCAAAGACCAAAAACAATAATTTTAGCCAGAATTTCAACTGTATAAAATAAGTTAATCGCCAGAATAATATAATCAACCCAATTTTTACCATAATGCGTGTATTTGTAGGTTGTACTTGGACTCCATTCTCTGTAGGTCAATACAATCGTATGAATTATAATAGAAAAAAACACTACTGGTTCGAACCAAGGATTCATAATTAGTTTAGCAAGAGTTACCCTAACCGAATGCTTATCATCAAAGAAACTTAAAGATCGTCCAAATAAAGGAAGTTCTTCAGGTACATCTTCTTGAATAGAAAGGTTATTAGTGGACTCATTACCAGGAAAACCCGTTTCCTCGTGAAGAGAATACCCAGTAGTACACGATACACTCGGAGACAATGGAGGTGCTGAACCTCTTTTATTGTTAGGCAAGGAGCTATTATCATCATCATAGGGGTTTATAGAAATTTTAGGAACTAGGGAAGTATTTGAACGAATAGATGAATGATGTTGTATGGAATCGTTTGTACCTTTGACAATTCTTGAAGATATATTTTTGAGAGCCAGGGATAGGTGCCGTGCTGGAGAACTATTCCTTGGTGATAATAATGCATCTTGCGCATTCCCATCTTCGACCACAGACAGTAAATCATTCGTATTTAGGTTCCAATTCTTTAAAGGTATTGATTGACTATTTCTATCGGTACCTAAATCTATTTCTTCAGACGGTGATCTTGAGGGTGTTCGTGTGGAATTGTAGGATGTGTCAAAACTAGGATAAGGTGCATTATTGGTAACGAATACATTTACAGTTGGGGATTTGCTAGGTGATCGAGACTGTGATATGTTTCGTGGAATATTCGAATTCCTTAAAGAACGTGAAGTTCGTATTGAGGAAGGGTATTGATCAGTGTTTAACCATTGTCCCATACTAGTACCATCTGTTCCTAGGGCAGTATTTAATCCATCATTAATAGCATCTAAATCTCCTTCTGCAGCTTTCATCAAAAGCGGTTGATTCACAAGTTCGGGGACGGTAGGAGATGAATCTTCCTGTTCTGAAAAAAGTCTATCAGAGCCCTTTTTAGGTGAGATACTTCGAACGAATGCTGCACTGAATCTTTTGACAGGAGATCTAGATGGAGAACGGGAGAATCTGAATCTACCCCGAGAACTTTCATCGGGAGATACTCCAGAATTCGGTAGATATGGAGACGGGAGACCACGGTCATTTGTACTGTTTGCAGATTTTGGAGATGGTGCGTGTCTGCCTGTATTCGTGTCCACCTGTAGTCTTCTAAGATCAGAAACTTGTTGTTTTGGAGTATGAGTACTTGGAAGTACCAGGAATGGGTTATTTCTAGATGTTGAAGGGAGGTTTTCGTCATTTGGACTTATAGGGACCTCAATGAAATCCTCCTCAAATAGTGAGCTAGACCTTGGCCTTTTATCGGACATTAGTCAAGTGGTGAGGATAAGGAATGATGATAGATATGGGTCTGACCAAAATGTTGAAGCATAGTACGTTATTTGGGTGTTATATTTATAACTTCCCTACAAACCTAATACCATAAATTTTGAGAATTTCTCGCAACCACAAATATTGAATTATCATAACTACGAAAATTAAACAAATTGTGTTAAAGATGATATTATGGTTAACATAAGACTAAAAAATGCCGTACCAAATTTTAGAGTGATTAAAACTTTTATAATCTTAGGATGCACGTATTAGATTAGATTAGATTAGAGATTCTTTTGAAGAGACGTATATACAAAGTTCTAAATACTTTCAAATTTCGATCCTTTAATCTTTTTTCTATAAGTCCGGTTGACGCTTATCATTTCTTACGATTCTGTTGTTTTTGTGCTGGTGCAGGTGGACCTAAACATTCATGGATTAATATCAAAATCCTATTTACTACTTCGACATAAAGAAAAACTTACCTTTTTTCTTCTTGGGGGCACCTTTACCTCTCTTTTTTAGACTAGATTATTATCAAACGGTGGTTAATAAAGGGATCATAATTTTACAATCATAAGGAAATGGACAAGCTGTAATAATTGGCTGTTAGTTCCCTATTACTTACGAGTCAATAGATGCCAGTCTTTTAGCCTCGTATTCGTTGTAAAATTTAAACTGTGGGAATGCTGCTTGTAATGTTTTGATTGTTGGGAAATCTGGTGGATTGTAGTAGTTACGGATTGTAGGCCCCTTCAAAGGTTTTCGTAAAAACTTGGCTCCGGTTCTTAGTTGCTTAGGGTTGTATGCCTGATTGAAAATCTCGCATTGTACTTTCTCAACAAGTTTAACCAAGTTTTTCGTTTTGGGTCTGGGCATCAACATTGTGAAAATTTAGTGCTGTCTAGATTTGATGAATCTTCAGCAGATGGAACAAAAGTTACATTAAGCCGGGTAACAAAATGAAAGATGAAGGTTTTGAAATTTAATTAGTACTATAATAATTGGTTGAATTATATTCACACAGTGATAAATTACAAGTATTGTGATTAGCATTTCTAATGTATATAAAAAATTATATGATTACATTTACCAGTCTTTGTTTTCCTCAGTAGTGGCATCGGCCCAGTCCCCAGTGGCTGGTTCAGCACTCCAATCACCTTGAGTTGGTTGATCCCAATCTTCGGCTTCTTCTTGAACAACGGCTTGTTCTTCAGCTTCAGCTTCGGCTTCAACTTCTTCTTTAGTCTCTTCAGCAACTTCAACCTCCTCAGGATCTCTGTAGAAATATAAATCTGGCATAACGGACCATTTGGCTTCTCTGTCTAAGGTACCTCTTAGTCTAAGAACTTCTCTGGCAATTAACCACCAAATTAATCCAATAGAGTGTTTACCCTTGTTGTTGGTTGGGATGGCGACATCAACAAATTCGGATGGTGAGTCTGTGTCGGTTAAAGCAATAACTGGAATATTAACATAAGATGATTCCTTAATAGCTTGAAAGTCAGTTCTTGGGTCTGTAACAATAATCAATCTTGGTTCTTTGAATGATCTGGTGATATAATTGGTGAAAGATCCTGGGGTGAAACGACCAGCAATGGCAGTAGCACCAGTGTGAGCAGCAAATTTCAAAACAGCTCTTTGACCAAAGGTTCTTGAAGAGACAGCAACAACATCTTCAGCGTTTGGAACAGCTGCGATGATACGGGCAGCAAGAACAATTTTTTCCCATGTTTTTCCAATGTTAATAACATTAACACCATCTGGACGAGTCTTGAAGACGTATGGCTCATTGTGAACCTAAATTTATTTGTTAGAACTTGATTTGCAAAAACATATATATTCACTATATTCAGGTATGAATTTCACAATTCACCAAAAGGTAACATGGCACATACTTGAACATTTTTAGCGCCAAGGTGAACATTGGCAGCGAGGAGTAATTGAGCATCCTCGGCGGTGAGGTCAAATGCAGCTGGAAGAGACATATTTGCTAGATTATTGATGATACTTTACCTTAAACTGACAGTTCTGATCAATATTAAAGGTAAGATGTATAAAATTGCAGACTGAAAATTACCTATAATCCCATTTAGGAAGGTATGTGCCCTAGCCCTAGGTCATATATTTGTCACCCGGACTTAAATGTAAGCATGTTACCCTGCTTCTATTATAAATTTGGTGTAGGCGCCACATGAGGGAACTAATCGTAGGTCTTGAATATTGTTGGTATCAGATTATATTCATAAATCATAGGCCTTATGAATCTATATTTTATCAGGTAACTCTGTATGAATAGTAATAAATCGTCATCAAAAAACATTACTTATATAAATGATGATAGTTGACTGGACATAATTTGTCAGATTTTGGTATACTATTATATTTCACTTAATGTTGGGAAATATTAGCGAAAATACTTGGAATTAATTAGAATCATATTTAGGATTCATTTAGATGTGCAGTGATTATATTGAATTCCTTAAGAAATCATTAATATTAGTGAATTTTTTAAAAGTCATTAAATAATTCTGAGAATAATCGATATCTCTAAACAATTTTTAGATCGTTTAAATATTAGCTGATTACCGCATTTGGCCAATTAATTTCAAAAAGTTTCGCCAATATTTCCTAAAACTATTGTTATCAAAATAATTGCTGTGACTTTTAAAATAAACTGGTGCCTATAGCTACAAAATACTTTCCATACGACATATCCAACTGTTCAAACCCTTTTATAGTCAACTAAATGAAACTATTTAGTTCTATTTTGAAAATTAATGACTAGAATGAAATATACTTAGTCATTGTGTAAATGTTCTAAATGAACTTCATACTCTTAATATTCTTATAAGTCAGAGCTTATATTTTAATAGTGACCTACCATGCAAAGAGAAATATGCATAGTAATTCATTGGGAGATTATATTTGCCCACTTATCATCCCATTATTATATGGATCTACACTGATTCTACAGACTATTTACAATTACAATAACCTATTAGATAATGCGGATACTCTTCCGTTAACTTTAATCGCTAACAATACAGGATTTATTCTAAGCTTCTATTAATATTATATTATAATCTCTAAGATCTACGAGATCATCTCGTATAACTGCAGCTGCAGCATGTTTCAGTTTGTTATATTTAACAAAATGAATTATAGTATGTAGTATCCGCTTATAACTATATCGACGATGATTTTAATACTGATCACATAAACCTCTTTCAAACTGTGACCGTCATAATTTTTTACCGAATATATCATGGAATTGTTTGCCACATATATGAAAATAAGTTTTCATCCTTCCAAATTGCCCTTGACAGAAAGGAAATATTTTGCTCAATAATCTCCCAAATTAACCACTGTCCAGTGTATAATAAATCAGTATAGTTGAAAAGTAATAGTACCATACATATATATAACATGTTACATAGGATAATTTGCCATTGAAACTGTAAAATGGTAAGAAACCTTCAAGACTCTAGATCCAGATCTACAGAACCAGATTCATCTTCCGATTCTGTATCATCATCTCCTCGATCGGGTAGAGATTTGATGGTATCCATATGCATATGCAGGTGATCGTTATCCAATAAATTCCCTTGACCAATACTCTCTTGATAATTATCATTCCAAGTAGAGTTCTGACGAACTCCAGTTGCAACCGGGCTTGATAGAAACATGAGAGATTCAATAGCATCTACATCCTCTAAAGTCGGTGTATTTACTTCTAATGAAACTTTAGGACGTTTTGGCGTAGATGGAGATGAATTAACCTCGGGGTGATTACCTGGGGTACAAATTTTATATTGCGGATCCTTAAATTCTTTTTCAATATTATTAGAACTTTCATTTGGATTCATGTTTCTTTGAAAATTCGAGATCGTTATTGGCTTCGCCAGAATAGCATCCATTGTATTTTGATTTGAATTTTCACTTGTTTGGAACAACGGAGGAGGAGGATAGGAAGTTAAAGAATGGATTGAATGTCGTTGAGCAGACTCAATGGCCAATTTCCGGCTTTGTGAAAATGATGTATTGTAGTTAATGGGTAATAAATTATTCTGATGAGAAGATGAAGTAGGGTTTGATCTAGCTATAGCTGATGGTGAAGAAATCCAGGAGTCATAGGCATGGGGTGCAGAAAACATTCTTTTATAATCATGAGATGCTCGAGGCGTTCTATGTACACTTGTGAAAGTTGAAATGTTTAAATAGGATCCGCTTTGTATAGGGTTGAATCCAAGTTTTTCTCTTTTCGCTTTTTCCTCAAGTTCTAATTGTTCAAACGATTTATGCTGACAACCATAATCCAGTTTATATTTTGCATATAAAAGTCGAGTTTTTAAAATTTCTGTTATCTTGTCGATTTGAATATTCCTTCTCCCTGTACCCTTTTCCTTATCGTAAGCCTCTCCATCGTATGTTGTTTCACTGCTGAAGCCATCGATATTCTCGAAAGTATCAGAAAAGTTTCTCTTTTTTCCAGGAGACTCTGAAATGGTATGCTTCTCGATTAACTGAGAAGGGGATTCTGCAACGAACAATCTTGGTGGATTAGAGCAATGTGGAAACCATCTTTGAAGAAATGAAGAGGACTCTCCTCTAGAATTGTTCGGATCGGAAAACTTGCATATGCTTCCTGGTGGAGTCTTGGGTTCACTTTGCATAATATAATGCAAGTTTCCCTCTTCCTGATTTCGAAGAGTAGATTGAGTATCGTTCATCTCTAATTTTCCTAAAAGGCTTGAACCATAGTTGCTACTAGGTGCAGTGTGACTATCTGGCATATCGGTATTCATTCTACAACTATATACTTTGCGAATAGCGTTGTATAACTAGTAATATCTAGATCATAGAAGTGTATATAAAGGACGCAGAAAGCAATCAAGAAAAAGTTATCTGTTTTGGATGTGATATATTTTATAACCTACTTTCAGCATTACAGCTTCACTCAAATCATAAATTTATAATTTCAGAGCTTAAATTCATTTCAATAAATAATACCATTCAATTTATTTATTCTAACCAATAACTATTTAGCTTTATTATTGAAGAGGTGCTCAGTTGGTAATCATGGGGTTTCACACCCAATTGATAGTTAACGTTGTTATCTAGACTCTAGAGATATGATATCTACAGTTAGCCAATGAATCTAGATATGTGTATCAATTCCAATATTAAATATTGGTTATCAGATTCCTGTTTTTCTAGTTCGCATCTGATTATAAGAGTATATACCCGCGTTTACAATATTGATTTATAGTATTATTATTACCATTTAAATAATTCACAACTTTAATATTTGATTGACAAAGCTTTCTATTGCTGTGAAGATTATACAGTATTGGTAAGACAATAGATAAGCTAGTTACACAAAATATTATTTAAGTAATTTTTAAATGATCTTTAGAACTTAGTATAATTATAAATGTATCTTGAAAATGTGAAACCAATATAAGATCTTATGTCAGTTAAGGGCCACAACCAAATACTAAAAAATTTGAATTTGAATACATTTTATAAGTTTTATACATACAGATACCAATTGATCCGAGGCTTGTATAAAGCAAGCCTCCATGGAGTCCACGGACTGTTATTTGAATTGGGTAAAAGTTATAATTTAATAGGTACCTTTAAACCTTTTAATTGAAAATGAGGATTCTACTGCCTAACTCTTCATAATTGCCGATCCAATATACGTGTCGGGTAACTTTATTGAACGTTGGCCCGACAACCAGATGTAGATGTTTACACCACCAAATATTGTTCGCTCCCATTATACTATTTATTGACAGACTATAAATATTCATACAAAATCGTAGAAGGAACATCAAAGGATTTCAGGTCTCATTAAATCTTTCTACAACTAGATGTGTATTTGAATCAATATTTACAAAAGAATCAGAAGGAAACAATAACAGTAATTAACCTTGAACTGTTTGATTATTGAATTATTATCAAACATAAACAAAATGGATAAAACAATTCCAAGGAGGACATCATTTATTTCAACGCAATTAAATACAGTAATTTCGAGGCTTCAATTGGTCTTTGATGATCTAGGTCTATCTGATAATGAGCGGCTTGCTCGAGAGCAACAAGTCTACGCACAAGTTTCTGATACATTAGAGAAAACTGTTATGAATGCATCTAAAGAGAAACAAGATTTAATTGATCAATGTACTAACTTATCTCGCTCAATTAATTTGATGTTGATTTCATTGGGTTATAATAATTCAAATTTAGATTTTAATTTAGAAGCTAATGCTAATCACCATAGATCGAAATCAAACAATAAATCAACACAAGAATTAATGGATATAATTTCAAAACCTATAGAACCACCATTAATTCAAAATCATACAATTCTTAAAACAAAATCTGAAAAAATTGTTAATTTGTTTACATCTCGTTTAGAAAAATTAATAACGTTAAATGGTGATTTATTAAGTCTATATAACATTATGGACAATCTACATTTAAAGTCAGAAATAACTGAACAGATTCATGTTACTGATTCAATAGTGAGCCAAACTATTCAAAATTCTAATACTAATAGCCCCATTAAGCTTGATATCAACTCAATTAATAATATTCTAAAGAAAGATGAACAAAATGGTTCATTATTGAAACTCACAACACAACGTTTTAAAGAACTTGAAGAAGCTTTAACAGTAGCTCAAGAACAATATGATATCCGTCTTTCAACAATAATAGATCTTTGTAATTCTATTTCTCAATCCTGGAATATTTTAGGAACAGATGAACATGAAATAAATACAGATGTTTTGAAAATTCTTAGAAACAATAATTTAGAAGATACAACTATTGGATTAAAAACAAATGATATTGAAATGTTAAAAAATTTAGAAACTAAATTAAACGATGAACAACATAGAAGGTCAAATGAATTAGAAGAAATTAAATCACAAGTTAATCATTTATGGGAAAAATTACAAGAAGACGAAACCTTTATTGAAAATTTTACAAGTGATTTTAATGGTTTAACATCAATTGATTTAAAGGAATGGAATTTCGAATTAAACAGATTAAATGAAAGAAAGAAAGATTTCATACAAGTTTTCATTGAAGATTCAAGAGAAAAAATTTCAAAACTTTGGGAAAAGTTATATTTCAGTAGTGATGAGACCCATGTTTTTAAACCTTTCTGGAGTGATACTTATAATGATGAACTATTAGAATTACATGAAAAAGAAATAAAGAAATTAGAAGAAATTTATGAAGACCAAAAGCCAATTTTAGCTCTTATAGCATCATTATTTGAAGTTGAGAAAGAAGCAGATGATTTAGAACAATCAATGAAGGATCCAAATAGATTATTAATGAAGGGTAAAGGATATGATCCTAAAAGATTATTACGAGAAGAACAAATGAGAAAAAGAATTGCGAAGAGAAGGCCTCGTATCATTTCTGAATTAAAAATCAAATTAAAGGAATGGGAAGATGAAAGTGGGGTTCCATTTTTAGTGGACGGTGAAAGCTTCTTAGAGCAGGTTAATGAAATCGATTCCAAACCTAATAATGGTAAAAGCTCAACAAAAGGAGCTAGTAATTCTACCACCAATACTAATGCTAATTCAGTTTCCGCGAAAACTCCTAGGGGGTCACGGCCAGCTCATGATCGAAATACAGAAGGCAGAAATACGACACGTACAGTGAACAATCTCTATAAACCAAATACGTCAACCTCGAGAATTAGGAAAAATGAACCAACAGTATCAGCTAAACGATTTAGATCTAATTATAATGGAGTCTCATTACATGCTCAAGATGCGCATAAAAATTTAGCAAGTGCTAGCGCTAGAAGAAATCTAACTGCCACTGCATTTGCAATGAAGCGAGCTAATCTCTTAACAGTGAAAAGAAAGTTAGGACATGCTCCCGAGACGCCATGCCCAGTCCCAACGCATAATTTAACTACACCAGTTAGTCTGCTAAGATCTAATGGTGTTAATTTTTCTGGTGCTGGTATTATTAGAGATGCATCTTCATCTTCAAGTGCAGGAACAACTAGAAGTACAAGTACGACTGCAACATCTACATCTATTCATAGTAGTTTCAGTAAAGAACAAAGCCATGACACATTCTCTGAGATAGCATCACAGAAAAGGCATATATCAAATCCAGAATCTTTGAAAAGGGTTCCAGGATCACCAAAGCGAATCATTAGTTCATCGACTATAAACCCACCCAAGCGAAACCTAGTATCGCCTAAAAGAGTACCTATAATTCACAAAGAGCCCAATCCTCAATCTCATTCTAACTCAGAAAACATCCAAGATCAAGAAGAAACTCAAATATCACAATTACCAACATTTGTGAAATCCACCAGATCTCCATCACCAAAAAAGAGTCCCAAGAAAGTATTAGGTGATATTACAACCCAAATCAATAAGTTTAACCAATCCAATACATCTGTTCAAATTCTTTCATCTCCTGTTTTTACCAAAAATAATGTTACAGCAGACTCGAATAAAGAATACAAAGAAAATGAAGGCTCTCCATTTAAATCACATCACCCTAGTCCTGAAAGATTACCACCGCCAATAGCATCTGATTTACAGCACAATCGAAATGTAGAAAATGATCCCATTATTCACAACTCAAATACTAATGAGAATATTGGGAGACAGCCATCATCCACAGGCAGTGCGATGGATGACGATGTCGATTATTTAAGATGGAGACAACAAAGATTAGACAAGCTTAATGTTGAGGAAAAAAGTCCAGAAAATGTTAGACAAGAAGTTACAAACTTAAGCAGTCCCAGAAAAAAATCTCAGCTACAGGATCCGAATGAAGTAAGCGCCCATATAAATCCAGATGTTGCAATTGACACAAATACAAATTCTGAACAGATGGATTATATAAGATGGAGACAAGAGAAATTGGAGGCTTCGGCCTTTAAACAGACACAAGAAAAAAGACAAAGAGAGATTGAAATGGAAAATGATCTTGTTGAGGAGGTTAATGATGATGGAATACAGCTACTTTCTCCTATCAGACCTTTTGACAAGGAGACAACTAATATTTCATGATTATAGGTATATCAAACTGTTAATAATTATTAGTATGATTGATGACAGGATTTTATTTATAGCATCGGGCAATTATAACTAATGTAAGACAAATGGGGAATTTATAAGTATTTTTGTGATTATATATACTGGTATACATTTGTTCGTTTTTTGAAATGATTTTTTATTTTTATTTTTAAGAATTCAAATTTAGGATGACTCGTTTTTGTGTTATTTATTTTTTATTTAAATTAATGTTATTAAACGATTAATAATTAATAGGATAATTATTTTGTTACAACATTTACTTAACCTTGCTATGCTGCTATAGTTCAAACATTTAAAAGAATTATTATTTCGAATTAACCTACTTTCACAACTGTTTACTTATATTAAAATTTATTTATGCTTATGACATTTTTATTTAATTAATGTTAACCTATCTTGATTTATTATTTAACTTGTTTCCATTAATGATAACAAATTGATAATTAAGCCTTAAATGGTACCATTATATCATTATCTTATGTCACCGGCTGGGTTATACCTAAATATTAGTTACACCTGCCAAACTAATTATATTTCAATATTGCAATCTTTTCAGAATTCATTAAAATTGATTAGATATCATGATTCTCTAATGCCTTATCATGATCATATTTCTTATCTTTTTTCAAAATAATTATAATTAATAGGGTTTAAAGTGTTTGATACATAAAACTTATAATTTTCTTTTAACACAACGGCGGGGTTATTTTATATGCAATGTTATAACAAGGATTTGTTACAGTTTTGATATCCGTATAATGAAAGAACTTTGGAGAAAGTTATGTATGAGAAATAAATTGACTCATTTTTAAACCGTTTCCTTTTGGATTGTACACAACCACCTTATAATTAAACTTAATTTTTATCAAAGTTGTTAAATATGATCGATAATATTGAATTGAGTAATTTTCTTAAAGATTTGATCAAGAATAGAAGTGAAGAAATAAAGAAGATTAATTCTACAATCTGGGAACATCCCGAACTTAGTTGGGAAGAAACAAAAGCTCATGATTTGTTAACAAATTATATGGAATCACAATCTGGTTGGGAGGTTATAAAATCAGCCCATTGTATTGAAACTGCTTTCATAGCAGAGTTTAAAATTGAAGGAGAATCAAAAACGATCGTTTCTTTTAATGCTGAATTTGGTATGTTATCTCAATATAGCTATAAGGCCTTATACTTATGTTATCAGTTCTGTCTAATATTTATTTCTACTTATATATATTAAATAGATGCTCTTCCGGAAATTGGGCATGCCTGTGGTCATAATCTTATCGCTACTTGTAGCGTTGTAGCCGCTACTTCGACAGCATTGGCAATGAAAAAGTATAACATTCCAGGAACTGTTAGATTATTTGGCACACCAGCAGAAGAGTTAGGTGGGGGTAAAATAAAATTACTTAAAGCAGGTGCTTATGACGATGTTGATGTTTCGTTAATGGCCCACGGTATGAATGCGGATCCAATGGCTTTAGTTCATACAACTGCACTAACAAATATTACTGTTGAATACTTTGGTAAAGAAGCACACGCTGCTGCGTTCCCACAACTTGGTATTAATGCTTTAGATGCCATAGTAATTGCATATAATGCCATTGGAGTATTAAGACAGCAATTTACCCCAGGTGACATAATACATGGATTTATTGAGAATGGTGGAGTAGCTGCGAATATCATATCACCATATTCAAAGGGAGTATTTGGCATTCGAGCTCCATCAAGAGCAAGACTTGAGGCACTCAAAACTAAAGCAATGAACTGTTTCAAGGCTGGCTCAATTGCAACGGGGTGTAAACTGAAAATTACTGAAAATTATGAATACCTGGATCTTGTATCCAACAAAAAAATGTCAGAATTATATAGAAACCATATGAATAATTCATTCGGATATAGCATCCCATCACTTGAAGTTGAATTGAAAGCACCAGTTTGTGGAGCAAGCACAGATCAAGGCAATATTTCTTGGGCTTTACCTGCTATCCATCCATTTTTTGATGTCCCATGTGAAGAAGGTCCTCATAATAAGAAATTTAGGGATGCTGCTGGTACTCAGGAAGCAAATGATTCAGCGATTAGAACAGGTATTGGTTTAGCGTTAACTGCTTTAGATTTGCTACAAGATGAAAAGTTAGTGGAGGAAATTAAGACGGAGTGGAAAGATAGTATGGAAAGATTAAGTATAGAGATGGAGAGTTTCAAAGTTGCAACTAACTGATTATAATTAATTTTATATAACATAAATTTAAACGGTGAACATTTAGATGAAAATGTTTAGAAATAACTACTTTTGTAGATTTAATAAGATATTATATTACTTGTGAAATATAAATTTAAATTTATATTTGAAGTTTCGCCTTGATGAACAGAAATTCATAATTATAATTAATTATAAGCTTTATCGATCGATATCGTACACCAATATAGCCCCCTTTTTTGTAAATAGTTGCGACAAATGATAATAATCATTGATCATGGCAAGATGCTAATATGGCTAAATATTTTACAATTACATAATATATTTGTTGGATAAGACTTCAAGTGTGCATAGATAATTACGGAATTATGAATTTGATTTGATCGTGTTTGCATGAACACAAAACGTGAGTGTTTATATAATCATTAAAAGTTGTGATTCTACATGGATACATATAAAAATGTGTAGGCTACATACCGTAATATTAGAAATGTGAAAAATAATCAGAAACCTACAATTTATAAGTATCATTCATCATCTGGTATTAATATCATAAACAGTTCAATGCTAATTAGTGTGGAAATTCATAGGTGTTTTGTCAATTATTTTTCACGTAGTAGTACAAATTTGTGATCACAAGGTCTAGAGATCTATCTATATGTATATATAGTATTGCACTACAGTTTAACGAACCTAAGTGAGAATTGAGATGGAGCGGCCTGCATAAACTGAATCTGAAGTTCTGAACCCAATTGGGTATGTGTGAAAAATAATCATCAACAAAAATGAACCAGCCTTTTATAATTATAAAACTGCAGAGAAGCAGAGAAAAGAAGATAGATCAATTTCCGGAATACACTAGAAGGTCTTTTGACAGCATGGAGGCAAATTTCTATTCAAAGATATTATCTCGAATGCGGAGGGTGGTGAATATGGCTAGCGCCATTAAAAAAATGTTGGTGGCCATGTTGCAAAATTGAGCCACGAATATTCATCCTAATATGGTTTGAAAGACAAAATTTGACAGATCTTAGAGGATATCTGGAAATTTCTTTTACTTTTTACAAAGAATTTTCCTACTTTAATAAAAATTGTGTAATCTGTGGCTGAATTGATAATCCAAGAGGCCTTAGGTGGTACTATTTAGCTGTACGAATGCTTGAATTTCTTGCTCTACCTGTGATTGATGTCATTGCTAAATAATACGGTTGTGAATTATGATTAGTTAAAATATTGTTTTTCATGATAATTCAATTCAATTCTGATTCATAAATGAGCTAAACTATTAAATAACCCAACGAATAATCACATGAAGAATTGCAATTTGCAATCACAAGTAAATAAGTAGATTATAAATTATAATTTTGTGTTCTTTTATATCAATTAATACATTACAATTGCAACTGCGTGTTTCAGGCTGATTCATTGGGTCAATATTAATGAATTCTATTGCTATAATTGTACATGATATCAAAGAGCACATGCATAACTATGCATATAAGCGAATTTTATATGATATCGATCAATTAGAAATTTAAAGAAAAATAACATTAATATTGATTGCAATAATAGGTGTTAAAACTAAATTTAAATTCAATTAAATTTGATTTTTTCAATTCTTGGGTAGAAAAAACGAAGATAATATAAGAGTAATTCTATGAAATGTAAAATAAATGATAAAAACTGTTCTAATCAAAGATTATAGAATAATAATTATTGTCACTAGAAACTAAAGGTTTATATTGATCTAGATTTTGATTTAAAAAAACAAATTTAAGCTTATCGTTTTCTAGAATCAAAAGAAGATCTTGAAGATCTAGAACTAAGACTTGTAATACTACTACTCGAATTTCTTCGTTGTCTCCTTGCAAAAGTTGGATCAATATCGCCTCTTCCTGCAAATTTTGCAAAACATCCTAATATATCAGTTAAAGAAACAACCCCGATTAATTTCCCAGCTCTTAATTCCAAATAATCATTTGATGCACATCCATAATTTTGACTAATTGGTACATTAAATTCATCATATGGTTCAACAATCCAAAGTCTATGAGCTTGAGTTGCAACCAATTTTGCTAAAGTTCTTCTTAATGATGTATTTAAATTAACATGAAAAATTGGGTATGAATCTTTACCATTTTCTAAACCTCTTGAATTTAAAATAACAGATATAAAATGAATACAATTCTTAAATAAAATATAAGATTGTGAAGTTTTTGTAATATGTTTAACATCAGTTATTGAAATATTACCTAATAAATTATTTTGATTATCAACAACTGCTAATGATGAAATAAATTCTTTATTCATTTTTATAAATGCTTCTAAAACAGTTGATTCTCCATTAATTGTAATTACATTTGTAGAACCAATATTTAAATCTTTTAAATTTTTTTCAAATAAGGTTTTTTCTAAAGGTTTAAATCTACCCCTTGCATTTTTCCAAATATAACGAATTAATCTTCTTTGTGATAACATACCAATTATATTTTTTGAATCATCTTTTGAAGTAATTGCAATTCTATGAGATCCACTACCTAAAGTTTCTACAACTTTACCTAATTTTTCAAATTCTGGATATGTTATGAATGGATTTTTTGGAGTTAATTGAGATACAAAAGATATTGGTACTTTAATTGGAACATTATTATCATAATGTGTTTGTGATGATTCATTTTTGATCATATTAATTAAATCATGAGCTTCTTTTAATGAAGACATTGTTTTATTATTAACCATTTCTTGTAATATTGAATCATTTGGAGCGAAATCTGAGACCAATAATAATAAATAACTATTTATATCAGAACAATCAAAAGTTAATAAACTATCGTTTATACATGTGTCTAGATCTTGATTCGAATAAGGGTCTGAATCTGTAGCTGGAACTGATTCTGCTGATGATTCCGAAGATGATAGAATGACAGGTATTGAGGTTAAATTATTGTCAACTAATTTTTGAAACCCATTTTCGATTGGTTCATTACCATCTATAAAGATTAAGTTTTTTTCCTCAATAAGATCACTTAGTGGAATATTTTGCCAATTAATTGCCAGTGAAGAGGAATTGTTGAGGTTGTTTAAAGAGACACTTGAAGATGCAGGGGAATGTGGGTGTAGGGCGGAGGTGGGAGTGAGACTATAGTTGAGTGAATAAGCATCATTAAAGAGGGATTTAAATGGAGGGGTAGTGGAAAGTGTCTCAGGAACAAGAGGAGGGGGTGTTGATAGCATTTCCACAATGGAAGATGGACGACTTCCCCCCAAAGAATTATTGACAGTGCTATTAGACGAGGGGACGTATGAGGGCGAGCGAGAAGATGGCCCATTTCCATTTCCATTTCCATTTCCAATGGTCGTCAAAGGAGATCTTGCAGCCTGCATGGGGTTGATAGTAACAGAGCCCGATGATCTTCTCGGGCTATCTTTTGTCCTAACCGAGCTAAGTTCTTTGAATGATTCTTTCGTCTTTTCGGACGAGTTTAAGTCTCCTTCAGAAGTTATCAGCGAGGGAGTAATATCAACATTAATGGGGGCGGGCTGGTTGAAGCTGGACATACAGATTTGTGTTGATGATGATATGAGTTGATAAAGAAAAGTTTAATTCCTGCAGTGAAAAATTTTGAAGTGAAAGAGAATAAATATAATTAATAAACAAATAAATGAGTTATTATTTATAATCAGTAACTGGATGAATTATGTTAAATATTAAGTAAATAATTTATATATATGTTAATCAAGATATTTTATATATTCTAATTTCTGGTGTTCCTTTGTGATAAAACGCCCATTTTTTATTATAATCTTCATCATCAACATTAGGAACGAAAGTATTAACAACTTCCAAAGAAAGACCAGCATTTTTGCAAGTATGTTCGAAACAATTGATTGTGTCTTCGTTTCTAATTGTTGCGGAGATATAGATCTTGCAATTGGGGTTTGAATGGAGAAATTGGTGTAAACATGATATCAGAGCAGGTAAGACGGATTTATCATACGTGACATCTGCTGCAAAAACATAGTCTGTTGCATTTAAAATTCCTTGTTCTATTTCAGTTTCACCCCATAATAACTGCTGACACTGTACTGAATCATTAATATGTATATCATTTAGTTGAAGGTTTGCTTTTAACGAGTCGACTACTTGTAGAGATCCATCAGTCAACAGCACTTTCGCTGGGTCCAGGCACTTTGAGATGAAGGTGCCTACGAATCCCGTTCCAGCACCCAACTCGAGCACATTTCTGTTCAGGATATCGTTTGCAACAGACCCATCGATGTCAATGATGTATTCCACTAGATGCAACGCAGCCGCCCATGTTCTTTTGCCGGTGGTACCGAGTCCCGAAATAATACGTGGGGTTTCGAGGATCTTAATGATACGATTGTGGCCCCGATAAGGAATGTGATATTCCAGCGAGTCGTGTGCGAAGGGGTCGGGTGGGGGCAGCGAAAGCAGAGGAATATACGTCCCGAATAGCTGTTCGGATACTTCGATCTGTTGGCGTTGCATTTTGGCTGTTAGTGCCTGTCAGACCATCAGCCACAATTTAGGTTTGGCGTACTTACCGATTCCAGCTCCAAAGTGTCTAAAACGAGTCTGAGAAAAAGCTTTGCGTAAGAAGAATTGGTGGTGGAAATTGTTTGAGCCAAAACACACAGTTCGGTTTGGTCGACGGCGTCCAAAGAGGGAAGTATAAACAGCGAAATGGGAACACGCTGTGCAGCCTGTCTGATCACGAAGTCCATTATGGCAGAGAAGTGATGATTATATCCTCACCTGCTGTTGTAATTGGAGGCTGCTGGCCTGACAAATCCAGATGCAGCAACCGCGCAGCACAAGTGCAGCACAAGTGCAGCACATCCGCAGCACATCCGCAGCACCAAGACGCGTACCGATGCAATCCTACACGCATTCTTTTATACTGTTATAATATTAATTATTATTGGGATTGGAAATAGTATAATAATACATTCTCATCGCTTTTATAAATACTCTTCCAGTTCCCGTTATTTCTCACTTTGCGTCGACTCTTTAATTAATTCCTCCTCCTCCAAAAATGACAATGTCTCAGGAACATCAAAACAACTTATTGGCTTACTCACAAGCAATCGCTGAGCTGGAGTCTGTTCAGAAACACTCCCCAAAGAAAAGTAAAGCCATTTCTGATTTATATTATAAAAGGTATATATTTATTCTTAATGGTCGTCAATTTAAACATCGTCTAACTTCCTTTTATTTTTAGAGCACAAACGCATCGTGAACTCCAAAATTATAAAACTGCGATCGTTGACCTTAATCGTTCCATCGCCATTTCTGATATCGAGGAAGATTACTTATCAGTTGCACGCTCAACCATATTAAAATCTCAAGTTGAATTCGATGCCGCTTTATTTAATGAAAGTTGGAAGTCAATAATGTTTGCCGATAACTATTTATTAATGGCTGAATATGTTGGTGATGACTATTATAAAGAAATAAAAGCTTTAAGTGAGAAGGTCAAAGTTAAATTGGCTTAAACAAACCTGACAGCTTCCGTTTCTTTTTCGTTACACCCATGTTTATATTACTTTACCTTGTGATTTATAAGAGATCTTTTATGATCTTACTGTAATTTTGTCAATTCTTTCTACTCTTTGTTTTATTATTATTATTAACTTTATACTTTTATGTATCATTACCATTATCATTATCATATTCATCATATCATATCATATCATCTCCTTCTTTGTCATACTTTCTTTTTATATCTTTAAAGCCTGTTAATGATAATGTTAATTAATTCTCTTGATGAGAGGCCAAAGCACACCTAGCTCAATACTTAATTACACTTTGTACATTATTTTATTATTAGTAATATATTTTAGATATATCGTTAGATTATTATTTAAAAATATTTATTTATAAACTTTTTCTATTCATTTGTGCATTTATTTGCATTGTCATTAATATTGTTAATAATTTGTTATAGTAAACTTACCATACTTTAAATAAGAATTAAACCGTTTTTACACATAATTAATTACATTTCACATCAATATTAAAAAGGCGGATTGGATTGTTTCGAACAAAGTACAATTGCTTTGAGGTATGCGCATTAACCATTAATTAATTTCATACATTAATTATTATTAAATTAACGGTTTTTTGTTTCTATTACTATTTTTTAAAGATTTCTTCCTTCTTTCGGCATTAATTACTGATTTTTAAGTAAAAAATTGTTTGAGATTAGCATGATATATCCTATAATTATTAACTTTATGGTCACGACAATTGTAACTGGTATACGTTCCATATATTAATAGATGTCATTTACTGCACCAACCGTGTATTTATAACATCTTTTAAAACCTAAAGAATGAACCATGAGGTATAATTTTTTTTTTAATTAAAATGTAAAGATTATAATTCCTAAAGTAACTCATGATACTGGTAATGATTGAATTGATTAGTAATGAATCTAATTATAATGAAACTGACTTCTAAGTAAATTCATATTCAAATTCAAATTGAGTCTTGAAGTAAAATGCTCATCATATTCTAGAAGATCACGGTTATTACACTTAATTTTGGCCGAAGTTTGCACCGGGTACCAAATATCATAGCACGTGATCACGATCATAATTATTCTATTCAATTCCTACCCAAATATTTATATTCTTTATTCTTAATCTATACAACTGCTAACTTGCTTCTTTGATATACCATAATAGAACTTTTTATATATTTGTCATTCATAATATTAACTCAGAATTAAAAATTAAAAGCACTTTAGCTCTTTTAAAGTCTAATAAAATTAATTATAGGTTACTGGCGCTTAATCTTGTTTGATTTTATTTAACTAGCTCCTCCAACTAGTTCATCTTCTATAATATTTAAAAGATTTAATAGATTGTAAACCTGATACTCTAGAGTCAGTGTATGAATGTGAGTGCAATTTTTTATATTTCAAAATCGAATGAATGCCCTATACAGTGACATATTAAATATACAAACAAAATACCACATACGGCTAAGATAATGAGTGACAGAAAAGAACCCTAGTGTTAAAGATAAGGAATATGAGGTAGAGCTCAAGGTTGAAGGAAAGGAGCTACAAATTATAATAGAGAATATAATCCTGTACTACTTTAACTAATTATAGACAATATTAATTGGCAATTTAGCATACTAACAAACATATATGACACCTCGAAATTACATCTAACTCTTCAACTTTAGCATATAAAATATATATAATGGTAAACCAAATCATAATTATAAGCATAACTTTTTTTTCTTTTATTTTCTTTTCTTTTCTTCTATTTAAAATTTTCAGGATCCTGATTAAGTGAAGTTTCTCATGAGAGAAACGAAAAAAAAAAAAAAGATCACCCTAATAATATAACCTCAATATAGATAAAAAGTAAAATTAATAACATACTCATAGACAATATTGTACATGTTCTTCATAGTATTCGAATCTAGGATCACTAAAAAGATAAAAGGAAGTAAAATAAAAAAACTAAAAATACAGACAAAAAAAATATAAAAATTGATAAACAAAAAGATAAATAAATAAATAAATAATAAATAATAAGGAATAAATAAAATCATACTTATAATGTATAGCCGGAGGCGAAAACTCTCCATCACAAACTTCCTTCTAACTATTAGGCGCTTACCCCAGTAAAGATACTCTCTCATCCATGATCAATCATGGAATGTTTGCAATTGATACATAGCTTATACTGCATTAGCCGTGTGAACAAGGGTTAGGAACATTATAAGTTACATCGGGGCGACGATTGAATACCAAATGTACCATTATATATTTACAAATAAATAATAGTAATAAATAATAACCATCGATTTATATTATTCTCAAGGTACTGCCAATTACAAGCTTGCTAAAGGAAAAAAAAGTCCACCTAAGCGCGGAAGCATAAAGATAACGCTGTTATTGTTAGTAACGACGTCAATAAATTATTCAATATAGTTAAGTAATGAGGTTAATAATTATAAGAAATCGATAATCAAGAAAGAAGTAGTAAAAGAAAAATAAAACAATGTATGTTCAGAATAGAAAAAAGAATATAACTTACATGAACTAAAAGCTTATAGCTAGTTTAGAATTGGACTAGGCTATAATCTCCTATTGCGCTTGATATAATAACTATTCCTGGAAAGTGAATAACGAAAATGATTGAAAACAAACTTCATGATCAGAAGCATAAGAACTGATATTGATGGGGTAAAAACACATACAGTGCCATACAATAATATTAAATACGTGCCAAACAAACACCGTCAGATTCTACTAAATTAACACACACAGATAATACGAAATACTTTGTATACGCTTATCTACATGCTGATATTTACCGGACTGTGTAATTATCAGCACTGAATATCTATTTATTTATGCCACATCATCGTTCGTTTTCTTTTATTTTCGCACACACAATAAAGATCAAACCAACTTGATAAGTTTTTAATGAAGCTGAACTTGTTTTTATCTATTATATTCACAGTGGCCTTAGTGCCAGTTCTAGGTTACAAGACTGACTTCCACTCAAAATTGGAAGCTGCAAATAAACTATTCTCAAGTAATTCTCTAGATGGTGGACTTGACTTATTTACTGAGTTATTACGAGTTAATGAAGAGGATGGTATTTCTAAAAAAGCATATTTCCCTGAGATTCTATTGAAACGAGGGATTACTTACTATAATATAGGAAAGGAAAAACAGGCTTTGAATGATTTTCTTAAAGCTATTGAGTTGGATCCTCAGCTTACATCTGCCTATCATCAGGCTGCAAAGATTATGATTCACCATGGACAGTTACAAGAAGCTAAAGACTTTTTACTTAAGCAGGGAACATCAGGAAATGAAGAATACTTGGAGAAAATTGAAATGGGTATGAACTTTTGGAATCAAGCCCAACATGAATTAAAATCAAAAAATTATGAAGCTGCCATTGCTCAAATCAGTGAAGCGATTCTCATTTCTCCTAAATGTGTTCCATTAAGGAAGTTTCGTTTATCTCTTTATAAAACGACAGCCGAAATCGATACAGGTGGTGAGGGTGCCTCAGCTTTCATATCCTCCATAACCGATCTATTACACTTGGAACAATTATCACCAAATGATATGAAAGTCTATGAACAGTTGATTAGTATTTATGCTTTTGGATTAGGGGAGTATGATAATGCGCAAAAACATTTACGAAAATGTTTACATTATGATTTTGATTATGGATTTTGTAAACAAACCTCAAAATTAATAAAGAATTTTGATCAAATCATGGACATAGTCTCTAGAGCAAGAAATAATGAACAATTATCATCAGCTGAATTTAAAAAACTTGAACAACAGTTATATAATCAATCATTATTAAAGAAGCGAGATGCCAAAAAATTTGAAAATAAATTTGATATGTTGGAAAAATCAATTAAAGAAATTTTAATTGATGATTATAAACTTGAAAAGGTATCAAATAAATTACCATTTAGATCAAATTTACAGAAAACAATTTGTGAAATGTATATTTCTTTACAAGATAAATCGAAAGCATCAACAAGTTGTGATATAGTTCTGTCGTTTTATGACGATGAATTCGTACCTGCTTTAATTCATAAAGGTTCTCGACTAATCAACGATGAAAATTATGCTAAGGCAATCGAAGTTTTATCTAAAGCTCATGAAATACAAAACGACAATCAAATTGTTATACAACTATTACAAAAAGCTCAGAATTTAAAACAACAGGCTGGAAATCGAAATTATTATAAAATATTAGGAGTCCCAAGAGATGCTTCAGAACGTGATATTAAGAAAGCATATAGAAAACTGCTTAAAGAATATCATCCTGATAAATATAGAGGAAATGATAAGACTACTGAAGAAGTTGAAGCACATATGGCTGAGATTAACCTCGCATATGAGGTCCTTAGTGATCCTGAGTTACGTGCTAGATTCGATAATGGTGATGATCCTCATAATACAGAACAACAAAGGCCAGGTGGTCAAGGTCATGGGTTCCCCGGTGGATTCCCCGGTGGATTTCCCGGTGGGTTCCCTGGTGGACCAAGTTTTGGAGGTAAAGGGACTAATAAATTCCATTTTTTCAGACAAGGTGGTAACTTCAATTTTTAATTATAAGCTCTGCTACATAATATTCTTTAAACAGATAAATTTTTTTGTTTTTAGAAAGTTTCATTCATTTTCTTGGTGTGCATTGAGAGGTTATATATTGTTAATTGTTAGTAGTTATTTATTATTGGTTTGTATTTAAAACGGGATTTTTGCTTCTAAATTTTCAAGATTTGATTAATTTTCTAGAGGTTAACGTTGTATAAAAATATAAAAAATTATGTCATTCTTGCAAATTAATATTAATTATACACGTAATTAGTTTATATTAAGTCTAAGTAAGGGTAGTATTTACTATTTAGATTATTAGGACCTTCTAGGGCCTGTGTTTATAGTGCTTTATACCAATACATAGAAACTAATATTATAGGGCATTAACACTCTTAAATCAAAAATCAAATCGATGTCAAAAGCTTACAATCATATTGTTAAATCACCGTTTCGTATACATGTCATTTCTTTAATATCCCCCTCATAAACTTATAAAAGCATTCACTCATCAATACGATATACCCCCAAAATGTACCCATATGAATCTTTTTTTTTTTCATCTCTTTGCATAATTTTTATTATTCTTCTTTTTATGTTTTCTGTGATTATTATTATTATTATTATTATTATTATTATTATTATTATTATTATTATTATTATTATTATTATTTTTTCTGTAAATATTATTGTTCTTCATATATTTTTTGTTATTATTATCGTCATTATTATCTTCGGATTTTAATGATATTCCGATTCTTTGTTCTAATGAAATTGATCCAACTTTTTGTTTCTTAGATTTATCATTATGAATATTATCTGTTGATTTTCTTTTTTCTGGGGAGGTTGATGATGTTTTTGTTTTATGAATTTTTTGGGCAGCCATTGGTGTAATTGAATTTGATCTACTTTTTAAATTTTGATCAGTAGATTCGGGACGACTATTGATTACAGGATGGTTATTTGCAGTCAGAATATTTTTGTTTGGTTTATTTTGAATGACAATCAAAGTCCTTTCTGGTTCAGGGGTTGATTTATTTGTGATAATTCGCTTTTGTGGCTTTGGAAATTTGGTAGTTGAATTAGCTATTGTTGAGTTAATATTTTCTAATACATCTTGAAGTGATAAATTTTGATTTTTCATCGTAGCTCGTTTTGCATCCTTTCTTCCTTTTATAACTTCTTCTTTAACTAATTCTTTCATTTCCTCTAGGGGCGCTTGAAATTCTTTCTTTTCAACTTTTTTCAGTCGAGAGCTGAATGAAGTTTCTGTAACTTTTCCCTCTTTTTTGGAAACATTAATAGATGCTTTTTCGATGAAATTTGATTTTTCATTTCTCTTTATAACATTTTGTACAGAATGAAATCTACGATCAATATTCTCTTCCGAAGTCTGACTATGGGGAATTAAGTTATCGTTTTTATCGCATTCATACTCTGATTTTCTTTCGGTGTGTTTTACAAGCTTATGTGTGCCTTTTTCGTCATTACTAATATTGGGGTCCATTTCTCTCTTTTTTTTAAGTATCGGAATACTATTAGCATCGGAGACAGAGAGATTCTTTTTATTCAGTGGTAGTATATTTTGGGGTGTTTTAGATAAATAATTGTTACAACTTTTATTGTAACGATTTGTTGGATTGTGTTCGAGAAATGCTCTAGGCCCTTTTGGAACATTTGTAAAATTATGAGGATGAATTATTGGAGTAGTATTATATTTCATCTTTTTTGAATCTTGGTATATATTATTAGGAAGATTGGTTGCTGTTAGGCTATGTTTGTATGTCAATTTTGATGATAAAGTTTTAGTGAGTTTTTCAATATGAGTGCTTGTACTTGTTTGGGATGATGCTGATGATGATTGATTGGAGTCGGGGTTGCTGGATTCTTCATGGCCAGCTACTTGGGTATCTAATTTATCTATGTCCATGCTTTTTTCCTTCTCTAGTATTAATATATCATGATCATCCATTTGTAAAACAGTAGCGCTTGTAGTTCTGAATTCAAAATAGTTTTTGGTCTCCTGTAACTGATGGACATCCATTGGTGTTATTCTATAAGGCCCAAAAGACATATCATCATAAGGAGTATTTTCTTCAACATCAACGTTTATTTTTTCTTCGCCCCAGAAGTTTCCTATACAATCGATATTATTTTTCGCTGGAAAATGAATCGGGGTATAATTATAGGTAGAATCTGACTTTTTTTCCGGTTGTGTCACTCCCGGTTGTTTCACGGTTTGCTCAACATTAATATTTGAATCATTATGTACGCTTTGTTTTAAAGTAGGCTGTTCTTTTAATCTCAAGTTTGGTATAAGATCTAGAACAGTTTGAGACGGTATATCCTCTTCTGCATCTTTAGTTGCGCTCACCAAATCTCTTATTTCGGCTTGAATATTGGCATCTTTAATAGTGTGTTTCGGGGCATACAGATGCAGAAATTTGTAAAGTTTTGAAGTATTTTCATATATTTCCTTATCCTCAAGGCTCCTATGTCCAGTGGGTTCTTTAAATGATAATATTTGTTTCCGTTGGTCCAGAGCAGATGAAATCTTTTGTCGAATAGAATGAGATATCTCTTCTGACGTCTTTTCCAAGTTTTCCGGATGGTGTGAGAACTGGTCCGAAACAATAGTTTTTATTGACCTTTTCAAAACATAATAATGAGACTAATAGCGATGTTAGCAAATATATATAAACTCATTTAAAAATAAATACATACACTATTCTTGAAATTTTCAAATACGTTCATTGCCACTTGCTCCAACTCTGTCTTCTTTTGCTTCTGAGCTTGATTTGCCCTAGCCCGAACCTTGTCATAAGTCGGATCCTTTTTCTCAACCATTCAAAGAAAAGTGTATAGGCCTCCCTTCATCCATTCCCTTGGAGAAAAAAAAGAGGAGAGAATTAAGAGTTAGGATGTTGTGTTGATGTTGAGATAAGTATTTTAAAAATTTAGAGAGGTTTGGGGTTAAATTTTATTAACTAACTTAAATAATTATAAGCTTATATATCGTTTCGTCGCAATTATGATATCAAAATAACTTAACATAATTCATAATTAATATTAGGAGAAGTCCAACTATCCATGGTTAATAACAATTAATACTACAAACTACTTAGCTCTACTCTGGTTCAAAAATATCATCAGCAAAAAATATTATCTCTTCAATAATCTTTCCTTGCCAACTAAGTTCTTCAGCTGTTATATCATTATTTCTTGGTAATAACAACGGAGCCCAAATAATTCCAATATCTCTTGGTGTCATTTTATTAATTTCTTGCTTTTTAACAATCCTTTGTAAATGAAATACTAAACTTCTTAATGGCCAGTAGCTACCATCAGGTAGATCATAAATTGCTTGATGGATTTGCTTTTCTCTAGATTCTGCTCTTTGAATTTTAGTCGCTTCTAAAAATGATGAATATGATGATGGTAATAAAATTGGTTCAGGTAATTCTGAAAAATACAATTTTAATAATGAAGCAAATGAATATAAATCAGTTTCTAATGATGAATCCATTGGATGTAATAGATTTACATTTTCAATATTCTCATCAATTTTGCGTTTTAAAAATTTAACTTGATTTAAATCACCAATGTTCTTATAGATTCCTTCTAAACTTAATCCAAATGTATCAATTACTTCTATACATTTCGTAATTACTCTTGGTACCATTTCTCCTTCAATTTCAGTCAGTTGATCAATTGGTGTTCCAAAAATAAGTATATGATTTTGATTCGGAGGCGGTACATTATTAGACTCGGTCTCTAAAACACCGGATATCGATTGCCTATGTTCATAATCAGCTAAATTTTGTGGAGAATCTGGGGGAGAGTTTTGTTGTGGTTGTGTTTGGTAGACAGTATCAACAGAGGTAACAGTTGTTGACTTTTGGATAGTTGCCACAACAGGATAACCGGCATTGACAGTTCCATTTCCAGGCACTGATGACACCGGGGAAGAAATTGATGGCATAGGTGGAGAGTGTGAAGCAGAGAATGTACTGGAAGCACTGGTGACGACAACAGGAGCAGGGGTAGCAGCTACAGGTTTTGTCTCCTTCTCCTTTTCTGGTTTAAAATCATCGCCAACAGAAGAACCTGTATGATTGTGCTTTAAAAAGTTAGCAGCAAATGAAGATGTTTTCTGATGTGTTTTGTCAGCACTAGAGTGCATTCTGCCAATTGAAATTACCGATTTCTTTCTATCCGAGGAACCTGAAGGTGAGTTATACTGAGAAGTGGAAGATACATGTTCTTTATAGGTAACAGCATTTGATTGTTTGACTTTTGCTTCACTTTTATGCTTCATAATATAATTATATAAATCTTTTTCATTATTAATTGAAGCAGCAATAGATCTCATTGAAGGGTGTGATGGATCACGAATAATTGGTGATATAATAACACCAGATTGCATTATAAGAGTTTCATTCCATGTTGCATACTTTGCCATTTGAGCACTAAGCGCAGTGTCCATTTCTAAAATCAATTCTTTTAATGCTTTACTATTTGCTGGACGATGAATATTAATTAAATCTTTTCGTAATCTTTGGGCAGTATTTGATCTTGATTTGTATTCATTTTTTGAGTTTTCAATTTTTCTTTTTAATTCTTCTTCTTGTTGACTGCCAGTTTTTGAACCTTTAATAGTGAAACTTCTTTTATTTGGATCAGATGATTTTAATCTATCCAATTCAAGAGATAATTGAAAATACCTAGAATTTGATTTCTCGGCTGCTTGGTTTGCATCAGTAAACTCTCTTTCTCTTCTTCTACCTTCATCTTTAACATTTCTTCTTTGATTTAACATTGTTCCACACAATACGCTTAATTCCTCAGCCATTATAAATAAAGCCTTTGAATATGATGAATGTGGCGAATTTAGTTTATCATCAAAACCAATTAATTCCTCCATTTTCTTTGTTAAACCATTTGAATTTAATCCTTTAGCAAAACGTAAAATTTCTCTCATATTTTTAGATAACTTTCTAGTTTGATTATCATGATCCTCTTGATAAATTGCCTTTTTCTTAACAAACTTACTAAATTCTTCAGCAACATTGATACTCTGTTTTAATCTTTTTAATAAAATTTCGAACCCAATATCCGATATTAAAATATTATCTATCTCTGACCCATTTAAAAGATTTGGGGAAGAAGCAGGAATATCAACACTTGGTTTTAGATTATTATCGGAAAATGCTCCAGAAGATCTCTTTGATGATGGACTTGTGTCTCTCTGAAGATGATCGTTATTCGCCATGGGTGAGGCCAACATTTCAAGCTCCATGTACTCTATTGAATGTAAATAATATCAAATATTAACAAAAAGATCTTTCTCAATATTTTTTGAGTTGCTTGCTATGTTCGGATACCACAATCGAAAATAAAAGGTGGGACCAAAATGACCCCTGGTACAACAAATGTAAGCTTACAATGGGTCACGTGCCTGATCATCACCATTACAAGAATGTGCTATTTATAAATAAATAAAAACTTCTAATAATGCTTATTTTCTATATCCTCAATGATTCCTCATCTCTCTTGCTAGGACTTAAATCATCGCTTAGCAACAATATTATACGTGCAGATGCTCTAAATTTATCCTTAAGCCAGCAATTATTATTATTGAGTCTACAAAGCGGACGCAGGAACAATGTATTAGATCAATTGCAATCGATAGCAGGGTTTTACATAGATCAACTATTGCAAGCTTATTGAGCGATAAGAACTTAAGAACCTTACTGTGTATTATTTGGTATTATTGTTCATAATCTCAACATATACTTAATTGAAACACATATGCATTATAGGAAGTGCAAAAACTAAAGCATTTTTAAAAGTTAACAAATCTACTTATTGTCTATATAGAGGAATCGTCGACTTTTGAAGTTTTATTAAAAGGTAATATCCACCCTTAGGTGATACAGAAGAATCTGGTAGTATTTCTTTCATGTATTTTACAAGCATTTGGTGTCGTTCACCGGGAGGAAGATGTCCTAAAGATGGAGACACTATTTTCATCAATGTTGAGAATAGATTCCTCATATCCAAATTAACTCTAGAATATAAGGCATTTTTATGATTTCCGGTGAATGGGGTGCTTTGTGTGGCTCTGGCACATCTCTGAAGTAGCACCCGTCTATCTGGGGCGCAGCCAAACCATTTCATTTTCTGAATCTTGCTTGAGATTTCGGCTCCTCTTGAAATGTGAGATTCTGTAAATGTCTTTGGAAACAGCTGAGCGTTTAGAATGGCGTCTTTTTTTAAATTTTGAGTCTTTCTCTGTGCACTTGTTTGTGTTTGATATCACCATCAGCGCCTATAATTTTACGGATATGATAATCAAGTCTAAGAAATGGAGCTTCAAAAGGTGGGACTTTTGGATCATGTTTGTCAATAGTAACCATTGTGATCAGAGTTTATAGAGAAGTACATATGAATATACATGTATGTGATCAATACAGAAAATTGGTGTTTCTTTTATACGCTTGAACACAAATCAAAACAAAACCACACATTATGAACAACAATCTATTTATGTTTAGATATAATTATGATGAATCCACACAGACTCCATGGTTTCTATGATTTCTAGGGGTATATGGCTGCTTTAACTACTCACTGAACGATGTGCAATATTAGTAACGCAATAGCCATATTATTATGGTTCTTCTAATGGAATTCGCTTCCGTTTAGCCGATAGTTTATAGATTGTCAACTATTAAAATGATAAGGTAGCGGGTGCTCACTGTTCATCCTCCTTGGTCTCACGATTAAATTAAGGGCAAAGGAAACAGTGGGACTATTAGGTTACACATGATACTGTATACTGATATTTGTAAAAATTTATTATATAATGGAATATTTATAGGTCTATCACATATAATTATAGCACCAACTATAGTCTACTTGCAATACTTATTGAACTCTCATAATATAGTCAATTGGGAATAGTAAGACCTTTGGCAACTTCTGGAATAGCAGTAAGTTTTTCATACCATGATTTAACAGCAGGATATTTAGATAAATCCAATCCAACTCTTTCGGTTACTTTAGTAACATGTGGTAAATTACTAATATCTGCAATAGAAATATGATCACCAACAATGAATCCTGTTCCGTTCTTCACCAATTGTTCATTCAAAGTAGAGTAAAATCTTTCTAAATCAGTTTGAAACTTATTAATAACATCTTCATGAGATGTTTGTGAGTTTTTAAAATTTTGAAGATTTCCTTGTGCAACAGCTAAACCAGATAAATGGAAAAATACCCATTTTAAAGATGTATAATAGTCATTAGATCCCTTTGGAAATGATATTTTATTCTCTGAATCGTACTTATCAGCAAGATAGACTAAAATAGCACCTGATTCACTTAATGCAAATATTTCTCCCTTTTCATTAACATCAGTTAATACAGGAATACGACCATCAATATTAAGTTTAAGGAACCAATTTTCCTTATGTTCTTTTGCTGGAAAATCAACCTTTCTAGCAATATATTTGATACCAAGAAGCTCTAAAGCAACAGATACTCTTGTACCGTTAAGAGTTGGAAGTGAGTAAAGTTTAATATATGGAGCTTCAAGAGGACCAATTTTAGAATCACCTTCATCAACAAAAACCATTTTTATACTAGATTATTTTCAGGATCAATTGAATAATATTTCAAATTTCAATGGAATTGAACTTAGGATTGATATTTCAAGATTTAAGTTTCGAGGAAATTAACAGTTTTATAGTGTTTTAAGACTTATAATAATTAGATATTGCCAATTATCACACGTTATGACGTGAAGCTTAACGTCGTTTAGTATTTATAAATTACCTTGTTACTAATGTTACAATTACTAATGCATGATAAGTCAATCATTTAATTGTACCTCTATTCTGTTCTGTGTAGTATGCCAAATTATAACCGGTCTAATAGCTGAACCTGTCATTATCATTTTTGTTGGGAAGGAAGTTCTTATTTTGTAGTTATAGGATCTACCTTTGAAATTTGAGTCAATTTTATGATGAAATGTAATCGTAATCTTAGCATTGTGCACTAAATATTAAGCCAACCAATACGATAATATGATGAACTGATATTAGTCACTTTTTAAGCTAGATATTCGACCATGTATTATCTTCTTTTGAGTGGGTTTAATCCGTATTGGAATTCACATTTGGTGGTGCTTCAAGTTTTGTTGCCATTGATAAGACTATAGTCCTGTTGGTTTTGGTGAGTCCGAAGCTGCTACAATGGGCGAAATTAAGTGTAATGACTGTTTATCAGGTTTGGTATTTCGTTGAAATTTTATCCACCAATAATCCATCTAGATATTTGTAAATTTTATTAATATTTAATATTAACTGTGTTGTTTTAATCTCGTGACTCTTCAACCTTCCAATTAGGAATGACGGCAGCTGATGTTAGTCATAGCTATAAGTTAGATCTCTTCCGAAAAATTGATTATCTTTCCATAAAACAATAACAGGAAAATCATTCATTTATAAAATGAGCAAAATTGAAAAAGAAGATAATGATCTTTTAGTTTGTATGAACTTTTCATCTGTCGCAACATCTCTTGATCAAATACTAACTTGATCTTTTTATATATTTATAGTTGCACCAAAAACGGAGCAATATACTAAATCCTCACTTGATATTAAGGACGTCGAATCGGATCCAATTGTTCAATTTAAGACCTGGTTTGATGAAGCAATCGCTGAAAAAGAACGTCAACCAGATGTTGTAAATCTAGCAACGGCATCTCTTCCATCGGGTCGTGTATCAAACCGTACTGTTCTTTTCAAAGAACTTGATAAAAGAGGATTCATTATATTTTCCAACTGGAGAGATTCAAAGAAAGCTAAAGACATTCAATCAAATCCACACGCTGCCATTACATTTTTCTGGAGAGATTTACAAAGACAAGTGAGAATTGAAGGTATTACTGAACGTCTAACAAATGAACAATCACAGATTTATTTTAATGTTAGACCTCGTGGATCACGTATTGGTGCTTGGTCAAGCCCACAATCTCAAAAAATCCAGAACAGAGAAGAATTAGATGAATTGTATAAAGCGAATGAAGAAAAATTTAAAGGTATTGAAGATATTCCTGTTCCAGACTTTTGGGGTGGTGTGAGAGTAGTTCCCTTAGAGATTGAATTTTGGCAAGGCAGATCTAGTAGATTACATGACAGAGTTGTTTTTAAAAGAGAGGCCGAAGACAAGGAATGGGAGGTGTATATAATCGCACCATGATGTATCTTGATATCGAATGATACTTTATTTATTTTGGTATTAAATATATCTATAGGTCTATATTATATTGCAATTGCAAATGTCGGTCTCTTAAAATAGTAATTATAAATACCAGTTAAAGATTGTTAATTATAAGTAAATTCGAAACAAAGTCTTTCTAACTTCTGATACTAGACCTGAATCTAGATAAAATACCAAATTGCAACGCCAATTGGAGATAAACGTTTCAAACACAAGACAATAAAATAAATAGTTTAAATTTATATAATAGAAAAGTTCCATACAAAAATTAAATATACCAATATTGTAATCAAGTCTATGTAAGAGATCATAAAAAATATAGTCAACAAGGGCTAAAAAGAAAGTCATTTGAATATAATAGTGGTGAATAAAATGCAAGATATGTCGTTTTATAATTATGTATTCTTAGGGCGATAAAAGTTCCTTTTTAGTATATAATTCCAAAAGAAAAAAACTATCGTCATTTACTTCCCTTTAATTTATATGTGGTCTTGATTTTTTATGTGCGGTTATTTTTGATTGGTTATTGTTCAGCCGCGATTATCTCCCATCCTTCGGGTCTTGGATACTTATTTGATTCAAAAAATCGACTCATGCAACTATAGCCTTGCCATGTAAAGTCGCTGTGAGGATTACATGCACATTTGTTTTTAATTCTAACTGATTCTGTATTTGGACATGAGGAATAAGGATTATGATAATAACCAACATCACCGAACCAATGTATTTTACTTCTAGGTAAAAAGAAAATAGCAGCCAATGAGTGCACTGGTGCATCGCCCCATCTCTCATAAAAGAATCCACCAGTAGAATCTAAATAGTCAAAGTATTTTGTGTATGCCTCTCCACGCCAGAAATCCATATCTGCCACTTCAAAATTAGACCAAAAATGACAAAGGTTATAATTTCCATTTTCATCTGTTATAAAATGAGCCATATTATCGTCGGCAACAAATTGTGGATTTTCTTCCATGAATTTCATTGTTGTTGGCCATAATGATTCTATCGTTGCAAGATATTCATACATTGCCATTGTAAATCCGTAAGTTTTATTTTCTGCTCTCATATATTTAAATAAATCATAGTTTATATCGCAGTAGATTCGAATATCAGGTTCAACCCTCCAATAATATTTATATTCATTCATTATGGGATGTCTCCAGAAAAATCCACTTTCAAATCGGCACATATGCCTGTAAGATTCGGAATCGGCATATATAATACCTTGAGCTGCCATTTGCTGTCTTTTTTCAGCAGCCAGTGCTTGATCAACAAAATCAGGATACCCCCAATGTTCCTTTGGTATTAAACCATATCTCGTTGTTCCAGATATCAACGAAGTTGTAACAGTTTTGAATTCATCGGAGAAGGGCTCATCGTTTAAGAACACCCAGTCATATTTAAATTTCCTATTGAATCTATCTTCCACATGCCGGATAGAATCAACCATCGCCCACAATTCACTATTTCGTACCAACGAAACAAATGTAGCATTCTCACGTTCGTAATCGGATCCAACAGCACCTTCGATTGGGAAAACATCGGAGCCAGATTGTTTCAGAGTACCTAGAACGTCTTTTATATTACCTAATTTTTCTTGCTGTTCACTGTTGGAAGCTAAGATGTTACTATGCAAGTCTTCAAGCTGTTGTTTCACGTAAGAGATGTCCTTTTGCAAAGTTCGACCTTGTTCTAGAACGATATTTGCTTCAGATTTTTCATTATGTACCCGATTATTTGTGTTTGAAGACGTAGAACCTTGAAATTGCTGATAAACATTATTAAGGGGTTCACCAAAGACACTTGTTTTGGATATTAAAAACCCCAGAACAATTGTTAATAGTAATATGGTTAGTAGCTTTCCTAATCTTTGAAGCCTCGCCATCTCACAGTTCTCGGTTGACGAAAAGGGCACCTGTTTGTGTAAAAAACAAAAATTTAAAAGAATAAAATACCGTCTGAAAAGACTATTATAAGCTCAAAGGAGATGATTAGAGTTATGGCAACGAGAAGGGAAGTAAAATAGATAAATGCTGGTAAAAATTATAAAGAAACAAGCAATTGAAGGACGGACAAAAAATTAATTATTTTATATTTAGAAATAAGCCGTGGAAGCACGTGTCGGGTTGTACTATAATTAATTACGTGAGCTGAACCAAAATCTTATTAATTCTAAAGTTTCTTTGTGGGCTTAGATATACATCGAACGACACCACTGACAACTCAATTGGTTTGTTGGAGGTTTAAACCGTAACACGTCCACGCGTCTTGAAGAGTTACGCCTCCTGATTATCATTTTCATAGGAGCCGTAATACTTTGAGGCTTGGATTTGACATAATTTAAAGCTTAAATATTAGACGATGCTATTGGCAAAGTTTAATTTACCACCTACTCACCACCTCCTTGCTAGAAATAACCTTAATTCAAAAAGACAATACCTGACGCAGCTGAACCCTAAAGTATAGGGTATCCGGTATAGGATTACATTAGACACCGTTCCTGAGTGTTCCCTAACGAATAGGTTAAATAATATCCTCGAGGAGTTTAATAGAACACAGCAAAAACTTTCTTTCTCTTACGGAAAGATGAGATATTAGAGCATATTCGGGAAGTGACCAAGCGCGGCTGCACTGTAGATAGATCGCTCTATTATCTATGAATGTTGATGAGTGTATCCAGACACGAGTTGATTCAATGTTACGCAATTCGAAACAGATATCAATAACAAATGAGCATTAATAATATGTGGCGACCAATGGGTCATGGCCTTCTTAGATAGACATGATAAGATTGTTTGTAAGCCGTCTCAGGTACTCCATTCGTACATGTTCTTTAAAAAGGACAAATATAAATAAAAGTCATGCAACATTCACAATGTAACTAAGATCAGTTGTATTCTCGGGAAAGTTGACAGGTTTAGGAAAGTGTTGGTTCCGGTAGATTGTCCCTCTGTTTCTCAGTTGGTTGATCCCTCCAGAGAGGGAAATTGGAGATGGGGGGAAGTAAAAAATGGTTCATTACTTCCTCTCAAAGTGGTTATATTACCACCAAATATATTAAAAACTGCTTCCCAAAAAAAAGATGATAAAATGCTCTGCTCTTCTTAGATGGATGGTCATGAATCGCATACAAGTATAAATATAATAGATATGCCTACCTGAAAGAGGCATATGATATATTTGTGAACTCTTCTGAAGATATCACAAGTTCTTGAGGTTTCTTACTTCCCATGAAGCAACTCGGGAGTTTTACTTAAGGGAGTCGAAATCACATAGATTCCAAAAGGTTTTCTTGATATATAATTATATAAGAGCAAGAAAATTGGTCTTTAAATAAGAAAAATATCACGTCTAGTTGATATACCCACCACAGCCGTACGTTCTCCTCTACAAGCTATAGGATAAGAAAAACATTCTGGATGAGAATAAAAGGAGCCTGGAAGTTGAATCACCACTTACAGCCACCCACAAGAAAAAATTGGAGTTAATTTAGACCGGGTGTGATGTCAGTGGGAAAAGATGAGGCAACTTATGGAGGAGGTAAGCATGTAGGAAGAACTTTACTCACTTATCAGATCACAACCTGATCAGGAATTTACCTGTAAATATAATGAATATTCCATCATGGTATTTAGCTGGTGTTGCGGCAATCATTGCAATCCCTCCTTGTATTACCTAGCTATCGAGTTGACAATCTATAAAAGTATAATTCTTTATAGGTTTATATTTTTTTTATTTTCATTTTGAATTTTTAGAGAGTTTTTGATTTTTGATTCTCCCTTGGCGAAGGAAGATACAATGGCCAAGAAATGCATCATTGCCAAGTAACGTACCATTGATGCACATCCTTATACAGTATTAAACAAAAATAATGATATCACGATTTTGTTTTCTAATTTTGTCAATAGTTAAAATTGTGGATCTAAGATATTTTAAGCTTCAATTATGTGTATTGCCCCTTCCCAAAAATCTTAATTAGCGCTTTGTAGTTTATTCAAAATTTTTACTTGATCGTTATTAATATTGTTAAAGGAAATTTTACGCATTATAATCAGTAAAGATACGTGGTAATATTGTAGATATGCGCAAGTGCTGTTGCTACATATGGTGCGCAATGCGCATCACTGAAAATGAACAACTTTAAGAAAAACCAAAGTTATCACCTCTCGCTCAAAATATGACCACAACACTAAAATTACTTCATTTATATATCAAGGACGCCAGAAGGCAGATAATTGGCAGATGCGAATCTATTCCTTTCAAATTAATTTTTCCAGTTTTTTGTCAAGTGTTTCATCTTTTTTGTTAACCATGTAGACATCCAGATTTCGCGCCCATTAAAATAGTTAAGAAATAGAGTCCGTATGCGTAGAATCAGTGCATAATTACCTTATACAGATATTAACTCATGTCGTAATATGTATGGCTGCATACAATATCCTAGAGGCTAACAAAGGTCCCAAGAATAAATAGCTGTTCATATTCAGTGACTTGGTATACATACAGTCGTTTCATTTAATTTCGGCCGTGTGATAGACGAATGTTCCGCCATGTTGAGTACAAATTATCGGCCACTTGATTCACTAATGTTTGGTAACCCATGTAAGGCTTATAAGCCTTATATACACATATCGATAAGTTCCTACCTTTACATTAATAATGTATGATTCAGAATCTAAAGCACAAACTAATCTATCACAATTTATATATATATAGGCCTTACATGCTTATATTGTTCTGAGAGGAATAGAGGTATATATAGGTGGTGTGAAAATCTCGATAAGGCTATCGGTTTTCAAGAAATACATGTACTATGAATTTAGTAAAAATTGCTTGTTATATTGTTTCTACTTAAATGTTATTTTTATATCCTGCTTATATATTATAACTTATTTTTTTTAGCTACGAAAAAGTAGAAACTTTCCTCTATAATTATATAAAAGGCAACTCAAATACCTTTGAAGCCTAAAATTCTACAGATCTACTTCATTTTTAGGAGAAGTACAAGCTCGATACAAAATAAGACAGTTATTAATTATCTTATAGAGAAAAAATTTTAGTAGAATTAAAATCACACATTAGGTCAAAACTAAGGTCGCTGAAACTTTCAGAATGGCTTAATATCATCTGGCCGAATATTTAGTCATCGATGGCCAAAATTAAGTGAAATGACTGTATGATAAGCTTGCTGACAGCGCTTAAATGTACCTTTTCATATCTTTCAAACATGCACTATACGATCCCATATACGGTCTATAGAATTGCCTATAGTATGAAGATTTTAAATAGAAAGTTTTTAAATGAATAGCAAAGAAAAAAGTATTTTGTCATTAGCCAAGTAATTAAACCGTAATTAAAATCTTAATTAAAATTTTTACTTTCGTATGTCTGAATTCGTGCACATAATCTGATTCTATTATCCAAATCCTGACACCTATCGGACTTTATTTAAATCCTAATTGAATATATTTGATAGATAACCTCATATGTAGATTTGTAGTTGAATATTTGAAAATTGATTATTTTTCTAGGTCAAGGTCAACCATTAGAAGTCAGTTTGGAGCCATGAGTCCTTGACTATTAAGATTTATTATGCATAGTCAAGGTGTGATCGAATAATTTGTCAATCCATGGCCAAAATCAAGTGGAATAACTTTATAATCAACGTTTGGATCCAGTTAACGTTAACTTCTCTTGATTCAAATTTAATTTGAAGATATCGATAGATTCGATACCATGCAATTGTAATTTAATTTGTTGTCACTTTAAACTTATCTAGATCTAGATCCTTTGATTCTGAAGATAACATTATAATAAATATATTTATATCTTATTTAGAACTAGTTATGTATTTAAAATATAGAAAGTCGTCATATATGGTAAAATGAGAAAACAAAAAACGGATAAAAACTTTAATATATATTATAATAAAAACACCGCGAAATAGGTACATCGAGTTTCTGATAACATTATTAAAACAGTAGTTTTTTTTCAAAAATTAAATTGACAATTCCAAACCTTAAGCTTATTACTACATGTATCTATAATCTGTTGAAACGGATATAAATAGCATTTTATAATCATAAATATAATGCATAACACTCATAATAATATTAAATAAGATATTTACTAAACCACTTAGTAGAACGGTGCGAATGGTATGAGACCTGCTTTTCTGAAACCGTTTTCAATATTTTCTCTCGTTAATGCAAAGTTTCTTGCTTTCTTTAAACAACCTATCCATTCTTGTTTCAAAACCCTGGGTATTCCTAGTGCCAATAACTCATCCATTTCATAAGCCATTCTATATTTTAAGGGTCCAAATATCGTTAGATCCAGTGGTTGTAGAATCTGTGATGTACTTGGTGGTAGTATTAATAATTCGATATTATGTGAGGTACAAAAATCCAAGAAATTGCCTGTTATATGAGTAGGATGGCCATTAAATATTAATAATCTTGTTTTATGTCCAGCTTTGATTCTTGTTGATCTATCAAATGAATTAACTAACCAATCATATAATATATGACTACTTGTCCAGCCAGACTCACTACAGATAAATTGCCAACTTTCATCAGTATCATAAGGGAACCAATTCCTATCAATGCATCGACCTTTGAATACAATATAAGGGTTTAAAAATGTTTTATCACCACAGACACATTCTAATTCAGTAATTATATCCTCTCTGTGATGTTTAACTTTTACCGTACTATCAATAATAGCCCATCGTCTTTGTGTTTCTCCTAATATGAAACCAGTTTCATCAACATTATAAACATTATCCTGGGTTATTTGGTATCTGGTAACAAGATTCTCATACCCTTTGAACCATCTTTTCAAAGCAGTATCTAGATAGGCACCAGTTTTATTCTTATCGATTGGTTGACATAAATCTGATGGGAGCTCTGGGTGTCTTTTCAAGAATCGCTGTAGCCATGCTTTACATGTTTTATAATCAGGCATAGTTGTAGGTCCAGTCTTTTCGAATAATGAGCCTTTTGAGCCATGGTTTATAATATGACCATTGTCATTAATATCAACTATCCTATAATTGTTCAAATTATTTGGTGAATGAACATGTACTAAATTAGGATCAGAAAAAGTAGTACTCAGTTCATTTGTTAGGACATTTCCCTGAGGTTGAGAATGCATATGTAAATCATCAAAAGCAGGTGCTAAACCATAACCATTGGCTCTTCCGTTGGTAGTCGGAAGTGTTGTAGGATTCGAATAGAATTGATTATTTCCATTATAATTCGGGTAACCTCCTGCCAAGTCATAATTATTGGAATAATTGTTAGAATATTCATTAGTAGCAACGTTATACCCATTACCATAACCATTCGAGTAAGTAGGTGGAAGTGCTCCATTGCCTCCATATGAATTTCTAGGACTTGAAAGTTGTGACATGGTTGGAGATATCATATAAGAACCATCTTTTACTATCCGTTTCCCAATAATTTCCTTTACTAATTCATAAAGATGTCTAAAAGTGCATGGATAACCACCAGAGGATAACGTCGAAACATACCGAACCAAAAGAACTTCTTCTGAGTGTGATAATAATTCTTCCTGATGATGAGAATGATTGGGTTCTTTTGTTTTGCGACCTTTCACTCTAAAATATAATGTCGTATATGGAATTCCATGAGCTCTGGCAGCATCTTTAATATTGGCATGTAAACCTTTTTCAAGTTCTGCTATCGCACTCTTAATGCTAATTTCTCGTGGAGAGTTTAAGTTCTTTGGTGTAACCATGGTAGTTATAACTTAAGGTTGTGTGTAAATTTAAAGTTTTGATAATTGCACCAATTAGTTGTGATAGTAGACAAAGAAATATCTTAAGGGATTATTTTCTTATTTGTCCTAAGGATATATACTAGTAAGAATTGCTTATTGTTTCCAATAAATAGAGAGAAGAAGAACTTGATTAAAATTGGAGAAGGGACGGATTTGGATCAATATATATACATATATTTCTCCAGATTTAAATGTAGACCAGTGGAGGACTACATTACTTGCAATCGGCTTATAACTATTTTTGCTCATGGGTATAGAAAACAAAGCAGATCGCAAACAAAATGTTCGAAAGCCAACTGCCAATCTAAAATGAAAATATTATAATGACTTCAACCGTCTATTTTCATAGTGCAGAATTATAATTGGGCTAATTTTTAACTATGTAACTGCAGAGCATAAAAAATAGAGCAGCGATCCCCATGTATTTTACGGGAGGAAGGTCATGCTGTATCTGGGACATAATATTAAATATTTGTTCAGCTAGCTATCTACATGCCATTTACTATTATATTAATTATATCTGCTACTACCAGTCTAGAAAACTCTAAGAAAAATCTTTTCCGTAGGTAAAGCAAAGAATATTGGTATTTTGGTTTAAAGATTACATATTTTAATGTGAATTTGTGAATTTTTCATATACAGCAAATAATAACCACAATCATATCGATTGTGAGAGCATGTATAATTATCACTTCAATGTGAAGTTAAATGTCAAGATTTGAAAAGAAGACGCAACAGAACAAATTATTCTATATAACAAAAATATAATTATATATAACCGAGCACAGCGTTAGCGTTCCTAATTCACGTGTATCAAACTTCTATTTTGTCCATTTCGGGTAAGGCATGTTTGAAATATTAATGCTTTCAGGGCGTTGGGGTTGTATTGGGGTTATCTGATAATTATAAGTCACTTCTATTTTACAGGTATACTCATTGATTGCAAGAGTTTTTTACTCTTCTAAGTTTATGGACAACAACTTCAACATCTACATGTTGCCCGATTCAGCTTTAAGGATAATAGAATTAAAATAGTAAAAGCTTCTTTATATAAAAATATAGAAAAAATACGATTTATTATAATACTCAAGTAATTATGATTATTTTTCTTCTCCTGGAAATAATTTAATATATCGCTACTCTTGCATTAAGTACTCCTTATTTTGTGATCCATATGGCCATGGTATGGATATATTATATAAATGTAGCATATACGTGCTACACACATTAGGAAGTCAAAACATTCTTTTCAGATGCCTTGAGTTTACTCCTACACCTTCTTGTAATATTAATCGGATAAGTTTGTTTTTTGTCTGTTGACCTGGAGGCCCAGATCATTAGAGTGGTAGAACATCAAATTCATATTTAGTTCTATTAATAATATATATTATATATATAATATGATAGCTCCCCCTGTAATTGCTTTGCTATTATTAATATATATTTCTATTAGTTATGAATTATAATTGTTTTAACCTGTTTCTGGCATCAAGTTAGATTCTTGAACATATTTTTTGTTTGGATTTTGTTTTGGGGTTTCCTCGCACATGCAATATAAAATATGAATGAACCTACCCAGCTAGCTATAAGTTTATATATAATTGCATTTACGTATAGTACATCTATTCTCAATGAGACACGTTCATCAATATGCTTGAAACCAACCTCAACCTCTTACAGAATTAATTGACATCATAAATTATTCATAATCGCCAATTAATATTGTAGTATATCATTATTTAATTGCGTTTTGCTTATTTCTGCAGTAGTAGAGCTTATTTTAAATTTCTTGTAATTATATAAATGAAAATATCGGTATATCGATCTAATAATATTAAAATTCACTCAAAAATGTTCTATATGTCGAGGAAAGATCAACCTATGATTTACACGATTACAATAACAATAATAATTAATATAGAGCGCATCTGTATCAGTAGCAAAATCCTAGCTTCACAGGAACTGGACTAGCTCTAAAGAAAAAATTAGTATCAAATACGTTAAATACTATCATTAGAGTAATCTTTTATAATTATAGAATATTATATATCCATTGTATACAATAAGAGCTATTTATTTTCCAAAATGGGGTAGTTGCAATTGATTCCTGCATTATAGATACGGGAATTATTATGTTACAAGAAGTAATCAAAGTGTTGGAGAGACTTTTTGTAACATAACATAACATAACATAACATAACGTAACATAACATAACATAACATAACGAGTAAATCGTCGAGTATTAGGGTTTAACGACCCAACTGCAATAGCTCCTAACTTGTACCATGTTTTATCTGTTATAATATAATAATTAACGTCGATGCACAGAATGTATCAAAAGGTAGTGTTGAGCTTAACTTAGCCGAGCTAGGTTGGTTAAAGTTCCATGGTCAAATTTATGTAGCTATACTCTATTACTCTTAATCTTTGGGGAGCATTATCTTTGTGTTTCTAAATCGTAAGTATCGATATCTCATATAGAAAATTCGAATTAAAAGCGAAGTTTAGATATATCTTGAGATCATTGTAATTTAATATGTCCAACCCGATCGTACAACTCCATAAACATAAATAAATCAAAGATTGCCATTGATAATTCAAATAACTTCAATTTACTGCTGAAACTTTACTAGATAAAGACACTCTACATAACAATGGATTTCGTTACCAATTATGACTTTTTGAAAATTCAGAAAGTTGAATCGGTCGAAATTGAAATCATTGACATTTAAATATATGGTTGATACGCATACAATATATTTTCAATTTATGATTCATGTCAAGAATCTACATATGGGTTGCGGTTATAGTACATGGCCATTGCCTATTTGTCATGACCAATACTGATTATTACCCTGTTATGCGACATGAGACATGAAATGTATCTTAACCCTTTTGATGGAGAGTTGTCTACACATCATATAATATTTATTATCAAATAAGAGATGTGAATTTTTTGGGCAACTACTTAAGATTTCTTATATGTTTAAATTTTGATTTGACTGATATTTTTCAGGCCCTATACATATGTTATATGTTGTATAAGGTGGATTCAAATATCCTTACAAATATATGTTATACTAGTATGTCACAATTTAAAGTATAATTCTTATAATTATAAATGCATTTAGCTAGCTGTAGAAATCTTGTTTTCATGTTAATTTACGAAATATATACAGCTATAAACAACGTCTCTGAAGCTATCATTAATATTAATATCTAAAATAAAAAACGGGCGTGGTCCATCGCATATAATATATCCAAGGCATCGATTCTAGATCCAATATCTATTACTAAAAATAATACCAGTTAGAAAATATGTCTGTTGTAATGGCTTTTAATATTAATGGTTATTATAAAATTCCAATGTTATAGATATTATACTATTAATATAAAATATTATTCTATATTACTCCAACTATTGGACAATAATATTCCTAGTTATACCATTAACACCTTTCTCATGTTGCAAGCCACAGAAAACAATTTAGTTATATAGATTTAAGCTCAATTAGGTATAAATTTCATTGATATCAAGCAAAAAAAGAAAAAAAGCTAGCAAACTTCCCCGTCCGATGACGGTATTTTTCCATTTTCTGGGATTGTACACTTCACATAATCTATTTTTAAGCTTATTTTTCATTTCATCCGGTAAATACGTATTAATTTTGGCAATCTTAATTATATAAGTATATACTATATAATATATATTGACTGCTATAAACAAGCCGATCTTTAGCTGAAATTAGTTGTCAAAAGCTTCCTCTTATAATATTGGCCTATAAATGATTTAATCCAGTGATTAAAAATTAATTAAAAATTGCGGAGTTAGATATTCAAGCTTATGCTTAATTATAAGTTCACAATCGAGATTTTATAATTGGCTAAATCTAAGCTGGTAAATATTTATGATGCTCACAAATTTAGATATAGAGAAGTAATATAGTATTAATGGTGCAAAGCTTAAAATTAATTGCAATTGTAAGAGAATAATATTTCGGGATTCATACCATAATCGGGTATCAATATAACCAAAATAGTATATATCTATGTTAACGTTAACAGTTTCGGAATTAGTTACAGTAGTTATAAGGCCCTTATATATTATATCAGTAATATATATTATTTTTATAAAATTTTCACCTTTTAGTTAATGCAAAAATTTTGCTATTCTAAGTCTTAATGTTTTAGATTCCTTATCTACTCCATCTATAAATATATTTATGCGAGATTTTCTGTGAATAAATCTTATTGCGCTAATAATTGTTCTATTAGATTCTATTACGGTAGCACTAGCTATAGCTATAATATATATAACTTAATGGGTAATATATGGAAGTCTATTAAACTGCAAAGATAAATATTAATATTAATATCCTAGCTATTCTTATAAATTTGAACGCATCATCCATTAACACTTGTATTGGATCTCTATGGATTAGGCCTTAATATATATTATAGGAACTATAGCAAAACTATAATATAAGGCTAATATTATAAGTTGAAGAATCTAACCTATATTATAAACTACCGCGGTAGTGAGAAAAGTATGGTTTTAACGTTAATAATTTTGCCTCTATGAACGGCTAACGTAAATTATAAAGAGAAGTATCTATTAATTCTTGTTTACCTGCACAATAATATAATATTGATTATAATTATAATTATGTATACATCGTCAAATTATCCAAGATTAGGTCCATTTGTAGCTATGCTATATACATGTATATATAAGTATACTATATAAATATATCTAATACTATAGCTAGCTATAGCTATAGCGCTATATACCTATAACCGTAGGCTAGCTTATAATTATAATTATAACCACTCCCATAACCGTAGCTAGACAGCTCTAAATGCCAATAAAACAGAATATAAAAACTTATATCTTTACTTTATATGGCTAGTCCCTATATTTATCTTGCAACTCACTGTTAAATCAATGTTGATTAATTCTATCACAAATTGTGGTTGTAATTAAATATTGAAGAGAAGCATAGCTGCATATACTTAAGCTTCTAGATCCCCTTGAAGATAATATCCTAGCTAGTTTAATAGCAGAAATTCCAGAAAATATATGGACTTTCAATGCATATGTATAATAGACTTTGCAATTAATTGCATGAAAAACTATTATACTTGATGATGGTTAGTGCTGTTGCTGTAAGCTAGCAATATATATATTGAGGTTCTAAATTCCAATATTAATTGCAATTGGTGAATTAACTTTAAATAACACAAAAGTCAATTAATTATATACTTACAATTATATAGCCTATATACAATATTATACATGTAACTCATTAATCATTAATTCTATTAATTACTATTATTTTATATATAGCGCTAGCTATATATTCAAAATTTGATCTATAAGTGATATTATATTAATGATCTAAACCAATAAATATTAATATTTGTTGGTCCTTATCACAACTGCAAGACACGACGAGTATAAATATTTACATATAATGTTAGATAGAGGAACCCAAATTTTGTTTTCTCCTCCCTTTTTTAAAAAATATATAATAAATAAATGTAATTAAAATTAGAAGCTTATAATTATTATTAGAGATTTAAATAAACCTTAAAAGAAAATAGAAACCATATGTTATCGTAGTACGTAGTACGTAGGAACCAAATATTAATAAGTACGTAATTAATCTCGTAATAAATACACATGTATGATAATTATGATTGTATATTTTGAATTTGACTACAAGTTCATATGATCAATAAGTAAAAGTTATAACGAATATTCAGCTATCCTTAACTTATATATGGCCACAGTTTTATAGGTATAAGTTATATTTCTTCTTCAAACAACTAACCATGTACTTACCAGAGTTTAAAAACCATGATTATATGTTAAGAATCAGTCGAAATGAATGATATGTGTATCAATATGATACATATGATGATGTGGAGCTAGTATGATTAAATCATGGAACCCATGTGTGCATATGACTACCATTTTTATAATTGATCCCGAGACCTTCGTTGTTCGTACCAAAATATACCTAAATGTTATAAAACCGGTAGATAGATTCACAAAATCATGCTATTACATAAATGAATAGGTAAGTAAGCTTATATTATTATCCGCACGGTCACGGATTAATATCGGATTTCAATTGGTCTTAGAAAATTGAAACATATTAGAATGTTTGCTTTGTTTGACTTTATGCGAGATAGTATCGAGAAACTCAGTTTAACTTTATAATTTTTCTTGTATTATAGAGAGCTTCTATTATATAATATGGATATATAAATTCTCTGTAAACGTTAACGGCAAAAGGTTAATTAATTAATTTATTATAAAGGGTGATAAAATAGAAGTTTCAAATAAGTGAACCTATTATAATTATATTTAACTGTAGGCTATATAATTAAGAGTACAATTGTGACCATTACCGATTTAAAAAATAGAAGCTTGTAACATTGTGATGTGTGAATGTCGTGATATTTGCGATCTGTTGACATTAATTACAACGTTTTTGTTATGAACCATATTTCTATAATATAGTTATTAGAAATCTCCACTTTGGTATTGAAAATTAAAATATTTCATGAGTTGTTTCATAATCCATCTATAACGTCACATAAACCAGGTCTAATTATAAGAGGTGTCGACCATTGCACTCACTCCATACAATGTCATATGCACGATCATATATACATATATATATGGATTGGGAAAAGCCCAGTAATTGTAAATAGATAAAATGCTATTCATACGATGAAAATTACTTATTTCGTAATTGAGTTATACATGTAAAAATAGAAGTAATATTTGCTTCAATTCAACAACACCATCTTTTTATACATCGATCTATCAACTGGAACTGCATTAAACGTTTAAAACGAAAAGATATTCACATTTTTATATGTTTATACAAATATTGATTATCTAAACTTGAACTTTTCATAGATTTCTAGCTAACACCAAAGAAAGATTACTGAAATAAGAAAAGTATTAAAGTTCAATCAAACCAGAGATATACTCGCAACTATATAGTCTGTATTCGATATAATGTCGCTTGCAATCGGGAACTTGGATTGGTTGTTCAGATCAATTGTTTTTTATAGCTATAAGAAAGAACTATACCATATCTCTAAATATGATCTTGACCTAATGAATAAGTTTAAAGTGCAGATCTTCTACAAAGCTTAGGGGTTTAAATTTTAACACCTTATTAGTTCCCTACTCTCATGCTCATATCACCCCACCCATCATATATATTATAAGTTATTCCGACTAAGATTAAAGCTTTACTTATAATTATAATCAAACAAGAGTGTTCCACCCAATTACAATCTCTTCAGAGCTCAAGCTTATTTCTAACTAACTATTTAACTGTATAACTAGATAGTTATGTATTGGTGTCCTGATAATTTTCTATAGGCCCTAGAAGAGATCAATTTAAGTCATGTGTATCACTACATACTATATACCGGTATAGGCTAGCTGAAAAAAATAATTTGTAATAGTGTTAATGTTGAAAAATACATGACTTCATTTCTGATCAGAGCGTTATTGATATCTCCCAAATCATATAGTTGATCGATTAATCAACTTTTTAATATTATAGGTAGCATATTATAATGCGCATTACAATACTGTACATGTATCAATCTTTCATCTAATTTATCCGTTCATTCATGAATTTCATGAACAGTCAGCGAATCTTCAATTTCACCGTATTTGGCTCTGCAAATATGCATAGTTACTTTATATGGTAGTGGATAACCTACATTGCATACACACAAAAACTAAGAATAAACTTATACTGGTATGCATAGTCTAGAAATGAACACATTTACATATAACTAGTTAAGAAGTCAAAGGCTGAAACTCGTCAGAATAAAATGAAAGGAATGATTTATTATAAGTAGAAAACCATACACTATTTATAAGAAAAGGGTTTACGGATACCCAAACTCAAAAGTAGCGGAATGGGTATTCTACCCGGAAAAGGTCTATATTTTCTATTTTAGTATTTATCTAGCTGCTGTGTCATCTTTAAAAATCTTATAATGTTGTTGGTGGTTGGTGCCAAGTTCAAAATAGGGTGCCGGGGAAAGCTCATATGTAAAAACAAATTAGGCTGCCACCACCGTGACTATTGCTGAAATTGAAAGAGAAATTATATATTTATATCTATGTAATACATAACAGGCAATAGTAATTGGGTTTATAAATAAGTTATAGCTGTAATAAAAAATATCACGTATATATCAAGTTGGTTATAAAAAATAAAAAATAAAAAATCGCAGCAAGCTGTGTTCTAATGTATAGAGTAGATATTAATATTAAGATCCAAAAATGAATCAAACTTGTGCTTGTTCCGCTAGAGTGATAAGTTTATCAAGTTCGCCACTCTTTTCACAAAGGTTCCTAAACAGAGAATTCTCATCGGTTATCAATGTGTAAGGATTTTCATACTCAACGACTTCACCTTGATCCATAACCAAAATCATATCATAATCGATAATCGAGGCCAATCTATGAGCAATGGTCATAATTGTACTATTGGAAAATTCAGTTCTGATGACCTTTTGTATCTTGGCATCTGTTTCATAATCAATCGATGCTGTTGCCTCATCTAATAATATGACCTTAGGAGATTTAAGTAGAGATCTTGCAAGACATAATAATTGTCTTTGACCTTGTGATAAATTTTCACCCCCATCAGTAAGCTTGTTCTTAAGGTCCATAAATTGATTAATATTTTCTGTCGATAAAGGTGTTTGGGATGTAGCTGGGATCTCATTATCTATATCAACGAGTATCTCAACGGGCTTGGGAAGTTCATCAATTAAACTCACTCTTTTGAGGACTTCGAAAATAGCATCATCTGAATACTCGTCAAATGGATCAATATTAGATCGAATAGTTCCGGAAAACAATGTAGGGTCTTGAGGAATAATGGTAATAGCTCTTCTCAAATCTTGCAATCCAATCTTCGAAATATCTTGGCCATCAATAACGATAGTGCCAGTTTCTGGTTCGATGAATCTAAAGAACGCAGTTATGATTGTGGATTTACCAGCACCAGTACGACCAACAATACCTACTTTAGAAGTCGGTTTAACGTGGAAAGAAACATTTTTTATAACTAGAGGGGATTTCTTATCGTATTTTAGACTAAGATCCGTTACTTCAATTTCACCCTTTTCTGGCCATGATGGTTGAGGTTTCATTTCTGGAATTTCATAAGCGGCTTCTTGTTCTATACCTAAATATTCAAAGATACGTTCAACCGAATTCATAGAAATCTCCATTCCAGCGATAATATTAACCAACATCATAGCTTGATCACTAAATCCAATAGCATACGTAATTGAAATGCCAGCCAGACCAGCATCAATTACTTTAATATTCATAACCACCAATACACCAGCAGTGAAAACAACAAGTGCACCAAGAAAATTAATTCTAATTGATAACCATCTATTAGAAACACCCAAATAGAATGTAGCTCGGTTATTTATATGAAGTCTCTCTAAGTTATCTCTAACAAATCTTCTTTCATCGCCAAACGCTCTAATAGTGTAAATACCAGCTAAAGTTTCACTATAATGTTGATAAATAGGTGAATTTGTAGTTGAATAGATTCTTTTTAATTCTCTGGATGTGACCATAAAAAATGAACCAATATAATAGTATCCAGTACCGATAACGATTGCAGCTCCGAGAAAGTAAGGGGTAATGCAGGTAACCATAACCAATATTGTAATACAGGACATGATACTACTTAAAAATGTATGCATTGTATTGGAAACATTATCCAGAGCACCTACATCCTTAGAAAATCTATTAGTGATACGACCAATTGGTGTGGAATCAAAAAACCGAATTTTAGCATGTAAAATCTTTTCCAACAACTGCTTGAACAACAATGATGATGTGTCGAAGGATGCAAAAGATAAGCACATCATACTCAAACCTCCAAATAGACTGCCAGCCATGCCAATTCCACTGTAGATTAACAGATAAAATAAAGAGCCATGGTTATTGTGAATAAACCCTTCAACTTTCATTTCATCAGATTCAGCTGGTACCAAATAAAATATAGAACTTAAATGATACCCAAAAGTAGAAATTCTGCTCCATGCCAAATAGATAGCAGATGAAGTTAAATGACTGACGGAGTTTAACGTTTTATCAATATTTTTAACGTTGATAAGAACATCTTTTGGTTCTTTTTCAGAATTGGTTACCCATTCCCTAACCCAAAAGGACTCCAAAACATTAGTGGCTCTAATTGCGAAAAGTAAGACTACTACCACAGCAACGTAATGATAAGATCTGTAACTTAAAATATAATTCTTGTAAACATCTATAGAAACACGTCCTGTATTTTTTTCTTCATCCTTAACAAGACCTATTTTCGGTTCTTTGGATCCAGAATCACCATCAGCTTCATCCACATGTTCCAAAGATTCAATATTTTCCGTTGTTTGTTTCTGAGATTCTGGATCATTATTATTAACTTGGTCAGCACTCAAAAGTCCTTGTGTTACCAAATCTAATGGTATACCCTGACCTTTCACCTTACCATTATCCAATATAACAACCCAATTTGCCTTCTGCAGTGTCAACGAAATATTATGCGATACCAACAGGACTGTTCTATTTTTCATTAAAGGACCACAAATTGCATTCTCATAAATCGTAACAGCAGTACTAGAATCAACAGCACTAAGACAATCATCTAATAAAATATATCTAGCAGTTGAATAAATTGCACGGGCAAGTGAAATTCTTTGTTTTTGACCACCTGATAAAATAATTCCTCTATCACCTATTTCTGTTTCATCACCATCAGGTAAAATTCCCAAATCACGCGTTAAAGAACAAGCTTTTAAAACAGCATTATATCTATTTTCATTATAGGGAGCTCCGAATAAGATACTTTTTTTAATTGAAGAATTTGTTAACCAGGGTGTTTGGGCACAGTAACCAACAGATTCAGTATACCCATCTACATCTGGTGTGAGTATTTCCGCGGGTTGAATGCATGGTAGAAATACGCCTCCTTCAAGAAGATCCAATTCGCCTAAAAGACCTAATAATAATGCTGTTTTACCACTACCAGTTGCACCAGTGATTAGATTCAACATACCTTCTTTGAATTCAATATTCAAATTTTTTAATTTGAAAGCATCGTTTTTCTCCTTGTTCCAAGTTAAAGAAGCATTTTGAAATCCAACTAATGGTGAGTCAATTTCCCTTTTTTTACTCAATTGACTAAAACGACCGGTTTCCAATTGATCAAAAAATCCAGTGAGACGATCAAGTGATACCTTTCCATCCATAACATCAGATAAATTACCAGAAATTCGCATTAATGGTTGTTCCAATAAAGAAAAAAAAGACAAGGAAGTAAAAGCAATTGGAATAGTCAGCCTTTGCTTGCTAATAAATACAAAACAACCAAATGAAATCAAAGAATTTAAAGAAGAAGATAATTGCATTAAGAAGTTAGTTGGGACAAATAATAAGAGAAGCTTTTGATATTCCCTAACTTCTCTGTTTCTTAATATCATAACCTTTTCAACAAATTTACTTTCCCAGGCAAAAAATTTAATTAAACGGACAGACTTTAATAATTCATTAATTGCATCCTGTCTTTTATCTCTAATCCCCATATAACTAAAAAAGATTTTATTAATTTTAGTGTAAAGCAAAAATATAAATGGCATTACGGTTACCATTGAAATAGCGCCAACAAAAGCACACCATCCTAATAAGCCATATAGTAAAACCACTGCAATGAGAGCTTTCAAAAGACATGAAACGAAGGTGAAAATCATTGCTCCCAATTCACCTACTTCAAACGTATCATTAGACATCAAGTTAATGATTTTACCAACAGATATTTCATCTTCATCTTTTTCTTCACTATTTTCATCATTCTTTTCATTGCTTAGTAATTTCAATCTTAAAGATTTGGAGTAAACTTCACCGATAAGAAGGGATTTTAATCTCATTGCAAACCTTCTTCCAAGGAAATTTAATTGACCTTCAACTAGACTACTAGCAACGGTAGAGGCAAACATCAAGCTTATCAACAACCAATTGACTGATGTTGGATATCTTGTTGGATCTTCAATATTTTTCAGCAATATATTCAAAAGAACAGCAGGAGAAAATTGTAAAACCGTACTAATAAGTGAAAGAATAGTTTGAAGTAATAAAGAACTATAGAAGAATTTAGCTAACCTGAATAATAATTTTGATTTTCTGTGAAATTCTTGAAATTTAAGACCAATATAGAATGGCTGATCATTTTCAACGGTATCCCAAACATCTTTTATGGTTAAAGATTTCTCGTGTCCTTGCTTTAATAAAGGAGTGAACCATGAAAACGACAAGAGTGAAAACAAAGAACAATTTCCTTCTGGAGATGGGATTACATTTTCATCAACCAAAACTAAATTGGGTTTATCACCAACATTGACTGTATATGTTGCTATAACAACAAGGACAACAACAGTGAAAGTGACATTGTAGTATGAATAAAGGCCCTTTGGGGTATGTCTTAGGAGGTTCGATCTTAATAAGATGGCGTATAGTGGAAGTAAAGCACCGTAGATGATTACAGAGTAGAGCCAGAAAGTTGGGAGTTTTCCTGACACGATTTCTTTTGAAAATTTTAATCTTGCGGCCCCAAGAGAAAGCAACAAGGTCCATAATACCAATTGAGCAAGTAACGAAGGAGAGGAAGGCTTTTCATAATTATTGAAATATGTAAATACCGTGAAGATGGTTTGTAAGCTGAGCCAAAACAACTCCGATGCAAATGCAACGCGATCGTAAGTAGATCTGTAGTAGACTTCAACGTGTGTTTGCTTAATCTTATTCTTTTCTTGCACAAATGCCAAATCATAATGAGAATACTTAATAACATCTGGATCCTCAATTCTTAGAGAGCTAATAGATCCATAAGAGGAGGATACAGGGAATGATTGAACGGTTACTTTCGTTTTTGAACTTTTCGATACGTTATCTTCATCCTCAACTTCCTCGGGATGAAGCAGTTGTTGTACTTCGGATCGAAGTTGATCGTTTTCAGCACCAGAAAGGATCACCGATCTATTCTTTTTTCTATATGCAGAGAGATGAGCAAATAATATGATTGTGGTTGTTGTAATGATAAAGATGGGGGCACAGGTTTCCAAATACCTGTCAGTTTTATATGGTTGTTAGTTTTGAAGATATGTATGTAGATGTATGTAGTAGAGATGCTGGGGAACTTACCTCTGCCTGAAGCAGGTAGAAAAATCGTCAAGCACCCATGGAGCACAAGAATTGGTTTCGTTCATGGTGGAGGGTGAAAAGAAAAAAAAGAATACGGTATCTTTTTAAATATTTATTTATATTAGAGCCACACGGCACGTATAATAGTGAAATTTTCGACTCATAGCTTTATCTCAAAAGAAGTTTAAACCGTGCAACATTGTGTACTATATATATATAATAAGCTAAGCTTGTATCTGGCACTATGAGATTAACGTTGATTGATATATTAAAAACTCTAAAACTCTAACATTGATATTTATCCTATTACTTAGTATAACGCTTTAAAAGGAAACATGTTGAAACCGAATAATTTCAATTGACACGAAATGATACTAGCTACCCCCAAGGTGTGAGTATATGCATATATAGTATTATATTTTATAGTCATCTGTCAGTCTTCAACAACAACTTTGATGTGCTAAAGAATATTGGACGGATAAAAGGGATTATCACTGGACTCAAATCGTTCAATTGCAAATGTAATCCTATTTCTGTCAATTGATCCAAATGTTCACCACCAGCATGATGACTACTTAACACGCGTACTTTCCTCCAACATTAAAAAATGAATCTAACCATTTAATTTGCAAACGAGGTATATATCCGATGCAAAATTTGCCATATCGTTATCTTATAATTTTTATCGTTGCTACCTTCATTTCCTTCCTCTTCTTCAACTCCCAGTTCAAGATTGCTTGATAATTTTAATCTTCCTTCATTTGATATGAAAATCCAATTACAGTGAATCCTTGCCATATTCAATTGATGAAAGTCAATACCCGTGTAGGTTTGAAGATATTCATAAAATCCTACGAAGAAGTCTTTTTCCCCCGCTATTATAAAATTTGTTATATCAGAACCTTGGATATCTAATGCTATCGTTTGTAAATTGTTTCCAAGTGTATCCACAGAAAAATTAATCCCTACATTGCCAACATTAACGGGGTTTCCATTTGTTTCTGAAAAAGTTTGTGATTTTATGTAATCTCCAAGCGTGGACTTTATGAAATCTGATTTGAAGATTATCGGTTTCACTGGCGTATCGAACTTAAAACTTAACCATCTTATAAAAGCCGATTGAATTTGTGGATTACATCTTGATAACAATAATGTTTTAAATCTATTTTTTCTAATATCTTTATTTCCATTTCCATTTCCATTTCTATTACTATCATTACTTGGCTTTGTAATGAGATGTATTATTTGTCTTTGGGTATTTCCAAAAGATACCTTTATGGTATGAACCGAATATCTTTCATTTTCACCTCCCAACATATTTTTTATCGTTATATTGGAAGTCGTCCAACTAATATCTAAAGCATCTCTTATCATCTTCCAATCTCCATCTATTTGCATTCCATTTGAATCTTTATATGCAACACCAGTTAGATATGAGCTAGAATCGACAAAACTTTGCGCCAATAACGTCGACAATGTTTTTGTATATTTCCCTATCTTTGAAGGAGTAAATTTAAACAAAGACCAACATTTGTATGCCTTGAATGTCTTATTTGTAAACGACTGTTTCGATGGTTTTGAAGTTGTAGACATTTAATAGATTAATATTACATGTTTTGTTTACTTTTTTGGGTTTTCACGATGATACATCCCTACATCTATCAAATTTAAAATTCACATTCTATTTGAAAATAATTCGTACACAACCACATAACAATTGGCACCACCATGGATATTTATTAGACAACGACACATATATATATATCAGGACGATAACGTTACGACGTAATTCGTCGTGTAGTTTTGCTCACGCATTTGTAGCATCAAATAACGTATGCTAAGTGTTACATTACAAGAAAAAAAAGAGCGCAGCAATTTGTATTGAAAAATTGTTAGTTGGCTATTTGATCGTTCTAACAATAATCCAATTATGCTGTACGACAAGTTGGTATGCCATAATAATAACTATCGCCCATCTTCATATCTAATTTTCAGCAGAGTTTAACGCCAGAAGTTGGTCCAGATTCCTGCATATTAACGAATCTGGGTCATACCATTAATAATGTGGTCGAAAATTGGTTATGGAAATGGCCTAAATTTAGTGAAATGATTCTACAACATGGATAAATACAATTTTCTTCAACTCACTTATAACTTATAAATAATAATCATAATAATTACACTAACGTATTAACCAAAATTTCCTTCAGAATATATTTTAAAAACAAGCTTAAGATGGTTAAAAAATATTGTGAACACAAGTTGATTGAAATAAAGTAAGAAAATAATAAAAAACTTTAAACAAAATTGATACACATAAAACAAAATAATGATTTAAAAATAATTTATATTATCTACAGGGGATAAACGGTTTGTTTATTGGTTATTTGGGAATGTTTTAGGCATAATTATATACCATTGATATCATTTCATATAATTTATAAAACTAGTAGTTGTTCTTGATTATAAAAAACATGATAAGAAATTTTCATTATTTTTTTGATCAAATTTAAGGATCTATAACTCTCCACGTACTGAACCAATTTAGATAAGCATATTGACTAGCAGGACCAGTCATACCAAAACTTATTGGAGCAAAATAGACAAATACTCCAATAATCAAAGTGTATAAAATTGCAAAAATTGATAATCTAACAGCTTTACAAGTTTTTGTGCAAACCATACCAGATGTGAAAAAATCAACAGTAAATGAAAAAATAATCATTGCAAAATATAAAGCTGGTAAATAATGATGAACATAAGTAATTCTTGCCATTATAACAAATGGTAAGAAATGTAAAACCCAACCAATAAATGGATAAACACCACCCATTAAGAATTTATCTAACTTTTGTGAATCTGCAAAATCATTATATTGTCGTTTCCAACGTAAAATATAAGTTAATGTAGTAATAACGAAAACAATCAAAAAAATAGATGAAAGCCAAGTAACAGCTGGTGAACCAAGTAAGAAATATTTTACATTTTCATCACTCCAACCACAAAGTCTAATACCAACATTTAATGTTGGCCATTGCCAAAATGCAGAAGCTAAATCATCTTGCTTTTCAGGATCTGGGACTAAAGCATTATTTGTCATCATCATTGCTAAATTTAATTCAATAAAATCTTTGATGAAAGAAGTTTTTGGTAATTTAATTTCTCCTGCTTCTAACCTATCATTTTCATGTAATTCAATATTCCACCACGTTGATTTATCACGTTTGAATGGATTTTTTTTACATACAACTTCACCTTGTCTGAAACCCCATTGAGGTAGTTGAGATCCTGAGGTTGCAAGATAACAATTATAAACAGCAGATTTAATTCTAAAAGCAGATGTTAAAGGATGTAAAATAGATGAATCTTCATCACCGATATTTGAAACAATTTCAATAATCCAATTATCTTTTTCATCACCGATTGTTAAATTACCGTAACCACTAACTTCCTGTTCAGCTTTTGAAACTGGGGCAGCAATGTCATGAGTATGTAAATTTCTACCAGTGTTTTGATGAGTAAATCGAACAACTGCTTTATCGGAAATTGGAGTAAGTGGTTCATTAACAGTGTAGAAATCAACACCTCTTTCATGTTCAAAGATCCATTGATTGTTTGAATCCTTATGACCATAAGTAGTGACTTGATTTTGTTTAGATCCATCTGGGTATGTTTGAACATGAGAATGTAATAAACCAGTGCCAGAAGCTTGATTTTTAATAGTAACAACAGAACCAAACACAACATCTCTAGCACCGCTAGTGATATCTGAACCAACCAAGTTTGCTTGAAACAATGAATTCATTGTGGCATCTCCAGGACCAGAGTGATATAATAAATCAAAATGAACTTTAAAACATAAAGCAAATATGAAAATAGGAACAACAATCAAACCAAAAATTCTTGATACCCAATGAGCAATATAAGTTTTAATTGAAATAGACTTGTCAGCGAATTTATTCCAAAGATCAATAGCAGTATAAAGACCAACCAAAGAAGTAATAAATAAACCAACCATTTTAACACTTGTAACACAACCAATTGAAATACCGGTTAATAATAACCATTTCCACCATTTACGTGAAAATGGACGATCTTGATGATTATGAAATTTAACAAAGGCAAAAAAAGTTGTAACAGTGAATAACAATAGCATTGAATCCAATAGAATAAGTCTACCTAAAGTAACATAAGAATTTTCAAACAATACGCATAAAGTTAAAAGCCAAACTGCGGGGAGGGATAAGTGTAATTCTTTTGCAGTGAAATAAGCAGCAGGAACACATAAGAAGTTGAACATAGCATTGAACATTCTCATCTTAACATAATCAACTTCTGGAGGATAATGCTGTCCAGATTCGAAAGAAAAAGAACCGTTATAACCAGCCAAATAACCGGAAAGACCTACTAACATTTTACCAAGAGGTGGATGAACATCGTGATAAAATTCATGTTTCAGATAGTAGGATCCAAATTTACCAAAACTAAAAGAAGGCAAGTGTCAGTAACATGGCTATATGAATATTCATATGAATATCTCCAAAAATGATTACTTACTGGGCTTCATCCCAAGTGACGAGGTCACTGATGCCGATGCGGTATAGACGTGTAAAAATAGCAACCACTGTAAAAACGATTGGAGCAACAATGGCCTCAACTTTCAACCACTATAGAACATAAAAAAATACATTAGTGACCCAATTGCAAAGAAAAGCAGAGGAACTCACAAATGACAAGTTTCAGGAAATAACATACTTTTGATTCTTTAACAGGTGTATCCTCTTCTGGTGTTGCTGGAGATGGTTCAGACAATTCCACAGGAGGTTCCTTGACAGATTCTTTGACAGGTTCTGGAGACTGTTCCTTCTTGTTCTTTCTGTTTCTGGGAGCACGCTTTTCTACACCCGAGGCAGACGCGACAGAGGCCATTTTGTTAGTATTAGAAGTGTTGGAGAAGAGAACAAAAAGATAGTTTTCCAGCAGCACACGCTGTCCTTAATTGTCACAAATCCCGGAAGTTTCAGGCAGCAATGTCCGGGGTGGTAGATAATAAAAGAAGGCTTAAATATTCCTTTCATATACGAAAGGACAAAATTCAAAATACCTAATACAACATATATGGGTGCTTTGTCGTTGAGAAGAAAATCGCCCTCTCGCAGGGGATATCTCCCTGTGGATGAGGGCCATCAGAGCGGCGATGAGGGAAGTATGGATCCCACGGGTTTTTCTGGAGAACGGGTATCTCTGGAATTGGATTCTTTGGAACCCCAATCGCAACCTTCAATCATTTTGACCAGACCAAGTACAGACCTTCGTTCCGAATCTTCAAGACAAAATGTTCTTTTTGTAGCAACTCCCGGGGGTCGATCTGGGGAAATGACTCCTCGAAACCATAAACGTGCCCATTTTGACCCTTCTATTCCAAAACTGACATATTCAACTTTTCTCATCGCTGGGGTCGCAATGCTTTGGCCCTGGAATTGCTTGTTGTCAGTTTCGCACTTCTTTGCGTCCCGTTTTAAGGAGAACAAGTATTTACGTGACAATTATTTCAGCTACTTCATGTTGATCAGCACAGCAACCTCTTTGGTTTATACTTTCATACTGGCAAGGCGCCAGGTAGGGACCCTTTATCACAAACGTGTGGTGACAGGCCTCGTAATCAACATTGTGGTTTTTGCAATTTTAGGGCTTTCTTGCGTTTGGTTCACCTCAACACCTTCTACAATCTATTTTATATTTGTCATAATTGCTGTTTTTATATCTGCCATTGGGACTTGTCTTATTCAAAATGGTATAATGGCTATAGTAAATCTCTTTGGCCCTGCGTATGCGCAAGCCGTAATGGTAGGCCAAGCCGTTGCAGGTGTCTTACCTTCATTCGCACTAATATTATCAATGCTTGTATTTTCTCATGGCCCTCCTCCTCCACCACCTGGCTCACCCCCATATCCTGCTCCTCCTCCTTCTCCTCGGGACGTGGGTCATAGACATGGCCCTCCTCCGCATGGTCCACCGGACTTAAATATCGATCCAGGTGTTATGCTCTATTTCTTTACCGCTACCATAATATCTTTTATTTCATTAGCTCTTTTTGGTGCTTTAATTAAGAAATTGGAACATGGTTATGGCTTAAATGCTAATAATGATAACAATTCTGTCTTTAATAATCCCTTTCAACTGGGGAATTCTATAGAAAACCTTGAAAATTATGTTCCTTTTAGAACTCTTTGGAAAAAATTGGATAAAATTGCAACCTCTATTTTCTTTGTGTTTTGTTTTTCTTTAGCATTTCCTGTCTTTGCGTCATCTATTTATTCAGTAAATGAAGATTTAGGTTCATTATTAACAACACCTGAACTTTTCATCCCAATTGCATATCTTGAATGGAACACTGGTGATTTAATAGGTCGATTAGTATGCTCTTTTAATTTTTTTTTAGTTGAATCAACTGATAAAATGGTTTTATACTCAATTTTTAGAGCAATATTAATACCGATTTTTTTCCTGTTCAATTATACACATGATAGAAACTGTTTAATTCCAAGTGATATTATTTATTTACTTCTACAATTCGTTTATGGTTTTACAAATGGTCATTTATGTAGTAGTGCTTTTATGAAAGTTGGGGACGTTGTTGAAGAAGATGAAAAAAAAGCGGCTGGGAGTTTTACGACTTTCTTTTTGAATTTAGGATTAACTGGTGGATCATTATTTAGTTTTGCTATTGCGGCAATGGTTTCTGGTATAAAATCAGATTAATTAAACTGATCACTAAGCTTGAAATAATAAAACTGGATTTTTTATATATTACTACAACTAAAAATTTATATTTTATTGTTATTACTATTTTATTTTATTTATTTTGACATCTTTATTTTCTTTCTCTTTTTTTTTTATTTTTTTATTTATTAAAGTTTATTTTTTATTAGTCAAGGAAATTTTGAATATTTAAAATGGTTATATTTGTTGTTTAATGTTGTTAATTATTACAAATTTGTTTTACATTAATATTGTATTCTTTTAGCATTAGTTTCTACACTGAAATTCAAAAAGAAAATTTTTCATGATTAAGTTTTGAAACAAATATGGATATATCTTACACATTTCATTATCATACAGTGTATTAAATAATATTTGTTATAAATTATAGAGAATGATAATGTATTAACAGCATTTATTTAATGATTTGACCCATGAAGATTATAACATCAACAAATAACGTTGGTATATATTAACCAGATACGAGGTAGTAACATTATGTTGTGGTTATAATCCATGATGATTTCATTCCGTAGTTTCTTCCAAGAATTTTTTGATCATTTTAAGGGCTTCAAGTTTAACTTCATCAGGGACCATAGCTAATAACATTCTTCTAATTAGAGACAATAATCATCAAAAATATACATTTCACATTGACATTCTGCATACCTAGTGCCTTTGGCTCGATTCTCCTTGATGTTCGCTGAAAATTTGGTTCTTCTTCATTCATGATTTGATTAGTTGCAAGTTCCTTCACCTCATCGTACCACCCTGAAGCCTGCAACCTTTGTCTAAGAAATGATGATACTCTTATCAAAAGATTATTAATAAAGTGCCCTAACAGACTTAGGATTTAAAATATTAATTTACCTATCGTATTCACCAGACTCGATCAACTTATCGTGAATTTTGGCCCTTAGAGCCAAATTATTTCCATCGGACATTAAAAGTTAAAGGTGAAAGAGGTAACAATTGGCGCCATATAAAACACATCACGTGATCCATACTTGTGTTAGACTCTCTAAGCCAATATAATATATTTCTCCTTATAAAGAGATTCACCTCCAATTTCAACGATGGTAGATTTAAGAAAGGCAAAAATAACAAAAGAAGAAGAATTGGTGTGTTTTTACTGTTATTTTGTTTATCATTGTATGCGGTTCTAATTATGAGAAATGTAGGATTCTTCGGATGCTAAATGGGTCCAGGTATGCGTGGTCATTATCTTTTAATACGATATAGCTGCTAATTGACAGTTAAACATTTTACACTACGTTGATCCAGAGGGAACTGGTATGATTTCAACTCAACAGTCATTATAAATGGTTTGCGTGTGATTAACATTGGGGCAACTCAAGCCCGTACTTGGGAATCGGCATCTAGGAAAACCCGTGTCAAGGGCGCCGAATGTGACGGTGTTGGAATTATAGCTCTTATTCATAAACCAGAAGGAACAGAAATCGTTCTTCAAAGACAATATAGGGCTCCAATTAATGGGGTATGCATCGAGATTCCTGCTGGTTTATTAGACCCTAGGGAATCATTGGAGGAATGTGCATTGCGTGAATTGATTGAGGAAACAGGATATTATGGTAGCGTCGTAAGCTCAAGCCCTCCGATATTCAATGATCCAGGTACGTTTGACATTCGAGACTTTTATGTATTATTATTAACAACTAATATGATTGGAAGGGTTCTGTAACACCAATTTATCATTGGTTACTGTGACGGTAGACTTGAAAGATCCAAGAAATCAAAATCCTGTTCCAAAACTTGAACCCGAAGAATTCATTGAAACTTTCACTGGTATGTTAAAAAAAAAATTTGAGAGGTACCTATTATAATTATTAGTCCTAACCTATGTTGATCCCAGTTCCCTTGAAAGACCTCCCTTCAAAAATCGCCGAATTCCATGCCAATGGATTCAAACTTGATGCCCGAGTTCAAAACATTGCAGCAGGAATTGAGGTCTCTAAATATCTTTAAATCCACTTTTTTCAAATTTCATTATCTTTAGATTTAGACATTTACATATGAATATTTAAAGTTTCTGACAGATTTAGATTAGTTTAGTTACCCTGCCATATATCAAAATGATTTATTTAAATTTTTACAAATTTCAATTTCATTCTCAATTATATTGATTTTCAATTAGAAATCACAAAGAACTGTATATCATGACTGAATTAACTCACCCTTCAATTAAAGGTATGATAATATAGAGGTTTATATATTAATCCATAGCAATTGTTGTGAAATGTGACTAATTGGAATATATGAAGATGGTTGGTTTAGAGAGATCTCTAATACCATGTGGCCTGGCCAAGCAATGACAATTCGTGTTAATCAAGTTCTTCATGTTGAGAAATCATTATATCAAGATGTCCTTGTCTTTGAATCAACTGATTATGGTAACGTTTTGGTTTTAGATGGTGTTATTCAAGCAACCGAAAGAGATGAATTTTCATATCAAGAAATGATTGCTCATTTGGCTTTGAACTCTCATCCTAATCCCAAAAAGGTTCTTGTCATTGGTGGTGGTGATGGTGGTGTTTTAAGAGAAGTTGTGAAGCACACTTGTGTTGAGGAAGCAATACTTTGTGATATCGATGAAGCGGTTATTAGAGTGTCCAAAAAATATATGCCATCAATGGCGGTTGGTTTCCAACATCCAAAAGTTAAAACTCATATTGGTGATGGTTTTAAATTCTTAGCTGAATATAAAAATACTTTTGATGTCATTATCACTGACTCTTCAGATCCTGAAGGCCCTGCTGAAAGTTTATTCCAACAGCCTTATTTTGAATTATTAAACGCTGCTCTTACTGAAAAAGGTGTTATTACAACCCAAGCTGAAAATATTTGGTTACATATGCCTATCATTAAAGATTTAAAGAAGGCATGTTCTAAAGTTTTTCCAACCGTTGAATATGCTTATACAACCATCCCAACCTATCCATCTGGTCAAATTGGGTTTATGGTTTGTTCTAAAGATCCAAACGTTAATGTAAGGAAACCGTTGAGATCATGGACTCCAGAGGAAGAAAAAAGTTTTTTGAAGTATTATAATAAGGAGATTCATGAAGCTAGTTTTGTGTTACCTACCTGGGCTGAAGTTGCTCTTAATTTATAGAATATAGCTAGATTTCCATAGAAATCTGAACTAAGATATAAAAATCATTATAATCAAAATTTTAAAACATTTTTTCTATTTGTGTTCTGCTTGAGCGCGTGATTTTCCTTCACCACAAACAAATTAACAAATGATTGCATCATCAGAAAAACAACACCAGCAAAATACAAAATCTATCGTCGGATATGCTGGAGGTCCAATAATTTCTAAGATATGCGATTTATTACCTGCAAATGAATATCGTTCATCTTTGGTTGATTCTTTAATAACTGCTCTTGATTTAAAGACGCGTTGTATTAATATTACTGTCAAACCAAGTACAAATTCAGAACTTTCGAAATTTCATGATAAAGCATTTATAAAATATTTAATGAAAAGAAGATCTACAACCGATGATGAAGGAATGAATGGAGGTGAACTAAACCCACAATTAAATCATGCACTGGATATATTGAATCGATTGGATGATGTTGTAAAAGATGATGAATTATCAAGTGATGAAGAATTTTCATCTGATTCTTCTAATGATACAGATGATGAGCTTGAAAATAAACCAGTTATTAATCAATCATTTGATGAAAAGTTCGGCTTAAAATTTGATTGTCCTGTCTTCCCTTATATGAGTAGCTATGTTAGAATTATATGCGGTGCTACCATTTCATGTGCTAAATTTCTAACGCGTCAATATAAGATTAACCTCGAACAGAGCAATAACAAGGGTGATAATATTGATGAGAAAACCTCAACTCTTGTTGCTATCAACTGGAATGGTGGAAGACATCATGCGAAAAGAGCAAAAGCTTCTGGATTTTGCTATGCTAATGATATTGTATTAGGAATACTAGAGTGAGTTTCATGCTAATATTCCGATCGCTTGTATATAATAACTAACATATATTTACAGATTGAGGAAAACATTTACAAAAGTGATGTATATTGATTTAGATCTTCATCATGGAGATGGGGTCGAAACCGCATTTCAATTTTCAAATAAAGTCTTCACAATATCAATTCATAGATATGATATTGGATTTTTCCCGGGAACTGGTTCAGTCGATGATAAGGGAATTGGAATGGGGAAAAACTTTGCTATTAATATACCTACAAGGAAAGGATTCAATGATGAAAATTTATTAACAATATATGAAGAAATTATTTTAAAAAGGTTTAATGAATTTAAACCAGATGCTATTGTGTTGCAATGTGGTTCTGATGGTTTATCAAGTGATGAACATAAAGAATGGAATTTAAGTATTAAAGGGATCGGAAAGGTCGTCAATAAAATCATAGAATTGGGTAAACCAACTTTATGTTTAGGTGGGGGTGGTTATAATCATACAGAAACTTCAAAATGTTGGTCATATATTACAGCTTTATTAACAGGATATAAAGAATCTAATAGAGAATTGTTTGAAAATGAATGGGAAATGATTCCTGATCATGAAAATTTTGATGAATATAAAAATGATGGGTATACTTTTTGGAGTGCCGAAGTTAGTAGAATGAAAAATGGGAATGATAAAGATGAATATTTAGAAAATATAATCGCAATAATCAATAATAGATATTAACTTAAATATTTTTTAAATAAATATGCAACATTCCACACCTGATAACTAATAATTGAGAATAGGGATTATTCTATTAAAGGTTTAAGGGTACAAGTAGTGGCCGAATATTCAGTCCAACAAGTGGTCGAACATTAATACCTCTTGTAGGCGAATATATAGTTCTAGAAATGGTCGAACTTCAGTAGAATTAGTATACCCGCATACCTCTGAAGCCTAAGGTTCAGCAACGGATATACATCATTATCAACAGAAGTACAAGCTCAATACAAAATAAGGCAAATATTATTTTACGGAAAAAAGATCCAAGTAACATAAAAATTACACATTAGGCCAAAAACTAAGGGGTTTGCTGAAAATTGGTATTCACCATGACCGAACATAAGTGCATCGTGTGGCCTAATATTCAGTTCAGCAAGTGCGATATTTATTCATCAAGTGACCGATTATTAGCATATCAAGTGGTCGGTTATTTAATGTTTCAAGTGACCTAAGCTGGGGTTATATGAAATATCAGACAGGAATCAATTATAATAAGTAAATACATGTAGTCCCTGTTTCAGACAAACTTGTTATAATAATATACGATTATATGAATACTTTATATATACAGCTAGAATCAATCACTATCAGATAGCAAATCATCATCCTCAAATATATACTCATAAACTCCAAAAACAGAACCTACTTGTTTTAACCAATTTTCATTCCACCTGTATCTACTTTCTCTTAAAGCGCCTTGCTTAATTCCCTTTAATGCCTTTTCATCGGTAAGTAAAATCTCAAGAGACTGACACATCTCTTTATAATTTGTAACGATGGTTCCATTCCCACCATCTTTAACGAGTTCAGGTATTGCTTTGAATCCAAGGGAAATCACAGGAACACCACAGCCAAACATATCAACTACCTTCATCGGGAGATCAATTCCACTGCTTGATTCATGTAAAGATATACCAATATCTGCCGATCCCAGAACTAATGGATAATCGGAAGCTTCTAACCAACAAGTTCGTACAAAAACATTTTTAAAGCATGCACTTTTAACCATAGACAAGAAATCGTCTTTCAAAGGACCTTTACCTGTAACAACAACAAATAACTTTGGTAAAAGACTTCGTTTATCGTATAACTTTAAAGCTGAAATTAATATTCCAAAATTTTCATCGGGAGTATAGGAAGTCGATGTAACAACAATTTTATCAATCCCGGGTTTGAAATCTTTAAGTACACTATCTTCGAACTTTTTAATAATTGATGCTATTTCTAAATCAGATAATGAATGGAATTGATCAGCAGGCCTATCGTGTAATGTTATAATTCTTTCCGTTTTCATATTCATTTCTTCTCTTAAGAAATCAGCCATTGTATCAGTTACAGTCAAATGGGCATATGCTGACTTTCCAAAAAATGATTCATATCTTTTTGCAATAGTAACAATCTTATTATTCATATCTCCTAATTTAACACCTAAAACAGTATAACCAAGATTATGCCAATCAATCACTAAATTTGTTCTTCTAGATATGAAATTGACATAGATCTTAACAACACTTAATAATGGTATAGCGGGTGGGTTTTGAACTAACAAATAATCAGCATCTTTTAACTCCCATAATAATTTAAATAAATAAAAATGTTGTAATATAATCTTTTTAATGGCTCCTATTATAAAAGAAACATTTTCTTTAGTTTTGATAGTTGGAATATAGTGCAAGTTCACTTCACCTTTATTCCCGAACAATCCATCAATCACCTTTTCACCTTCATAACCACAAAGATCAACATTTATTCCAGCCATTGATAAAGATCTTGCGTGATACATCATACGTGGAGACCTTCCAATATCACCCAAAACAAGAATGATTGCACGCTTTTTCCGACTAGGGTCTTTATATCTCCTTTCCATATAAGCTGGCAGTAAAATATAACATGTTACTGGAAGAGTGAAGTATGTTATGAGAAGTAATATCAGCCAAAACGGCATTTTCCAGGTGTTTGTTGTACTAAGAATGCATATGTTGGTTTAGTGACACGAAGCATAAATGCATAGTCCGCCCATCGAGTTATGCTCGTAGCTATCACGTGGCAATGGCCGGGCATGGTCGATCCGAGCCCCGCGATATGTAGGCTTAGCTAATTACAGACCGATACCCGAGCACGGCGAGCACTGAGCAACATTGTATTCCGGACCGTGGTTGCGTTAAGCTCGATCCGAGACATTGTGGCGAAAACTGCCATCCATAGGCTAATTATAGCAGAACTTTATTTCGGACCGTGTGTGGAGCGATCTACTTTATATAAACCCCGTTTTTTCCTTTGACCAACAACAAGAACAATCCATCATTTCTTTTAAATTGAGAACTACTACAATGCCTAAACAGTCCATAGCTAACAATGCTGACAAAATGACAGAAGATCAAATTGCCGAAATTAAAGAAGCTTTTAGTATCTTTGATAGAGATAATGACGGTATGCAATGCACATAACAAAACTACCAAGCTCCAAACTAATATTCATATTATAGGTCGAATCAGTACCAAAGAACTAGGAACTGTAATGAGGGAGCTAGGACAAAACCCCACTCATCAGGAACTACTGGACATGATTCATGATGTTGATATAAATAATGATGGTTACATCGATTTCCCTGAATTTTTAGTATTGATGAGTCGTGCTGCTCCTAAACAAAACGATGATGATGAAATAAGAGCTGCATTCAATGTATTTGATATGGATGGTAGTGGGACCATATCGAAAGATGAGTTACGATATGTTTTAAGAGGATTAGGTGAAAATCTTAGTGAAAAGGATCTTGACGAAATGTTTAACCAGGCTGATTTAGGTAAGTATTTTCAAAAAGCAATTATAACTGGCCACTACTAACATAGCCTACTTATAGATGGAAGTGGTACTGTTGACTTAAATGAATTCTTTAAAATGCTTACGAACTGATATTCTTGAATCTTGAGTATGCACAGAAGTTTTTTTTTTCTTTCTTATATTAACCATGATTATTATGCATCATTACATTTTTATTATTATTTTGAAGCAGCCAATTTTGATAAATTATGAAAAGTTCAGTATTATCGACAGTTATTTTTAAGTTACAAATGAATTATAGTATAGTATATTGTCTGTTCGAAAAGATTAGGAGTGGCTCATATGTTAAAAGTATTTTTTTAAATTTGCCACAGTAAATAATATAAAGTTATATGGTTTTTTTTCTTAGAAGTTGATATAATATGGAACTTGAGTAAGCAAGTATAATACGTATGATTTTATTTCAAATAGAAGCATATTTGAGCTTGTTTTATAAATATATTAATATAAGCTAGGCCCGTTTCTAGTAAGGTTAAATCTTCTAAAATTGATAGAAAGACCTAAGTTTCATGAATTCAAACCATTAATATTAAATGCCTGAAACTGTCAGTTTAACTCAATTATTAATGCTCCCCCACAAACATTTAATGTGCTAGAAAACAATAGCGATAAAAAGCAAACCCCTCTAACTATTGATGAGTTATACTTATAATACTGGTGCAAATTAAGTGGATAGTGAATTTGGTCAATTCAATTATTTTGTACTGTTTCACAGCAATAGTGATACACGAATATCACTACAGTGTGACACGAATTTATTGTAGTGGACTTTTTACCAACATACAGTAAGAACAACTAACTATTTACAATTAATGGTTATAAATTTAAAAACTGAACACGGAATACATTAATTAAAACGTAACAAAACTAACTTATCATTCAACATTATCATTTTCATAAATAATTTCACAAATAAATTATATATATAACTAGTTGAACTATACAAAAATACCAACTTAATATACATAGACAAAGATATAACTATAGCCTGAGAGGGTCCTCCTTATGTTTTACTTCTTCTTTTTCTAGAAAATCAAAGCTTTCTCTTCCATCTTCTTTTTCGGGGTCACCTCCTTCGATATCTTTTCTGAATTTATTATCGTCAACTACCATTAAAACTTCAGCATCATTTAAATCACGATTTCTCTCCTCAGGTCCAAATAGAACGACAATTAACACAAATCCGAAAACACATCCCATAAATATAGCCATCACTAAAGAATAATTGTATACTCCCTCTCTTTTTTCCCCATTAGCATCTCTTAATGGAAATCTCTCACCAATGGTTGCCTGAATGGTAGAAGAAGCAGAGGAAGCTAAATTTCCCAATTGATACGTGGTACCCGTAATAAATGCTCTGAATTGATGAGGAGAAAGTTCACTAATATGGATTGGAACAATTCCCCACGCACCTTGGACAAAGAATTGAAGAAAGAATACACCAGCGTTTATTGCATCTGATCTAACAAAAGCCCATGGGTATATCATTGCTCCACCACCAATACAACATATTATTATTGCTAAACGACGACCAATGAAAGAAGAGAGATGACCAAAAATAATTCCTCCAACAATGGCACCTATATTAGCAACAGAATTTGTCACAGTTGAGCGATCTCTACCAAACCCAAGTTCGGTTGTAAGCATTGTAGGAAATAAATCTTGTGAGCCATGAGACATAAAATTAAAGCCAGCCATCATTATAATCAAATAAACAATATATAACCAATAAACTTTCAATGCTTTAGCACCATCGGATAGGAATTGTTTTGCAGTATTATTCATTTGATCATTATTCTTAAGCTTTCTAATTTGTTGCTGAGCTTTAAACGCATCCGTTTCATCCATAAAGAGTCTCCAAATAGCGAAGACTAATGCGGGACCAGAAGAAAACCAAAATATTGATCTCCAACCTTTTGGCGTGGTATCGGTTAAAGCTCTATTAAATATGACAACCAATAGATAACCAAAGGCATAACCTTCTTGTAAAATCCCAGATATCACACCCCTTGCTTCGGGTGGACAATCATCAAAAGCAGTAGCAGCAGCATTACCAAACATACCACCCATTGCAATACCAAATATGGCCCTGACACCCAGAAATTGTTTATAAGTTTTAACAAAACCAGTTGCAATTTGCAATACTACTAATAATAATAGATTAATAATAAAGGGATATTTTCTTCCGTACCTATCACCAGCGACACCAAATATCACGGCACCAACAGATCTTAACATTAAAACTAGAGTGATACCCCAAGTAATATCTTTTTTAGAAACATCCAAGCTTTTTGCGATTTCAGCAACATTTAACGATACAGCAAAGAAGTCAAAAGCATCCCATGTCCAACCTGCAAACGCAACGGCAAAAAAGTTCCAATTTCTTGCTGTTAATAATTTCAGAGAACCAAAGGGATTTATATGAGTTTTTGCAATCGCTAAATCTTCCTTTGAAGGAAAAAGAGTTGTGAAACGTTCTTTAAAATATTTTGAGATTGTTGAACGGTTTATAATTGGACCCTGTAATTCGTTGTCATTAACTTTTTCAAATTCTTGTTCCATTGGATTAGCCATTTTTTGCCTCATTATAATAAATAAAGAAAATGTGGGGGAAAGCAATTTATATAGTGTTTAAAAATAAATTCGATGCAAATGGGGAATCTTAATGTGGGGTGCATATTATTACTAAAGCGAATCTTTAAGCGATTGAAGTGGGGCAAATTCTTAACCGCAACTTTTAAATTTATTATTACTGTTTTTCCGTTCAAATACCCGGAACCTAAAAATCCAAAACGAGTGGTTGCATGACAATCTCTAGCGTATCGCGCGCGGCAGAAATTAAGAGACGTGCGGCTTGACAAAATATGACGGAATAATAAAAATTATTATTTTAAACGGAAAAAAGAAAGGCAAATTGACAATTGAGACGATATCTAGATCTCTACCAAGAATTTTTCGGGCATCGAAAACAAAATATGTACTGTGCAATAACTTGGCCTAAATTGAATGAAAACACGATATAAACTAAATATTTAACCCGGGTTTAAGTTTCCCGGCATAAGTTGAACTTGAACTAGTACTGTATCTTTAATATGTAATTTTTTTTGGGGCTGCAAAATTCTTGCAGTCCGATATTGATACGCCACCATGCCGCGCCGTCACCTAGTCGTGCTTACATGAAGTCATAAACACAATTCAAAAATTATATATTTATATAACCTATAGTTGGCGGGTTAAGCCAAGCTGCCTATAAGTTATATGATCAAAGGAACTGAGAGCTTGATCGCACTTTCTCCCGTTAGACACCTCTGTTTCCAAGAAGAATTAATATTTCTTTTTTTTAAGTTGTATTATTATGTGTAAATTTTTCTTTTTTTAATTCTGTTGGTCAATATAAGGTAAAGAAAATAAGAATAATTAACTGTAATACGCCGTAGAGATGGGTTCATTCAAGTAATGAACCATGTGCAATAAAGTGTAAGATTAAGAGCTGTTATAGAGAGTCGCAGACTCTCAGGGAACCCAAGAAGTTCCCAACCCAAATGAGACAAGGAAAATCTAAAAGGTATACTGATTCTGAATTACTAACTGGTATACCGTCTGTCGACGCTACTCGGACACACTCAAAAATGGTGCATTTCAAACACGAATTTAAAATCCAACAACAAATATAAATTAATCTAAATAGTATTACTAAAATCTAATTAATCACATAATTCCAATGATATTTCTTTAAAATATAAATTTTGTTTTTTGTTGGATTTTAAATTCGTGTTTTAAATGCACCACTTTAGTGTCCGAGTACAGCTCCCTATATCACCTGACCTGAAACTGCAATTGATATTGCAATCGCAATGCTATACGTAGATATCGATGTTTACATATATTAATAATGGAAGTTCAACCTCCAAAAAGACAATATGCCTGTGTTATTTGTAGAAGACGGCGAACAAAAGTATGTTTCTTTGTGATAGCTTTCTGTTGGATTCAGCTACTAATATTGATACCGTATAGTGTGACAAACAGAATCCACACTGTACACAGTGTGAAAAGCTTGGGTTCTCTCATCTTTGTATATACAGTAACAAGCGATCAAAGGGCATAAATGTATATGATGATAAAGCAAAAGGACAACGGCTAAATTCGCTGGAAATAGAATTATCCTCTCAAAATGCAATGCTTAAAAATCAGATTACCAGTAAAAGAAAAGAGTTACGACGCATGAAAAGGTCTATAAACAATAATAAGCGAACGAAGTTTGACTTCCCAGACAATCATAGCATCTCTAAACATGTTGACCCTATAATGGAATTAACTCAAAATATTGGTTCTTTAAATATTGAAAAAGATTACACTTCGCATTTTGGTACAACAAGCAGATTGGGTATTATAATGAGAGATCCCGTATTGGCACAAGTTTATTCCTCAACAAATTCCGAGATTAATAGTGTATCATCTTATAAAAGGAAATCGGAGCCTGACTCTCTTTATGGTACAATTGTTGCAATACATTCGATTTTACATCGATTATATGAAATTCTTCCTTCTGTGGATCATTGTGATATCCTCGTCAAGTACTATTGGTTTTACTTAGATAGTATTTGGAATGGCATTGATTATGAACCTTTCACCACCATATTGAAGAATATTAGCACAATTATAACTGACGATAATGAAATTAAACGGTACAGGTTCAAGACTTCAGATTCACAATTTGAAGATAGTGAGTTAATCAGTCTCTCAACCTTTCTCCTTATACTAAGATTGGGATATTTAACAATTCCAATGGACGACAAAGAAAATACTATATCTAGCTGCTTAAAACCTCTAATAGTAGATAATGTTTCAATAGGCCCTGAATTTATGATATTATCACAAAATCTTTTATCCTTTATTAATCCAACAAAAACAGGTTATTTTATGACCAATCTACAATTATTACAGTATTTTATTTGTTTAAGATTCTATTACTTATATGCACCTGAAGATGGAGATGGCGTTGATGGAGAGGAAAGTGCTATTATGTTTGGTCGTACAACTCGTTTAGCCATTGAGATGGGTATTAATCGAGACCCCGATACTTATGATCCAACTGGGAAAATATTTGATGAATACTTCAAATATAAGTGGAGAAAAGCGTGGTGTTTTGTAGTTTCAATCGATGCATTTCAAGCTTCCAACTTAGGTAGGCCTCTTCTCTTAAATAAAAATTATATGGATACAAAACAAATACAAAAATTACATATTCCCGATTTGTCTTTTTATAAAAATATCCCTACATCATCATCTTTCAATATCAAGAAACTTCAAAATAGCGCTGATATGCTCAATTATTTATTTGATCAGACTACATATATGACAGATGGGGTCAATATATGGATGAACTTAAAAGAAAAACCACGACGATCATCAATTGAAAATATCATTACTAATATATTGCACACATTAAAAAATCGATTCCCGAGGTTATCTGATCTATTTAATAAATCCTCCAAAACTCCTAGAAAAACTGAGTCTAAGATTGAGATCAATGTAAATGATATCAATAAATTGATTGAAAATGATGATTTTAATATGAAAGTTTTATTAAATACACAAAGAATACAGCAATTACAATTGGGATGCATTTTATTAGCACAACTTCATGTCCATTACTATTTATTATTTTTAAATAGTGATTTAAAGACTGAGCCTAATATAAGCCAGCATTATCTTTTACAAACGGAGATTGCTGCTTGTTTATTATTTTATTTCTCTCTCGGTTTTTATAATTTAACATGCACTAATCATCATGCTTCAGATAATGATTATGGGTTCGGAATGGGGACTGAGACTAGAAATATAGTTATACCTCAAATGGTAATACGATTATATCGACTTGTTCCATTCATAATCTCGATAATATTAAGAAGTCAAACTAAAGAATTCCAATCACAATTAACTTTATGCAATTTATTTAAATCATCACCCTATACCTCTTCTATAATGGTAATTTCTGATATATTTAACGATACTAAAACTAATCGTGGTTCTACTACTATATATTCATTTTTACCAAGTGAAGTATCTGAGTGTTTAAAAAGACCTCTGATTGATTATTTTCAAGAGTATTATGAATTACTTCTTCAATATCCCGAAAGATTTTCAGAGAAATCTAATGATATTTATACAGCATGGAATAAAATGAAGAGCATTTATAACAAAAATGACAATAAATCATCAGGGATTGTTATTAATGATATTCCAATTCCATTTAACAGTGAATGTGCATGTGGAAATAACGATATCCATCTTGATATAATGAATGACTATAAATCCCCAAGTGAATATTCAAACAATATCAGTCACATTGATACTAACTATGATTTCAATTCCTATAATCCTAGCAAGGATTTGGATTCATTTGCAACTGGAAACCAGTCATCTTCAATTGATGAACTCATGGATATATCAATGTTACCCGATCTATACCATAATGATTTATTCTTTGAAAGTATCCATTATGATTCAATCATTAATGATACGCTAGGTTAGTTTTCTTACTGTTTCTAATCTGCATTCCTGGGGTTTTAATGAAATGAATGAGGTTTATTATAAACTTGATTTATGTGTATAAATCTATTAGATTAGGTTCTCTATTATATATAAGCTCTTACATGCAGAGAGTTTCATGATCAGTTGTTTTGAAAGGCATTGTGGAGCGAATTATATTCTAAGAATATGAGAATTAATGTGAAGTGGGGTGATATGAATAATATCGGAGCGTATTGTAAATGTGTTCTTGTGCTTGCATGGTAATTTCCCTTTTTAAATTTTCATCTAGTAGAATATATACAGAAGAAGAAGAAAGTTGATTATGGAAGTGTCTTTAGTGTGAACACTGTGAAGTATTACACTTGACTTCATTAGATATTATTAACTGCCTACGCTTCCTTAAATCTTTAGCTTCGATTTCTCGCGTATTCCTCTCTTAGTTTAGTTAAATTTACTACCCCATTATTCATGTTAAACTGTCACAAACCAGCTGCACCGGATGCACGGTATAGAAGCCCTTTATTAATATGGACGACTATTGTCTATTAACGCTATTAGATCGTGGTCGTTAAAGATCAACTCAAATCAGTCCTTGAGTCTTATTCTTCAGCAAATCTTAGAGATTAGATCATTGATTCGTATTTCCCATAATAAAATTTTCTCCTTCTCCAAGGGCTCCAATGATCAATTCCCCCACACTCACGAGTGATGACTTTGATTAGTTTGGCGTTATAATACTTGGCTATCATTTAAACTTCAATTGTAACAAACTTCAATTGCAATGAGCAATCATAAGATGAAAAATAATCTGAATCAGCTTCTCCTCATTTCAAATACAGTAGAATCTGAGTAGATACTAGATATTTTAGTATATAAATAGATAGATTTTTCTTATTTCGTTTTCTCTTCTTAATCTGTCATATCTTAAGAAAGTCAACGAACTAGTATGTACTACGTAGGTATTGAGGCCTTCTAAATTAAATTTAAAGTGCCATAATTATAGCAAACATTTGACTCGAAGTGGAAGACTAAATTCTTTGATTTAATTTTGCCTAAACTACCGCTCTAATATAAAATTGTGATTGTAGAATATGATGACATATATTTCAAATTGATTACAATAATACCACACAAAAGAACAAAGGGATCTCAATCAAAGACAATATACTATAATTATAGCCGGAAAGTCAAAAGATATTGTCACAATGATGAACATCGTCATGAAATGAAATTGAAGAATTTCATATGGAATGATTAATACGATTTTAACTTTCATATTGAGTGATTAATACAATAACATGAAATAGTTTATAAATATAAGTCCCCTTTAATAAACAGAAGAATCTACATATAATAACTTTTTATAACTGAGCATTCCATTCAGCAAAATAATTAATCTTCTCCTGGTTAGTAGAACCTTTAAGTATTCCTGACTTAAAAGGTGGAGTCGAGGTTTGGAATTGGTGTTCAAACCTTCAAATTTGGATTTGGCTTCTCCCTACTGACTAGTGTTCCACTCATACTACATTTAGTATTAATCTATTATATCCTTTGACTAACCTCGACACTTCAAAAAGGCCAGATATATTCTGTAATCATACGAGCTTCAATATCAGATGTTAGTGTGTCAGTCAGGACATTGAGGTCGAAATTGGATGTTTTTAATTTCAGATGTTTAGGTGATGAATCCATCTACTCCCTTTTGAAGTATCGAGGCAAGTCGAAGAATATGAATAGATTAATACTGGTAGAGTTTGAGTATCAGTCTATAGAATTAGGGAGAAACCTTGAAACAATAGTCTGCTCAATTATCACTAAAGAGCCGAGCCGGGGCCGCAAAGGAACTTGTGGATCTTTCTCAGCTTCTCTATCCTTTTCAAGTCTTAATAACACTTCCAGAACTCTATCAAGTTTGGTGTTTCGATTTTAATGTCGATATCATCTTTGAACTCATTCAAAGACTCGATTTGGAGGACCAAATTTCTTACTTTATCTGATCATGATATTATGAAATTTATATTTGCGGATACACAATGATATTCTTTAGATGATAGTTTAATAAAGGATATTTTTAGTTTATTAGGATTTATATTTGTAATAATATAATGTTTCAATGAATAATAATAAGTAAAAGAAAGAAGTGGTAATACCTTTGTGTACAGGAGACCAATTATCTTTTGTGAGGTGCGAAATATTATTACCTAATAGCCACCCATAATTATTCTTTTTGCTTTTCAAAAGACCAGCAAAGACACTTATTCAAATTCCACCAATTAATTTCACTAAACCCACCAATTACAATTATTAAATCTGGCAAAATGAGTTGAAACTTGAAACCCACCGAATACCTTTTCCCGAAACACCCAAATTAAATGGTTTTGCGACTCAGAAGTCTGAATTCCACTAAGAATAGGTTTTAGGAGATCTTCAATTTTTTTTTTCTGGAAACACAAAATATTTTCTTTTAAACCCCTCAATGCCCCATCATACTTCAGCTTATTGGAATTCGAATAAAGTCTTATAAATAGATATTTAACGTTATAACTCGAGCTCTTCGCTAATATTAGATGACAAATAAAGATGGCAGCTGTGGTTACAGTATCAAGATTATATTGTTCATGATTGGGTAAATGTCTCGGCGAATTCCCCATGGCCATGACAATTAACTTACTTACCTACAAATAGAGGGATATATCAACAAGATTCAACATTAATTATTGGAGCGGATATCGAGCCTCATCGATTAACAAAAATCATGATCATGTAGTTATGTACAGTGTGTTAATTATGTTATTAATAGAAAAGGTCTTCAACATTAAACATTAAACATTAAAAATATACATTATATTAAAATTAATCCGGCAGTAAAAATTAAGCCAATTGTAATCTTGTTAAAAAACCCGAGAATAGAAAATAAAAACGAAAATTTGCTGAGAAGTATTTCATATTAATTATAAACAAAACAAATTCAAATTTAAACTGAGGTCTACGAAATATTTCAAGGGAATTGGATAAAAAAAGATTTCTCAAGGAAAACTGCTTGTTTCCAGAGGATCAACAAAAAAATCAAAACACCAATAGATAACATCCCTCCACCAGAACTGCACACAAAAAAGAGAATTAGGATCGATCTGATCTACAAATATATATGTAATGGAAGTTGAGACCAGTTTTAAGATAGAAAACGAGGAGAGCATCGAGGATTATTGTGAGGGAGGTTATCACCCGGTGACTATCGGCGAATCCTTCAAACACAATTCTTATCAAGTTGTTCGCAAGTTAGGTTGGGGCCATTTCAGCACCGTCTGGTTAGCGACTCAGACTAAACCGGTCCCCGATTCAAGTAGGTATGTTGCAATAAAGGTCGTGAGGTCCGCAAGACACTATACCGAGACTGCCATGGATGAGATAAGGCTCTTGCACAAATGTGTTTCGAAAACCTCCCACCCGGGACGATCTCATGTTGTCTTGTTGGTGGATAGCTTCTTACACCATGGACCAAACGGAACTCATATATGTATGGTATTCGAGGTCCTTGGTGAGAACCTCCTGGCACTTATTCGAAGGTTCAGACATCGTGGAGTGCCCACCGTCCTGGTAAAGCAAATCACGAAACAAGTTTGTGCTGGTCTTGATTATTTACACAGACTCTGCGGCATTATACATACAGACATCAAACCTGAAAATGTCCTTATAGAAATTGGTGATGTCGACAAAATTATCCAAATGGTTGAATACGAAGAGAATGAAAAAAGACAGCGACGAATTAGCGCAACATCTACTAAAACAAATGGAAGCACAAATGGACAAAACACGGCTCGTATTGGACGATCCCGAAGAGGTTCTGTAATAACTGGGTCACAACCTTTACCCAGTCCATTAAGGTCACATTTCAATTCTTCTTCTTATTTCCCTGGATTTTCTATGACAAGTGTAACAGACAATCAAACAAAAAGAGAAAATGATAATGATAATAGAAATGTAAATAAAAATGGAAGTGGAAATGAAAAAGAAAATAACGACGAAGTTCAAGAAATCTCTATTTCTCCAAAAGATGAACAAATTATTACCCATAAAATTTCTACTGTTTCAATTTCTGAAGCCCATCATCATCAAAAATCAAATTCTATATCTTCATCAACAAGTACAACAGCGTTAGCGGATAATCTTATATCTGTTAAGATTGCAGATTTGGGTAATGCATGCTGGATAGACCAACATTTTACAAATGACATTCAAACTCGTCAATACAGATCACCTGAAGTCTTACTTGGCTCAAATTGGGGTTGTTCAGCTGATGTTTGGTCATTAGCATGTATGGTATTTGAATTACTTACTGGTGATTATTTATTTGATCCAAAATCAAGTTCATCGGGAAAATATACAAAAGATGATGATCATATTGCACAAATCATTGAACTTTTAGGTAGAATTCCATCAAGTTTGTTAATGAAGGGGAAATGGTCTCGCGATTTCTTTAATTCAAGAGGCGAACTTCGTAATATCAAACATTTAAAACCGTGGGGGTTAAGATCAGTGCTTACTGAAAAATACAAAGTTCCGGTTTTGGCAGCTACTAAAATTGAAAATTTCTTATTACCTATGCTTGAAATAAACAATGAAAAAAGAGCAGATGCTGGTGGTATGGCAAACCATGAATGGTTATCCGACACTAAAAATATGGAGGGCATTATTATACCAGAAAGGAAAGTAGCGTCACCTGGAACAGATATTTTAGGTTGGACGAATGTGGTTAAACGTCAAAATTAATTATCATTATATATCCAAATTTATTTTGTTTATTTTAAATCAATTTTACTGTGTTGTTTATTAGTAATTACTTGTTAATTCTTATGTCTTTTCCTACATTTGTTCTTTATATTATTTCGTTATATATTTTTGTTTAAAGTGTTGTAATTGACTTCAGTTCATTCATTGATAGTATCCGTTTGTATATTTATTACCATTTCTTGACGTTATTTTTATAAAATGATTTTTATTGACACTCATTGGAATACCATCGTATCTACAGATTATAACCCACCCAATTATATTGTGTTTGGAACTTGATTATGATGCAAGAACATGCATATAAGCTATCCTAATTTGCAATTGAACTGAAAAGCAATTAGTTAACGGAGCTGCAATAACCCAAAATTTTAGTAAAAAAAAATTGATCACAACTATCTCAAACACAATTCAAATGGAATATCTGCTATGAATCATATGATGGTTATAAGCCAAATATGCAAACTATAAGTCGTTATTCATTTCTAGATCTACTTAGCGCTGCTTAAGAGTGTCACCCATTCTAAACGATTATGATAATAACCACCGATAAAGTGCCCTGATACTGAATTTTGTCCCGGAATATGAGAGCTGTGGTAAGAAGAAACGAACTTTTAGGCTTTATTATAAGGATGGATACTCCCACAACCACCCAGTAAGAGAATTACAAATGCTACTAATATTAATTGGTTTTAGCAAACACATAACAGATAATTTCTTTTAGAGAAATCTTAACTGGTAACTAGTAGCACTATTAAGTCGAATACGGAAAGAAATTACCACCCTTTATTACAACACCGTTATAAGACGTTTTAATTAGCCCGTAGGTATCCAATCATAAGTTTTAAGACGTTAATTTTAAGCTTATATTTCGTATAATGTACCTGCGTTTTCTTCCATGCTTAAAAAAATTGTTGCATTTTGTGAGATCTAGACGTTTAAAGCCATATTTCTGGTTAAATATAAGTGAAATCTTAGATAGAAGTGCTTACACAATTTTATAATTTAGAAAATTGTAAAAATTCTTGGCCTCTCAGCTCATTTAGAAGAATTATAAAATAGAAAAAAATCTAGATATATAAAGTTATAAACTATTTTAACATGTATACATAGATCTGAATCCAAGTTAAAGATCCCTTTTCTCTCTCTTAAATTTCTGAATAAGACATGACCTAATAATAGATCTATAGTTATTAATTATAGCTATTAGCTATCCTGGCTAGTGCTATATCATGAGAACTGTAGAATACCAAGCTTAAGTTCTAGTCAGTCAACTTAATTCAAAAACGCTTCAGCTTCAGCTTAAACTTCAAGTTATAACTGTGACTTTGCTTTTGTAAGCTGATTTAGTCTATAAACCTACGACTACGTCCTAAAGAAATCTCTATAAGGCCTTACAAGCTCCAAATTTCATTGATTGTGATGAGTATCTAAGAATATCTTGTATGTTGTGAAGTCCACACACACTTAAACAGAATGGGATTTGCATTCTCTTTCTAAATCCGTTTAGATGTTGTTTAATATTTAATTGTGTTACATTACTGTTATAATAGTTTCGTCACATCCCTTAGTGCGGGGCACGATTATTCGGTATTCTTCAGTCTTCAGTAAATTAAAGCTAGATAGATATACTGCATATAATACAATTCTATTAATTAGGACCACTTGGATATCCAGGTGAATCAATTGGAAGCAAACAAAAGCTTAGGTAGAAGGAAATTTAAGAGGCAACTGTAATGATTCATAATTATATCATGATAAATATACCATATATTAAGAACTCGTATCAGAATATTGGAGTATAATAGGTAGTCATGTATCCCCTGCTCCATATGCATATGTATACACCTTTATAACTTATAAACGGTTTTTACTGATATACCCTTTTTTAATTTAATTTAATGTTTCCTAGAAAACAAAATCCGATCACCATCTGGCATACCAATCGGATGAGGAACAAAATATGAATTCTGTGGATCTGCAATTCCAGCATATGCAATATAGAAGCCTAAAAATCCAGATAAAATACCGAAAACCCCAGCAGCTTTTTGCACTTTTAAGCTTCCAATAAAAGCAGATATGGTTAATAGTAAGAATAATAAGTCAACAAAGATGAAAAATATAAAGAAAACCCAAGTAGATTTCAAAGTTGTTAAAGTTATCATAAATACAAAAAAAGTCCAGCATAATAAGTAAAAGCCAAGAGCATTATTGAACTCTTCTGTTGTTTCATAAGCATCTTGTATTCCGAAAGCAGGGGTTAAAATAGCTGAATAAGATAACCAAAAACCACAAAATGATCCAAGAACAGTTGCACCAAAAGTATTATTGCAAGCAAATTGCCACATGGCACATGAAAACATTACAACACCTGAATAGAAAAACCCTAGACCAACCATTATATTTGGTGTTGATACAGATCTAGCATTGACATTAACCAAACAAAGGACAATCGCAGAAATTGAATAAGCACAAAGGCCCAAAGGAACCGAGTTACCAAATTGATAGGCAGATTTCTCTTGTATTCCAGGAACCAAAGTCCCACCAAAAGCATGAGCCAACTCTTCTCTTCGGTATTTATGATTTCCAAGATAAATAAACTCATTGTCGGGGCCTTCTGTTTTAATATGAGTCAAACCAAGATCACCAGTATTCTCTACTTGTTGGAGTTGCTGTTGTTTTGAACCATTACTAGATCTAGAGCTAGCCAGAGATCCTGGTTCTAAGTCTGAATTCATGATTAATGTAGTTATAATTACTGAAAAGAAAATCGATAATTTAGGACTTATATATACTAGCACACCCTTATAATTATATATCGATTATATGAATATTTTATTTTTATGATTAATATTGGATGTCATTAATAATTTTGTTTCTGTTATTGATTAATATTGGTCCTCTCGATTCTACTGCAGTTGAAAATTTAATATACTAATATTGCTTAATACTTATTCACAAATAATTAGATATGACATATCTAGATCTGTTTTTCTAAATTATAATCACCCAGTAGATCATGATTCATGAAGCTATCAAAACTATCGTGATCGAGATCTATAAGTATATATAATTAATATAATACAACCTCGCTAACTATTACCTTATAGCTAGCCATAATACACTGGTATATATGTATGCATTAATATTGTGAAAACGTATGGTATAGCTATAGAGTAAATTTAAAGGGAGACTAATAATTACAAAAGATTTAAAGCTATGGCTGAACATAAATATAAGCTTATATGTGAAATTGAAAATTTAAACATTAACTACATCTATTTCTAATAGAAATATAGTTTCCCCACTTTCCTTATGCGGTTAAAGTTACAATATTAGTACAGAGTAGCACTGAGTACACCAATTGCAATACTGTATTAAAAAAATTTGAATTTGAATATTATTTGATTCCTAATAATTCCTATTCCTATAGGGAAATTTGGCTATAATTATAATTTATTACAAACAGCAGAAATTCCGAACTGCCCCGACGTTGACTCAATTGGATAATTTGGATTTTACTAAGTCTCGAATTATAACATATAGTGTTCAATCTTGTAAATTATAATATTAATTGTAAAATTTAAGGAATTTCGGAAATATTGAATGCACAATATATATTATTGCAATATAAATTTTTATTAGAAATGAAGATATATGTCATACCGGTATATATAATATAAACATTATACATTTAATTCTAACAATTATATTTGGAAATTTGATTTTGGAGAGATATCTTTAGCGCTAGCTATACATAGTATAATTATATATAAGTATGGATATATGACAAATATTTATATCGCAATAACCCAAATTTAAGATGTGAAGTTTGTGAAGTACTTTAGAAAATTACTTACATAATTAATTAATAAAATTTAACATATTTTTTAGACCGTAATTTATGATTATAATATAATCGGCTATGTTGTAAATAAGTTATGTAGAAGATCTCTTCCAAATCATTTTTTATGGAATAAGCTTTTTCATACCTTACCCTTCCCAATATTGTAACACCCGCAAGAACGATATTATGCGTGCTATGTCCTTGCTTTTAATATTCATCTTTTCTGCAGTTTTAATATACATGTAGTAGCCATTCCTATCACCTTGACCAAGTAACCTCCAAATCTCACACCACCACTAAAAAATCATCCAATAAATCTAGAGTAGATGAATTGGCACCTTAATTTCCCGTTCGAAAAGAAATCTATTATAATTAACATTTCTAGTTTGAATATTGTAGGGATCTAAGTCTTTCAACGGTGAATATGTATTATGTAGTGGTAATGTTAACAGAAAAAACACCTATAATTTATATATATTCTATATCATTTGCTTAATTAATAATCTTCCAATTACAACTACGTATAAGTTATACTAGATTTATTTTCTGTTTCAATACCAGGTTTGAGGTATAAGATACTTTGAATTTTTTCTTCTCTCCTCTTTCATTTATTTTGAAATATATAACGAACAACATATTTTAAATTCGGTTGATGCAATGCTATATTGCCACCTCCATAGTTTAATAGTTCATTCACCTCCTTCTCGACATTCAAGATATAATTTTGGAGCAGAAATTTGGTTCTATGCTGTGAAGAGAGATCTTATAGGGTATTTCCGAAGTTGATAGCTCAAAATTGTTTCTTATACTCCACATTCAAATTTTATCGGCTTCAGTGAAGTGTCTCGGGGTTGAATTGCTCAGCAGGAATCTTTCTACAGATTTTTTAATTTCAATTACACCTGTATATTTGTTGATATGTATTTTAGAGTTATAACGATTTGGGAGAAAAAAGAAAGAGGTTGAAGGTTGGAATGCCAGACTAGTATCTAACGGAATGTCCAATTTTTTCCAAATTTAGTTATTTTCATTTTTTGATGAGATTATCAAAAGTATAAGCGCTCCATCTTTCGTTATTGATGTGACTCTGGTGGATTTATTGGTAAGTTTAGTAACTTATGATGTTTCTGCTGAATCCACGTATTAGATAATACCAGTAGTATGGAAAATGATATTCTCTATTTGATCTTCGCAAAAAGATTGCTCTTTAATTTATTAGTATTCCTGGTTGGCTTTCTTTAAGTAATAAATCAGGGAGCAAATAAATTAGAATTTAACCCTTTTTGATGTTCATTAGCATGCACATACCATACCGTTCTTCGAGTGTTTAAATAGTATCTAAATCAATTAATTATTTCGAGCAAAAAAAGTTCTTTTTGAATTTTGTCAATATCTCATTTTGCTGAATTTTGAACTATAGCGAAAATTTCCATTAGTAATTCAATTTCGAGAGAATGGGGAAATCAGCACTCTTAACTGTTTCCATTGACAGGTGATCTTTAATATTTGTTTTGTATTTAAATGTTTATATCATGTGTGAGAATGTTAGAAACACTAACTTCAATAGTGACAGATAAATAATACGTCAAGGCCATCACATCGATGAAAGAATCAAACCATTGTTTGAGATAATTCTATGTTTATTTTTATATCTTTGTCTTTATTTGATATTCTTTATTTTTACATATAGATAGATAAAGAAAAAAGCTAACATATACGGATATAAAGAACGATTTTTCCCTTCATAGGAAAAATCAATCAAACAATTCAGTCAATACAAAACTACTTATTATTTATCTTCACCCTCATATCAAATGCCTGTGAGTTTAACAAATTCTGATTTGGTAGATGATTAATCGCCTACTTTTGAAGAGTTGAAATTTCTATTTCTTTTTTTTGACTTTCTTGATGGCGCTAGTTCCATTGGGAAATTACCACTGAATGTTCTCACTCAAGAGAATCGTTTTTTTTTCATTGGTGTGGGACTCAACTTTAAGCGATACCCACTAAAAACCCCTAACAAATAACAAAAAATTTACATGTGTGAATAGCGTATTTTATCCATTGCACCACAGAGCCGAGACGCAAGACCCAGAGAATTAGATATCCCAAAAAAGGAAAAATATAATGAAGGATGCGAGGTTCGAACTCGCGCGGACAACGTCCAGCAGATCTTAAGTCTGCCGCCTTAGACCACTCGGCCAACCCTCCAACTCTCTGTTTTTGTAAAACATTTTTGTGTCGTGACATTTTTAAGGTCAACACTCTTTACCACACTTCCCAATACATTTTCCCAGCTTGGGTTATTTGAAGATTGCTCAATAATAAGAGTGCTAAAGAAGATGATGTTAGGAAGAGAAAGAATAGGGATCAAATTATTGATCATAAATACAAAAGAAAACAATATAGAAAAAAATGGGCTTTTTATCAAAAAGGCACTAGAGCTAAGGAAAAAATATTAGATTTGCAGGGACACACACTACTACATCCTAACAAAAAAGCAAAACAATGGTGGCAAAAATCTGATATTTGTAGTTTATGTCAACAAGGTAAAGACGACATATTACATCTATTTGAAGATTGCTCAACCATAAGAATACTAAAGAAGATGATGTTAGGAAGCGATAGAATTGGGATCAAATTATTGATCTTAAATCCAAAAGATAACCATATAGAAAAAAATGGGCTTTTATCAAAAAGGCACTAGAGCTAAGGAAAAATATTAGATTTGCAGGAACACCACCACAAATATTAAATGAGATTGATTGGGGGATTCTAATATCTAAAAACTTGAAAAAGTAAAATATATCTAAAAAAAAAAAAAAATTACTTTTAAGGTGGTCTAGGTACATAAGAAGGGAAGAGAGAAGAGTGTCAAGAATACACAAAAATAAGAAGAATAGAAAGAGAGGTTTTTATTTCACTATATATAATAGAGATTTCCTCAGAATTTACATCGTTTCTAGTTATATAATTTAATTGGAAAATATATGAAAAGTTAAAAAAAAAATATATTAAATGAGATTGATTGGGGGATTCTAATAAAGAAAAAAACAAAAATATTTACTTTTAAGGTGGTCTAGGTTAATAATTAGGGAAGAAAGAAGAAGTCAAGACACAAAAATGAAGAGAATAGAAAAAGAGGTTTTATTACTATATATAATGGATTTCCTCAGAATTGGCATAGTTTCTACTTATATAATCTTACTGGAAAATATATGAAAAGTTAAAAAAAAATTATTTGGGAGTATTAATTGGAAATTATATGTAAATTTGAGGATTTTATTACTAGTGCGGTGATCATGATCATCTAAAATGAACCTGCTTACATATGGGAGGTATTGATAATTTCACCAAGGACGGATCCGGATATCGATTGCTTCTAAATACACTGCGCATATGCATATTTACTCTATCCAGATATGCATATTTGCAGAATTACTTTATATGGAAATCCAATGGATGAATGAAAAAAATTAAATTGATTCTATTTTTCAATTATTTATTAGCTAACATCTTCAGAATTTTTATTTATCTTTGTTGGCAGTAGGTTGAGTTAGTTTCGAACAGGGGTGTTAAGAAAAGTTCATCATATATGATTAAGAAGTCAAGATTGAACCTTCGATCAGGTGCATGAGACCTAGGGGGTAATGGGGTAATTTATCCATGTTGTTAGTGCATATTATTGATGCTTTGATGTCGCGAGATTTGTATATGCCTATATTATATTTTGTGTAATTGTAAATGAAAAGCAAAAGTATTATTATATGAGTTATAGATGAAATATTTAACGATTGTTAATACTCTGTTAAAATACCATTGTAAATTTAAACAATTAAGATCCTATTGGTGATCTTAAGTGATATCTAAGATAACTACTAATTATAAATTGAAAGCTTGAGGAACAAAAAAGAAAGGAAAGAAAAGTATTTATATAACCAAAAAGGACTTATCCTGAATTCAGCTAAAGCTGAAATCTCGAAGGAGCGATCTCTGGGACGGAGTAAGGTAAAGGTCTATATTTGAGTTCAACATACGACGCGTATACCACCTCAACGCAATCCGATAAAATAAAAATAAGAACATAGTAGAGTTTGTAATTTATATATCCACGAACATCCTTGATGATGTTGGTTGTTGGTTGTGCTGAATCAAAAAGGGGTGTTGGGAAATTTAAAGCTCAGATGCAATTCATTGATGATCACCACCAAATCAGTTAATTGCAAGATTAATTAAAGAGATATTTATTATCACTATTTTACAATTGATGACATGTATATACATGTGTGAAATTTTGAATATATATGCACACAATTACAAGATATACAAACGTGCGCGCTGTATACAGAGAAGGGACATATTATAAGGTTAAATAATTATATATAAAAGGATTCATATGCGTTAATTCTGTTTCAAATATGATCATGGTGAGAAGCACTGAGAACATCTGGCGATTGAGGTTTTTAGTGAGTACTAATAAGTAGTGTTCGGGGTCCTGGATTTATCTAAAAGAACGAGTCACCTCACTATTACGTATAACTTATATAGTGAGACTTCGTCCGTTAATATATAATTTCCTCTTGCCTGACATGTAAGGTTATGGAACAAAACATTTGCAGTATTCATATTATAATTAGTTTTAACTGACTTGAACACTAACTTAATATAATATTATACCACTAGCCATATATTATATAAAATATAAATAAAAGGGATATCACGATCACCCACATAGTAGATCTTATTCAAAATTGGAATATTAATATAATTAATGAATAATCAATAAGTGATCAAATATAAAACTAAATGTCAGTGCACCAGCCACGATTAACGTTATTGCCAAAAAGGATAAAAGTTTCCTCTTCTTCGCGATATTCTTTAAAATTGAGTGCTTTCATTTACAACCGAAACTAACTCATGATTAGGGTCTAGTTCTATTTACCTGTAGGCCCTGTATAGTTTTTAGCATTTAGAGATTAATTTAGTGCAAGAATTTAGAATTCGAAATCAGCTAAGAATTTATCGCTCCCGGATTAACCTCTGTGTATAATACTGTATAAAACAGTATAATATATGCATATATGCACTCCGGAATATTCAAAATTTGACTATATATATGTTTTATGCATATACCAGGATTATTATACCCAGATCACCGGAACAATTGGAAGTTGTTCCGAGTATGATTATTTTAATAAATAGTAGCAATCGGAAAATTGAACGGGATTTTACAATACGAGAAGTCCGTTCACAAAGATATAAAATGTTATACATAAACGTACTATCTGAACTTTTTCTCCAGATTTGACTGATTACAAGCGGATACGTAAATTTAGGCATATACCGTACAATGTACACTTCAGTAATTTCCCAGCGCTTAGCTAAATCTACCATAACAAGAGATCTATAGACTAGAGAAACTGGTGATGAAAATCTTATGATTATTGCAATTGTATATGACGCGTATAGTATCAATTAATGTTTCGATGATTTTAGATCACGTACGACGTATACAAAATGTTTCCTTAGAAGTTAGAACTAATCCTAAGAAATGTTAATCATGGTTAACTATCAAAATCATACAGCTGATTTGTGTACATCTACAGTCATTTATAATTATACTACCTACAGCACAAAAACATAAAATCAGGGCTTGAAATCAATTTATAGGTCGGATATTACTAATTAGTAATTACATAATTACATGTACCACCAGCTATATATAGGCCTGCAAATCTAAAGAGATTGCAATTGACAAATTCAAAAATATAATGTTTAAAAAACTCTTAGCCTTTGGAACTTCTTTACTTATTGTTGTGGCTGGCTCTAATGCCGCCCCAATGTATGTCATAAAATTTATGAATAACTGCTTTAATTGCTATAGTTGTAATGGAAGCGAATGAATATGAGACTAACGTACAATTATTTTATTAGCAACATCGATATCAAGAAAAGAGATACTAATTCTAGCTCAACCGATGTGACAAGGGGGGTAAATCTTGGTGGTTGGTTTGTCTTGGAGCCATGGATCACTCCTTCTTTGTTTGAAGCTTTCAATGATACTGTTCCAGTTGATGAATATCATTTATGTGAATATTTAGGGGAAGAAGAAGCAAAAATTGTGATGAATAAACATTGGGATACATTTTATAGACAAAGTGATTTTTATAGAATTGCAGAATATGGATTTAATACAGTTAGAATACCAATTGGATATTGGGCATTCGAACTTCGTGATACTGATCCATTTATCCAAGGTGCTGCTGATTATTTGGACAAGGCACTTGAATGGTCTAGGGATGCAGGGTTAAAGGTTTGGATCGATGTTCATGGTCAACCTGGTTCTCAAAATGGCTATGATAATTCGGGTCTTAGGGATGTTCGTGAATGGTATGGAGATAATATGACGTTATCAGTAAAGGTTTTAACAGAGATTGCAGAAAAATATGGACAATCTGATTATGAAGATGTTGTTGCTGGCATCGAACTCGTTAATGAACCARATGCYAYATATTATGGTGCTGACTACCTTAAATCATTTTATGAAGATAGCTATGATGCTATCAGAAATGTTTCTAACGCTACAATTATACTTCATGATGGTTATTTATACATGAAAGATAATTACACCTTTTACTGGAATGATTATATGTCTTCTCCTGAATATACTAATGTTATTATGGACACCCATAGATATCAATTTACCCAAACAAATAAATCATTAACTATTGATGGCTTTGTTGAAAATGCTTGTCAAGCAGGTAGAGATATTAAGAATTTGACTCTCACAACTATTACTGGTGAGTGGTCTGCTGCAATGACCGATTGCACAAGATGGATTGATGGTGGTGTTGGTATTGGCAGTGTTTATGATGGTACAAAGGGAGGTAATAGTGCTGCTTACATAGGCAGTTGTGCGCGAATTAATGATATATTTGAATGGAGTGAGGAAAAGAAAATCAATACTAGAAAGTTTGTTGAAGCACAAATGGATGCTTATGAACAAGGTGCTGGATGGATATTTTGGACATTCAAAACCGAACGTTCAGCTGAATGGACTATTGATACATTGATAGAATATGATTTATTTCCACAACCACTAACAGATCGTAAATACCCAAATCAATGTGGTTATTAATTGCGTTTATAGTTTAAATATGAGAGCCACTTTTTTTTGTTTCTCTCTTTTCTAATTCTGAATAACGATTTATGACCTTTCGAAAAAATATATACTTTCTAATAAACAAGATTATGACTTCTATATATTTAGCGCCGATAAACACTTGAATCTTGATCCTTGAATAAGTCTGAATATGAAAAATAATACTGAGGAATAATATTTCAATTAGTATAAGTTTGTAGAAAATTTTTATGTTTTCATTTGCAGTTGCACTTAATGAAATAGTATTATAAACAGAACCTAATGTTCACAGTACACTTGTGAAATTTAAAGGTTGGATTTTTATCTATGTAAATACAAGAGTAAATATATGAGAAAGAATACTTTTACTGCAATTAAATCGATCAAAACCTACCTACATATATAAGAAGAAACTTGTCCTCGATAATTCAAAAGAAGCTAGTACTTTATAATTATAAAAAGTATGAAAATTATGAACCATAATGTTTATTATATACCGTATATATCACTTGGTCCTACAAACAGATTATGTATCAGAATTGCAAAAGATCACATTTTATCACAGATTTATTCTTCAGAATCAAATAATAATTAATTATAACTATAACTATAATATTGGCATGTCAACTTCCATTTCCAATTCAGAGATACTGTCAAGCTTGTCTTAACACCCATACACCAATCATCAATTTAACAACGTGTTTCTTTTCTTTTGACACAGTCCATCTTATAACAATGACGAAAGCAACCCAAGCAGCTTTAACACTTTTCACATTATCTTCTATATATTTTGGATTGTTGGTCGGTGTTATTCCAACGAATGATCTTATTAAATCTGAGATTATACCAATTGTAAGGCATACCAATCTTATTTGAATTATTTTCTTGATGATGAATTAATAATAATTAACATGCTAATTAAATCAGTTACCATTCTGGGCTCTAGTATCATTCGGATCTTATTCATTGGCAAATCTAGGTGTTGGAATTTTGACATTTAAAGATAAAGAAGATAAATATCATGAATTATTAAAGGTAAGTTATAGGATTATATCCAAATATTCTTTTAAATGTAAAACTAATGATATTCAAATATATAGGAAATTGATATTGCCAAAGAAGATTTAAGATCTAAGGGAGTTGATGTTGATTAAATTTATACAATTCACAATATAATTTATAATTTATAATTTGGTATTATACAGGAGTTTAAATTGTGTATATGCTTAATATTAATATTAATATGATAATGAAAAGAGAACATCAAATGAAAGAAATGATATAAGATAAGATAAAAAATGTTTTATGGAATATGTTTTAAATATATTAGTTTAAGCATGTTGAGCCATTTGTGACTTTTTTGCCTTTAATTTTCTTTCTGTTTCCATAAATGCCCTTGTACTTGGATCGATTCCTTCCCATTCATCTTCTTGATGTTCCTCTGCCAAGTTTTCAATTTCGCTATGCGATTTTTGGGTACCTTTATTATTTTTCATCTCCAATAGCTGCTGTTCGAAGAATTTTGGAGGTTCGAGACCTGATTCTTTTGGCCAATCTTGGCCCATTTTTAATAATTTTTTGGCAACCTCTTTTCTTGCTGCTTGCCATTCTTCTAAATCATCTCTGAACACATTCCAAACGCAATTAACACATCCGCTCATACAACAATCCTCCGGTTCAGATGGTTTTGGTGGTATCGTTATTCCAGCAATTATGTGTGGTTTTGTTTCGTTTTGGGCTTCAATTTTGGCTCTATTTGCACGTTCTGCACCAGTAGTCGCTGTACCAAATACAGCTTTAGCTCTGTCTTCTGCTGTTCCTATTAAATTTGTATTCCCACTAAATGATGTGTTTGGTATCGAATACTCTTGTTGGATTTTATATACTGCAAGATATTATATTAGTAATGTTAGCTCAAGATCTAGGAATCTATATGAATAATACCTACAGTCATAGATATAATAGAGATTTTTGGTCCTTCTCCTCGAAGTACTGAACTCATTTTTTATCAAAAAAGGCCAAGGATTACTTTTAAATGGCATTTTCCATTTCTTATGATACTTTTGTACTTTTGTACTTTCGTGGAGAAGTATTAAATGATTGTCGAAACTGACGGATCATGTGACATCGGTTTACCACAAAGCGCATTAGCAAGCGGTTTCTCCATTTCTTGGGACGGTATAAAAGATGACAGATTCCCTGTTAAACGGGAAAACCACAATAAGCAGTTTAAGTGTGAAGGACCCTCTTAATGAAGTTGCAGCTGTTTACAAGGTGCGTAAAAAAGAGGAAGAAGATCAACAACAACAAATCGGATTATTTGATGAAATAGATCCAAGAAATGTTCCGGGGAATTTACATCTTTTATCCGACTCTTCTTTAACAAATCTTATGGAACGTCAAGGAGCAATTAATGTAGTTAGAAGATTAGCAAGAGATCTTGCCAACACTGAGGCAGAACTGTACGTTTTGAGAAAGTCACACGAGGAGAAAGAACGGATATTAAAGAAAATGTTAGTAGAATGCGAGGTTTCACTAGTTGATATTGATAAGAGGTTACTTAACGAAGGAAAGAAGACTTCAGGAAAAAAGAAGTTGATGTTAGACGATCTTTTAAAAGATGCCATTGAAGATGAAAATCAACATCCGTTGGCTGAACTTGAACAGACACCAAAAGCTCTCAAACAGAACCACTTAAATCGACCCCAAGGAAATACAACAAAATCGTCAAATTCCTGGTTTGGTTCTTTTTGGAATAGCGCCAGTAGCAGCAGCAACTCTTCTATAATATCTGGAGATAACCAGAAAGACGATATACATTTAGGAAGACATTATGCCGTTTCTTCACCAACTCCGCCAACCTTTAATCTTACCAAACAAACAGCTTCAAATACCGAACAAAACCAAAAATATAAGTCACTTTCTTTATCAGCAGCATCTGCATTAGCAAATCCCTCAAATATAACAGATTTGCCTCAAAAATCAATAATCAAAACCAAATCTGCCACAACAACACAAACTATAGTATCTGATATATTACCCGTTGAATTAGATCAAATTTATCCCTTGGAGTCCCAGCCACCGACTCTTGTCCCTAATAATATTTACAATTATACATATTCCGACAAAGATAAAATAAATCAACATGTTCTTCGTGATAAATATGGGTTTATATATGATCGGAAAATACCCAAAGCCTCACCAAATACGGCCAAGAATATTAAATCAAATAATCAAGCGCCGACACTAAGCCAGGTACCCCCTCCATCATCTAATAAGCCTCCATCATTTGTCTCCTCGATATTTTCAAACGATGAGGATCTACATCTATTAAATGACTATGATAGAAATCATAATAATCGATCTCTATCACGATCCTCTTTAGTTCATTCCGATGCAACTCATATGCATTTACTTCGTAGTAACAATTCTAATTCCACTACCATTATTAATTCCAATCGAGAAAATCAAAAATCAGATCCAATAGTGAAATTAGATCCTACAACAACATATGGAAATCAAATTTCTTCCTCCATTATTTCAAACGGGACTTTTTCAAATTCATTTCATGTTGGTTCAGAATCAAGTCATAGCTTAGATAATATATTCACTAATGATGTTGACCCAATTGATATTGATCTTGAAAATGAAAATGAAAATGAAAATGAAAATGAAATCCACAATGACAATGATAATACTTATTATGCTAATGAAACTGAAATTGAAAATCAATCATTTAGAAATTCAACTAAAAGCCCAACTTTGAGTGTAAACGGCTATACTGCTATGAAACTTTTATCTCATTTGGCTGAATTACATGATACTTATCAAAAAGAACAAAAATTAAAATGGGATGAATTTTTATTGAAATTAAGAAAAAATCACCTTAATAATAATCCTGCCATTAATAAGATTGATGATAATTCTAACCTGGTTAATAAAGATGATGTCGAAAATAATGAAAATACTAATAAGTTCTATAATTATATCGATTCTGAACTATTAGGAAGACAAGCAAACAAAATTGACAATTATAAACTTTTTAAAAAAGATTTCAACAAATTAGTTTATAATGGTATTCCAATGGAATATAGAAGACAACTTTGGTTTGAATGTTCTGGTTCATTAAGTTTAAAAATCCCCGGATATTATGATTCATTGCTTTTATCAGATGCTTCGAATGATAATGACAATTCAGCAGCAGAGAGTCAAATTGATTTAGATTTATACCGTACAATGCCTTATAATGTATTTTTTGCTAATAATGGACCAGGTATCAAAAAATTAAGAAGAGTTTTGATTGCCTTTTCAAAATCTAATCCAAAAATTGGTTATTGTCAAGGTATGAATATGATTTCTGCTGTTTTATTATTAACTTTTATAACCGAGGAAGATGCATTTTGGGCATTGAAGAATTTAATTGAATCCTTTTTACCGAATGATTATTTTAATCCACCATTATTAAATTTAAGAGCTGATCAGTTAATTTTACAACATCATTATTTAAAAAGATATTTACCAAATGTTTATAATAAGTTTATAAGACTAAATATTAATATTGAGGCAATTACATTTAATTGGTTTCTAACATGTTTTATTGATTTCTTACCAATTGATTCATTATTCAGATTATGGGATATCTTCTGGTGTATTGAGAATAATGAAAGTTTTTTATTTAAATTAAGTTTATCCATATTTAAATGTTTTGAAAATTTAATTTTGGATAGAAAGGTTAATGATGAGGGAGAAATTTATATGATATTTTTGAAGTATACACAAAATCAAAGACATTCATTAAAAAGTAAAAATCGAATAAACAATCATAATAACGAACGAATGAATGAACTTGATGTTGATAAAATATTAAAATATCTAAAAGAGTTTGATAGTGTTGTTAAGATGGAAGATATTTTAGAATTAAGAAAGAAGGAAATCGAAAAACTTTTAGGATAATTTATTTATTATTTATTCTTATTTTTATTGCTTTACCTTCTACTGTAATTTATTTTTAGCTCCTCTCTTTCGCAATGGTATATTTATATATTACCTCTTTTTTATATTATTATTATTATTAGGATGGTGGGTCAAATTCAAACTGTTTTATAATTAGTACTAATTAAAATTTATGTTAATTTCGATATATAAATTACACATGTATTAACATTACTATATACATGTATGTGGTATACTTAAAGCTCGTAAAACATGACATTTATTGTAAAAATAGTTATTGTAACATTAACTAAAAGTATACCGGTAAAACAGTATGTATAGTCACTAAATTAGGTGCACACTGCATAGCATTCGCGGTAGTTCTTAGCCATACTGTAACTTATATATCTGGTGCATCATTTCCAAAATCTTAGATTTTATTTACTTATAAGTTTGCAATTGAAAGGGGGATCAATCTATAGCATATATTGTTGTAATTAATTTTGATTGTATATACATGTAAGTCTCTATAAAATTAACTACAACCAGAAGATTTAGTAAAGTTAAAGAATTTTGATCCTTAAAGGGAATATATGAATATTAATTATAAGAATGTAAATCGTTAAACATCATCAGAAAATTAAAAGAGAAGAAAAAAAGTGGCTCTCATATTTAAACTATAAACGCAATTAATAACCACATTGATTTGGGTATTTACGATCTGTTAGTGGTTGTGGAAATAAATCATATTCTATCAATGTATCAATAGTCCATTCAGCTGAACGTTCGGTTTTGAATGTCCAAAATATCCATCCAGCACCTTGTTCATAAGCATCCATTTGTGCTTCAACAAACTTTCTAGTATTGATTTTCTTTTCCTCACTCCATTCAAATATATCATTAATTCGCGCACAACTGCCTATGTAAGCAGCAGCATTACCTCCCTTCGTACCATCATGAAGACTGCCAATACCAACACCACCAATCCATCTTGTGCAATCGGTCATTGCAGCAGACCACTCACCAGTAATAGTTGTGAGAGTCAAATTCTTAATATCTCTACCTGCTTGGCAAGCATTTTCAACAAAGCCATCAATAGTTAATGATTTATTTGTTTGATATCTATGGGTGTCCATAATAACATTAGTATATTCAGGAGAAGACATATAATCATTCCAGTAAAAGGTGTAATTATCTCCATAAGAGTATAAATAACCATCATGAAGTATAATTGTAGCGTTAGAAACATTTCTGATAGCATCATAGCTATCTTCATAAAATGATTTAAGGTAGTCAGCACCATAATATRTRGCATYTGGTTCATTAACGAGTTCGATGCCAGCAACAACATCTTCATAATCAGATTGTCCATATTTTTCTGCAATCTCTGTTAAAACCTTTACTGATAACGTCATATTATCTCCATACCATTCACGAACATCCCTAAGACCCGAATTATCATAGCCATTTTGAGAACCAGGTTGACCATGAACATCGATCCAAACCTTTAACCCTGCATCCCTAGACCATTCAAGTGCCTTGTCCAAATAATCAGCAGCACCTTGGATAAATGGATCAGTATCACGAAGTTCGAATGCCCAATATCCAATTGGTATTCTAACTGTATTAAATCCATATTCTGCAATTCTATAAAAATCACTTTGTCTATAAAATGTATCCCAATGTTTATTCATCACAATTTTTGCTTCTTCTTCCCCTAAATATTCACATAAATGATATTCATCAACTGGAACAGTATCATTGAAAGCTTCAAACAAAGAAGGAGTGATCCATGGCTCCAAGACAAACCAACCACCAAGATTTACCCCCCTTGTCACATTGGCCGAAATATCATTGCGTTTGAACACTTGACTAAAAGATCAAAGATGAAAACATTAACTTATATTCTGTACGTAACTGTAAGTGAAGTAATTCCAAACTTACATTGGTGCCGAATCTGCTATTCCAATTAGCAATGCAATTCCAATAGCTATTATTTTCTTAAAGTTAATTGACATATGCATATTGTGAATTTTTTTAAATATTTTTTTGAACTTAAATGTAAATTGAATATTGTATATGCGATAGTCAATTATAAAAGTCAGACAAAGGCTATAATCTGTTAATGATATATATGAAAAGCTAAAACTTTGAGAGGAATACTGATTTTTAAATACTAAATGTAAATAATATAAATAATATTAAAAGTTCATCTTTAAGGATTAAATCATCTGTATTGATATTCTAATTGCAATTTTAAGTAAGCACAATCATATCATTAATTACTATATATATATAATTAATCATGATCATATATAGATTATATTGATTTATGTATTATAAGGTGTATGTTTATTATAACAATTACAATCGATATCGAGCATTGCGAATGCAGTTAATTCTAACACAAATATTTATTGAAGATGATTAAACTAACACTTAACTCGTGACTATATTTTTAATTTTAAAAAATCCGAATTAAAAAATATTTAAAATCCTTTTCCGATTTAACCATAGCCATCTACTAAAAATATATATGGATAGCTAAAGATTCAGGTCTGAACATTTTTTGTTCCGGGTGGTATACTATATATACATGTATATATAGCTAGTTGAAGTCACATGAAATACTAAAGAACTATTGGAACTGACTTAATTAAACTTAAGTTGTATATTATATAACTAATTATAAGGAAACCGATGAATTATGTAATTATTATATTATTATAATCAAATTAGAATGGAACTTTCTGCTTTCTAAATTTGATCAAATAATTATATTATAATCACTGCTTGAAAAACATTTTTATAAATTTAAAAGTGAAACAAAATTAACTATTTATATGTATGTATCACTACAACGTTTCCCAGACTCATTTGAATCAACTGATCCTACTGGTGATATAAGTTATATGCGTTAAAGTGCATGTTGGAACCAGTTACGCCAAAAAGTCACACTCCTTATTGACTGCCCAAGAGTGCCAATATTCAACAATTTCTTTCTATTTAAAATTTAAGATCATGAATTGAAAATTCAAAGACCATTAATATGAAGTAAGCTCTATACTATGACAGTAGTATAGTTATAGTTAGTACTTGAAATAATATTATATGCAATTGACCATTAAAAATGATAAACTAAGCTTAAGATCTAGCTAGATCTAGACATAACTTTAAATTTACCTATAGGCTTCTTAAACATATAATCTTTTATAATATTATACATATTTATATGCAATAATATAACAAAAAATATACGTCTAAGTTATAGAGTGTGATAACCCCGAGGGAAAAAAATCAGCGCTAATTATTAAGCGTGGGTTAGAAATAATAATAAAAACCTTGCAATAGCTAGTGAATAATATTGTGTAATTTATCCGTTAGATAAGTTATATATGTATTGACTATATGCGTTTTTTGTAAAAGTTGATATCATAATCATGAATCTGTTATACATATTACATGGTTTAAATCTTGAAATCAAATTCTCATCAAATTACTTTTTATATTAGGAAGAAAAAACGGGGTTTCTAGAAGTATATACGGAAAATTATAATTAGCAATAATATATTAATTAGCATACTATCTGAACACTCCTCTGTAAGCTCCTTTTTCTTAACACTCCGACCTCTTATTTCGTTGATTTTCATAAATTCAAAGAAATGATTTCTTTTGGAGTTTCGATGTATTTAAAATTAATTGACGAGCAACCAATGTGAATATAATTAGCAATTTTATTTCAACAGAACAAGCACTTTTTCAAGAACACGATATAGAAACTACTAATTATACATAAATTTTATCCGTAAATTAAAAAGTAGTCATGTCATTATCATTAAAATTATGTACTTTTTGCTATCCTAATATTGATTTGACGATATACATGTATTTAATCTTCAAAAATGAGAAGCGCAATAAGCTCAATATATAACCCAACTAACGAGAAGAGAATAAATAAGGCTGTGAAAGGACCAGAAAATAAAATTATGAGTGAAAAGACGCAATTATTAGTAACCACATTGGTTTGAATATTTCCTTTCAGTTAATGGTTGAGGGAACAAATTCTTGGAAATTAATGTTTCAACTGACCATTCAACTGCTCTTTCTGTTCTATATGTCCAGAATATCCAACCTTCACCTTGCTCATAAGCGTCCATTTGAGCCTCAACAAACTTTCTAGTATTAACTTTCCTTTCTTCACTCCATTCGTTAATATTATTGATTTCATCACAACTACCAATATAAACAGCAGAATCATTTCCTTTGGTACCATCATAATAGTGACCAAGACCGACTCCGCCGCCAACCCATTTTGTACAGTCTGTCATTGCTGAAGTCCATTCACCAGTTATAGTCTTAAGAGTGGCATTCTTAATCAATTCACCAATATCACAAGCATTCTGCACAAAATCATCAATAGTTAATGATTTATTTGTAGTAACAAACTGGTATTGATGAGTATCCATAACAACATCTGTATAATCAGAAGATGACATATAGTCATTCCAGTAATCCACATCAAGGAAGGAATCTTGAAGAATAACAGGAGTAGAACTACTACCATTTCTGACAATTTCGTAACCATCTTCAAAATATTTCTTAATATCCGTAATGTCATATAATGAAGCTTTAGGTTCATTAATAAGTTGAATTCCAGAAACGACATCACTATAATTTGATTGCCCATATTTCTCGGTAACTTCTTTAACAACTTTTAGAGATAATGTAACATTTTCATCGTACCATGAATGTTCATCTCTTAAACCAGAATTATCGAAAGCATTTTGTGAACCACGATGTCCATGAAGATCAATCCAAACCTTCAATCCTGCAGACCTAGCCCATTCAAGTGATTTATCTAAATACTCAGCGGCTCCTTGAACAAATGGATCATCATCAACAAGTTCAAAAGCCCAATACCCAATTGGTAATCTAACTGTATTGAAACCGTATCCTTTAATTTTATAAAAATCACCTTCTGTAATCCAAGAATTCCAATGTTTAGTCAATCTAGTTTTAGCTTCCTCTTGTCCTAAATATTTGCAATAGTGATATTCATCAACCGGAATAACATCATCAAAATCTTCAAATAAAGAAGGAGTTATAAATGGTTCTAAGACAAGCCAACCACCGAGATTCACACCCTTTGTTATTTCTGTTGAATTGTCATCTCGACTGAGTAATTGACTAAATATGGAAGATTAGTTTAAAGTTAAAATATTAGAGTTAAATACCTATAAATAGTTTAAACATACATTGGTGCTGAACTTGCTGTTCCAATAAATAAAGCTGTACCGAGAGCTAAGATCTTTTGAATTGAAATCATTTGTTATATCACAGATTAAATCTTTGAAGCTTTAAAGCTTTTGATAAAATAAGTTAAATTCAAGAGGATATAAAGGTCTTTTATGTTCCATCATTTTCAGCTATTTCTAGGCAATTGGAATATATGAGGATGTATAAAATATTGTTATATTGCGATCACAGTTAATATCTTCGAATCGGAACAATTGCCTAAACAAATAAAAAATATTTGTGCTTCTTTCAATATAAGGATAGAATAATACTTTCAAGTCCCAATATACTATCGTAAAATTATAATTAGCATATATACATTTATAATTGTATACTATATATAAATTAATGAATAGATGACTCTGGATATGTAGCACTGGTACCTGTCTATAAGTTATATATGCATATAATGATCAGGTATGGTAATCATTATTGATATTGATATATGAATTGATATCGATATTGCGTAGTACGTACTAGCTAGCACTAAAATTGCAAATATTATTAGAATATATATGTATATCTAATATCATATAGATATATCTGCAGCTGTGTTTACTATATATATATATATATATATATATATAATTATATTATATTATATTTGAAAACTGGCTTAAACGTCAATTCCAGGAGTACTATAATCAATTATAAAATAATAGATCTTAAATGGCGCTTAAGCTTGATTAAAAGTTATAAAGCAATTGAGATTTCAATTATTCTGAATAATTTATAAAACCCGCTTAATTAATATTATAAGTTAAGGCTTGAGTTTAGAAGTGTATTATTTGATCATGATATATTTAAATTTGATATTATGTTTAATAATCATCCGTCTGAGTTTCCGTACCAGTATATTATTTTAATATTTTGTCTTTCATGACGCGGGGTACAGAATTGTACATTTGTATTTGATAGTTTATCCGAGACCTCATATGCATTATATTCTGAAAAAATATAGTAGGTAATTATATAATCACTTGGTGTTTCTGTCTTAACCTTGACAGTTGGGGTTGTCGCTGTTGATCATGTTAGAATTTAAGACATCTCCTCTTTTATAAAATAATCCAATAATTGTTAAAACTGACCATGGGGAAGTAAGCAGTATTAAGCATTCTATAAAATGTGGTCAGTGCAATGAATTATATTATAAATTATATTCCTTATACATAAAATTTGCGTTTATATATGCTATAATATAATTGTATATATTTGCTAGCTAGCATAACATAACGTAGTTGTAACATTTCTTTAGTTTTATTGGTTGTACATTTATAACAATCTTACAAGTTTAAGTTACAACTTTACAAGGCCACTTCTAATTAACGTTATAAATAAGTTAAAATAACCATTAATTCAGGTATAGCTACGTACTTTTGTCTCATAACTCCTTTTAAATATAACCGGAGTTCAAGGTTAACAGACCATATATTGTGAGTCAGCAATACAGTGAGAGTCTGTGAGATACACCACTGCAGTGACTGCACTACCAGGCCCTTCGAATTCGAATATTCTGACAAATACTCTAAATAATAATAATAATCATATGGTGATAATAAAACCGTGATATACTACGTAACTACGAGCCGTAACTACGAAATTATCGAGAGACATTTTCGTACTCATATAACTCTAGCTGAATTATTGACAAACTGACTTTCATGGTCAGTTTATATACGTATAACCATAGTGAGGTGTTTAAGGCCTCGGACTCCACACTAGTTTCGTCAGCTTGGCCATATAGGCATTAATCGATAAATTGCCTGATCCTAAATTTTTGATAATCCTTGTTTTTTAATAGATACTATAATTTCGCCTGATACTCATCAATATCTCTAATTTCTTATAATTACTACACAAAAGCAATTGCAATATTTATACTATGCTGTAAGTCTTTTCTGACATTTGTGCATAATATGCATTCACCCTGACAGATTACTACATCAGGAAATATGTATGATACACACTACATGCATGTATTCATATACGGCATTTTAATATTTTGGAACCTTTGATTGGAATATTTTACAACCATCACGTTTGATCTGTTAGTCTCATAGTATATACTGAAATTTGGAAAAGGAAGCCGTAATTCACTGTATAGAGTGGTTGGTGATTTCAATTTCAAAGGAGCTACCACATATTTCTGCACAGAACTTTTGTAAGAAGCTTTTAATTGAATTTATGAGAGTTCCATATTCAAGCTGGATAACATATCTATCCTTAAACCTAGAATTACGATGAATTAGTTTTGTGAGAAGAAGTGAGAGGTGTTGGAGTGACTACCTTTTTGAGCGTATACGTACCAGAACTCTTCATAAAAGTTTATCACATGGCAGAAATTACGATTATGAGCCTTCAATATGTTGTAAAGGTGAAGAAGTACCTAATACTTAAGCCTCCTTCAAAAACTGAGAACTAGTGGATTAGGATATCATTGATAACCTGATTGACCTCCATTTTTGGTTGGGTCGTCTGTGGCGTTAAGGGTGCCACACTAAGTATTAAACTTACAATCTCAATTTATATACACTAATAGAATCTATAATATATATGGAACACTATGAAATATTTTAGGAACAGTTTGGGGAATATTTAGTGGCTGGTTATAACTAATTTAGGTGTCTAAAAAACGCACGTTACCAGACTAGTTTGAAAGCTCTTGATACTGTTTTACAACTACACTGAAGATAAGTAGATGCCAACTTCATATTTGAAAATTGACATAATAGATTTAAATCATTATTTAATATAATATGGCTGTAGATCATAACCTTATTAGCCTTGCATTATGGTTAAGGAACTTACGTAAACTCTATTTTTTTATGATACAAGTGATATATTATTTTACATATACCACCAGATTACTCAGAAATAAAGAGTGAAGTCCATGACATGACCCTTTTTTCTTCTTCCCATTTGTTATTGAAGCAACAAACATTTAAACAATTACAATATGTTGTTACCCAAAAATATTGAGGCCACAGTCGATTTTGTTTCCGATCTTCCTGAAGAAATATCTGAAATTATCTTCTTACATTTGCCAAAAACGGCTTTGATTATTTGTAGAAGAGTATCTAAATCATGGAGACAAATAGTCAAAAATAACGTAATATGGAGATCAAAATTTCGACTTCAAAAATGGAAATACTATAATGAAGATTCAGAATTTGATTCTTAGTATGAATTATATAAAGAACGATATCTTTTAGATTTTAATTGGAAAAGTGATGATCTTACACAGTATGAACTAACAGGCCATTCCGGTAATACATGTTGTGTTAGATATTTTAAAAATTGAATTGTAACTGGTTCAGCAGATTTTACGATAAGAATTTGGGATAATGAAACTTTTCATTGTTTAAAAATACTCGGTGAACCTGATATTGAGATATTAACACAATTAGGTGTGCCAAATATTCAGACTTTAAGAGAAAATCCATCAGAAATAGAAATATTGGAGTTAACAAAAGAAATTAATATCAAATTTCATTTGAATGTTGTTAGTTTTAGTTGTATGGATATTAATGATAAATGTCTGGTTACTGGCTCAAATGATAGCGTTTGTATAATTTGGAAATAACCAGATTTTAAACCAATAGATCATCTGAGAATTTCAACACAAAGTTCTACATTAATTAATCGTGTCATTTTATACAATAATTATATTGTGTATGGTAAAATTGTGATTTTGAAATCAAGCCTTGATCATTTAGAATATAAACTACATCTTAATTTACAACATAGTTTAAGATTTGAAGATTACTTTAATGGTACTATACCTGGAACACATATTTGTATTCATAATGGTATTTTATATAGTGCAGGGAGTTTCACTGTAAGAGCCTGGAATACTGAAACTGGTCAAATAATCCAAAATTTTAGATTTAATCGAGTAGGATGATCAATACTTATTTGTTACTGACAACATCAAAATAACATTTCTGGATTTACAAACAAATAAAGCAAATATTCTATCAGATGAAAAACAAAGTGATGGATTAGCAGAATTATTTATAGCTGATAACAAAATGATTTCTGTTAAGAAGGATCGTACTATTAAGATTTGGAATTTAAATGATCTAACATTATTTAAAGAATTTAAAATTTTGGAACGAAGAGATTCGGAATTTGATGTACCATGGCCTACTTGTTCAACCGTTGCTAATTCGAAAATACTAGCTCGTTTAAATATTGATGGTGATACTATGCGTATTAACAAAAACTCTCTACCTAATGATGACTTGAAAGATATAAGGGGAGCAGTTAAATTGGGATTTGAACTAAACACTAAGCTTGATTACCTATAAACTAATCTTTTCACCTCGATCTTTCTTACATTCAATTTTACAAAAAGATAGTCGATAAATCCCCGTTTTAACATAATATTTCTACCTTTCGCAATTTAAAAAAATACCACATGTTTGAACTGTTTAATTCCTCGGCGCTTAGCATGTTTCTATCTTTGAATCGGACATGAACTTTATTTACTTACCAGATCACAATTTGATCAGTGAGTTACCTGAAAATATGATAAAGCCTTAAGCAAGGAGCTTAACTATTGCTACGACAATTGTTTCAATCGCACCGTGGATTACAGAAGGACAAGTGATCAAAAAATAACATCAATTTCAAGGGCCAAAAATTCCCTTTAGTACGGATAGAGAAGTTATCACTGGATTATTCACTTGATTATTCATACAAATATATAGGATTATATTTTTTTTAATTTTATTTCGAAATTTTATAAAGTTTCGACACCTTACACAATTGTCGTGTAGCTATTTCAAATGTACTAGACTCCCTAAAAGCAACTTTTTTCAAAAACTAAAATATAGATAGTAAAGACCGACCATGATGAACCTGTTATAATTACGCCAAAAAGTCCATGACCTCCTGACGACTGCTCAGAGGGATGTAGTCGCTTCACTTAATTTTAGCCATTTTTATTAATTATCGACTGAATATCACCGATAAGACCCGTTAATATGAAACATCCCGACCGAAATTTGGTTAAGGATATGGCCGAACTTAAGTGTAATCTCTACATGAGCCGAAGATTTTAAATTTATATTTGATTTCGCTTGAATTGAAAATCAGGTCATGATCACCTTTTCATCGCTTGTTAAGGCGACGCCAGATACATATTACCGGCAAGTTTAAGTATAAGGGTTTAATATAAATTTACAAAGTTATCATTAATATTACAATTAAAGATATAAGTTCTAGCCAGTAATATTAATATAATAAGAGATGATGAATAAGTTGCCTATATAAGTATTCCTTTTAAATAATCACAAACAACTACTACGATATATGAAAATAGAACTAAAATGAAAATGAAAATAAAAATGAAAATGAAAATCAAAAATCAAAAATGAACATTGATGATGATGAAAAAAGGAACCCGTCCTATTTATAAATAACAATTTTAAAAGGCAACCCACTTCTTGATGATGAAAAAAAAACAAAAAAACATCGCGAGATCAAACTTAAGTCAAATGCAATTAATTAAGAAATTAACTAAATAAAAAGAAAATTTAAAAGTAAAAGTGTATGTGAAGAATAATAAAATCAAAAATAGAACAAAAAAAAAAAAACAAAAAAAAAATAGAATGAAATAAATAATCTATAATATAATCAAAAATAAAAAAATATTTTTTTTTGGCACTGAAATCAAATATAAATTAAACAAAAATAAAAATAATCAATACCAAGACAATAAAACCTTTTAAAACTTTTTTTTTTCTTTTTCTACCAAATAAATCAAAAGCAAGCGACCATTCACACTTAATCTTGTTAAATCATCTCCTCCTTCCTTTCAATTAAAGGATAAATAGTACTTTTTTACCTTTCTTATCTCTTTTTCTTATCCCTACTTAAAATCCCCAAAGTAATACTATTACTTCTGCGATGTAATATTTTATTTTTAATTTGTTTAATCTCTTCTTGTTTCTGGAATTGTTGAAATTCACTAAAATTTGAACATTTATTCTTTTCTTCTCCTTTTTTATTAATAATATTATTATTAAAATCACTAATATAAGTTTTTGCATCAGGATATAAAATCTTTTCTAAATTTTTAAAATTACTTTTATTATAATGATTAATAAAATAATAATTTTTGTTTGCATCAATTGGTAATAATAATTTTTCCCTCTCATGAATTACTGGTAATGGTGATTTAAATGGAATTAAATTATTAGAATCCTGTTCTTCATCATAATCATTATTAAATTTTTTATATTCTTGATTATCATTAATTATTGTATAATTATTTGTAGTTTTTGATAATTCAAATGCAGTTGGGGGTTCATCACAATTATTATAGATATCATTAACTTTTGGAAATTGATAAACGTTATTGATGATCATTTTATTATTTTCTGATTTTGATTGAATATTTTTATTTTCTGGTAATGTATTGATAATATTATTATCAACTAAAGGAGTATTATCATTAATAATTTCTAGATCTTTTAAATTTTCGAAATTTGAATCAAAATCAGAATTTAAAACCTCAATTGGATTAACTAATCTAATCGTACTATCTGTCTTTGATGTATTAATCAATTTAATAGTAGCATTACTGTCTGCTATTGTAGATGTCCCCAAAACAGATACTAAATCATTTGGTATATCTTCTAATTCTAAATCTTCAAGATGTAAAGCATTAACACTAACATGATCATTTGAATTTTTCATTATTGACTGAGAATTATCAGCTCTTATTGTTTGTGGTGTATTTTCCAAAGTTGATGATTTATCATTATTAAATTTCTCATCATGGTCATTTATTGAAACAGTTGAAGTACATGTTGAAGTTATTGTTGTACCTGATGTTGCTATTGTATTTGATGAAGTTGATTGTTTTGATGTTGTACGTGATGTTATACTAAGTGATGAATTGGGTATAACCTTATCACCATCATCATTATCATTATTATTTCCTCCTTCAACTTTGTTCTTAACATTATTATTTGAATTATTATCTTCTTTAGGATCATTAATAGTAGTTGTAGTTGTTGTGGTATCAGTTAAATCATTACTTGAATTATTATTATCAATATCATTCTTTATAACATTTTCAATAATATCATTAACATTACCAGATGATGAATCAGCTTTAATTTGACTTCTTTCACGACCTCTTGAAAATCTTGAAATTGCACTTAATTCTAACCCACCAATTTCATCATCTTCATCATTTTCGCTATCATTTTCACTATCATTCTCACTATCAATTTCCATTTCAACTTTAACTTTATCATTATCTTCAATAATTAATCGTCCTCTACCACCAGTAATTACATTAAAACTATCTTCAAGTCCAACATCAGTATCATAATCATCATCAGTTTCTGTTTCTGTGCCATCATCATCACTATCTTCAAATTCAAAATTCTTAAAACGTCTTTTTGGTGTTATTGTTGAAACAGGTTCTGATTTAATACCATTTGTTCTTAAACTTGAACCAATTATTTTTGTATTAATTGATTGTTTTTTAGAAATTTTCTTAGAATGATTTGGTAATCTATGATTAAAAACAAGGTTAAAACTATCTGAGTCTGAATCGGAATCGGAATCGGAATCCGAAAATGAATTATTATTATTATTATCATTATTATTATTTTTTATCACATCACCAGATGATTTTTCAACATTCTCATTAAATTTATTTATTGATTTTGAAGGTGAATTTGAATCAGGATATTGTTGTAATTGTAAAGGAGAACTTAAATTAAGTCCTAAACTACTTGGAACAACCATAATTGAATAATTATCATCCATATCAAGATTTGAAATAGCTGATGCAATCCTTGGTAATTTTGATTCATGATAACCACTATTATTATTTGAAATATTAGTATTATTTGTATTTATACTTTTAATTGAAATTGAATCTGATTGTTTTGATTTAGGTTTCTTGGTTTTTGAAAAATGAATTGAATCACCAAGTATAAAATTAGATTCACCAGATCCTGAACCAGATATAGAAATTGATCCTGAAAAATTTGAATCATAAGAATATTTTGTTCTAATTCTATTTAATCCATAATCATGAATATTATTATTATTATTTATTGATGATTGTTGATTTGAATTTGAATTTGTTTCAATTGAATTATAAGTTCCTAATGATTCCATATCACTTAAATGAATAGATAATGATAAATTACTATTATTATTCATATTATTAATAATATTATGATTATTATTTTCATTTCCCGATAATGATGATGATGATATTAAATTATTATTATTATGTGGTGTAATTAGTGAATCAATTGATATAATTGGTTTTAAATCAAATGATTTATGATTACTATTATTTGTTGTTGATGATGGTAATGGTAATGGTAATGGTAATGACAAACGTTTTTCATTTTTAATAAATTCTTTTGAATTTGAAATTGATGATGATTTTGATAAATTTCTTGGTTTTGGTTTTGGTGTTATATCAAATTCATTATCTGATAAAGAATTATTTATATTTTTATCATTCATAGTTGTTTGGGTGGGTGTTGTGCAATTATCAAAATTATTTGTTATTGATTGTGTTGAAGTAATATTAAATTTTGATTTAAATTTTGACTTTAATGAATGATCAGATCTTGAATGTTCAAATTTTGAGTTACTATTATTACTAAAATTAAAATCATTATTTCTTGAATTTGATCTAGTTCTTGATTTTGATCTTGTTATAAAATGTGAATGAGACCTAGAGTGATTATGAGATTTATTTAATTGAATTTTAGAATTTGAATTTGAATTTTGTTTTGGTTTTGATAATGATCTTGATCTTAATAGTGAAGTTGATCTTGAAATTGGTAAAATTTTATTATGATAATTCTCTCTTTCTTTTGTTCTTTCTCTTTCTCTTTCAATTATTGGACTTGTTTTTGTACTTAGGATTGTTGATGATGAAGATGATGTTTTTATAATTGGTTGTTCTGAATGTAATGGAGATGGTGGATGAATATTTCTTGATGTTGCTGATCTGGATCTTATATGACGAAGATCTCTAATGAAATTACCTCTATCTTTTTCTTTTTCTTTTTCTCTATCATTATTATCAGTTTTGCTTGAGACGAATTGAAATAACTTATCAGAAATATTTGAGTTTGAGTTTGAGTTTGAATTTGAATTTGAATTTGAATTTGAATTTGAATTTGAATTTGAATTTGAGTTTGTATTTGAGTTTGTAGTTGAAGTAGAAGTCGAAGTAGAATTAACACTTTTCAATGATTTATATGATTTTGAAGTTGGAAATCCAACAGTACTTGAACTTGTTAAATTTTCCCTTTCTTTTCTAAAAATTGTATTATTACTATTATTATGATGAGTTTGATTATTAGATAAAGATTTCGATCTTTTATGACTAACTTTATTAACAACTTTTTTAAAACTTTGTTTTAATTTTGCTCTTATACCAATAACAGCATCATTTATTTCATCTCTTGAAACACTTATTTTATTTAAATTATTAATTCCATTACCATTATTATCATTATTTGATAAAAATTTTAAAACTTGATTTTTATTTAAATCATGTAATGTAAATAAATGATTTTTAATATTTGAAATTGCTATTCTTTTTGTTAAATCTTTTTCTAACATTTTAATTAATAAATCTTTCATTTCTAAATCTTCACTACTATTTTTAATAAAAGGATTTGAAATTTTTTCATCTGATGGGAATTTTAATTCTTGATTTATTATAACATTAAATAAATCATATTCAGTTTCTGCATTAAAAGGAATTTCACCAAATATTAAACAATATAATGTTACACCACAACTCCAAATATCAATTTCTTTACCAACTTTAAAACGAGATCTTAATTCAGGATCACTATAACATAATTCAGGAGCAAAAAAAGCAGGTGTACCAGCAGTTTTAGCTAATTCATATTCATTTTTTTCATCACCATTATGATCATTGCTATAAGAAACACCAAAATCACTTATTTTAACAACATCATCAGAAGAAATTAATAAATTTTCAGGTTTAATATCTCTATGAATTATACCTTGATAATGTAAATATTCTAAACCAGATATTAAATCCCTAAAATATTTGTAAATTTTTGAACCTTGATTTTTAGAACATAGAGTTAAATTTTGAGGATATTTCCATTGAATTGGACCAAAAGACATATACTCTAAAATCATATATAGTTTTTTAGTTGTTGGATCGTTTAAAACCTCATACAGGGAAATAACATTTTTATGATGGCATTTTTTCATAATTGCAATTTCAGTAAGCAATTTATCATTATTATTGGTACTCAGATATAAATGGTTTTTATGAATTGACTTCTTCACCACTTTTATCGCAACCAGGCCACGTGATTCCGAGCGAGCCAGAAGGACCTTTCCGTGGGCGCCTTTTCCAATTGTTTTCAGCAGGATGTAGGAGTTTAAATGTATACCAGCCACGTCGCGTGTGATGTTGATGTGGGACGTTTCTTTGACGAGGAACGTGTCATGTGACGAGGGTGCGTCCCTCAGGCGGTGTGGGTGCACGAGGGAACCCGGTTCCGTTGTGCCCGGGTGGGACCCCGAGGACCCGTCCGCCCTAGCCTCGGTCCGCCTGCCCTCGTGGACGTATCTCTGCTGGAAGATAGGAGTAGGGTAAGCACTGATGAGAACCACCTCCTTTTTCATAGTAATATTAATCTTTTGCTACAGAGAGCTTGAGAAGAAAGCGGAAGGAAGTCTATTTAAGCATAAAAACACACCATGTGAGCCCATGACGTATCTATCATTACCCAGATGGAAAGGGAAGCGTATCCTCCTGCGCCTGCACGCACAGCATCTACGCCTAGCCGTTTGAAGCACAGGGCACGTGCCCTATATCAGCGATCGTCTGTCTTATTATAATTTCTTCATTTCATATTGGTACTGCGTTGCGACTTATTTCGTAGTTATTACCGAGTTATTGCGTGAATTATGCCAACTATTGTGTGAATTTATCAACCAGCTTCCATGAGCTATTCTGTTTCAGCTGAACTGCACTTTAGATATTATATTTGTGTTATCATCGATTGATTTATATATTTTATATTTAATGTTATCATTGATTGATCAGTCTTCAAACTTCCTCGATTCTAGATCGATACCTTAAAATAGCCAGAAGTCCATAATCGATTAATGAATATCATTGAAAATTCATGTTTGATGTGCATGTTCTATTTAATAAATATATGATTGATTTTTCAATATTTTCAATTGATCCTCCTTAATTAGGTATATATTTTACAATCAATTTTTTAATCGAATTTTCTTCTTGAATTCTTGAATTTTCAAAAAAATATTCAAAACATGTCTTCTTATTCTTAAAATATTTCACTTCGATAATAGATTATCAACTAATTTGAAAATTCATCATCATTATTAATATATAATATTTAATTTATGTCTTTTTATTTGTTTAATTAATTATTTGAAATGTATCAATTTAAAATTTTAAACACTCAATTATCATTCGATTATTATATAATTATACATTTGATATCTATATTTAATTTCTGCAATACTTGATCGATGATAATGCAATTTTTAAAATTCATTACCAAGAAAGTTAAAGAAACTTGCGCATACTGTACCAAAATTTTAGAGGGTTATCCATATCCATATTTAAAATAACAACATCTTATAATTAAACACACAATAAATAGCGGTGCATAATTGGGTAATGATTCATTATCATCATCAATGATTCATCATATACCGGGGTATGCAATATTATTAATATTTATCTCATCATTTACTTTTTCAATTCATATTTTTAACGTTACCATTTGGATCATTATCTTTTGAATTATTACTATTTATTAGGATGATTAACATTGGTAGTTGTTGTGGTATTAGTTGGATTATAGATAGCATTAAGACTCAAATTTGATAGTTCAGCTTTTTGAACAAAATTAATTATAATCAAATATATTCATGGTCCATCATAACTACCATAATATAGTACCATTACAACAATGAAGACTCAACCGAGCATGAAAGTTAAGAGTGTTCCGATTATTCTTGAATTATCAGGATTATTTAAATCTATAGCTAGAATTACAACAAATATTACGTACTATCAAAATCTCTTTAATTTTCATAAATAAATCCCTCCTCTAGATCTGTTCAATTTCAATTGATGAAAGATTACCGTAGTTACCCTATCAACATCATTATCAGACCCTTCTGGATTTGAGAATCAATCATACCAAGTAGGTGTCAATTGCAAAGTTGGAACATATATATTTTTATATTCTAGCTTCAGGTTTTGGATCACTTGAAGATACAAATTATTTACTTGTTGCGATGGGACCAAAATGCACCATGCGGAAAAATTATGATCCTTTGAAAATTTGTTGTTTTGTAAAACATTGATATGAAAAATAAAAATATGAAAATTCTATTATAAAAGACTAAAGAATCAAAAGCAAATGAAGAGGAATGAACTCTCTTTTATCTAAACTAGCTATATATTATAAGGTGAGATATCGATAACTTATTAATCGGAAACATAAGTGCATAGGTTGCTATAAACGCATAAATAACTAGTTAAGTGAAAAGTATATTTAATATTATAATAGTCAATATTATTTCAAGATTTTTCAAAATCATGTAGAATTATTTCAGATTTAGATTTATCATTAATTATTAGTTGATTTATCTTTCGAACTTTTAATGGGATTTTCGAAACTAATAATTTTTGTGAAGCATTTAATTATACTTCATTGTATATCGATTCATTCAATTTCTTGAACAATTGTTGTAATGATTAATATTCAATGTTCTATTAAGTCTCTTGTTTGTAATACATGTAGATTATTCCTCGACTGATATAAGATTCAATTCATCATGTGAAGCTAAAACAATTAATGCACTTATACAATAAGTCGATGCGTTTATCATGACTTTTAACCAGCCTTACACACGTGTAACTGACATAGATTGCTGAACATTGTTTAATGGCTTAGGGTCTTGTCTAAAACCAATATTAATACGTACATCATTTGACAGTATAAAAAATCACTTTGCGAATTAAGTTGTGAGGATAGTCGAATTCAATCAGTCTCACTTGCTTGAATTTCAAGTCTTTGATAATCACCAATTTACCATAACACAATTGCAATTTGCAAATAACGCGCAATTTGTAACAAAATATATTAAAATTAAAAGTCTCGGAGAGAAATCCAATGTTAAACGTAATTTTGACGTGAAGAGATGCAATGATGCATCGAACCTCCTTGAAATTTATTCAGATTACTCATCAAAATATCTTCTCTAAAAATTATCATGTTTATTATGTTTTTGAATTATTAGATCATGATAATCTTCATTACGAATATCTTGAATAATCTCTAGATCTTCACCAAACCCTGGATTCGAGAACAGTAATGTATCAAACAAAAATGCAATTATATTAAAAAGTTTATTAATCAAATTAATTATTAAAAAATCTAGAAGTATACGTAATTAAAGAATGTTAATCCCCTCCTTTATTAAACTTCTATTAATTCTCTTATCGTACACCTACATGCACATAGATAAAAGAAATGTTCAAGTTGCTGGAAACAGTCAGTAACTGTTGGTCTGGGCTTTAAATAGATCCGAGATTATGATTTGATATGGTAGAGGAAAATTTTCAATCAGATATTATGGATTACGTATGAAAAATCTTCACAGACAGCAGAAAAAGCAATTTGTAGTGGCCATATATATGAATTTGAGGAGAATGGGTATAAAAGCATATTAATTTCAAGCCTAAGGGATATTTCGAGCCACGGGTCTACAAGGAATGTGAGTTTGACTAATGCGGATCTATCTCATTGGAATATTGTTCCTATAACTATAATGACTCACATTCCCCATCTGACTTGAAGGCATGATCAAAAACGATGCGCCGCTTCCAATCTAAAGAGAGGGGTTTTAAGGGCCGTTTTACAATATACATAAGATCGTATTGAGGTGGGAATTTTACTATATAATAATACAAGAAAAGCTTTAAATTTCCACTTAATTTAGGCCATTACATTTACTAAATTTCGACCACAACTTCACTACTGTCCTATTTTTTTAGTTCAAAAGGTGACTGAAAATAAGTGGAATGACCGTTAACAATTTTGGGTTATATAATTACTTTACTTCATGTTTATATAAACGTTTACCGTTTTTTAGCCATTTGTAGTGCCACTTTTAGGAAATATTAGTGACAAGTTTGGAAATGTACCACTAACCAGATTACAGTGCGGCAAATAATTAATCTAACTAATTGTTTAAAAGTTAAATAAAAATAATATCTCAAAATTATTCAGTGATGTAAGTAAATGAGCGAGGGGAAGTGAGGGGGCTAATAAAAGTTTGGGGTCCGAGCCATACATGGCATTGTGAATTTATAGTCATCCCATTTAATTTGCTCCACGTTTCAACCAAATGTTCGACCAGATGAATCAAATACTGGTCCAAAAGGTGGATGGATATGGTCGGATATTAAGACTGAAACTTTGGTCCGGTGTGATACATAAGAATGAACCAACTGACGAGTTCATCCTGAAATGGCTCCACTGTATCTTACTAAGGTGTTAATAATATCTTTATCCCATGAGCACTTGATATTTCTTATCCCTCAGTGTTCCAAATCGTTCTTCATCCTACGCGGTGGGATCTCAGTAATTGTGTGTGGGATGCACGGCTGGCACAACCACGGGACATGTAACATAACAAAATTATTTTCTCTTTTTCCCTTCTTCCTTTTCTCCTTTTAGTGCTTCTTTCTAAAATGTGCAACTTTTGCGATGACGATGGTGTTTCTGATGAAATAAAAGATAATTATGAATCTATTGCTGCCCCTGGCCTAGGTCTACGTCGGAACGATAATAATTCCGACCATGATCATTCTATTATCCAACGAAGTTCAAAGGACAAAAGGAGTAGTACCATTTCAAAGCCACGAAAATATACAAGACGTAAAAAACCCTTCGATGGTATGTTTTTATTTGTTTCTTTCATGTAATAAAACTCTAAATGTTAAAAGTTAAAAATTTAGAGTTGAAAAACAATATTAATATGATGAGTAAATAGGGAAAGCCCAGATTTTATTTGAAGATCATCCATTACGAGAATCAATGAGAAGAAGAGGTTTTGGTTCAACAAAAACAAAGAAAAATATAATCCCTAAAGTATTTGACCCAATTCCAGCAGAATTGAAAAAAGATAGTAATAATCAAAAAACAGGTTATAAAAACTTCGTTATTGTGTCTTCTCCTTATAGTGAAGTATTAAATCATGGTCATAAAAGTATTTGTATTCCAAAATATCGAGAGAAAAAGAAGAAATCTAAAGAAAAGTATAATGATAACGATGATGACAACGAAAATCCCGGGAATCAATTCGTAACTGATAACTATGATGGAATTGTGACTTCCACTTCTTCAGTTGCATCAACTTCTTCTACATGTCCACATTTCTTGGATCAACTCCGTGGTATACCAATCACTCCAAGTTCAACGTTTACAAGACCACAATCAAAACTTTGGGATTGTTATATTAATCGTTTTGCTCGGGTTTTCCCAACATTTTCTGATGCTCATAATCCATTCCTTGAGATTCTTATCCCTGCTTCACAAAGCATCCCCTCGATTAGATCTGGTTTATTGGCTTTAGCAGGTACTTTCTCAGATATAGAATCAAATGATAATTCAATGCATATCGAGTATGTCAATCAATATAATATGGCTGCTAATGAAGTTAGAGAGCAAATACATCAAAAGGTACTATTAAAAAACTCATTATCTGAATCCCAAATTAATAATGAGAATATATTTAGCATAAACGATGTTTGCGCTTTAATAACGTTAATTGTTTTATTAATGATGCATGATAAATTGCAAGGAATCAGATTAGATAGATTATCTTCTCATCTTGATGCTGTTTATGTTGTATTAGCGAATTTAAAAGATATAAGATTATTATTGAAAAATCCAATTGGTTTATTTTCATTTAAATTATTTGCGTTTAATGATTTAATTGGAAGTTTAATGATGAATAAAAAGCCACTTTATTTTAAATTTCCAAATTATATTAATTTACTTGATGATCCTTTTGTTAAAGTATTATGTGGTGTCTTAGAATATCAAGAACAAATAAGAATTTCAAATGGTATACGTACAACAGAAAACTGCAACAATAGTAGTTATAATAGTACAGTATTCAAGATAAATAATACTAATATTAACAATATTGGTTCATCTAACAATAACAATTATTATTTTGATAGAGAAATTGATTTAGAATTAAGGAGATATTCAATATTAGATCAAATTCAACAATTAGATCCAACTTTAAATTGGCTACCATCATTTATATCACCAATTCAAACAAATATATTATCATCATTACCATTTGAGCAACATCAATGTAAATTAGTTGCACAAGTTTATATTAATCAATTACAACTATCAATGATACCGAATTCAGATAATTTAAAAAAATTTGAAATTTCTTTAAATATTGCAAAATTAATAACTGAAGAAATTTCAATAAATAGTCAATTTTCGGTTGCTTTAGTTTCTGGTATGGTTACTTCAAGTTATTATTTAACAATGAATAATTCAAAACATTATATATTAAAATATAGAGAAATGTTAATGAAAATTGCTAAAAGAACTGGTCATAGAATGTTTTTACCTGATAATGTGCCTTTATATATGAATTAGTAATATTATTTATGTGAATTTTGTAAATTTATTTTTTGTATGTTTCGGATGTGGGTCATAAATATACCGGGAATATCGGTATTAGCTTATCTGGGCGTAAGAGATCATATGAATAAAATTCTACAGCAAAAAGGTTTCTTTCTTTTCTTTTCTACTTTATTTTTATCATGTATGAAATTTAATTATCAATTTTTAATATGGTTTATGGCAAAGGAGGTTATAAAAAAGCGACAGCTTGTGATGCGTGTAGAAAACGTCGAGTTAAAGTAAGGTTATTTATATCTTTAATTCAGCAAATAAATAATTATTACTAACAATTCACTTATTAATTTCTTGATGTAGTGTGATAAAAATAAACCATTTTGTGGAGGTTGTCAAAGATTAGGATACTCTAAATTTTGCAAATATAAAAATGAAACTAACTTTTCTATCGAAGAAAACTATAGACTAGAGAATTCTAAATTAAGGGGTAAAATTAATACTTTAGAAGTAAAATTGAATTCAGCTGATCATATTGGAATTTTAAATCATCAAGAGGGGTTTAAAAATGATGAACATAACTTGAAAGGTCAAAATGAAGTTGAAGATCCAATTCTTGACTTGACAACCAATTTCCAAACATTAGAAGTGAGTAAAAATCATATGGCTCAATTTGGTCCAACAAGTCGTTATTCATTATCATTAAACGATCCAATTTTTAAAACCTTAGTGAATGAAAAAGTAGTAAAAAGGTTCAAAATCAAAAAGGAACATTTAGCTGCTGTTGGTATTAGCACTGGTATGGAAGATTTAATTTTGGGAAGTGAAAGAAATATCATTACAAAAGATGAAATTGAAACAAAAAAATTATTACAATCTAAAATTGAAGATATTTTACCTGATAAATATTTATGTGATTTGATATTAAAAAATGCATTTAAAATTCATTTATTTATCTGGTTACCAATGGATGAATCATTATTCTTAGAATTATTTTCAAGTATTTTAGATACAACTACAATATTTAAAAATCTTGATAATTTTGAAATTAAAAAAAGATATAAATTTAAAAGATTAAATTCAAATGGTTTTATAATACTTGGAATTTTTTTAATTCTTTTAAGAATTGGTTATATTAATTTACCATATATGAATAAAGATATGGATGAAAAATTTAATATTAATAAAAATCATAATGATGATAAATTTTCACCAATTATTAAAAATAAAATTGATATTGATTTTGATTATATTAGATTATCACAAAAATGTGTTTCATTTTCATTTTTTTCAAAAAATTCAATTAATTTATTATATTATTTATTATATTTTAGATCATATTGTTTTATGGCCCCTGAACTTGGAGAAGGAATGGAAGGTGAAGATCATTCAATTATATTAGGTAGAATTTGTGAAATTTCAATTTCAATAGGATTATATAGAGATCCTGAAAACTTATTTTCAAGCGGTGATGATATTCATAATGATTATAATGATGAATTGTTTAATTTTCAATGGAGGAAATTATGGTTAATGGTGATTGTTATTGATATGTTTCACTCAGGTACAACTGGTAGACCATTTCTTATGAATGAAGATTTTTGTGATACTAAATTACCTCAAATATTCATTAATATTAATCCTGAATTAAAACCAGAGGTTGAATTTTCTAAAATGATTTATAAATTATGTTCATTTCAAAAAGAAATTATTCATTTATCTTTAGATTTAAAAAAAGATACAAAAAGATCAAAAATGGAACAAATTGCTGAAAAAATGTTGGAATATTGCCTTGTAAATATTCCATCTTTTACCGATTTATTAGTCAATGATCCAATTTCGAATAAAGATGATATTAATTATATCATAAATTCTGGACAAAGAATGAGGCTTGTTGTGATTAGAATAAAATACCTTACACAAATACATATCTGTTATTATATTTTATATCTTAATTGCGGTCCAAATGATCAAAATCTAAACAATCGATATTATAAATATGCTGGTTTAACTGCTTTAGTTCTTTTCCATTTTTGTTTAAAATATCTTAACAATTGTCATGAATATTTTGGTTATGAAATTGTAACAATTGTTGCAGCATCTACTCTTCGTTGTATGCAAAGAGTTAGTTTATTTATTATTTCAATTTTATTAAGAAGTATATCAAAAGAATATAAATATTCTGTTCCATATCTTGATTTTATTCTTAACACAAATTCAAATTCATCATCATCTTCATTCACAATTGATAATAATAATGATAATATTAATCAATTAATTAATTCTGAAGATTTTTTAAAAGCTTCTGAAAATACATTTATATCATTAATTATTGGATTTGAAAAAACAGCAAGAAAATTTTCAAATAGATATTTTCAAGCCTGGAAAGTATCTGCATTAGCTTTTATTATGATTAAAGTTTTTAAAAATCAAATAAAGCAGGAAGATTTGGAATTTATATGTAAACCATTTCTTGAAAATATGGTATCAATTAAAAGGGATTTAGGAGTAAGTAATATCAAACCATTGTCAATGTTAACTTCAACTAATAGAATCAGTTACGATGATAATATTAATCAAATGCAAATGTTAGATTCAACAAATAGTGATGTTAATTTTGATTTTGAAACTAATTTTGATATTGATCCCTTGCTTTCTGTTCTAGACGGACCGATTGATTTTGATGCTATTAAGTGGAGTCACAATAATATTAGGAGTTCCAAAGAGACCCATGACGCGAACCTTAATGATGTTGACTACTCTCAGTGTCGTAATCTTGAAGGGTTTGAAGGGCTTGATTTCTCGGGCTTGATTGATGTTGACACTATTCAAGATCCTTTATTTGCCTCACAAGTATTTGACTTTGGTATTGATGGAAACGAAATGATACTGGATTTCATTTAAAGAAACAAATTACATATTACATTTATTCTTAAGATGTTTTTTGTTTTTTAATGAATATGGCATAACCTATGGCTGCACTGTAATTGGTATACCACTAACTAATTCATGATTAATATATTTCATATTAATATTCCTAATTCTGTAATACTAGCGCCAATCTATATTAAGAAATAGATTGTGGTCTAAAAACTAAATAGCGTGCAAAAATATAATTTAATCGTCATTTTCAACAGTTCATAAAGTTTTATATACTATTTTGAAATAAAGTTCGCGTATACTACACTGTATGGCAACTTAGTGGCATAACATTGTATTATTTATTGGTTTTTAATTCGCTACCTTGACTACAAGTAATTAGGGCCAAATAACAATGTGTATGGTACAAATATTCGAAAGGAAACTAAAAAAAGAACTATAGCCATACAATGGCATACATTATCAGGTAGGGTTGATGCAGCGAAGTATGGTAGAAGAACACGAATCTGCAGTTAACCGAGCACCAATTGTTGTTAGCACAAAGTGATATTATAGCTCCTGACTTTAGTATTTACTATTATAAAGAAACACTACATAGGCATACGAAGGTTTACGATGATATTTAACAAACTTTCAATAATATGCTTTCAATTTTCAATATTAATGATTTTTTTAACTATACGAATACTTTTCACAACTCCAAAAATTCAAATGCAAGGGGCATCATCAACAAATAAAATCTTTAAAACAATGTGGTAGGAATGAGTGAAATTTAGATATCTTCTATTTGAGCAGAAATCTCATCCATTTGTTTCTTTAATTCAATATATTTCTTTTCCAATTCATCATATTTTGTATCCAACTCCTCCTTTTCAGCTTCTAGGGAGGACACCTTCTTTTCAAGAGTTCCAACTTTAACATCAGCATCACGTAATTGTGCGGTTGTATCTTTTAATGAAGAATCTGAAGCATCTAATTGATCTTCTAAGGATTCAGTTTTAGCGGTAAGGAGGCGTAATTCTGTAGTTTTAGCATCCAATTCATCTTGGAGCTCCTTTGTTTTAGCAGTAGCTTCGTCCGCTTTTTCCTGTGCGTTTTCAGCATCGGCTTTCAAAGAATCGATTTTTTCTCGAAGTTTCATCATCTTTGTGTAAGTTTGTAATGTTTAAAATTCAAAAGTTGGTGTTATAATGATGAAAAGAGAGATTTTTAGGAAGAAGTATGTTTTTATTTATACTGCAGAGCATTCCAGGACTTTCCATCCATCAAGTTCCGTTCAGGAGGCGTGTCCTTTAAATTTTAAGCCAATCTAATATATTCCACACTTTTATAAAATAAATAAATATGTAACTACATAACTTTGCAACAATTATCATCGACTTCAACCGCTACGGTTTCTTTAATCCTAATTGTTATATATTGCTCTTCAACTAATCCTTCTTCGTAATTCCACCATGATAACACTTCTGTACGAACATCAAAATCCCAATGTCCACTACTAACATCAATGTCAAGATCCAAACCACCAGAAACTGGAAATTGATAAGACGGTAAGTAAATCTCCGTTGGATATAAATATTCATTTGTAGAATCGGAATTATTCTCGATTGGTGGAGATGATGATGGTGTGATTTTTAACGAAAATGTTCTTTTATATCTATCAAATTCCCATGATTTTGGAATCCCATTAATTTTAACAGGATATGGTCTTATCGTACTACTTGCTGCTCTTGTTCCATTTATTCCATTTTCATCTGATTCCACTGATAGTGTAAGCGGTAACGAGATTAAATTATCAGAACTATTTTCTAATATTGTATTGGCATATGAAATAGATGAAGAACCATCACTATTTTCGTTTCTTATACTTGAATTAGCAGTAAGAAACTTTTTAGTTTCAAATATTTTATTATTTTTATAATTATTAAATTTTGAATTTTTTTGAAAATCATCTTTTGACCAAAAACTAAAATCTTCATTGTTCCAATTATCCCCCCATTTATGACAATTATCAGAGCTATAACACCAATATGTATGATTCATACAAGTTCCATCCAATGCAAAACTTATTGCATCCAATGCCCTTATTTGAGAATCATAATTCCCATCTTTATAAGCTTTCTTATCATCCATATCAAATGGCATACCAGTTTCACTCATTAAACATGGTATATTACCTAAATATTCAATTCCTTCATCTTTAATTTGTTGGAATTGATTCCTAAGACATTTTCTAATATTTGTTTCACCAAGAACAATTGCACTTAATGGAGAACTATATCTTCCTCTCATTAAGCCCAAAGTATCTACATTATACCAAGTATTCCATGTTTTCATCATTAATGATAAACCATCATAATAATGCGGACAATAAACACATCTTTCATCGATTAAATCAGTTCCAATTAATGTTGGTGGTAATTCCAATACAGGAGGTTGACATAAAGCAAAAGCAGTTTTTGATAAATTTCGAATTCTTTTAAAATGTTTACCCCAATATTCAATAAAATAAATATTTGTAAAATCGTCTTTATTTATAATTTCACCTGTTTTATGGTTAATACCAAAATAATCTGATTTTAAAATCTCACCAGTTTTAATATCCCAAACACCATGATTTGCCCAAATACAATTCCCCATTTCCCAATTTGAACCTCTTTCCCAACCATATTTTAAATCAAATTTTTTAACTTCTTCAGGACTTAACCACGCTTTAACACCTTTTGGATCAACTGTAACAGTACCTGATTTTTTAGGACCAAATGAAGTAAATTTATAAAAATCAACAGTTTGTGATATACCATTACCTAATCTCATTGATTGTATTGCAGTTGGACAAGTTCCTAATCTTAATTTTTGATGATCTGGTATAATATTAATATCTTGTAAACTAATTAAACCAAAATTTGGTTCATTAATTGTTTCAAAACCAATAATTGTTGTATTCATTAATGAACCATTATCATAATCATTAATTTTTTTATATAAATAATCACAAGAATTTAAAAAATGTAATTGTAAATAATCTTGTATATTTAAATCATTAATTATACAATTTGGTGCAAAATCTTTACCACCAAAAAATAAAGTAAACATAATTTGACAACATAAACGATTATAATTAGTTGGCCAAATCATTTTTGGATAATTTTTTAAATCATCATCATCAGCATCATAGAAATTTTCAACTATAGCAGAATTTGTAAATTTAAAATTTTTTGGATTTAAACCAACTGAATATAATGTCCATAATGGTGCACCACTACCACCAGAATATCTTGACCATACATCTTGATGAGGATCCATAAAAACATATAAATCATAAATTTGAGCAATTTTTAAAATTTCAATTGTGAAATTTATAAAATCATCATCATATTTATCAGGACCGGAATGTTCAATAGATTCCCAAGTAAAAATATAACGTATTGTATTATAACCCCATTTTTTAATTCTATTAAAATGTTCGTGACATTCATTTAATGAATATGGTCTGTTAATAAACGAAACATTATCACCATCCCAATATGAATTATTTAGATCTTTATCGGATATTGGGATAAAAGTTGGTATATTTGGTTCACTTGGTAATTTTGAACGTCCATCTAAATTTATTCCTTTTAAAGTAATAATACGACCATGAGAGTCTGTAAAATTTCCTTTATTATCAACATATAAAAGTTCAGGCATTAATATTAATATTTGAAGTTGTTATCGGAAATAAAAAATACGTAAGATGTTTATTATTCGGAAGTTGAGGATAACAGATAACACGTGATATATTATAATCAAACTTAATAATTACATAAATATTAATTAATCCAAGAGCATTTCCCAAGTAAGTCTCTAGTAGTGTATCCATCTTCGATACCCTGATAATCATCAATTTCATTTCCATTATCATTATCATTATCATCTCCATTTTCAAGTTCCCCTCTATTCTCTTTATCTTGCTGATTCTTTATCCTTACATTTAAACTTAAATTACAATCTGAAACTGAATCTGAATCAATTTCTAAATCATTACCAATTGCTAAATCATATAAAGCATAAATTTGATCTGATTTATTATCTAATTCATTTAAGATTAATTTAATTTTATTGATTATATTTTTACCATCTCCATTATTATCAATTGTTAAATTATAATTTAATAATAATTCTTCACAATTTGATTTTAAAATATCATGTTCTGATTTCATACCATTTATTATAAAATTAATTGATTTTTGTTTTTGATTTTTTGATGATTTTTTGTTATTTTTAATTTCAAAGTTTGTGAAATTATTTGATTTTGATTCGTTATCATTGCATATATTACAGGAATGAGGTGGTAATTGTTTATCAATTATGTCAGTTAATTTATTTGAATTAGAATGTTTTGGATTTAATTTTGATTTATGATTTTTATTAGATTTCTTGGTACTTGGCGATTTATCCCATATACTTATTGAAACATCATTTGACTTCATACTTTTTTGTCTTTCTTTTTGTTTTTTATTTCGTTTCTGCTTGTGTTTGGGTTTTGATTTATCATTATATAATTCTATATCATACCAAGAATCTGTATTATTATCATTACCAATATCGTCTTCATTATTTGCATTAGTACGATCATTTTTTTGTAAATAACTTAACATTTCTTGTAATCTTTTAATTTCTTTTTGTAAATCAATTTTTTTTTGTAAATTTTTCAAATTTTCTTCAAGATTTAAAACAGTATCATTCATTTTATTTTGACTATTTTTATGAGTATGAAAGTTTATATCAATCGGTTTAATTGAATAATTCTTTTGTAAGTTTAAAAGTTCTTTCTTTAGATTATTTATTCCATTTATAATTATTGTTTCTTTTGGATTTATATTTTTAATATCTTTATGATTATTGTTAGATTGATTTGATTTTGATTTTGATTTTGATGAATTTGATGAATTTGATAAGTTTGTTAATAATTGAATCTTTTCATTTTCTGAATTTATTAACTGTTTTTTTAATAATTCATTTTCTTTTTGCAAAAAATCAATAGTAATTAAATTACTATCATCATTTTGTTGTGGAAATGATGATGATGATAAGGATGATAATTTTAATTCTAATTGTTTAATTTTTGAATTTAATTCATTATTTTTTTTAAATAATTGATCTTTTTCAGATTCTAATAATTTTATTTTAAATGAATTTAATGTTGAATTTCCATTGTCATTTTCAATTTTATTTTCATTTATTGGTAGTGATTTATCTATTTGTAATTTATTATAATTATTGTTAGTTTTAGATAATAAAATTTCTAAATTTTTAATATGATTTTGATATTTTGTTAATTCATTATTTTTATAAATTAATGATTCTTTATATTTATATAGTATTTTTGAAAATTTTTCCTTCTCATGAATTTCATTTTTTAATTGTGAATTTGTTTTATTTAGTTGATTTGATAATTGAGATAGTTGTAAAGATAAATTACTTCTTTCTTTTATTGAAGAAGTATATTTTAGTTTTAATTCTTTTAATGCATTCGTTAAAAGAGCATCAGTTGAAGATAATGGAACAGAAGAAAGTTTAAAATGCTGATTTGAAGAAAAATTTAAATATGAATTGGTGTTTGTGAATAATGAAGTATAGCCTTGTGGAAGCATCACGCCAGTATTTGTATTAGTATTTGTATTAGTGTTAGTATTAGTATGAGAATTTGTATTTGTATTCGTGTATTCATAATTGTTGTTCATTCTAATATTTGATTTCGGATTGATATCTTTTAAACTTGTTTCTGAAAAACGTAAATCCATGTCTTTAAACAGAGAATCATCACCGGAATCCACATCTACCTTCTTATTAGGTGAACTAACACTCGTTGGAGTGCTTTGGCCCCGAAACTCTGCATTTTTATAAGATTCTATCGGAGAAGAAGAGGACGAAGATTTGCCACGGGCAAACCTAGAAAAAGAGTCGTCAGGCATTTATACAGCAAAATCAACAGCAGCCAAAAACAAAAAGTGATGGAGATGAACAAAAGAGGTTGGGGTGTGATTGCCATGGAAACGGTCAACTCAGTTAAGTTAAGATTTGAAAATTGAGTTCCCAAATTTATAATTAGAACTTTAGTACTGCAAAATGAAACTTCTCCCTTTTTGTCTGGGGCTAGCCATCTCTGTTTGTAATGTTCGGGCTGTTTCGCTGGATTTGAACGACCTCACCTCCATTCAGGCCGCAACTTCTCTAATCAGTCAGGGTTTGATGGATTACTACAATGGCCTAGATTACGGCGAGACGATAGGTATGTTCTCCAACCCCTACTATTGGTGGGAGGCCGGGGCTGCCTGGAACTCTATCTTGGACTATGGATTCTACTTACAAAACGACACCTACAATGATATCCTGAAACAGGCCCTGTTGTACCAGACGGGTACCGACGACGACTATATTCCCTCCAACCAGAGTACCACGGAGGGAAACGATGATCAGGCCTTCTGGGGGATCACCGTAATGGCCGCTACCGAACGAAACTTCACAAACCCTCCTTCTTATGACCCCCAATGGCTGTCATTGGCTCAGGCCGTGTTCAACACAATGGCCCTGAGATGGGACGATGATAATTGCGGCGGCGGCCTCCGTTGGCAAATCTTCACTTGGAATTCGGGTTATGACTATAAGAATTCTGTCTCCAACGGGGCTTTGTTCCATATGGCTGCTAGACTGGCAAGGTACACCTCAAATGATAGTTATACCGAATGGGCTGAAAAAGTTTGGGACTGGATGGTTGATGTCAATTTCATCTCCACTTCAACTTGGTGGTTTGTTTATGATGGAGCTTCTTTAACAACAAATTGTACCACCGTTCAAAAATTACAATGGACTTATAATCAAGGATTAATGCTGGCTGGTTGTGCTTATCTTTATAATTATACTGAAAATTCAGTTTGGTTAAATAGAACTGAAAATCTATTAACTGGTTCCCAAGTATTTTTCAAAAATAATGTCATGTATGAAGCTGCTTGTCAAAATGCTGGAAATTGTAATAATGATCAAAGATCTTTTAAAGCTATATTTTCAAGATTTTTAGGTTTAACTTCAGTAATGGCTCCAACAACTTATGATAAAATTCATACTTATTTAGAAGCATCCGCAAATGCTGCTGCTCAATCATGTTCTGGTGGTACTGATGGTCATACTTGTGGTTTAAATTGGTCTGCAACTGGTTGGGATGGTTATTATGGTTTAGGTGAACAAATGTCTGCTTTAGAAGTAATTCAAAATTTCTTAGCTCCAACTAGACCTGCTCCTTATACTGCTTCAGCTGGTGGTACTTCAACTGGTAATGGTGCTGCTGGAACCTTTACAGTTAATGGTTCAACTACTGATACTGTAGTTGTTGAAACTAAAGATAAAGCTGGTGCTGGTGTTATTACTGTAATTTTTGCTGGGCTGTTAATAGCTGGTTCTGGTTGGGTTCTTTCATAATATATTGATCATTTGTTATTTCATTTTAATATTAGTTAATCGTAACGTACTTAAAATAATTTATAGGCGATTTTGCACATTGTCTTTCAAATTCATAGCTGTAAGGTTTATACCATTGCAACGCCAGATCAGTACTGATTCATATTACATTTAAAATTCTTCATTCATCATCTTACCTTCAATTACCATATGTAAATACAATTTTCATGAGATCCATTGATGAAACCTTGTTGCAATAGATTATAATGAGTCTTGGGAGTTTAGTTTGTTTTCGTTTAAATTTTGTTTATGGTATAGATCTATGTCTATAATTATAAAATGAACAACATTTTTTCTCAGCGCAAAATTTTGGTCTTCAGAAAATATGCATGCAATTGTACATTATACGCTATGAGGAAATATCGCACCAAATATATGCATGTACTCATCTAGATAAAGTAGGTGTTTTGGATTATCGACCACTTATTGACCTATTTCATAATTATTTGTATGGTTGTGATGTTGATTTTAGGTGCGCGTACCATATGTGTATTTTAGGTTTGAAAGAAGTTTCTTAGGGGGTTACGTCGTACGATTATGTATAGGTCTTCTTGCGACAAGAAGGATAAAGACTACAGTTTTTAACAATTCTATGATGCTATCTTAAGAGGAATGACTATATTCCTTTGCCATCAGCTGAGACGGTTACAATAAAAAAGAGGGTAAAATGAGGAAGTAAAGTAATATATACGATATCAGGTTTCATTTCTACATAACTGAGTTTATTACCTGATTGGATCTAGGATAATGAAAAAAACTTTAATAAAAAGACGTTGGCTTAGTTGAGGTCCAATGCCTTTAAAAACTAGTAGAAAAAATTATAAATGTTTTAAATATTTTTTCCTTAATTTTCCAGTAAAATCATAAATAACAACATCACCATCCATAGTTAAAGCAGCTAGTCTTTTCGTATCAGCACAAATTGTAGAAGCAGGACGTAAATGTCTATGTTCCGGATATTTAAATTCTTTAAATAATTGTTGATCATCTAAATTCCAAATCTTAATATTACAATAATTATTAACAGAAATGATTTTATTATTAATTGTCAATAATTCAACTGGTCCTTCACCTGATCCTTCATCTGATAGAATATCTGTTTTATTTGTTTGTAAATCCAAAGCTATTATTTTGTTGTAATCACTAACAAATAAGTATTGATCATTAACTGTCATGCATCCTACTTGATTATATCGAAATTCTTGGATTATTTCACCAGTTTCAATATTCCAGGTTCTTACAGTAAAGCTCCCTGCAGTATATATAATACCATTATGAATGCAAATACCTTCAATAAAATCTTCAACTTTTATACAGTGTTGTAAATCAAATTGTAGTTGCTGATGTTCTAAATTATCAAAACTTGATTTCCATACTCCAATATAACCACAAACAGAAAATACAATATAATCATCGTATAAGGCCACAAAATTTATAAATAAATAATTTCCTCGTGCTGGTGTTCTTAAACGATCAATTGGTTTAAAATCTGGTAATTTCCAAATTATACAAGAACCATCAAATGAACCAGATACTAAATATTTATGATTAATATCCATACATCTAACGGTACCTAAATGAAAATTGATATTAATATCTTTTGTTAACTCTAATATTTCCATTGCTGATAAATTTTCTCTTAAAGTCTGAATATTTGGTACACCTAATTGTGTTAATATCTCAATATCAGGCTCACCTAACACTTTTACACATTGAAAAGTTTCATTATCCCAAATTCTTATCGTACAATCTGCTGAACCAGTTATAATCCAATTTTTAAAAAATTTAACACAAAATGTTTTAGCGGAATGACCTTTTAATTTATACTGTTTAAACTTATCATTTTTCCAATTTATTTCTAAAAGGTATCGTTCTTTATATAAATCATACCATGAATCAATTTCTGATTCTTCATTATAATATTTCCATGATTTGTGATGTTGAAACTTTGATCTCCAGATATCATCATTTTCAACTATTTGTTTCCATGATTTAGATACTCTTTTACAATTAAGTAAAGCTGTTGGTGGCAAATCTGTAAAGATTATTTCAGATATTTCATCAGGGAGATCGGAAATAAAATCGATTGTGGTCTCAAGATTTTCATGTAGCGACATATTACAATTTTGTTTAAATTTAATGGTTGTTTTAGACGTATACTTGTGATTTTCAATAATATTATGGTTTTTTCTAATGAAGAATATAAGTTATGGGAAGAATATAAAATGAAATTTAAATGGGTTCCAAATTTAAACTTTTTCTTACTGTCGTATCGGTTTCAATGAAGCGTCTCATGATGATCAGGCTTGGTTGCATATGATTAAGAAGAATCTGACTACAGTTTACCTACGAATATGCTAAGCTTATATAGTTGAGGAAATACATATTTCCATCGTATAGCTTTTTGAAGAGTCGGGCTAATTTATGAACGGAGAATCTCAAATCGCTTAATTAGCCCCAATGTTCAAATTGTGTCCCGAATGAATAGTTTGCGGTTCATATGGTCTAATATTTATTGCAGCACTGGCCGAATATTATTACATCACATGGCCGAATTAATAATTTAAAATGTAGGCAAAGGTTGGCAAGCCAATATATCCACACAATTTATACCAAACACATTTTTAAGTAGCTTATGAATTTGTTAGGTTTTCTCTGCTGTTTATATAAATTTAAAGACTGATTGAAATGATGTTCTTAAGTATTTTATTCGATACCTTTCCCCTTCCTTGGTTACACGCGCTATAATTAATTAAGATACAGTTAATTTCGGCCACTGGATGGAGGTGACTAATAATTGGTGCGCGCACTTTTTATTCTCTAGATCTCTAAAAATTCCAACTTTTTAAATATCGTATAGAATGACTTTTAAAACTCCATCAACCGAGATTTCTGATAATTCTAATTATAAAAAGCATTTACAACCAGCTAAGAGAATTGAAATTTAATTGGTAATTTGCTTAAAAATGACTTTTCAATTGGTGAAATAGCCAGAAAGCTTAATATTCCTCGTTCAATGGTACGGAACAGAATAAAGAAATTTTCTAACATTCTTTCTGGTATAACACCTACGCCCAAAAAAACCTAATAAATTTAATGAAAGGGGAGTAAATCAAATCCTTTTTTGGCCTGTAAAAGCTGACCGCATGCTGAGCCATCTTTGAATTTTAACGTCGGCATATCAAAGACAACTTTAAGACTCCTTCTAAACGGTATGGTATTGGAAAATCAGCAGCTCTTAAGAGACCGTATCTGAACAAGAATAACCAAAAGTAATATCGGGATACGTGATGGAACGTGTTTCGGCCATATTATACACTAATATTCAGCCATTCTGATAAATAATTATCGTCTATGTAATGCACTAAATATTATGCCACTTGATAAAAAAATGAGGACAATTTTTTAAACTAAATAATCGGCCATTCGGGACCGGGACCATTTTATTGTTCGAACATGGCGAAAGGTCATGATGGTATTTTTGTTATGTTCCCTTAGTTTTTAAACGTTAATGCTATAAATAATACCTATCCGGCGCCGCCTTAACAAACTATAAAAATGAGACCTAAACCTGATTTACAATTCAGGCAAACCAAGATTGCTATTGGTATAGAATATGAATTTTTAGCGAATGTTTTATTTACCCGGCCATATTACAACATCAAGCTTGTAATAATATTTTTTTTTTTATATAAATATTAATTACATACTTAAAAATTCAGATATTTTTCTTCCATTTCATATATTATAACAATATCAGTATATACAATTTGTAAAAGGAAGATTAAATATCAATGCATATTATGTGTAAAACACCCCGAAAGCTCACAACATATAAGTATACCGCCATATAAATATAAATATAAATATAAATCGAATGAATCGAATAACATATAACAAGAAACGTATAAACCATGTTCATATAAACAATAAACATAAAATAAAATATAAGAAGAAAATAGAAAAAAAGAACATGAGAAGAGAATAGAATGAAATGAAATGAAAGAAAAAAAGTGTAGTAATATTATAATGATTAATGATTGTATGAATTCATAAATATCAAATAATTGTTATATTCTGATAGTTTGTGTCAAAATGATGAAATAAAACAAACATACCATTAGTATTATGATCAAAAATCTGCAAATATGTTGCAATTGCAATGATAAATAACATAAAATAAAATAAAATAAAATAAAAAACATAAAATAAAAGAAAAACCGAAACCCAATTAATGTCATAAATAAATAAATAAATAAATAAAATAAAATCTCCATATAAGTTATATGCTTTTGACATAATAAAAACATTCAACCAATCAAAAAAAATAAAATAAAATAAAATAAAAAAATAAGACATGATATGATATGATAATAATTAAATGTGTATTGAATCATATCATAATGTTAAACAAAACATCTAACTCAAAAATGTATTAGATAAACTTGCTCCTAATCCTGAACCAGAATTTGACCCTGATGCAGAACCTGAGCCAGATCCCGACCCATTATTATTACCATTATTAGTAGTAGCAGTATTAATACTATTGACAGCATTATTATTTTTCCCACTACTTTTATTTTGTTTTTGATTTTTATAGTTATTCTTTTGTAATAATCTTTTATTTTTATTATAAATATTATTAAAAACATTATTATTATTAATTTCAATATTAATTTTTTTTTTTAATACAATTAATCTTTCATTAATTGATTTTATAAAATTATTAATTATTAAATTATCATCATCATCTAAACAATAAGAAGAATCATCAATTATTGTTTCTTGAATTGCTTTTAACATCCATATTGATGTTTGATATGATAATTCACAATTTTTTAAAATATCAATATTTGTAATATAATTATTTTTTGTATTGTTTGAGTTTGGATTTGGATTGATGGGTTTATTTTTTGATGATGTTGTTATTGATAATTCATTAACTGCTGCTGTACGGGACATTTCAAGTGCTCTATCAAATATTAATTTTTCAGCTATTACTATAGAATTATCATTATCATCATTATTATTATCATTTCTATTTTCATTTCCATTTTCATTCATAGATTTTAATTGTTCTTTTTTAACACTATCAAACCTCATTCTTGAATATTCAGCTTTTTCTAAACATTCATTAAATTTTAATTTAATCCATTGAATAACATCATTTAATCTATTTGAACTACCAATTATTTGAGATTGACTTAATCTCCACCAATTACTTGCAATACTCATTGATTTTGCTAATAATGATAATGATTTTAAATATAATGACAATGATTCTTGAGATATTATTTTAATCATATCTGGAGTTAAATTTGATGATAATGATGAAGATGATTGAGATTGAGATGAAGTTTGAGATGATGATGATGATGATGATGATGATGATGGAATTAATTGTTTAAATTTAATTTCTGCAAATGATATTATTGAATTACTTTTAGTTGCTAAATCTTCTAAAGCTTTAATAATATCTTCAAAATCTCCACCACTAATTGAATTTAATGAAGTTATTGATCCTCTACTATTAGACCTTGATCTTGCATTCACCATTGGAACTAAGTTAGTATTGGAATTTGAATTGTTAGATCCTTTACATAATCTAACAGATGCTTTATCCAATGCTTTTGTAAGTACATTAGTTGAAGATGAAACGCCAATTGAATTTTGAATATTAATTTTTTCAAAACTTGTTGTTCTTCGATGTATTATTGGAGATGGAGATGATGGAGATCTATTAATTCCAATAGGTAATGAAGAAAAAGATAATGATTTTCTTGTATTTTTTATTGGTAATTGTTTCATATTTTTATTTATATTTTGCTGATTTGAGTTAAAATAATTTAAAGAATCTGTTAAATGTGGTGACATTTGAAGTAGATTCGAACTTTTCTTTTCAATCATGATATATTCTCTATCAATAACGATTGATTTTTTACCAATACCAATACCAATACCATTACCATTACCATTATTATTATTCTTATTATTATGAACATCATTATTAGTAATATCAGTTTCTGTTTCTGGTATACTATCTAATGAACGTCTTTTAATCATATTTAAATTATTTAAATTTCCATCTTCAAATTTGATGTTATTGTTGTTGTTGTTGGGATAACGTTGCAATTGAGTTGACTCATATTTTGTATTATGTTTAGATATAAATAAATTATGTTCAGTATCTTCGAGTAAATTTTCATTTTGATTATCATTATCATTATTGATTGATTGTTCATTTACTAAATTTGAGTCATATATTGATAAATCTTCAGATTCTTTATAATTATTATTAAAATCATCATTTTGAATGATTAATGGATCATTAAAAAATTCATTAAAATTAATTCTTTCATCAGGATTTTTTTTTAATAAATTATTAATTAATTTTTTAAATTTATAATTAATATTAACAATTGTTGGAAATTTTATAAAATCTTTTGAATTTTCAATATTTTTTAATAATTCAATATGATTATTTGCTCTAAATGGTGTATAACCAATTAACATTTCATATAATACTATACCAATTGACCATAAATCAACTTTTGAATTATATTTTTTATAACCTAAGATTTCAGGAGCCATATATAAACTAAAAAAAAAAAAAAAAAGTAAGWMARWAAAATATTAATCATGTGAGTATTATAATGAGACATTATCCCAGTACATAACAACATTACATGACTCAGACAAGTCTTATCATAACCAAAAAAAAAACTTGTTCTTATCGCATCTAGACTTATCCAAAAGCATATAACATTTAAATTTATAAAATAAGAATATGACAAGTACTTACGGAGAACCACATAATGTGTCAGCCATCATTGCATTTGGTAACCATCTTGCAAAACCAAAATCTGCCAATTTTAAACATGGAATTTCATCATTTTCAGCATTATTATAACATAATAATAAATTTTGAGGTTTTATATCTCTATGAATTAAATTTGATGATCTTAAAAATTTTAAAGCAGAAGATAATTGATTTAAAAAAATTAAAACTAAATTTTCATTTAATCCTCCAATAATTGAACCATTTGATTGAATTTTTAAATTTGATGGATAATTTTTAAATAATTTAATCATTAAATTAAAGTTTTCAATATTGTTTGTGTTGTTTGAGTTTGAGTTTGGATTTGGTTTCGAATTTGGATTAATAGATATTTTTCGATTTCTTATTAGGTTTGATAAATCACCAAATGAACAGTATTCCATAATTAGGTAGAAATTTGATTTAGTTTGAATAGAATCTAATAAAGCAACAATATTGATATGTTTCAATTTTTTTAATATGGATATTTCAGAATCCAAATTAAGTAATAATTTATCATTTAATTTTGACTTATTAACAGATTTTATTGCCACAAGGGAGTGAGTCATCTAATATGAATGTAGATGTTAGTAGCTTCATGAGTAATAGAAATAGAATGTATTTAAATAGATAATAGAATACTTACAATATTGGAACCTTTGTAAACAGTTGCGAAACTTCCATGGCCTATTTCCGCATCGATGGCGTAGGTGTTTGCGATAAGCGTGCCTTTATTCCTGGACATTTGAGCAAATAAAGAGAACAAGCAGGACAAAGATAAAAAACGAGAAGAAAAGAAGAAAAGAAAAGAAGGAAAGTCTTACATTTAAATATTATAAAACAATTAGACTCATACAAATAAAATATATAGGAGATGTACGGGTGTTTGCTATTTTATTTGCTATTTTATTATTAATTACTTAAAACTGCCTTTCTGGGGAAATTTACAAAATATTATCATCTAAGATATTATCTAAATTATTACCGGGGGGCATACGCGTAGGTCATGTGACCAGCCATTCCACCCACGGGAGCACCTTGCTGGTACTGAGGGTACATCTGGTACTGCGGTTGGGCCTGGGGCTGGGCCTGGGGCTGGGCCTGGGGCTGGGCCTGGGGCTGGGCCTGGGGGTATTGCAAGGGCTGCTGGTATTGCAAGGGCTGCTGGTACTGCAAGGGCTGCTGGACCTGCTGCTGCTGGACCTGCTGCTGGACCTGCTGGACCAGCGAAGCCAGCCGTGACGGTGGCACCTGTGGCTGCACTGGCTGCACTGGCTGCACTGGCTGCACTGGCACTGAGTAGTATGCTGGTGGCTGTAGCGGCCGTTGCGGTTGAAACTGGAGCTGGGGTTGGGGAGGATACGGCATCTGCTGCGCTTGTTGGACTGCTGGTGGCTGGCCGAACAGCGATGACGTCGCAGCACCAAGCAGACGGTTGGTTTCAGCTGGTGCAGTTTCAGCCGGCCCCCTGGTACTGTTGCCATTGGCTCCATTGGCTCCGTTGGACCACCACTCCGAGCTGGACTCGACGACCTCAAATGCCGTCTCAGGTCCGCTTGGCCTGCTAGGCCTGCTTGGCCTGCTTGCCCCTTCGTGTGTAGCTGGCTCGCCTGCAGACCGTTTAGATTCAAAAGTCCCGTATTTATGCCTCCCGTCATTCTCCAGTATCTCGATGGCGTAGTCCTGGTCTCCATCCGCCATCACCAAAGCCTCGTATACTGCATATCGATCCGTGTACCCCATCGGAATAAACTCCCTCGCAACAACCTTGTGGAATCTCTTAATTTCATCGTCCATGGGCACTCGGTGGGTCAGTTTGGGCACTTCTCTCCCCCCATCTCTTCTCAAATCCCTTCTGGCTCTTGCTCTGTCTCTGTCTCTTCTTTCATCTCTCCTGTCCGTCTCATCTCTGCCTCTTCTGCCACCTCTTCTATCTTCTCCGTAATATCCATCTCCCAAAAGCTCCCTCTTATGTCTTTCCAATAACTCCCGTTGGTATTGTTCTTGTTCATATCTAGGCCCCTCAGCCTTATTCCTAGTACCAAACCAATGCTTCTTCTTGTGTCCTCCACCCGATCCTCCGCCTGATCCTCCTGTTGAGTAATTCGTACCCCATGGATCCGCATCATCCACATCTCCATCATATGTTCCACTATATTGGACTTTTCTACCCCTTCGATCCCGTCTATCCTCCTCATCATCATCATAATGTCGATTTGTGTAATAAGAGCTCATCTTTCCTGTTTAGTGTTAGAAAATTGATATGAATGAATGAAATAAATATGAAGAAGTAAATATTGATGAAATTTATTAATTGTAAATAATGATGTGGTGTGTTGTACGCCCTAACCTATAAATAAATCACCCCAAAACAACAGCAATATCAGCCTTCTGCATTCCTCGGGATATACCCCACAATTGAAAGTTCCTTATAACTTACACCTTATTTACCCATGAACCTACAACTGTGTACTATAATAAGAGTAAGAATACCTATCAAATCCGGCTCAACTAAACTGATAATGGACTTAATAGATCACATCACGTGCTCCGTGAAATAAACAAATAACATCCAGACACACGCTCTCCTCCTTTTATCTTTTTGTTTATTATCTTTTTATTCGGATACTCAGAAATAAATATTAATTAATGAGTTTCAGTAGGTCAAGAGAATCTTTTTCTCCTCAAAGTATGAATATTTCAACATAACATTTCATTTATTTTATTTATTTCATTTATTTCATTTATTTAATTTATTTTATTTATTTTATTTATTTAATTTATTTCATTTATTTCATTTCTAACTTATATTTGATAGTTACCGGAGGATCAACCGCACAACGAAAAGGACTAACCTCAGATGAAAAAAGATATTATGGATCATTATTTAAATCTTTAGATACTAAAAAAACAGGTTTAATAAATGGTGAAACGGCAAGAATAATTTTAGAAAAATCGGGTTTATCTCCTTTAATTTTAGGTGAAATTTGGCAAATTTCTGATCCAAATAACTTAGGTCATTTAACTCAAACTGGTTTTTGTATTTCAATGAGATTAATTGGTTATGTTCAAAATGGAATTAAATTATCTTCTCATCTTGCTGATTCTCGTAAGTTTATCATTATCATTATATATTTTGTGTTATTGATTCATTTTCTAACCCATGTTTTTAGCTGGTCCATTACCTAGGTTTGCAGGAATTCCCCCACCACCAAAACCTAGAACATCAAGTGTTGCCTCAACCACATCTACCTCTAATTCCATGATCCCACCAATAACTGATGCCGATAGAATTAAATTCTCTCGTATGTTTCAAAAAACAACAAAAACTGGTGTTTTAAAAGGAAATCATGCAAGAAGTATATTTATGAAGGCAAAATTATCAACTTTAATACTTGGTCAAATTTGGAATTTATCAGATATAAATAATAATGGTGAATTAAATCAATCTGAATTTATTATTGCAATGCATTTAATACAATGTATTTTAAATAAATCATTAAAAAAAATTCCTGATTCTTTACCATCTTCTTTTTATAAATCAATTGGTATAACTTTAAATTCCTCAACTTCAACTTCAACTTCAACTTCAACTTCAACTTCAACTTCAACTGCAACTCCAGTAGACCAAATCTCAAATTCACAAATTCCAATTTCACCATCTTCAACTTTAACTCCAATTAAACAACAAATAAGTGATAATAATCAAAAACCTCCATTAGTAATCTCCCCACAAGAAAAATTAAAATATGATTCACTTTTTAACTCTCTTGATAAATCAAATATCGGAACATTAGGTCCTGATCAAGTTGCACCATTTTTATCAACTTCTAAATTATCACAAGATATTTTAGCAAATATATGGGATCTTTCAGATTTAAATTCAAGTGGGTTTTTCACAAAAAAAGAATTTTCAATTGCAATGTTTTTAATTAAATATAAACTTGCTGGAAATGAATTACCTAAAGTTTTACCAAAATCTTTATTAGATCAAGATATACAAAAAGATGAAATTTCTGGTGGTTTATTATCACCTATTAGCTCTATTAATGGTTCAAATTTACAGAATTCAACCTCAATGCAAGATTTAGCATCTCTTAATGATTTATTTTCTGAACAACCAACATCCGGTCAAAAATCACTTCAACCACAAATATCGGGTGGAATATTGAAGTCTCAAGGGACAGGTGGAAGAATTCTTCAACCTCAACATTCAGGGGGTAATATGCTTCAAAAGCAAGGTACTGGCCAAAGATTACAAGCTCAGAATTCAGGAGGTATATTACTTCAAAGGCAAAGTACTGGTCAAAGGTTACAAACTCAGAATTCAGGAGGTATTCTTCAAAAGCAAGGTACTGGTCAAAGATTACAAGCCCAACATTCAGGAGGTATTTTGCTACAAAAACAAAACTCTGACCAAAAGTTACAAGCTCAACATTCAGGAGGTCGAATGTTACAACAACAAAACTCTGGGAATAGACGTTCAACTTATGATACAAGAAGACTTTCTACAGCTACCCCACCTTTACAACCAACATCAACTGGCTCATCCGGACGTAGACCATCCTCATCCCTTGCTCATCAGATCTCCCCAAGAAGTGCCCCAACTCCTCTCAGATCTCCAAGACAAACTAATAATGACCTACTTGCAGAAACAGACGCGGATATATCTGGTAGATTATCTATTGCAACTACAGATATGGCCAATCTTTCTAATCAAATTGGATCATTAACAACCCAAACAACTGCCTTACATGAAAAAAGATCAAAAGCTGAAGCAGAATTAACAAAAATTTTAGCATTAAAGAAATCTGTTGAAGAAAAACTTGGAGTATTACGAAAAGTTTATGAATCAGAAGTACTTAAAGTTAAAAAAGTTGAAGAATTATTAATTAAATCAAAACAAGAAACAACTTTAATTATTGAAGAATCATCATTAATTGAATCACAATTAAATTCAACAAGACAAGAATATCAAAATATAACTAATACATTAGAAATTAATCAAAATAAAAATGATAATTTAAAAGAAAAAATAAAAGTTTGTAATCAAGAAAATTCATCATTAAGATTAAAATTAAATCATTTAAAAAAAGAAGTTGAACAACAAAAAGCATTGGTTGATATTAATAAAAGACAATTAAATATGTTTGAAGATGATAATTTAAAATTAAAGAATGATTTTAATAAAAACAATGAAAAATTATCCAATTTAGAAAGAGATTTAGATGAACAAAATAAATTACTTGAATCACAAAATTCTGGTAGAAGATTAACAATAACTCCAGGAAATATAAATATTAATGAATCATCAAATAATTCAATTATTAGCCCTCAATTACAATCAGTACAAACAAATCCTTTTTTTACATTATTTTCAGGAACAACTCAAAATTCAAATTCAAATTTTTATAATAATGATAATTCAACAAATCAAGATTCACCATCAGTTACAGATCCAACAAATTCAACCCATGTTAGAACAGAAACTCCAAATACATCCCCACCATCATCAGATATTCAAGATCTTCCAAATGTTTTAAATGATTTTAATTTACCAATTGAAAGACCTCGATCATCAACATCATCTGTTCAAAATAATCCACCGAATTCAATACGAGGAGATATTGATATTTCAAGACCAACATCACCATTAGATAATCCAATAATTGATGAAAAACAAAGATCATTAAATGATTTATCACATTCTGATCATTCTTCAACAGTTGAAGAAAGTGAAGAACATTATTTATCTGCTCATCCTGGTACTCAATTACGTTCTGAAAGTTTAGCAACTCATGATAGTTATTCAAATTCTCAAAATGTACAACAACAATTAGAAAATATTAATGAACAAATTAGTATTTATACAATTCAAGATCAACCAAATATGAGTGTTTCAACAGAAACAATATCTGAAATTGTTAAAAATGAAACTCCAAAAAAGACATTATTAGAAAAAGAAAAAGTTGTTAATAATGATTCAGATATTGATTTAAATTCAAGATTTCCTGATATTTCAGATTTATCAATGTCAAATAGTTGGATAAATTCAAATTTACGTACCCCAACAACATCAGACAATAATCAAAATCAAAATCAACTTACAAAAAATATTAATGAAGAATTCCCACCTATACGAGAATTAGAAATAGATGATGATGATAGTAGTAGTGATGATAGTTCAATTTATGATATAGCAAAAGAAGGATCATCTTTAAAACCATCATTTTCAACACAATTAAAAAGCAATACACCACAAAATATAATAAAAAATAAAACAACAAATGAAGAATTTGAATCAGCATTTTCTGATTTTAATAAACCTTTGATTTTAAATTCAAATTCAAATTCTGAATTATCAACTAAACCAACAACAACAATGACAACAATGACAAGTCAAGATGATTTTGATTCTTTATTTGAAGATTTTTTACAATTAGCACCAGTTATTAAAACAAAAGGAGGATTTGATGATGGTTTGGAATTTAATAGTGAATTTGATGATGATTTTGAAGAATTTAATAATAATAATAATAATAATAATAATAATAATAATAATAATAATAATAAGAAATGATATATATATGGTATATAATAACTAATAATTAATGTAATGACTTTAGGAATATAAAATAATAATAATAAAAAAATTTGTTATACTTGTAAAATATTAAAGTAAATTTTTTTGCCCTAGGCCTCTAAAACCAGTTATATCAAAAAGTCGAAAGTCGAACGACACCTTAAATTGGAATAGAAGTTAAAATTGGAATTTCCAAGATATCTAAACTTAAGTTTCAATTAATTAACCATCATGAAAGATAAAATTAGGATGATGAAAGGTAAATCTTCAGATGATATCGCTATTCACACACACAGGGTAGTTTTTGTATTATGTAATTTTGCGTCTACCGAACAATATCCGTGGACGGGTAACGTCCAAATATGGCTATGTGCATATGCATAGTTACTCTATATTGGATATGCACAGATGTAAAACTATTGTATGTGGTAATGAATTGATTAAATTGGAAATAAGAACTAAAGCGATTCTAATGTATTAGGGATTTATATAAATACAACTCTTGAATCAGCATATACCTTGGTTAGAGTGCTTAATTATAGATAGTGAAGGGGTATGAAATAAAAATAGTTAATGCTATATATCATTTCAATCAGCTTTTAAATATACATAATTAGCAGTGCGGGTAATTGTTTGTTTTTGTTCTACAACTCATAAAATAGCAACCATATTTAAACAATTTACAAAAATCTTGAGAAGACAATCGGTTTAGTTTCTTCTCTCCCTGATGAAATATCTGAAATAACCTTCTCGGATTTGTCAATAAACAACTTTACTCATTTGTAGAAGAGTAACTAAATCATGGAAACAAATAGTTAAATATGATGATATCTGGAAACCAAAGTTTCAACATCAAAAATCTTGGAAATACTTTAATGATGATTCAGAAACCTATTCGTGGTATGAATTATATAAAGAACGTTATCTTTTAGATTTGAATTGGAAAAATGATAATTTTACGCAGCACAAATTCGAATGTTATTCTGAAATAACATATTTTTTAAAGATTGGGTTATAACTGGTTCAGCAGACTATACAATAAAAAAAAATTTGAGACAATAAAACTTTTCAATGTTTAAAAGTATTAGGTAAACCAGATGTTGAGATTTTAAAACAATTAGGTGTACCAAATATTAAGAATTTAAAAACAAAACTATCAGTAATGAAAATATTGGAATTAAATAAAGATATTAATATCAAATTTCATTTGGATAATGTTATATGCATGGATATTAATTATAAATATTTGGCTTCTGATTCATTTGATGGTTCTTGTTTAATTTGGAAATTACCGTATCTTAAACTAATATCTGGTACCACCAATAGAAGAAGATAGAATGCTTCTTATACATGGTGTCGTTTTATACGATGATTATATCGTATTTTCTGTTTGTGGTTATATTGGAGTATGGAAATCAAGTATTGATAATTCAGAACATCTACTACAGCATACTTTACAACATTATATAAAAGTAGAAGGTTTCATTGCTGGTATTTTCATTCATAACGGTATTCTATATAACGGTATCCTACATACTGGAGAGTATTCGCGAATTCGTTTGTAGCTGTAGGAACTTGGAATATTGAAAGTGGTGAAAATATCCAAGAATTTACCACGTGCACTGTTATCACATAAAGTGAGACTCTGTCAGTTAACACCTCATGTCTCACGTCAGGTAAAAGCACATACAAGTGTAATTATTCTCCACTTGACTATAAATATACCTATATAGATTTATATTGTTTTAATCTAATATCGAATTTTTGAAATTTTTTAAAATATACATTTATATCTTCCTTTTTGATTTTCGTCGTAAGCCAAATCCACCTTCGTATAAAAAGCTTAACTACACCTAATAAAGTGATATACAACAAAAAAAAAAAAAAAAAAACATGTAAGATTGCAATGATTCAGAAAATAAACTACGAGTACTCTAGCTAACTCGATTAATTTTTTTTTTTTCCCCGTACATGTGTTCCGAAATCTTATTCCTTTTAATATGGTGCAATCAGTTCTTAACTTTTCAGTCTTATCAATATCCACTCTTAAGATTCGAAAATTGTCGACAAAGCGATACTCCGTACCTACAGCACGGAATTAAAATTTCGAAGATATATAGAAGTTCCACTAGGTCTCTTGATCTATAAAATAGCACATTTTTCCTGGATATAACTTTTTCAAATCAGTTCTCAGTCTCTAATTCAATCGCTAAAATGAAAGGTGTATCACTTAAGCTTATTCTATCTTCTTTATTGGTTTCTTCTACTGCTTTTGCAGTTGAAGAATCATTCTTACTCTCTCAACAGGGAACTGATGCATTTTCTGCTTTGCAAGGTTATGCAGAGATCCAAAGTAGATGTTATGCGCATGCTGCCAATGATCCAGCTAGTTATACTGTTCCGGATAGTCTCCTAAATCAGAAGTCAATTGTCGATACATTGGTGATCCAACATACTTTTAGTAATATCTCTCCAATGAATATTTCCGGTGTCGTTTATAAAAATCCAGCAACAAATGAGACAATTTTATCTTTGATTAGTGATATTGAACCAATTGTTTATTTGAATCCAAATGCCAGTGCCTTGGTACCTTATAGTGGTTTATCAGAAACCGGCAAAAGTGCCTTGGTTAAAAGAGATTATGGTACTCCCCTTGCCCACTCACTTGCTGTAACTTCTTCTAGAAATGTATGGGATCAATTAGAAGTAATTGGAGAAAAAATCCTTGATAAATCTGAACCGGCTGTTGTTGTTATGGCACATTCTTTCGCAGGTTCTGTTGCAGGATTGGTTGGATTGGAGTTGAAGCTTCTTGGTATTAATGCTAGTGTTATCACTTTTGGATCTCCTCAATTTGGTGACCAAGTGTTAACAGATGTTATCCATAATGCTTTTGAGGTCCCTAAATCATTTGAACAATTCAGTAGAGGTTTCATCACTGGATTTATTAGAAACTCAAAGGATTTCGATTTACTTACAGCCTTACCCGATGCTGCTGGTTATGTTGCTCAAGGCTTAAAGGTATTCATTACTAAGAAAGGGTTACCTCTCACTCCTGGTGATGTTGCTGTCTGTAGACCAGACAGCGAGCATTGTGATGGTTTAGAAAAAATTACTATTCCAAA